>JARDYJ010000001.1:8228590-8828590 GCA_029215755.1 Spea hammondii
ACGAGCATGACATTCCAAGGTCTGAAGCAAAAGGGATGTTTTTCCATTGCCAACATTTTAGTTTTTTTCAAAAAACTGTATGAATGCAAGTAGAAATACATTTCTATTTTTTTTACAAAAATAATTTTGAGATCCAAAGCAATGCTGCACATTTTATTTTATTTCAACACAAAATAATTATTGGCTTTAAAAAAACAATTTAAAAAACAATTCCTTTTCAAGATATATTATCTATAATCTCTTAATCTCTATTTGTGTAAGTACTTTGAAAGAACGGGGATTTGGGTGCCAATAAATACTATTTCTTACGTTTATATACAGATGAAAACATTCTATATTTAGTTACAATATAGAAGCAAATGTAAGAAATATTGCAAAAATTTGATTTTTTCTATTTTATAATAGTGTGTGTATATTTATATATATATGGTGTATATATATATATTTTTTTTTTTTTATATTATCACTAATAATTATTATGTTTGTATGTATTTCTATTTCACAATAAGGCCCTACTTCTCCTGAGCAAAATGATTTGTGTGTGCTCATTAAATATGAAAAAGGGGTAAAAATGACAAAAAAATATTTTGGTCCTTGGGTTATGAAAACCTCAGGGACTGAAGGGGTTACATATTGCATTCCAATCTAGAACTTGAATGGCTTCAGAAAAATATTCAGAAAAATTACATTCTCTCCCCGATCCTCCAAACATTTAAAGAGCGTGAGAGCAAACGAGAATGAGAGTGTGAGAGATGTGAGCAACGGGCAATGAATTTCATTCATGAATTAAAAATGCCCCTTCGCCAAACCGAATGGATCCATTTGCATGTCTAATATACTGTATATTTACTATATATATATATTTATTTATATATATCATTTTATTTTAATTATTTCAATCATCTCTTGCTTATGGTCTTTTTAAAAGATTTTTCCTTTTCTCATTGTAAATGGTGTTCTGAGCCTGACTTAAAACACTGAAGTTAAAAGCTAAGGTATTTTTTTTTTTAAATGCATCTACAAAGTTAACAGCTTTTTCAAGAGGCATTTTCATCAGATTAAATTATCATCAAGTTTGACAATCTTTGATAGAACTGTCTAAAGTAAAAAAAAGATACCTTTTGTAACATATATTTTTTAAAAACATCTCCTTAGAAATATATTTACATTTGAATGCTAATGGCATAAGGATTTCCTAGAATCGAATACGGTTTTTCAGTTGTGCGAGTGTATGTTAGAGCATGGTAATAATGGAAATATGCAGATTAAAATACATGTTTATTCTAATATCGCAATTCATTGGATCTGTTAGGAATATCGTATCACCCAAAGCCTCTAAAAAATTCTTATGTTTTCTTTGTTTAACTAAGAAAAACATTTTTTTTATTTCAAAATTTAGCCGGACGTCTTTACAAATGTTTTAGATAGTGAAGTCAGTGTTTTCCAAATATTTTTTGGTGTGTATATATATATATATATATATATATATATATATATCCCTGCATTGTGAGGTGGACGGGGGGCAGTCTGCCTCCATCCATGACCTCCTTCCACGTGCACATCCGCAGACTCTCATTAGCAGTTTCAGAGTAATAAATAAATAAATAATTCAGATGGGGACACTGAAATTCCTTATGTTTTTATCCTTTTTTTTAAACTACTTTGTGCTGGACAAATGAGCCAGCCTTTCTGAAACTCTGAATGTTTTGTACATTAGTCTTGATTCCTTGTTAATGACCTTGGCTTTGCTACATTAAAGGATTTTTTTTTTCCATGTAATTTTGACTTTTTGGCTGTTACTTCCATGTTTGACGGTTATCTTTGCCCATGGTTACCATACACCCACTACCTGAATACTTGTTAATGTACTACCTGCCTGTGTGGCTCTACAGTCAACGGCAAAGTACCTCCCCAAACCTAGGTATATGGTATGGTAGGCAGCGAAGTCCCACAGGGTCAACTGAAGGAGAAAGAGCTGATGTCTGTAAATATCCTACCATTAGCACCAGGGACCTAATCCGAGGGGTTTTATAAGATTTAAAGTACAAGCATTACAAAGTTGAACAGCCTCCCATGTTACGAGCTCGGCGTGTCAAAGTGGAACTCTTGAGCAGAGATCAATGTTTACCAAAAGGAGAGAGCCACCCTTAGAACCAAAGTTCAGTTTTTCACCATCCCACCAGCCCCCAGGTTAAGACCTTGGGTTTGAACAGCTGAGGGAGTTACTGATGATCCACCTGGAACCTCAAGTACCTCATAGTACATAGTGGGCAATGATAGAATAGTCAGTCGAGCCAAAAATATGTCAGGTGAGGAGAAATGGATTTTGCAAATGTCAAAGCCAAAGTCAGGATTCCAAAAATCAGGAGGTAAAGGAAACAAGCAGGGGTACAATAGGAACTACACTGCAATTGTACTAGACACAGGCAGACATATACAAGGCCATGGGCTCACAATAAAGAGAAGCAGGAGCTGATACTCTGATCCTCCACAGGTGTAGGATCTCCTTCTAGAGTACAGCAAGAAGCCTCTTATCTGACAAATGCAAAACATTACTCTTTTGTGGCGATTCAGCAGTCTTCAGACTTTGCAACCAGACAGTCAGGCGTTCAACCCTGACCAGGAATCGTAACACCCATCAGAAGCGATAGAGGCTAATACAGTAGGGGGATTTAAACATGCATGGGATAGTCATATGACTGCCCAACTTAAAATGAGACCAAGAGCTTATTAAGGTCTGAATCATTCAAGAAAAACAGGCGGAACAGTTTGGCCAAATGGTTCTTATCTGTCATCAAATTCCATGTTTCTTAATTCAAGTTTTCACATGACCAACATAGAACACTAACTTACAATATCATCTCAAAAGCCTTGATTTAGATTTTTTTTTCCACAGCCGTGGATAGCATTTCAGCAGAGTCTGATTTTTCTTAATATTCATTTAACCAATTTTAATCTGCAGTGGCCAGAAGTAGGTAGAATACGCTTTTTACTCTTAATACCCTTGTACTCATTGCAAACACAACATTAGCATTTCAGTAAATGTCAAACTGAGTACCAGTGCTTGATTCTCTAATCCCAACCAAATGATAATTTGACATTTTTATTGTTTTGCCCTAGTTGATGAAATAAAGGTCTTTAGATTTGTTCCAGTCTATGCTGCCAAAATCCAAATTGCAATTAAGAAGGCTCTAGTTGAAAAATAATGAGTGGCAATCAGTAACAAAAATAATATAGACAAAAAGAAGATTAAATCAAAAACAAGTATCTCTAAGGCACCATATTATAGCCACATATATGACTTATATACTATAGTGTATGATTTCTATTATATCATATATTTACGGTAAAAAATGTAAAATGTCTACTTTAATAGTTATAATAGGAATAATCAAAAACACAAAACAAGACGACCTATAGTCAACCCTTCAGTATTTCAGACTTTTCCGAGAAAACTGGAAGTATATCGACCCCATTTTTGCCTCTGAGCTTGAAGTATGGGGCAGATGATCTGAAGATCGCTTGCTCTCTACTGCTTCTCCTGAATGCCAATGGTGGAGAAGACTCTCAAAACGTATACCCAACATAACACCAAATCATGAACAAAGGAAGAAAAACTCATTAATTCCACTAAATATAACTCCATAATGACTTGCCTTACCATACTATAGTTAACACTGGAGAAGAGATTTCAGTATGGTAATTACTAGAGAACACAAACACTCAACCAAAAAAAGACAAGAAAGACCCTTTAAACTTTTATTTCATTAATACATAACATATTTGGATAGACTCATGGACAGATGGTGGTGCCGCTACCAACAGAAGGTCATATTGTTCATATTGCGTGGCCATCTTATACGACCCTTTCAGAAGCTTCCATGGCATTCAGGCCCCCCCCCATTGTACTACTAACCAACTGAACTTGGTTTCTGATTTAAGGGTTTCAAGACCTCCCTCTTTCGATGTTACCTCCTCACCATTTATGTATTAGTACTGCTTACCTAGAGATACTTGAAGTTAAAATAACACCAAAAATACAAATAAAGGCTGTAATAATAATCCCTATTCATAAGATATGGCTTATAAGCGGACAAATACGGTATAGTTATATATTTATGTATACACATATAGACAGATAGTTGGCAATAGTGATACTAGATAGATAGATAGATAAGATAGATAGATAGATAGATAGATAGATAGATAGAAACTTTCAGCTCATTTTATCATATCCCATGCATATTTAACCCCTTAAGGACAATGGGTGGTCCCTAAACCCATTGAAAACAATGCATTTTGAGCCCGTACATGTACGGGCTTTGTCATTTAGGGGTTAAATTCCCATACTGTATTAACCCCTTATCACTTCTGCTGGAACGCCATTCCACGAATCTACCGCCTTATTGCCCATTTTTGAAAAATACTCTAGAACATAAATCCTATTATGTTTTTAAATGATTCTTTCATGTCTACTCTCTTCTCTCCTCTAGGTATTCGCACCATTTAGTTTTTTGTAAATGTTGCCCTCTTCTGAACTCTCTCCAATATGTCAATATCCTTCAGAAAAATGGAGTCTCCAGAACTGTACACGATATTCTAAGAGATCTCTCCGTGATCTTTAACGTGTCTGAACCATCTCCCCCCTTCTTCTACGAATGCCTCTCACTATACAACCCAGCACCCTGCTTGTTTTTTGTTACACTGCCTGCTTACCTTTTAAATACTCAGAAATGGTTTTTATTAATATAACTTTGTGCAAGTACGGCTACCGTGAATTCAAGAGAAGGGCATATAAAGGAAACTAGGAAATATAATTGGCACAAGGGGCTTCGTAATTATAAAACTAAATACCGGATAGACCTGACCCTTTGGCAGAAAATCCTATTAAATGGATTTTCTTATTAAAAGTTAGGCAGACTCTAGCTTAAAATATCTTTTCATATTTGATCGTTTTCCTAATAGATCTGGACAGGACATTATGCTCAGGATTTGAACTTCTGCAAATATTGAATATAAAGGGACTTCTCAAAACCTAACCGTGCTTAATGCATACACAGGGCACAGATGTGATAAATCGATTTTGGCTACTAGATATCTAGTAGGTAGAATGAGACCCATGACCCCTGCTCACTATGCTTAAGGATATGCTGTTTTTTTGTTTAACAAAACAAAAAAAAATGAAAAAAACATAACAAAATACTACCCCACTTATATCAGTATTCAAGAAAAACCTCAAAAATCACTTCTTCAGAGAAGATATCTTATCTGCCACTAATAAAACTCCCACATTTATCTACAGCACTATCACTCCCTCTTCCCCATTACCTTATGTCAGGGGCGTCCAACCTGCGGCCTTCCAGCTGCTGAAGGACTACATCTCCCATCCTCCTCAGCCAGCCCCTTAGCTGAAAGAGCATTGTGGGAGATGTAGTCCTGAAGCAGCTGGAGGGCCGCAGGTTGGACGCCCCTGCCTTATGTTATTCTACACCCCGTTACTGCTAGATTGTAAGGGTGTGAACCTCTTTACCTAATAATAGGTTCTTCTTAGCCTCTAAGGTCTAGTTTTGTCAGACCCTTTGAATGTAGGGACTGTAAAAAGCTATATAATAATAATAATAATAATAATAATAATATTAAATCCTATCCTAAAATGATCAGTGAAGCCATCCCATGATCATCTTCTGCCCATGTCAAGAGGCTGGAGAAACAGGCCTTCTTTGCACAGATTTTATATTCCAGTACCAGTGTCCTCGAGTAGTAGACCATCCTTTATTCTACATTCCTTTTACTTAACGCGGTGCTGTCACGTTCTACCCAGGCTGCGGAGCTGCATATCTGTTTTGCTTCAGTTTCTCTGTTTTGCTTCAATCCATTCCTGGATTTCCTTATGCTCTGCTCTGATCTCCCATTCCTTGCTTCTGCTTCAGCTCTTTGCTTCAGCTCTGTTTCCTTTATAAGGTGTTCCCCACCTGTGTGTTCTGTTTGTCTCAGTCTGCAGTCTATGGTATGTCTCAGTGCTATGTGTTTGGATTACATGTTTAGTTTGTTTCGTACCTCTGTCAGCTGGGATTAGCGTTAGGACCCACTGTCATTGGAGTACTTTGGCGTAGTGGTGGGCTAAGCATACTATGGCCATAAGATGTGACGGAATCTCCGATAGTTATCAATAGTCCTAGGCTAGTTTCTGTATTTATGTGTGTCAGTCTGATGTAACCTGTCTTGTATCCCCGCCAGCGGGGTGTCCTGTCTTGTATCCTTGTCAGCGGGGTGTCCTGTCTTGTATCCCCGTCAGCGGGGTGTCCTGTCTTGTTCCCTGTTGCGCCGTGTATTATGTATGTCTTGTCTTGTTTTGTTTCTTGCGTGGTCTCTCTGTTCCTTGCTATGTCCCCCTTGTGCTCCCTGTCCCCCTTGCTTGTTATGTTTCTGCTATATCCTTTTGCTTAGCTTCCATACTCCCAGCCTGCAGCATCCTGCACGTGATTCTAGTGATATGTTTCATGCCTGCTCCAGGGTGCCTGCAGGATATCACTTTGTTTCCTTTTGGATTACATCTGCTGCTATGTCAGGGCGCTGGTATGTGGCTGCACAACCCTAGGTGCTCAACACCTGGGTGAGGGTGGTCGCCCTGCAACCAGGCCCTGTCCAACTCCACTACTGCACTGTGACTCCTGCACACAATCTTTGGGCGCGCTGGGTCCTTTCGGTCATCAGCATGGACCCAGTTCCTGACAGATGCCTTTAACCCCTTGATGACAATTGCCGGTCCGGGCACGTCACGGAAATTCATGTCGATAACGACAAATGACGTGCCAGGACCGGCACGTCATTAAACGGGTGCAGAAAGCGATCTATTTTCGCTTTCTGCACCGAAACGGCGTTGCTGTAATGCCTCGACCTCGAGGCATTCAGCAACGCCATTATCGGCACAAAGGGGCCATCTCTGGCCCCTCCCCGGGGCGTCAACATCCGCCATACTTTGTATGGCGGCGGACGCCCGTTTTAAAAGCGTTTAGGAGGCGATCAACGATCGCCTCCTAAACTTAAATGGTGTCGCTGGAATGCCTCGATCAGGAGGCATCCAGCGACACCAAACACTTACCTTTGGATGGGCTGTGACCGCTCCGGAGAGCGGTCACAGCCGCAGCTGCCGGTGATCTTCGCCATCTGCAAGATGGCGGCGGTCCGGGAAAATTCAATAAAGAAACAATAAAGTCTAAAAAGTTCGCTAGACGGTCTCCAGACCCTCTAGAGAACTCTGGCTCCACTTGCAGGTTGAATATAGGTACTGCATTCAACCATGCAAGTCAATGGAGCTCAGCTTTCTAATCACAGTGTGATTAGAAAAAATAAATTAAAAATAAAATAAAATTAATAATAATTAGAAAAAAAATAGTAAAAAAACAGTAAAATGTAAAAATAATTTCCCACTGATGTCACTATCAGGGGAACCTTCAAGTTGAAAAAAAATGTTAAAAAAATAAAAAAAAAGGCAAAAAAAAAAATATATATATAAAAAATATATTTTTGTGAGCAAGTCCTAAAATTAGCATATTAGCTTAAAACAATTCTCGCATGGAAAGAGTTAAAATACTGGCATATTAAATGCCCATGGGGTGTCTACTTTTAAAAAATGTATGATTTGATGGGGTAAATTGAATTGGCCGGGTTCAACAAGGTCCCAATTAACACGGGGGGAAGGATGGCCACACATCTAATTTCCAATTAGAAAAATGCACACGTACCAAATGTGGCCTTTTAGTTCCCCCCAAAAATGACAAACCCATGCATGTGGGGTATCACTGTACTCAGGAGATGTTGCTGAACACATATTGGGGTGTCGTGTGACAGCGGCATATACCAGGAGCTGTAAATTCATACATAAAGTAGGTGTGTGTGGGAAAAATACACACACAAAAATACTACTGCAAACTTTAAAAAAATGCTGGTGGTAAAATGTGTGCATGCAAAGAGTTAAAATACCAGCATTTAAAATACCCTGGGGTGTCTAGTTTTCAAAAATATATGGTTTTGTTGGGCATACTGAAATGGCCCGGCTCAAAGATGTACCAAATAGGGCACGGGCAGTGGATCCCCAAATGCCAAAGTTCAACCTTGAAAAATGTGCATGCCCCAAATGTGGCTCTTTTGCCCCCGAACAGCCAGGCAAAATCATTCATGTGGGGTATCACTGTGCTCAGGAGATGTTGCTGAACACATATTGGGGTGTTTTGTGATAGTGACATATACGAGAACTTTTTAATTCATACCTGAAGTAAAATGTGTGTGACAAAACAAATGGAAAAAAATGACTATCACAAAGTTTGACAAAGACTGGTGGTAGATATGGTGCATGGAAAGAGTTAAAATACTAGCATTTGAAATACCCTGGGGTGTCTAGTTTTCAAAAATATATAGCTTTATTGGGCACACTGAAATGGCCCGGCTCAAAGATGTACCAAATAGGG
Source organism: Spea hammondii (assembly GCA_029215755.1). NCBI lineage: Eukaryota > Metazoa > Chordata > Amphibia > Anura > Pelobatidae > Spea > Spea hammondii. The sequence goes on from JARDYJ010000001.1 coordinate 8,237,059, forward strand.
CATGGGCAGTGGATCCCCAAATGCCAAAGTGCAACATTGAAAAATGTGCATGCCCCAAATGTGGCCCTTTTGCCCCCAAACAGCCAGGCAAAATCATTCATGTGAGGTATCGCTGTACTCAGGAGATGTTGCTAAACACATATTGGGGTGTTTTTTGATAGTGACATATACCAGAACCTGTTTATTTATACCTAAAGTAAAATGTGTGTGAAAAAACAAATGCAAAAAAATTACTACCATAAAGTTTGACAAAGGCTGATGGTAGAATAAGTGCTTGGAAAGGGTTAAAATACCAGCATTTGGAATACCCTGGGCTGTCTAGTTTTCAAAAATATATGACTTGATGGGGTAAATTGCATTGGCCGGCTTCAAAGATACCCGAAATGGCACATGGGGGGAAGAATTACCAGATTTGGAAAAAATGGCTTTGAAATAGCAAAACGGTACCTGTACTTATTGCTCCATAACGTGCAGAAAAAAGCAAAAAAACATAAAAACATTGGGTATTTCTAAACTCAGGACAAAAAGTTAGAAACAGTCATTTTTTTCTAAATTTTTCACCATATTTTATACTTTTTTTAATAGTAAATAATACGATACAATCAAAACAATGTCATCTAAAGAAAGCCCTTCTTGTCCTGAAAAAAACAATATCTAATGTGTGTGGGTTCAGTAAACGGGAAAGAAGAAAATTACAGCTAAACACGAGCAGCGCAGAAATGTTAAAACGGCCATTGTCACGAAGGGTACAAAAAGTAAAATCAGCCTTTGTCACGAAGGGGTTAAAAGATAACTTTTCAAATTGTATACATGTAAATTACACGTGAGCAAGGACTTGAGAGCGGGATAGGTTGTTTAAGCCAAGGCGACTCAGACCATACCAACATATGAATGCTACCTTTTTTTAATCAACTATCAAGCTCTTTAACCCCTTCGTGACAAAGGCTGATTTTACTTTTTGTACCCTTCGTGACAATGGCCTTTTTAACATTTCTGCGCTGCTCGTGTTTAGCTGTAATTTTCTTCTTTCCCGTTTACTGAACCCACACACATTAGATATTGTTTTTTTCAGGACAAGAAGGGCTTTCTTTAGATGACATTGTTTTGATTGTATCTTATTATTTACTACTAAAAAAAGTATAAAATATGGTGAAAAACTTAGAAAAAAATGACTGTTTCTAACTTTTAGTTGAAAAATCTTTTACTCATCTATAAAAGGTAATGAAAAAACCTGCTAAATAGATTCTACTATTTGTCCTGAGTTTAGAAATACCCAATGTTTTTATGTTTTTTTGCTTTTTTCTACCCATTATGGGGCAATAAGTACAGGTAGCGTTTTGCTATTTCAAAGCCATTTTTTCCAAATCTGGTAATTCTTCCCCCCATGTGCCATTTCGGGTATCTTTGAACCCGGCCAATGCAATTTACCCCATCAAGTCATATATTTTTGAAAACTAGACACCCCAGGATATTTCAAATGCTAGTATTTTAACTCTTTCCATGCACCATATCTACCACCAGTCTTTGTCAAACTTTGTGGTAGTCATTTTTTTGCATTTGTTTTGCCACACACATTTTACTTCAGGTATGAATTAAAATGTTCTCGTTTATGTCACTATCACAAAACACCCCAATATGTGTTCAGCAACATCTCCTGAGCGCAGTGATACCCCACATGCATGAATTTGTCATTTTTTTGGGGAACTAAAAGGCCACATTTGGTACGTGTGCATTTTTCTAATTGGAAATTAGATGTGTGGCCATCCTTCCCCCGGTGTTAATTGGGACCTTGTTGAACCTGGCCAATTCAATTTACCCCATCAAATCATACCTTTTTTAAAAGTAGACACCCCACGGGCATTTAATATGCCAGTATTTTAACTCTTTCCATGCGAGAATTGTTTTAAGCTAATATGCTAATTTTAGGACTTGCTCACAAAAATATATTTTTTATATATATATTTTATATTTTGTTGCCTTTTTTTAAAAAAAATTTTAAACATTTTTTTTTCAACTTGGAGGTTCCCCTGATAGTGACATCAGTGGGAAATGATTTTTACATTTTACTGTTTTTTTACTATTTTTTTCTAATTATTAATTTTATTTTATTTTTTAATTTTTTTTTTACTAATCACTAATAATGTGATTAGAAAGCTGGGCTCCATTGACTTGCATGGTGAATGCAGTACCTGTATTCAACCTGCAAGTGGAGCCAGAGTTCTCTAGATGGTCTGGAGACCGTCTAGCGAGCTTTTAAAACTTGCTTGTTTCTCTTGCAGGGCGGCGGCCATCTTCCTTGATGGCGAAGATCACCGGCAGCTGCGGCTGTGACCGCTCTCCGGAGCGGTCACAGCCCACCGAAAGGTAAGTGTTTGGTGTCGCTGGATGCCTCCTGATCGAGGCATTCCAGCGACACCATTTAAGTTTAGGAGGCGATCGTTGATCGCCTCCTAAACGCTTTTAAAACGGGCGTCCGCCGCCATACAAAGTATGGCGGATGTTGACGCCCCGTGGAGGGGCCAGAGATGGCCCCTTCGTGCCGATCGCGGCGTTGCTGAATGCCTCGAGGTCGAGGCATTCAGCAACGCTTTTTGGGTGCAGAAAGCGAAAGTAGATCGCTTTCTGCACCCGTTTAAAGACGTGCCGGTCCTGGCACGTCAATTGTCGTAAAGCACATGCTTTTCCGTGTCGTGCCAGGACCGGCAATTGTCGTTAATGTTCCCCTATCTTATGATTAGAATGTTTACTAAAAAATGTAAACATATTGTTCCTCCATTTTATGATCATAATGTTAACTAAGATGTAAAAGCAGTATTTATGTTTACATTTTTTCTCCGGAACTTATTGAATTCATCATTAGACTCATCTAATTGTTCTGCTACAGCTTCGGAACATTGCTATGCAGAGATTGCAGTCACCCAACCTTCCCGGAATATTTTCTTTTGTAGATAGTTTGTGGAACAACCAGTTTTGTTCATGAATTCCTTTGATTATCTCGGCTGATCATTGTGTTTAAAACTCCTCCATACTTATTTTCTTCTTAACAAAAGCTGATCTTTAAGCCCTCTGCCATTATCTTAGCTTGTTAATGCAGTTACTTTTCTTTTTTTCAGCTATCTTTCAGTATCTTTGTGCAGCGAATATATATATATATATTTTTTTTTTTCTTCATTTTCTTTTCTTTTCTGACTGTACATCATCAAATGAATCCAGCCTTTGGCAGGCTTCGGGCGATTTTATTTCTACAATCCTGTTCACCTCTTCTGACACAGTATAATGATGTGCGGTGTGTCTTGTCTTTTGTTCATTCAACAGGTTTTAAAAAAATTCTTCCTTACAGAATAAAAGCGGAATATACAAAAATAAAAATGTTCCAAAAATAAAAATGTTAAATGTATAGATAAATAATATAGATATAAAAATATAGCTTTTAATAAATTATATTGATACATATATAGATAAATAATCTAAATATAAAAATATAGCTTTTAATAACTTTTAAGGTAATTGGTGTTGATCCTCCCAGAATTAAGGAAAGTGGTGAAAGAGGACCCAGCTAAATATTGTTTTGTTCTTAATAAATTACATAGTGGCAAATGAGCTACAATCTAAACATTTAAATTAATAATACTTTTATTATTTATATTATTTGTATCTTTTTTTACAAATAAACAGTAAAACTATTGCTTAAAAAGGAGAAAATGCCAAAAATCTAGTATTTTTTATACTGCGGTTGGTATAAGGTTGGCATTTCCATTGTCTTTAATATTAGTGGCAAAACAAAGCCACAAAAAAATGCCACATACAGAAACAAAACCCTTGCATCAACGTAAAGGGGGAGGTTTGTTTTGTCAACGTTTCAGCCATAGAAGGCCTTTATCGGGGATATCAAATAGCCATAAAAAACCTTTTCTTATCTTGACGCGAGTATGGGTTTTTTGTATTGGTTTTATAACTTTTGAAATTATCAGAATCAATGACTCTACCTGTTGGTGTGGTGCACCAATGTTCTTGTTATTGTAAAATTAAATGTTATGCATGAAAATGTTTTTTTCCCAATTCTGTCTAAAACATTCTTAATATGTTTTATATACGATTTTATTTATAAGATTATTGTTTATATATAATATTATTATTATTGTTAATAATAATAATAATAATAACAATATTATTGTTGTTGTTCATTATTGTTATTATTATTATTTTATATAGAACCATCATATTCTGTGCAGCTTGGCTGGCCATATTTTGTGCATCTCCTTGTTATGTATATTATAGCAGACAGGACAGAAATCATTTAATCTATATTTCTAGTCAATATAAATTCTTGATATTTCAGTTACAGTGTTGTCATTCAATGGTAAATTCCAAGTTTCACTAAAAGGGGATCATGCATTATCAATTTTGACACGTTGATCAACAAAAATTATCAAAGGTCAAGTTTTTAAGTCTAAATACATTAAATATAGAAAGATTAAATGATTAAACAATTTCATATACGTCCTCTCTGTAATAATGTGATAAAATCCAAATTATTTTAATATTTCAACTACAATAATGCATAAAAAATATTAGTAACAAACCATATCTACAAACCATATAAAAACAAAATACAATGAGATTAAATCAAGATTTCAGAAACAAGCTTGAGACTTTTTAATCAAAGTTACGTTTTATGAAACCTCAACATTCTTCTAATTCTTGGATTGTCTGAAATTCTGCCATATTTTCCTTTTTTCTGTTCTTTACCCTTTTTTACATGAAAAACTTAATCAAAATCTGTTTTTCTTTTCTTCTGCAATGGGAAAAAGTATCACAGAAGGGAGAGCTTGTCATGAAAGAGAAACCCAAGGCTGTTATACGCTTTACTGATCTTCAAACATTTTTATATGTTATTTTATATGATAATATTGTATGATTCAAAATTACCTATTCATTCTTGCTTTATGCTATAGAGTGCTGACTTTTCACATGACAAAAGTAGAAGTGACATCAAACATTAAAGCTACCTATTCTTTAAAGAACACATTAAAATTAATCATTCAGACTACATTACTTATTTTAAACTGGTCCCAGTGAACAATAATTTTGGAGAAAATCAGAAGACAGCGACAGGGCAATATAATGATGTTATTATTGGGATGGAAGTATATAGTGAAGAGTTGGCCAACTAGGGTACACCAAAACTGGTCCTGGTTGGGAGTAGAGAAGCTTCATGGTTTATGAATAACATGGGGAACATAGACAATCGAACTAGCTGGTTCTCCTAATAAAGAAGCCATGTGCTCATATATGTTCGTCTAGGCTTTCCAGTTACAATGTATAAAATGGCTGCCTCAATTTTTTTAGCATAATTTTGTGAATATCCACAATATAAATTTGTTTGTTAAATAAATGGTGGTTTTGCCGTTCTAACAGCGCATGTCGTTCCTGGCGTATGTGTATTTTGGCAGAGAACGCTCAATGCTGTGTAGTCAGTAGCATTGAATTGCTGAACAATGAATGTTCTGTATTTCCAGTCTACGACTATGAATATACTCGGGAACATTGATTCGACCCCAGAGTAAGTTGGAGGGTTGTCCTGATGAAAATTTGTTTGTCATTTCCTATACATTTTAAAAGGGTTCAGCAGAGAGAGAGAACTACCGTATTTGCTCGATTATAAGACAAGGTTTTTTCAGAGCAAATGCTCTGAAAAATACCCCTCGTCTTATAATCGGGGTCATCTTATAATCAGACCACAAATACGTCTGACTATGAGACGACTAAGATCCAGATCCCCCGCAGCTGCAGGGGACCTGGATCCTCCTGTCCCCCCACTCCCCACTTACCGGTGCTTCTGAGTCCCCGTTGTGCAGACAGGGCAGTGTGTAGATATCTACGCCATTCGAGTAGACAACTTATGCTGCAGCCGGAAGGAGGTGTGGCTAGCAGCGGGGGTTGTCTGCGTCCATCGCGCAGATCTTCCCCAGATGTCAGAGATCAGAGTTCTCTCTGACAGTTGGGGAAGGTCTGCGCGATGGACGCAGATAATGCCACTCTGCCTCCAGAAATGCCTTAAACCTCCCTATAAGCCACTCTGCCCCATAATATGCCTTTTAACCCCCTTAATGCCAGAGTGGCATATAGGGGTATTGTGACAGGGCCAGGCTAGCTGGCTCATGTGTCATATGAAGTTTAGCCGGGTCACGGAGCACTTTTCTGTCCGGTCCCGTATACCATGACCCGGTAATATTTTATATTGTGTATTATTGTGTAACTGGCCCAGAGACTGATGTGGCTTCAGCTCCAGCCTTCAAAGAGACAATCCTATAATCTGGCTGGGGCTCTTAATTAGCCAACACAGCCTTGTCTGCCCAGACGGCACCCGCACTACAGGGGGGATAACACAGGTGGGGGAACCCATTGTATTCTGTAATCCCCTCACCTGATACATCTCCTGTATACTGATGGGTTTTTGTGATGGGATGTGGCTGATGGGATTGGGGGTTGGGTTCGGTACAGATTGCATTGAGATTGTATATAAATTCTGTGTGTTTGTAATAAAGAGAGTTCTTCTTGGTTTACTACGAATGGTGGTCTGGATGATCCGTGGATAGCTGAGTGCTATCCGTATGAGGGACTGACTGGTGATTCCTCAGCCCTCAAACAGGGGTACCCAGCCTTGGGTACAGTGACCCTGTAACAGGTATAAGGCATTTATGGAGGCAGAGTGGCACATAGGGGGTCAAAAGGCATATCATGGGGCACAGTGGCATATAGGGTTAAAATGCATATCATGGGGCACAGTGGCATATAGGGTTAAAAGGCATATCATGGGGCACAGTGGCATATAGGGGGTATAAGGCATTTCTGGGGCAGATGTGCATAACTGGGGGGGCAGGTTGGAAAATAGAAGGAAATAAAACCAAAATATTTTTCTCAATCATAGCTTTTATTAAAAAAAATAGTTTACATGAATTAACATTTACTGGTAAAACTTTTTTCCTATAGGGTCGTCTTATATTCACGCTTTTCTTTTTTTCCTAAATTAATATTCAGATTTGGGGGGTCGTCTTATAAACAAATACGGTAATTATTCAGGATATATTATTAGAGATATACATTATTTACAGTATATCAATTCATATATGATAAATACATCGAGAAGGAAAAAAAATCATATCAGACATAGTGGTTTCCATATTCAGATGTACAGATATACATTACTTTTTGTTATGGTCTGGTGCTCTACCTTTAGATTTTTCACTTAATTTGAAGCTATAAAATCCTAAGATTCAAATTGTTGCTCCTATTTTTATGTCCTAAAATTGCTTGCAATCTAAAATCTGCTTAACAGTTCACATTGTCATGGAAACTTAGAATCTGACAGCAGATAAGAACCATTTGGCCCATAGAGCCTGCTGCAAAAACCTTAAAAGCTTTTTTGGTCCTCGATCTCATGTTTATTATAGCCCTGTTCTATTCAATGCATGTTCCGGAAACCCCCATCGCATGAGAATTTGGGCCTTGGTGACAAGCTTACAAACTAGAAATTATGTGAAATATTTATGAATATTACGTAATAAATGATCTGCCAAAATTTGCATATATCGTAATATATCCTGGTTTAAGCCAACTAGGCTGAGGTTGGTAAGTCCGGAGGGACGGAAGCCCCCTGCTGCAAAACCAGGGGGCACGTGACCCTCTTGGGTGATCAGGCCCCTGGTATGCTGGGCCACTAAAAGGTGCTGTGCTCTTTTAAGAAACAGTGGACCAGGAAATGACATCATTTCCCAGCGCCCTGTAGTGAAGATGGCAGCAGTGGACAGGGGGTAAATAAAGCATTGGCTGTAAACTGGTTATACGGTGCTGTGCAAAAGTATTTGCCCTCTTTTCGATTTCCTCTGTTTTTTTGCATATTTGTCACACTTAAATATTTCAGATTGTTTTTAGAACTAACTCATTTTAATATTAGACAAAGATAACCAGAGTAAACACAAAATGCAGTTTTTTAATAATGGTTTCACGTATAAAAGGTAAAAGCTACCCAACTCTACCTGTCCCTATGTGAAAAAGTAATTGCCTCCTTTAGTTGCCAAAAACAGCTTGATGGGCCCCAAAACTGTATAAAGACGATTCTGTCCTTTACAAATAAACATGAACAATTAAGGAAAATCTTTAAATGGCGGCCTTTGAGGTTCAAGACTTAATTTTCAAGGTTCTAAGAATACGTTCTATTTCTTAAATATTTCAGGCTAATGTTGAAGTCTTGCAGTGAGTTCCATTCTGTGCTATATTTCAATAAAACCGAAAGTTTGCAGGTCACATTCATAAACTGTTGCCCAAAGAATCTAAGAAGTCTTTTCACAAAGCCCTTTTATTCTAATCCTATATTTTCAGCTTCTGCCTTTTAAATGTTTTATATATTGCAGTAAGTGCTTTAGGGGTTGCTGCTAACACCTTTATGACGGAAAGAGAATATGTCTCTGCTACTCTCTTTGGTTCCAATTCACTTAAACAGAAAGCCAAATATTTATATTCAGCATTGTAGATATTTGTTTTTTTGTCTAATTTGGAGGACATAGGCTTTCCGAGTCCAGGTATGTAATAAGAATCCATAACTAAGGTAAAGTTTAATTGATTAATGTGCCTCTTTTTTAGACATGTAGCGATGAGAGAAACTTTAAGTTTGGGGACAGAAGCAGGAGAATGGTTAAAGGGACTAGTTACTGTCCCTCGCTAAGCAACCAAAAATCCTCCTACAGGCTAATGACAAGTGACACAAATGAAATGATCTTTATGGTAGCAGACAATACGTTTTCATGACTCCAAGACACCTCCAAGTACTAGCCATTTTATTCTTATCGTTACCTCTGAAGAAGCCCCAATAGGGCGAAACGCGTCAGGTTCACTGCTGCTCAATTTGAATTCCTGACACAGGTTTGTATCAATTTTACTAAGGGTCGCAAATGTGTTGTCGTTAGATATATATTTTATCAGCTTGTGTTTTTTTGTGATTTGGATTCGTTTCATACTAATTTTTTTATAGTTATTACATAATAGTAACATAGTAACATAGTTCATAAGGTTGAAAAAAGACCAAAGTCCATCAAGTTCAACCTATATACATATTGTGTCCCTACTGTGTTGATCCAGAGGAAGGCAAAAAAACCCTTATGAAGCAGATGCCAATTGCCCCATACCAGGGGGAAAATTCCTTCCCGACTCCAAATATGGCAATCAGAATAAATCCCTGGATCAACGTTCTGTCCCTATTAATCTAATATCCATAACTTGTAATATTATTGCTTTCAAGAAACACGTCCAGGCTCCTTTTGAACTCTTTTATTGAGTTTACCATCACCACTTCCTCTGGCAGAGAGTTCCATAATCTCACCGCTCTTACTGTAAAGAACCCCCGTCTGTGCTGGTGTAGAAACCTTCTTTCCTCCAGCCGTAGAGGATGTCCCCTTGTTATAGATACAGTCCTGGGTATAAATAGGTCCTGGGAGTGATCTCTGTACTGTCCCCTTATATATTTATACATAGTTATTAAATCCCCCCTAAGCCGTCTTTTTTCCAAACTAAATAGCCCTAATTCTGATAATCTTTCTGGGTACTGTAGTCCTCCCATTCCCCTTATTACTCTGGTTGCCCGTCTTTGAACCCTCTCCAGCTCCACTATATCTTTCTTGTACACTGGTGCCCAGTACTGTACACAGTATTCCATGTGTGGTCTGACTAGTGACTTGTACAGTGGTAGAATTATTTCCTTGTCGTGGGCATCTATGCCCCTTTTGATGCACCCCATGATTTTATTTGCTTTAGCAGCAGCTGCCTGACACTGGTCGCTACAGGTAAATTTACTGTTAACTAAAACTCCTAAGTCCTTTTCCATGTCAGTCGTCCCCAGTGTTTTCCCATTTAATACATATTCCCAGCCTGGATTTTTCTTCCCCATGTGCATAACCTTACATTTATCTGTGTTGAACCTCATCTGCCACATCCCAGCCCAAGCCTCCAACCTATGCAGATCCATTTGTAATCGTGCACTGTCCTCTATTGTGTTAACCACGTTACAGAGCTTAGTATCGTCTGCAAAGATTGATACTTTACTATACAATCCCTCTACAAGGTCATTAATAAATATATTAAAAAGAATAGGACCCAAAACTGACCCCTGTGGTACCCCACTAGCAACAGTAACCCACTCAGAGTATGTACCATTAATAACCACCCTCTGTTTCCTATCACTGAGCCAGTTACTTACCCACATACACACATTCTCCCCCAACACACATTCTCCCCCAATGGACGTCCTATTTCATTCTGTAAACCCCTTTGCAAGTTTTTTCAGTGATCTTAACTATAAAATGTAAAATTTGGTAAAAGTGACTGATCAACTGCATAATTTATAGTAATTCATCATCGCAATCAGGATGCTCCATTCCATTGAACCCAATTTACAGTAATTTGATTAACTTTCCATCCTTACGTCCACTACAATATTTATGTATTCCTTTCCTCCTTAACCCTAACAAGCAGCAGAGTGTCTTGTGAACATAGGCTTTGGTTTGACTCTGGTTATATGGCGTGCAGATATGTCTTACAAAAACGCCAGTAACCACCTCAGGAATGTTTACAGCGTCGCTGTAATTTCAGATCATAGTCTGAAGAAATCTTCATTTAATGGTATTCAAGTTCACAGACCCACTTCAAAGACTGCGGATAGTACGCTGGCATATGGTTAATATGTATGATATTACACAGATGTAGCTGCCTGATCAGTAGCAGCTGGTGAGGAACATTGTAATATTAACCTAATGAGTTAAACCACGATTTGTTTGAAAGAGACCCAATATTCCAATGAATATTCGCATATGGAGTATGTACTCCTACCATGATATATTAACCCCTTAAGGACAATGGGCAATGCATTTTGAGCCCGTACCTGTACGGGCTTTGTCATTAAGGGGTTAACAATGAAAATAACTGTATTTAATTCAATTAAGATCTACGTCACTAAGTTAAGAATATCTTTACATGTCTAATCCAATTAATGACATGTTCAGTCTCACAGTCTCAAATCATACTTTCAAAAGACCAGGGGTTGAGAGTCTATCTAATCAAGGATAATATATGAGAAATTACCCTAAATCTTGCTACATTAAATTCCAAAATGTCATAATAGACTTATTCTAACTCACTAAATAGTGGTTCCCGAATACAGCGATCTTTACTGCCATGAAAAAATTATGACAATTGCCACTTTACTTGATTAACCAAATGGTATATTTGTAAATAATGCAATAATAAAAAAAAAAAAATACACACAAGTACAGACAGCTACTCAGTGTCCTGTAATAATCCTTGCTTGGTCAATACAATGCAAACATGGAGGCTGGGGTCATTTGACCTAATGGATGGAACCAGAAGAATAGAACAAATTTTAATGTAACACACAAACATTGGGCTACCGCCGGCTAATACCAACGCTAACTTCATGTAAATAATGACGTACATCAGGGCCTAAAAAAGGGCAAATATCAGCACCAGAGTAGCAATGGCGAGGCAGCCCTGGCGAACTAAGTTCGGCCGACAGGTGAGTAGTGCTGTCGGCCAGCAGCCCACCAAGCATTTGTGCCAGATAGACAGTCTGGGCCTGGCATGTATTATATCTGATATCTAACCAGTTTCCGTTCTTAAAAGTCCTATCCTTTTCCTTTCCCCAGAAATTCATGATGGCGGCTCCCATAGTATGCCCATACCATATAAAATATAATGCCTACTTTAATCTGTAAACACAATTACATGGTTTTATTTAGTGCTATAAATTGTATAATATGGGAATTTTCTAAAGTGACACGTGTTTCTATAAAGGGGGTACATAACGATCAATAACTTCGAGTTTACAGGCAGTAGTCATGAAATGTGCAATCTGCCAATTAAAAAGCAATCGAGGAGTTTCTATAAAGCTAATGGAATCTGTTCCTTTGAAAAACACTGACATGGTCCTTACAAATGTGTTAGCTTTGCCTCTTATTTTTATACTGCTCCATTGGGATAAATTGCTGTATATCAGATAACAATCTCTATCTAACTAGAAAAAGGGCATTATATGTAATTCACATGTACACGGCAGAAACGGGAGATTGGGATTCTCATTTTGCGAGTGTCATTCATTTTAACCTGAAAAAAAACCCAAAACTATACAGATAATAGCTTTCTCAAAGTCTTAATAATGTTTATTGATGTACAAACCAGCAATGCCATATTACACACTATTAAAAACACCCTAATCTGAAGCATGAAATCAAATTAAAGCATCCTATATTGTACCGCATTCTGACGTTGACGTGAATCCTCGGTAGCGTTAATGGAGGTTTGTGATGGCTTGTCCTAATCAAAAGAACATAATGATAATGATAAGAGGGAATTGCGCAATGGCTCATTCGACATTTGAAGTATACATTCGTAATTTTCTTACTGCCCTGAGAAAAATGGGCCCATTGATAATGTGCTTGTATGATCCATGTCAGATAATCCGTTTCCACCATATCAAGTCAACTTAAACTGAAAACCGCCACTGGAACCTGGCAAATTTCTCTAGTGGCATCTAATTGCCAGTTACATTGTGCTATTCTGCATCAATATATATCTGAACTTCAGAAACCTGTGCATGTGTCCAGTCTACTGACTAATTCATCCCATCTCACATCTTAGCTCCTCAAATAAGACCAAAATTTAAATTTTTCAATAAAGCCTGGCTATACCCTGGGTATTCCAATGAGAGGGTAGTTGAAGAAAAGCTGTTAAAAGGATTCCTTTTGGGTAGGATCGCCTTCATCTCCCTTGCTTTTGACAATGTTAGGGGTTCTCCTTTAGGCTCAATCCCTAAAAAGGAGCTCAGACATTTCTTCTTGATCCATCATTGATCATATCCTTCGGGTGGGTCAGTTAATCATAGGATAGATAAAGCATTAACTAGAGTGTATTACAATTCTTTCAATAAGTTTCAATTGGTTTCCTATGATATCTTTTTGTGAGAACAATAAATAAATCTTAAGAGAAAACCTTCCTAAAAAAATTGTATATATAGGCAGTACTTATAACCAGCTTTCAATTATAAAATATTGAACAAAGGGTAATCAGTAACGCTCAATGCATAAACTGGCAAATCTATTATTACAGAATTAAAGATTTCTTGCATAGTAATGGAATATCTAAAGAAACAGTTCTCTGGTTTTACATATCAGGGCATAATACCAATCATTTGTTCCTTAGCAGGTCTAAAAATTAGGTAAATATAACCTTGGATGAACAGCAACACATGACATATCACACTGTGTCATGATCTACTCAACAAAAATAAAGCCAAAATAGAGAAGCCATGTGTGAAAAACTAAGTGCACAGATACATAGTAGATAGGTTCTGCTGATCAAATGCATTACATCTCACTCTCTACAGGCCTCAGTTAATATGTTAAATGTTAATGTTCATGACAGTACAATTAGAAAAAGACTAAAAAGGTATGAGTTATTTGGAAGTGTTGCCAGGAGAAAGCCTCTTCTCTCTAAAAAGAAAACGTCAGCACAGCTTAGGTTTGCAAAGTTGCATCTGAACAAACCAAAAGACTTCTGGAACAATGTCCCTTGGGCAGATGAGACCAAAGTGGAGATGTTTGGCCATAATGCACAGCAACACATTTTGTGAAAACCAAACACAGCATTTCAGCACAAACACCTCATACCAACTGTAAAGCACGGTGGTGAAGGGGTGATGATTTGGGCTTGTTTTTCAGCCACAGGAGCTCCTCTGTATTCCTCTGTATGCCAAAGTACTTGAGAGTCAAATTCGAGGCCATCTGTCCAACAGCTAAAGCTTGGCCGAAATGGGGTCATGCAAGAGGACAATGATCCCAAGCACACCAGCAAATCTACAACGGATTGGCTGAAAAAGAAAAAAAAAATCAAGGTTTTGCAAAGGCCCAGTCACAGTCAAGACCTCAACCCCTCTTTTTCACTTGACCGTACATTGTGTCCTCAGAGTATCCATGCAAACCTTTCAATTATAGGCTAGCTGAAAAAAGGAACATTTAAGTCATGCATGAAGGAGAAACATTTAGAGAGTCTAAGCACTTTCATCTTTAATACCAATCGAACTTATAGTCGCTATTTCAATCTATTTAATCTATAAAATATTTGTCAAAGATGAAAAAAAGCATTCTCAATATGGAACAAATATGAAGTGGATTTCTAAACATAGTTAATACGTGCTGTGTATTTGGATTGCTATATTTATCAATAATGTACCAACACAACTGGTGTTCAAGTCCAGGCCTCAAAGACCAACAACAGTCCTGAATGTCTGTGTAACTCTCTACTTTGCTGATGTGGACTGTTATTGTACCATCAGATCCATATGTTACAATGTTGGTAAATATTTAAAAATACATTTAAGTAGGAAAAGGAAGTTGGAGCAGCTTTCAAAAAAGTGATATTAATACACCTTGGGGTTAAGCTTGTTTTGAAAGTAGAGAGAAACTCACAGGTGCCCGGAGGTCAAAGAGAATTGTCATCTTTCTTTACATGGCTGCAAGCCAGTTGTCTTCGACATTCTACTACACTGTACCTGTAAGCCAACAGAGGATTTATCTTGACTTTTCATCACGTATTTGTGGCAGTGCGCTCTGCGTCCTGCTGTGCCAGCTGGCCTGTTCTCTGCACTGCCTTCTTTTTAAGCTGCTCTTTTATTAGAATTTCATCAATTAGAACTTACAGGTGAATAAGTTTGCATTTCTAAACACCATTTAAAAAAGACTATTTAATTAGCAGGCTTACTGAAAAATCTCTATGGCTGCTTGTATGCTAACTAGTTATTTTTTGAAAATAGGATACATTGATGTTGAGTTGTCATTCTATCCTTACTCCTACTCAACTACACCTAAATATCACCAAATGAGGTTCTTTGTTACTAAAAAGGCAGATGTATAATTTCTAATGAATGAATAATACACAAAGTATTTTTATTTGACCTCTATGATAATTACTTCATCCTGATCTCTCACCCACTACCCATCTTCTAGTACCTCCCCACTCTCCACCTCCATTTGTTGGTGCAAGCCAAACCTTTGGGTCTATTCACTAGGAAGGCAAGTGGTTAACTCGACTTTAGTCATGGGCTAGCACATGCACAGCAGCTTATGTATTTAGAAAAATCTGCAAATTATTTGTGAGGGCATGCAAGTTAGTTTCCCCATGTTTGCTGGGCGGCTGTTATGCTTATCCACTACCCTGATGTTTGAGTAGATAGGCTGAATGGTTATTTTCTATACTTGGAGAAAAAGGTTACAGTCCAGACAAACTTGTTCTTGACAGTCTGCCCAATACCCAAATTCCATGGTGTCAATTCCAAGTCATTGGTTTTTTAAAGTGGCGAACATGTGCAGCTGTCCATAACACATGCGCTTATATTTTTGCTACACTAAAAGTGGAGGAAGGCAATTGAAATTGAGGGCATAATATTGAAGGCATGATAAGAAATTGGTACCTACATGGTTATAGGGAGCAGGCTATGGTGCATAAGGAGCATAGGTCATTGTGTGAGAGAACCACCTGCCCTCTTATGGTTCTGTAGAACAATGAATACTCATCTGAGCAAAACCACATGAGACTCTAATTAATTGACCCAGTATGTTTGGACATGTTATTGCCAAAAGTATTCTATGCTAAAAAAAACCTGAGCTATGCAGAACTTTGGTGTTTCCCAGAGGCGTATATAGGGTATGGCAGCCATGGCACGTGCCATGGGCGCCATCCCAAGGGGGGCGCCGGTGAGCGGCTTTTAAATGCCGCTCAGCGGCATTTTTTATTTATTTTTTGATGCGGAGGAGAGAGAGGGGCGTCTAGCAACCGCTCGGCGCCCCTCATTCTCCTCCACGAGCCCTCTACCCCCATCCCGGTGCCGGCATTTCATGCAGAGCGCCGCAATATGCCGGCATATTGCGGCGCTCTGCATGAAATGCCGGCACCAGCGAGCGGCTTTTAAACACTGATGCGGAGGAGATAGAGGGGCGCCGAGCTATCTCCTCCGCATCAGTGTTTAAAAGCCGCTCGCTGGTGCCCGCTGCTTCACTGCTGGGCGCCGAAATATGACGTCATATTACGGCGCTCAGCAGTGAAGCAGCGGGCACCAGCGAGCGGTGCAGGAAGACAGCAACATCGTGCTCCCGTCGCTGGACTTCAAGGTGAGAGGGGGGGGTTAAAAAGTGATAAGGGAGGGGGGGTTAAAAAGTGATAAGGGAGGGGGGGTTAAAAAGTGGTGAGGGAGGGAGGGAGGTTAAAAAGTGGTGAGGGAGGGAGGGAGGTTAAAAAGTGGTGAGGGAGGGAGGGGTTAAAAAGTGGTGAGGGAGGGAGGGGGGTTAAAAAGTGGTGAGGGAGGGGGGGTTAAAAAGTGGTGAGGGAGGGAGGGGGGTTAAAAAGTGGTGAGGGAGGGAGGGAGGGGGGTTAAAAATTGGTAAGGGAGGGGGTTAAAAAGTGGTAAGGGAGGGAGGGAGGGAGGGGGTTAAAAAGTGGTAAGGGAGGGAGGGAGGGGGTTAAAAAGTGGTGAGGGAGGGGGGGTTAAAAAGTGGTGAGGGAGGGAGGGGGGTTAAAAAGTGGTGAGTGAGGGAGGGGGGTTAAAAATTGGTAAGGGAGGGAGGGGGTTAAAAAGTGGTAAGGGAGGGAGGGAGGGGGTTAAAAAGTGGTAAGGGAGGGAGGGAGGGAGGGGGTTAAAAAGTGGTAAGGGAGGGAGGGAGGGGGTTAAAAAGTGGTGAGGGAGGGAGGGGGGTTAAAAATTGGTAAGGGAGGGAGGGGGTTAGAAAGTGGTAAGGGAGGGAGGGAGGGAGGGAGGGGGTTAAAAAGTGGGGAGGGAGGGGGTTAAAAAGTGGGGAGGGGGGTAGATATAAGTAAAGAGTGTGCATTAATGTGTGGATGCATTGAGTGAATGAGAGAGAGCATGAGTTAATGTGTGGATGAGTTGTCTGAATGAGGGAGAGCATGAGTTAATGTGTGGATGAGTTCTCTGAATTAAAGTGTGAATTAGTGAGTGACTGTAAAAGTGTTTGTGTATCATAGATGTATAATTGTGGAAGGGCAAAGATGGCACTAGCAGGAGGTTTGAGCCTGAGGTTTGGCACAGGCAGGGTGCATATGGGACAAAGATGGCACTGGCCGGACTGTTTGGGGACAAAGTTGACTTGTGGTGGGCTATTTGGGGACAAAGATGGCAAATTTTATGTGTGTAATCTGGGTGCTGGCCAGGTTCTATGTCGGCAGTGTGGACGCCAGGGCTGGCTTTGGGGTGCAACCTGTGATCTATGCCTGTAATTTAGGGGGTTTTAAATATACCTTTAATGCCGTGTTTTTATGTGAATTCCAATTGATTTTTACCTGCAAAGCTGGGTTTTTGTGTTATGCTGTAGATCCATATCTGCTATGCTATGTTTCCATACATTATTTATGTGTACCTGCAAATACAGGGTTAATATGTCTTATTCAGTTGATCTATACCTGCGATGCTACGTTTCATATATTTATTGTATACCTGCAAATACAGGACTTGTATGTCTGATTCTGTTTATTTGATATATACCTTCAGTGCTGAGATCACAAGTGAATTTCAATTGATCTGGGTTTGCGTGTTGATCTATACCCGCTATCGGCAGCAGGGACTAATATATATATATATATATATATATATATATATGCAGCAGGGGCTAGTAAATGGGTTTTTATTTGGACAGGGGCGCAATTTCAGTGCTTGCCATAGGCGCTATTTTCAGTAGATACGCCTCTGGTGTTTCCCAGCTACTCATCATAGTCTATTTTATCCGAGTTGTGTCTGTTGAGTAATTTTGTTCTAATTATTTCTCCAGTGAATATTGAAGTCAGCTTTCATCAGTGGCAGATTCATTAGAGATGCAATATAATGTGCATAACCCTCACATGTACTGGTTTCAGGTCCTATTTGGTAAAATAACCCATGAAAAGCATCATCATAAAGAGTCAGATTGTAATTTATGCTACAAAATAAATTTAAGTATAAACTTGGTTGAACCTTCTCAGTAGTTCGGGGTAATGTGGCATTCAAATGTATATATTTTACAGCATAGAAAACCTCATTAGAAAAACAGGAAACTGAAATTTTAGTTATAAAAAAATTTATTTGAAATTCTTCTAATTGGAAGTCTTAACGTTTAGCAAATTATATGATTATTTATTGTCACTACTTTCACCAAGAGCTGAATATACCGTATATAGTATTTAGCAGTCTTTTCAGAACTAACATCCCAAACAGAACAATTTTCATACTTAAAGATAGTCTCATAGAAAAAAAAAAAGAAAAATATTTCCTTTTTTCCCTAACTATACCATGGATGTTAAAAAAAAAAAAAAAAACCCCAAAAAAACTTCTGTTCAAGTTTTCAGAGTCAGGGACAAAGATTAAAGCCATGAAAAGGCAGAAATGTTATTTCCCTATCCATTATGTTTTAAACAAGATATTCTTTGCTGTGTGATAGATATCAGGCTGCTCTTTAATCTGGTGCTGTCTGGAATATAATATACAGTTGTGAAAATGCACTCATGTGATTCGGTAAGCACTGGTGGTATTATAATATGCATATTATAATTTGATTTTGTTATCTAAATTCTCTAAAAAACAAAAGATCTGGATGATCAGTGAGGGCCTGATCGGTTGAGCAGGGCAGGGGACAAGAGTTCCACTAAACGTGCCAATGTCACAGTACATTAGCCCTAAAGTGATGAAATCAAAAAGATGATCTGTTGTATCTATTTCAGTTTCAGCCGCAAAATCCAGTATGTCTGTGCCTTTTTTATTTAATGAACAGATGGAGAGCTCAGAATGCTAAGATTGACTTGTGCCGTTTGAAGAGCCTAATTGGAATTTGTAGGATGTGTATCAGAATGTCAATGAGATTCTTTGTTATTTTATATATAAAGCAAAAAAAAAAGCAATAAATGAAAATAAACTATTCTTCCAAATATTTTTATTGTTGTCCGCTGTTATCCTCTTAAAACCTTGAAATCATTGTCTGCTTAGAAATTCCACACTTAACAAACATTTATGAATCTTAGAATAATACATATTTTGATGCCTTGAGATGCATGCCACTAATAATGCTTATCCACATAGATATAGCAAGTTTTCTTTATAAAAGAAACTTAAGCAGATCTGTTCTGTTTCATTAAAAGGTTTTCACATATTAGAAGCAGTTTCTGCTCCTATGGAAACAGCTATTCTGTGTCAACTGTGGTGTATATATATATACATATATATATATATATATATATATTGCTTTGGGTCTTCAGCTTGAGAAGGACTTTTTTTTACCCCTTTTCCATGTATTTTAGGCTGATTAGTAGCTAAGCTAATATGTTGATTGAGTTTATTGCTGTGTTTTGTCAAACATTGTGCTGGTCTACGTAACATGGCCACAAGTGATCTTTGTCTGCCTTCTAATTAAAATTTCCAAACATTCTATATAATTTGAATTATCAATGAATTTGTTACCACATGGTAAAGTGGTTTTACAAACTTAACTGTACTTTTTTAATGTTTCCTAACTATATTTTGTGAGTTTCAGTTGAAGACATGCACGATTTCATTCAACTCGCATGCCCTCTCGTGAAACTTGAAACTACTAAGATTTTAGTTACTATGAAAGTAATTTTTAAAATGAGTCACAAATCAGTCTGGTCAGCTCAACCACTCAACTTCTTAGTAAATAGGCCCGAATATGATTTCCCTGGCAATGGGTACCAGTATAGTTTCTCTAGAACAAATGGAAAAGACATAGAAAAAATGCACCCATAGAAATTATATATATATATATATATATATATATATATATATATAAACAATTAACATGTTTGTATGCCTAAATGTTTGTATGCCTAAATTGGGTGGTCTATATAAAGTAAATCTAAAATGACATCACACTTTACCAGCACAATAATGGTTTAAAGGAAGGCCTTGGCCCTATATTTTTATTACAGGCCTTAATGGCAAGATGGGAAATTCCTGAGCTTCATAGGTGACCTTGATCGTTGTCATGTCTACCACTAAGGCTGTTGTTGCCTAATTTAGATTCAGTGTTTAGGTAACGATGGTTTAAAGGTTACTAAAATAATTATATATAAAAAATATCTAAATTATTTAACTTCAGACAGAGAATATTTTTTTTTGTTTTTCCAGGAGAATGATTCTAACTCCAAATAGTTTGTCTGTAAGTGTCTTAGATACAACTCTATAAATTTATCATTTTTGAATGTAGCACATAAATTTCCAAATGGGTTTCAGATGTCATTCTCACAGCCAAATGTATTTTACGACTTTAATAAAAATCTGCCTGCTTCATTGCTTGTGAAGTAACACTTAATTAATACACTTTTAAATTACTTTCCTCTATAAATAAAGAATGGATTATTATGATGACATTACGTTTATAGTAGCATTAAGCGATCATTACTTTCTATTCGTATTAAATTCCTTGTTGGTCGAAGAATATTATACATTACGACATACATCATTTTCTATAGATTTCGAGTGGTACTTCATTACAACATATGTTAATGCCAAATTCTGTTTTTTATTATATGTTAATGCCAAATTTTGTTTTTTGAAAAAAAAAAAAAATTGTAAATTTTAATGCATCTTTAAGAAATAAAAATCTAGGTTTAGGTAACTTAACAAACCTTTTGGACATCTGGTCTGTAGATCCCCTAACTAAAAACACTACACTGATGCTTTATATTATTTATTTCATAGTATTGGTAGTAACATGTAGAAATCTTGCCTATGTCCCTTTCACCTTTCAAATTTTAAATATACCCTCAAAACACACAGCATTTGCTTATTGAGTCTACTCACATAAAGTTGAGCAGATGCAAGTTGGCAGACTCAGGAAGGTTAATCATTTGCCTGAGGAAGAAAAGAGAATACAATGCCACAATGCCATGCCCCATAACCTATAGAGTGGGATGGTGGATTAAATATAATTTAAGGAAAATCCCTATGGGGAGGCATTAAACCCATGGACGCCTCCCCCTTAATCCCTATTCTAGACTCCTATACTATATAGTGGGATAGTGGGTTAAAATAATGACTCTGTGAGGAGCCAACTGCCCAACCAAGCCTCTTGCCCCATTCCTTATAAAATACCCCTACCTCTACATACCCCAGGTAAAGAGCATAAGGATCATTGAAAGAAAATTATGGGCACCAGATGGATGGATGGATGGACAGTGTAAATCACTGTGCTACCCTAGAAACTCAAAAGATGCAATCTGTAAAAAAAACAAAACAATCCATTTCATTCACCAATGATCAAGGAAGCCTATGGAAAGTGATGACCCAAAACTAATTCAATAAAAAGTCTGATGAAAAAAAGCACAATGAGAAAAAATTCATGGCAGCTGATCATTAAATGATGGCTGACTGCACAGAATCATGTATATGTTCTCCTGTGTACCACGTTCACCATGTGGTTGGATGGTGCATTGCATTTTTTCCTTGACTATATTGGAAACTCTTTTTGTATTTTGCACCCTTTTTGGGGAAATTGCCATTTCCATGGGCTAAAAATGAAGACTCAATGGCTTTCGTTCACAAGGCTAGAGGACATTAAAATGTAGGGCTGTTGTGCACAATGACCATCCCTCTGACACCCGTCTGGCTCCGTTTCGCCCAACGGTAGTAACACCCCTTTTCCCGAAGTCATGGAAACCTTCTTTTTCTAAAAAGAAAAAAATATTCTTATTATAATCTGACGGGGTCAGATGGCTGCAACTTGGAAACTTCTAAACAACTTGCACACTAATGAATATAGAAGCGGCTATGAGAGTTATAGTATGCGAGTACCAGGCTGATAACACCACTTCTCTCCTCCCAATTAATGGAGCTGGGTCTTAAATGCAGATCTCAAGGAAGCGGCCTCTCTTTTAGGGAAAATACACCTTATCATAATATAATTAATTATAATAAGGTATAATTTTTATCCTCTGGTTCCTACTATTATAATTATAGTAGCTTTAATGTTGTCACTGGATTGGTATTACAAGCCTCCTAATATAAAGCTAATTTATTAAAAGTAGTCATTTTGCACTTCGTTAGCATGCAGCTTTTTTTTTTTTTGCTGCTTATAGTATCACCAAAAATATATGAAATAAGAGGGTTCAAAGTTTGTCTCCTGCTATTTTTATGCAACTAATGGAAAAATATCCCTTGGTTAGAGTGGTGAATGTTTAACCAGATCCAGTTGACAGGGTGAATATACTGCAAGTAATTGAAAAATGGTCTCCCCTTGGACCAAAAAAACCTAAAGTTTGGCATTTAAAAAAAACAGGTATATTGGGCTGAATCCTGAATTATACAAGTTTTGAAATGATTTATAAGAGGATTACATTTTTTAATAGAGTTGCATAGATTTACCATACATAAAAACTTTTACATTTGTCATAAAAAAATCACCTCTGACATTTTTTATTTATGGACAATTCTTGTGTTTTTCCCCCCTTCATACACTTGGGTAAAAACTATATTTTAACCTTTTTTGTTGTTGTTGTTAAAGTGAGTATACCATAGGTTTCGTATCTTTTCTTTAGTTTGAAGAGAATATTGGCAGGCGTGGCTAGAATTTGGGTTCTGGGCTATAGATCTCAAAGACTTATTCATAGTTTGTACTTTTATTTTTAATTTTTATTCCTCTAGTCTGGTAAATTTTAATTGTTTGGTGACTTGACTTTGAAAATTAGATATATGAAATAACCTTGTTAGCTCTACAATCATGAAATGAATTATGATCATAAAACCTTTGAACCTTTTTTGCATTTTATCGAGGACAGAATGTTCTTTACTAATAAAATATCATATTTGTAAAACAAACTATATTTACAAGAATGGATTTAGCTGTAGTAGGTTATTTCACCCATTGGGGATTGATGTTTCTGATGTTTGACCTTATCACAATTTATTTCAACATTAAATTAATAAAAATGGAATGTGAATACATTACAAAATACATTTGCTAATTCCTTTTTTAATCACGGATAATTCCATCGTTGCTGATGTTTATAGGATCTAATTAAATTGATCTGGAAAAAATATTTTGATTTGAAGAAAAAAAAAAGAATATGCTTGGGCTGCGATTTTAAGCATAAAAACTTTAATTTATATAATCTAAAATATGACTTAAATTTATATAATTTAAAATATGGCTACTTCCAGCAGGAAAATGCACCCTGTCACAAAGCTCACATCATCTCACACTGGTTTCTTGAACATGACAATGAGTTCACTGAACTCCAACGGCCTCCACAGTCACCAGATCTCAGTCCAATAGAGCACCTTTGGGATGCGGTGGAACGAGAGATTCACATCATGGATGTGCAGCCGACAAATCTGCGGCAGCTGTGTGATGTCATCATGCCCATACGGACCAAAATCTCTGAGGAATGTTTCCAGCAGCTTGTAGAAAGTAGGCCATGAGGAATGAAGGCAGTTCTGAAGGCAAAAGGGGGTCCAATAACGTGGCCAGTGAGTGTATATACACAGTATAGACCAGAACATGCATTAATTAATCTTTCTGATTATTGTAGTCGGCCACAGGAAGAGATCAAAGAACTTCAGGTATCTAGCATATGGTGTGGGACTAGGAGTCTCTGGGGGATACTCTTGTTAAGGTCAGGCTCTTCATTCACTCATACATGGCTGGTGGTGGTGCTGGCTAACAGTGCTGAGATTGTGATGCTAGTGATGATAATACTCTAACATGAGCCCCTTTTCCTCCTGGATTTCCTACCCTACCATACCTTATGTCCCTATCCACAATATTGTATGCCCTACTACGCTGCAAGTGCAGATGGAATGGATGGATTGCACATGCTTCACATAAACTATCTTGGAGAGAGACCTGCATTTCTCATGAGCTCGGTAATATGTTTGAAGAATGCCTCCATTGTGGAAAAACTCAATTTTACCTTTCATCTTGAACATTCAATATGGTGCCACAGGATCCAACATGGAGTGTCAACTAGGAACTAGAACCAGGAGTTCCTACTACTCGTTTAGTTCTATATGGGTTCACTTGGTCACCTTGGATAATCTCAGTTCTAACATTTAGCACTCTACAGCTTTGTTTGTTTCATTTAACTGTTTTCGCTTGCATCTGATGTTATGTATATATAAAATCTCACTTTCACATTCTCGTTGCTGTTATTTAAGTTTGTATTTTTATGCTGTCTTGTTATGTTGAGTCATGTTTTAAATTCTGCTTTCTTCTGATCATGCGTTCGTATTGATTCTCTTGGCCTGTGACCAGCTATCCTAATCCCTGTGTACTGACTGTCCTTCAGCTCTTCTAAGTCTTGTACTGACATTACTCACCTGCTTCAGGTTAGCATCTCTTCTACAGTTATACACTGTTGATCCTTCTGCATCTGAATGCACATCCTTCAAATTAGGATACAGCTTCTGATAACCTGGCAATTAACCCCTTGGAGAATGGTTGTTTTTATTAGTAGAACGTGCCTTGTTCCCTCCAGCTCATGGACCTCATATCAACTCTTTTTACCAGAACCATCACAAAGTATATTCACTTAATACAAACCTGTGGAATCCTAGCGGAGGCTTTCATTACTCGGTATTCAAAACAGATTCTACATTTTGTATCACATATAATTGCACAAAAACTATGTGACAAATATTATCTGCAACAAATATGATCTAGCTTGCAAGAGGACAAGTTAGAATATTGACCTTGAGGGTAGCACTTGGCTCCATTACCTCATCTGCACAAATCATTATGACAAATGCATGCATCATATTTTAACAGTAGTATAAAATAACAAGGCTTCATTAAGACATTTTCAAACTTTTCAGCTAGATTTTATAAATTGAAATGTACACTTCCAATTTGCCCGAGGCATGTCCACAGCCTATTTACACTCTACACGTTTGACTTAAAATCGCAAATTAGAATTAAATGTGTCATATCTTATTCAAGCGAGACACACTTTCTTTAATATGTCAAGCCTTTGGGCTCCCATCGAATGGTAGAATGCAAGGGAAAATAAAAATCAAGTTGTATTTTTATATCGCAGAGACAAGTGATTAGCTGTAGTTAACAGAATCTTCACAGTTAGAAAATCAAGACTAACAATTGTAATTAGAGTCTGTCTTTTAATGGCTTCCACTACTGACATACTTTACATACTGTTGCAGTAGAGTCTCGATGATTCAAACTACAAAATATCTATGTTTAGCAAATGTCTAAACTTAGGTAAATTGCTGTGACTGTGATACCAAATCTAGACAAAATCTAGACAAAAGGAGTGTAATATTTCAACAGTTGCTGCTGCTAGGCTTACCTTTCTTGCTCGCCGCTCCTCTTCTGCTTCCCCACTCTTTGAAACCCTCCACTGGCTCCTTATTACCTTTAGAATTAAATGTAAAATCCTGGTACTAACATATAAGGCCCTCCATAACACTGATCCTTCATTACACTGCCCCCCTCCATAACACTGCCCCCCCTCCATAACACTGCTTCTCTATACATTTCTGCCCTCATAAGCAAATACTCTCCTACTCGATCCCTACATTCTTCCCATGGGCTAAGGCTCTCCTACTCACTTGTCACCTCTTCCTTTTCCCCGTCTACAAGATTTCACTCAGGCTGCCCCCATATCTCTGGAATCTACTTCCACCAAACCTTCAGCTTTCACCCTCCCTCCCGACATTCAAGAAACATCTCAAAACCCACTTCTTCAGAGAAGCCGCACCATCTTAGCTGCTAGAACTTCCTTGTTATCGATACATCCACCACACCACCTCTCACCCTTTCTCTGTGCCTTATGTTTGTCACCCCATTCCCTCAAGATTGTAAGCTCTGCTCTGCTCATTTTCCATAAAAATGTCCCACCAACCAGTTTCCTATCCTTTTTTCACATTTTTAGAGCTAGTTTGGCACCAGTATCTTTTGCATTCAAGATATATATGGCGTTGTCATCACAATTATGGACAAAAGAATCCTAGATGACCCTTGATTACCATTTCTGGATGAAGATTTCAGAGTCCTAGAGGCACATACACAGTGAGTAGAAACAGTAAACATGGTATTTGTTGTTAAAATCATATGCAACATTATTATTGATATTTTTTTTACTGTTTTTTACATTTTATTTAATAAGCACCAGCAGATATAGTTCTATTTCTATTAAGAAACTAAATGAACTATTACAACATTGTCAATTTTCAGTAACAAAACATACAAAATTATTAATAACATGAACAGGCTGTTAGGAGGGAGTGAAGGGCTCTACTTCTATGAACTTACAAGCTATTCATTAAAAATTAACATTGATATGTATATTCCCATTGCAGACCCGTAAAACAATGTTATTATAAAATGTTATTGATATTTAATAATATTGAAAAAAAAGTTACCATCCTTTACTTTAGAAACATACATTCAAACTGGATGCTGTTAAACTCAAATATTTAAGCGGATATATTTTTCAATAAGTTCAGCAAGTAGTCTGCACAAAATTTGTTTCAACTTGCCAAGCTGACAAGTTATTTCAGTTGTCAGCTTTTATGGTGATATAGTGAAAGTAAATTCTGAAGGTCACAGGAAGGTGGAAGTAGATTTTATTTAGAAAGGTATTGCAATGAATGTCATGTGAAAGGTTAATAGGAGAAGGCTGTTTTACAAAGAAATCTGGAAAACTAAAACTGACTGTTCCTAAATTTTTTTTTTTAAATCTGTATTCTTCATATTTACAGGGAAAATTTCTTAAAGTGTTGTTGAATGAACGTGATGAATTGTTCAACTCTCCTGCAAATTCCCAGTTTAGTGAATACGCTTCACTGCATTATGGGGTTAATGCTAAGGGGTCCACAGACAAAAATATAGCCAGAGAAGAGCTGAATTCACCGAAAAATATAAATCTGACCCAGAGAGTAGCTAACTCTTGTAGACAGGACACTGAAATTTGTTGTATGTAAAGCACATGGCATATGACGAGATGGTGCGTACTATTGGTATTAAGCCTGGAAAAGTCAGAAGCTGCTACTGTGGTCCTTTTTGGACAGCCCGAAGAGTGTGGGCCAAGTCTTGACACTTCTTGATCTCACAACAACTTCATCTCTAACATCCACTCCATCACCCATTTAAGTTAGCCACCATTGGGCCACATGTAGACTTGGCAGCTATGCTTCTATAGATGGTTGGTGGAGCTCCACCATGACACCAACCACTTGCCATAATTATTATGGTTTCCTTCTTTCCTTCTTTGTATAATATGTAGCATTTTTTAAAAAATAATACTTTAATATTTTTAATCATTTATGAGCATTTTACTTAAGGCCTACAGAGGAGAAAAAAAAACACTTTTTACCAAGACTAGAGTTTTGTAGTAGTGTGCTTGAAGGCTCTTTTCAATAGATGAGCTATTCTGTCTATAGACGGACAGCTGTTGGGCAGATCCTTCTTATAAAGTACACTAGCAATTATTATTTTTTTTTTAATTCAAATGCTTACGTGTAAACGATTGGATCCCAAAGCCAGCATCACGTAGATTAAGTGCTCTTGCGCAAGGGTAGCCAAGAGCAAGCTCTGAAACTGCTGCGGTATCGCGGCTCTTATAATGTTTAGTCAGCCATATTCCCGTCTCATTTCTTATTAAGGAATTGGATTTTTTTCAAAATTGGCTGTTGGCTTCCCCTTGATTCATTTTTCAAACATTATGCCAGTTATTAAATGTCTTAGATCATTCTATTCTCTGTATTTTCCACCGTTTTTTAAACATCTAACATGGATTCGTATAACGGGACAGAGGGTAATATAGTTCCCTGCAGTGCAAGGGAGCCGAGGTTTATAGGACATACATTTTTAATCTGTCGGTATTTAAAATTTTGTTCAACTTCAAATATCTGCTTTTCTTAATTCTAAAATCCTCAGGAATATAGTTAAAGTTTAAGAACTAGAACTATTTTTTTCTTTTTTTTTTTTTGCAAAGAAAATGAAAAAGCATTTGTTTAAAATTGAACGAATATACAAGACATGTATAGCCGTGCTATATATATTATTCCGATTAAATTATTTTTTTTTTTTACAGCATCGTTACTTGAATGTTTTCAGAGATAAATTGTTTGACAAATTGACTAGAGTGTACTCATAAATATCGTTGTAGTTTTCATTTCATTAGAATTTGCATTTAATTACAAAAGTTGTAATGTAATTAAAATTGTTAACTTTTACATAATATTTCATCATAAATATTCATGTACTATGAATTGTATTAGAAACGCCATCATTTAAAAGAGATAAAGATTAAAGTCTTTAAGAAAAGTCATTGTTTGGATGTGTTTGTTTCTGATATGTCCTGGCGCTTACACATTAGGGATTGAAAATAATTGTCCGTTAAATGCTACCATGGAAACGCAGACGTATATTACCCAGGTGTCCCTGTTTAGAGGGACTGTCCGTCTTTGGGACCCTAATCCCACAGCCCCTCTTTCCTCCCCTGGCATCCATCTTTTTCAGGTTTTACTGGGTATGCTTAATGACCCAAAAGTCATAATAATCTGTTTTGGATTTTTTAACCCCTTAAGGACAATGGGCGGTCGTACATGTACGGGCTTTGTCATTAAGGGGTTAAAAAAATGAATTATTTTTCCTATAAATGTCTTACTCAATTACATAAACTGCTATCCAAAAAGGTCACAAATGACCAATTTTTACAGCGATACGGAATTTGATGGCGCTAATAAATAATAATACATTAAAATTGTAAATATGGCCTCCTTGATGCACTTTATGCCAACTTTACATTTATTACAAAAACCCACGTGTGTCCAAATTCTTAGCTACAAACAGGGTGAATTTAATTTGTCAACGTCAGTGCAGCGATCATGTTTTCTTAATTGTTATGGCACTTTAGGAAAAGGAATTTGCTTTCTCTAGAAAAGAGGTGGTAGAAAATGAATGATCATGAATGACAGAGGTAGAGCACGGCGGGACAGAGGTAGAGCACGGCGGGACAGAGGTAGAGCACGGCGGGACAGAGGTAGAGCTCGGCGGGACAGAGGTAGAGCTCGGCGGGACAGAGGTAGAGCTCGGCGGGACAGAGGTAGAGCTCGGCCGGACAGAGGTAGAGCACGGCGGGACAGAGGTAGAGCTCGGCCGGACAGAGGTAGAGCTCGGCGGGACAGAGGTAGAGCTCGGCGGGACAGAGGTAGAGCTCGGCCGGACAGAGGTAGAGCTCGGCCGGACAGAGGTAGAGCGGCAAAATCGGGACTGTCCTGCGCAAAGCGGGAGGCAAGTATAACCATACGTGTGCTTTTGTAAGATGCTTATAATAGTGATGACAATAATAATAAAATTAGGGAAAAAACTACGGAATTGATCTCCTAACTTTAGATATTTTGTGTAAGTCAAACCAAATCTACTGGGGAAGAATTTAGCAATTAGCATGCTTAGTAGAACGTCACTTTATGAAAGGTAAAACTCTCCTTCAGGTATAAAGAAATACAGAAAAAAGTAATTTCACGACTGAAAGATCATTGATGATAGCTGAATATCTGTCCTACAATAAATAAATGGGAACGGGATGGCAATAATTCTCCTCCCATGTTTATTCTCCATATAATTTGGCTTATCTTTCTAAACAGATAATTGAATTCACTATTAATAAGAAATGCCTCACATCTCTTCTATATATTTAGATTTTTTTTTATATAAAAAGACATAATTAGGTACTCCGGTATCATCAAACAACCATTCAGTACTAGGATTGTTTTATTTCCTATAGATCATATAGCATCATTTGTTTGGAGTATGAATATTTTCTGATATTTTTGGCTAACAAAACTGGCAGACTAGGTAGGCCGGGTGTCACTGTTACGCTGGACTATTAAGGAAAGTCGTCCCTGCAGAAGTTCTTCTGCCCAAACTACTGCTACTGAGAGTGGAGTTCTCGGCAGCAGTAGTCCAGGACTTAGATGATCCCAACAGTGGACAACCTCCCACCAGCCGGAGATGGGTACTGAGCGGCAGCAGCAGCGGCAAGGCGCAGCACGAGACAGGAGCACAATGCGGGTAGACAGCCGAGCCAAGGGTCTGATACACAGAGCGGATAGTCAGCCGAACCAGGGGTCAGATACACAGAGCGGGTAGTCAGCCGAGCCAGGGGTCAGATTCACGGAGCGGATATTCAGACGAGCCAGGAGTCAAAACCAGAAGTCACAGGCGAAGGTACAAAATGGTAGCGCAAAAGGGGTATCAGGCAAGCCAAAGGTCAAAACAAGAAACTGGTAACACGAGCAGAAATCACTTTAAACTTGAAAGACCACAACAGGGTGTCTGTGAAAGGCACAGCCGGCTATTTAAAACTGGCGCCAATTCACAAGCCCCTCCTGGACCAGAACAAAGACCACGCCCCCAGTCGTCAATCAATCCCCAGACGAGCCGCGAGCCCGGGAGGCGGACCGACGACCGGAGGACAGGTAAGTACTCAGGCTCCAGGAACTGTTTTTCCGGAGCTAAATCTCCCCTGACGCGTACCTCGGGCGGAGGTTTGTCCGCTGCCCGGGGAGATGTTCTCCCGGGAACCGCAGCCAACCCTCCGCCCACTACTAGCCCTTGTGCGGCGAGCGGAGGACCGCCCGCCTTCCCAAACGGCTGCCATTCGAGGACTGCGGCCGGTTCTCCTCCCGACGGCGTCTGGAGCCGCCGGGACGGAGACACTCCCGGTGGCGTCCAGAGCCGCCGGGATGGTGACACTCCCGGTGGCGTCCGAAGCCGCCGGGACGGTGACACCGGGTAGTTCTTTTAAAGAGAAACTCTAGCCATCATATGTGTTTTAATTCTTGGGGGGGGGTTGCGGAATCCCACCATATGCCCCTTTCCCCACATTGAGCTATTTATCATGCAGGAGATGTCTCAGGAACGTAGTATATGTATCACGAGTGAGCTCCAGCACTGTATCACGAGGTTCCAAGGGGTTCCATGTGAATGTATGGAAAGCGCGCCCACTGATTTCAATAGGAACACTTTCCTGCCACTGGTCGGCTGCTTCATACTATTGAGGGGGTGCAGAGATGCAGCTGTTGCGCTGCAGCTTCTCCCTAAGGTAAACATGTACTTAGCGAGCATGATTCAAAGTTAGAGGGTGGTAGAAATGAATGTAAGAATATTCTACTTTACAGAAAAGGTAGTAGATACCTGGAATTGACTTCAAGTAGAAGTACTACAGGCAAATACATTAAGGAATTCAAGAAAACGTGGCGTGTATAAAAGCTTAGTCTAAAGAAACAATTTTCAAAAGGATTTGAGAAGAGCAGACTAGATTGGTCAGCTGGTTCTTTTCTCCCGCGCTATGTATTATGTATCCTCAAGCATACAAAAGTAAAAAAGGCAGTAAAAAGAACAATTTTACTTTCCACCAAGCTTTCCAACTTTCCAACAAAACAATATATCCAGAATAATTTAAGTATATAAAATAAATATAGTTTACGGTGGCGTTGCAGCGTTTCTATGTACATACATATTTTACAAATATTGTGTATTTCAGCTAAAATAACATAATGCCAGCACCTTACGTTATCCATGCCGTCTCTCACCTCAAGCAGGTTTGCACATGTAATAAATATCAACGCAGTGACAAAAGTGGGTGAGATCGACCTTATATTACATTTATTTATATAGCGCCAGCAGTTTCCATTGCGCTGTTACAATCAGTGGAATAATTTAAAGTCACACACAACAACAAACTGGTACAAAAGGGCCCTGCTCTTCGGAGCTTACAATCTAGTGGTTGAGTGAAGGGGAAACAGTAGGAGAGAACGGCTTGGATGGGGATGAGCTGGTCGAGTCAGGATGATCTGTAGAGGTTGTTGATCGTTATGATGGCTTGATCAGGATGATGGCTGAGAGTTTTAGTTGTCTAATATCTTTCTCCATGTGGGTTTCCTTATCAATCATATATGTGACACAAGCTTAAGGCAGGAATTGTATAGCTGTGTTGCCAGGTACAGCTATATTTCATATCAATGCTGAGAACTATGAGCATACCTGGGAACTTTCCGGGTATCCTCCGGGTCGCGGGAGCGGGGTCTTGACACGCCCTGCTCCCCGTCCATTTTCCATTGAATTAGGGGTGTTTCCAGCAGACGCCCCTGACGTCAGCGGGGCCGCCCACCGACGTCAGCGGGACCGCCCACCGACGTCAGCGGGACCGCCCACCGACGTCAGTGGGCAGTCCTGGCCGTGTCCCGCAAGGGAAGGCTCCAGGTAGCCGGAGGCCCAAATTTCCCAGGTATGACTATGAGCCATGATTTAAAAGATTATAAAAACGAAAAGATTATAAAAAGTCAAATAAATGAAGCGGTGCGACTATATTTGATAAATGTGTAAAGGATGTATTCTTATTTCTCCTATAAATGTTTGTAAAGGAAATTCCCATTCCCATGTATTTTTTTACAATATGTAATATTAGATTATATTATATTTTCTTATATTATAGAATAATTAACAGAAAATTCTCAATTACCTTCTTTCATGAGATTCCTCTAAATAAAACAAGATTCATGGGTAATATATAAATCAATAAAAGGGCATTTAGTATATCAATATAGCAGAAACTACAACCACTGTATATCTCCAATACTATTAACTACAGCCATTATATATTCAAAAAATGCATTTCACTTATTGATCAGTTCTCGCAAAGCCTGTCATGCTTTCCTGCACATAAGTACGGATTTAGCGACAAACAGCAGAAAGATGAAATAAAAAATCTTTCTTTAAAGCTGCGTGAAAAATACTTTAAAAAATGTAAGCGCCAATTTTATTGCAGGGGAATCAGAAGCCGTTATGCTGAACTAAAGTAACATTTGCACCTTGATTTAAAGTCTGTAAGTTTCATTATTTTTCATTTTAAAAAAGCATTTTGTTAAATAAAAAACTAAACAACAACAATAATAATAATAAAAATAATAATAATTAAAATACTAACAATACTGTTACTAATAATAATAATAATTATAATAATAATTTTAGACACTTTCATTTATAGGATAATTATGATTTTAAAAATAAATTATAAAGTAAAAATAACATTTAACTGTTTAATCAGCATATTTTAAAACTGATATAAACAAATTTGAAGAAAATTACAAAAATAATAATTAAAAAAATATTATTAATATTATTGCTATTGCCTTGAAAATTAGAGGAGGTCTGAATGTAGTGTGAGTTTTTTCAAATTGTTTTTTCAAAAGTTTTTCAAACTTAAATCAGAAAAAATTATTAAAAAAGTTCATGTTAATTTTTCCTAAATACTTTCATTCAGGTTGTTTCTGGACACAGCTCCATATTTTTTTTTTTAAATTTCTTGCTTGAAAACTTTGGTAAGTATCCACCATTTATTTTCAGCTTCAATGGTCTTCAAATAATCCCAAGGATTTTGATCCCCTCAAATTTAATTTTTCTATCTGGAGCAAACACAGTGTGGAAATAAATGAGAAGACAATCGCCATAATTTATTTTTCCCCTACTGCTGTTAGTTTCGTGATCTGGTGGCCAAGATATTTCGCATAGCCTCTTTAAAAATTTGAAGACACATTTACATATTAAGAAATTACTCTTTATTCCAATACTGGAATGTCAGGGTGTTTTATGGAGGACAGCACTACTGACTATGACTGAGCTAAATAAATAAAATAAAAAAATAAAATAATAATAATCCTGGTTTAAGGTTAGTGTTTTCATAAGTCAAGTCTAGATGTCAGTTTACTCTTTATAGCTATTGTAGTAGTTCACAAACTAAATTATATAACTCTTTTCTCGTATAGGGTATTTGTAATACTATGTATACTATGCATATTTAGGAGCAAAACAGTATGGATAGATTGTTAAAATACACACATGTACACATATACTGCCCTTATAAAACCCATGCCCCTGCACACATATACACTGACCATATACACACATATATATCGCCCCTAACAAACACCTGCCCATACACACACATATACACTGCCCATATACACTGCCCTTACACACGCATATACACTGCCCTTACACACGCATATACACTGCCTTTACACATGTCTGCCCATACTCACACATAAACAATGCCTATATACACACATATACCATGCCCTTACACATATATTTTACCCTCATTTTTAATCTTTTTGCTGAGATATTGCACCATTGGAGTCTCTTTAATCTTCCAGATTTTAAAGAAGCTATTAAAAGAACATTTTACTGCAATTCATCATGGGCTTTCTTTTCATCCTATGTTTGTGATTGAATTCATCTTATTTTTTTTAATATAGCGCTCTTACAATATTGCACTATAATTGTTGTCACTTTTTTTCCCAAGTACATGCACCCCAAGTTGTGCTGATCGGTATTTCAAGCATCCAGAGGAGTGTTTTCTGGGCTGCGGCAGTATTTTGGGAACGTAATATATTTTTTCATTTATTTGCTTATCCACGTGGGATTGTTTTTTCCACTTACACATATATACCATGCCCTTACATAAATACATACACATCTCTATCTCTCTTATCGCCCCCTTTCTCATTATCCCCATAACTCTAGTTTCCCATTATACCCTCCCTTTCTCACTGTCTTTCTCCTTTCTTTTATATCTCCTCCCAATTTTATCTCTCATTTCCACCAAGCTCTCCCCTTTCTCACTAGCATATACCACCCCTTTCTCCTTAATCTCTTACCTTTCTCCCTACACTTTCTTCTTCTGTAAGTCATGCGCCACAGGCTGTGGTGGGAGCGCGATGTCTGTTCCTTCAGACCTCTGCTTCAGTGCCCCCTCACTGTGCGCATGGCTTCCATGCTGAGCACCTACAAACAACATCATATCCCTTATTGCTACACTTACTAAATTCCAATAACTACCATGAAAACGCTCCGTTTGGGTCTATTCTTTTGTGTACAACCCATTAATATCACAGCACTATTAAGCCAAATTGTTGTTTGACTATTACTGTCAGACACCGGCTGCTTATTACAGGGCACTCTGTTTGCTCTTTGGGTGCGTTTCTCCACAGAGTGTTTCATATTCCGAACCAAATACTTTTTTGCTTCTATTTATAACCATGTATTATGTGAAACGGAACCTACTCGTGTTTACATGTCCAGATAGCTAACCTAAATATTGCTGTCAACATTTATGCATTGAGATTCTCAAAGTCATATTGTTCTCCATTACCATCTTTGGGAGACGCTGCTCTAGCCCATCCCACATTTTTTTTGTTTTGTTTTTATTTTTTAATTTCTTATCCTATTCTGCACTCTCACTCACTATCTGATCTATTGTGAGATCAGCTAGCTGGCATAGTAGTAAAAAAGCTTGATCCCCATCAGTGATTGTGATTTCAACTGTCAAAACCTCCCTCCTCCATAAGAATCAAATAAAAAATAAAAAAGGCACAAGCATTTATTCAAATACCATTTTTTTAAGACAGAAATGGCCTGATGAGCTCATGTGGACAACAAGTTGCATCACTCTCAGCCTAATTGGCGGAAAATTGTTATTTTTTGGGGGGGGGGGTGGAGTAGAGGGTGGTCATGGCCAAAGTTCCCAGGTATGGTAGAACATCAGTTTTACTTATTGTAAGTTTCAGTATGCAAAATTATGTAGCATTGTTATATTTTTATAGAGCACCAGTTTATGTAATACTTTCTTAATAGTGGGGGGACTAAAAATTAAAATTAACATGAAAATTGACAATGTACAAAATTGACACATTTTAAGACACATTTCGGGCACTTATCTTCCTTAATTCTAGTGGAAGCCCAGAGTCAGTATGGATATTTATTTTTAGCACTATTTTTTAATATTATGCTACAATACACTCCCTTTAAAGTTATTAAAAACTTTTTTTTTGGTTGTTTTTTTTGTGGTTGTAAGAAATATGTATATCAGACCTGTCCAATTCTTAAAGTATAGAAGGTTATATAAAGACAGTAATAACCTTAAAATCTTAATAGCTTTGTCATTGACTTCAAATTGGAATCATTATAATGATTTATGGTAATTTTTCTAGTAGAAATTATATTTAAATTAGCCATTCGGGGCTCATGTTCTCTGTCTTTGATTTGTTCTAATTTTATGCAAACATGAGGGTATTAATCATACAGTGAATAGAAAATATCTAGGCAAGCTACTTCTAAAACCCTTGTTAAACAGTATATACCTTTCTTTACAAGTTAATGATTGTATACAAGATATTTTTTTTTCATTTTTATGATAAGTAAGCTTTACCTCTGAAAAACAATAAAGTAAAAAATAACTTAGTGGGGTGTGGCTGGACTTTGCATAAAATGGACACATAAGAGAAAAGTTCTCTCCAACCATAATCCATTTTTGCCCAGGGGAATCCATCAAGGAACAGGGAGCCCCTAGACCACTGCCTGCGGAGCCAACAATCATTGTCTATCCATTATGTAAGAGACTTATTGCTGGGATTACTGCTCTATACTCCCATTAGGAACCTGACAATATAGCAACCTCTTCCAATGGCCCATCATTTAGATTTCCCCACCATATAGGAGAGAGGGTGGAGAGGGAAAAGAGGAGGAAAGAACAATATATAGGGTTTAAGCCGGACTACAAAAATTCCTCCATCCAGGAGGTCACAAAAGAAGCCAGACTAACATATAAAGAACCACAGGCCTCACTTGCTGCAAATAAGGTCCACATTTACAATTGTGTAAAAAAGATGGCATCCATGGGGGAGTTGCAAGGTGAAAACCCGTGCTGACAAAAAAAGAACACAAAGGCTCGTCTCACATTTGCCAAAAATAATGTTGATGACCCCAAGACTTTCGTCATAATATGCTGTGAACTGCTGAGTCAACAGTGGAACTTTTTGGAAGACATGGGTCTTGTTACATCTGGCGTAAAGTTAACACAGCATTCCACAGAAGAACATCATACCAACAGTCAAACATGGTGGTGGTAGTATCAGGCCCAGTGTCCCCCCCGTGTCAGGCGCCCTTAATTGCAATGTGAGGCATCTGATGTCAACTAAAAAAAAAATATTTAAAGACAACACTGACCCTTTAAGAAACTGTACTTGGAATATAGCACAATGGCAGTAGGACAACAAGGGAATGTGCCATTTAGTGTAACATATTGCATTATTAATAAATATGTTTAAATTTGTAAGTATACTTGGATGTTCTGTTCTGCAAAAATGACATGATTTATTTCTTTTAAGTACACAACTGAGTATAATAAACTTGCTTAATTTATTTTTACATTTAACATTATATGTTCATTACTTAGCCACTAAAAAGAGAATTATTTTGCTGTGCTGTTCCTTTCTTGTTCGTTTGAGAGTAAAGTTCTAAACAAGATTACTAGACTGCAGTTATACAACTTAAATTCTGCGAAAATTTAAAGGGACGTACACATGCTGAAATTGGGTAAAAACCCATTTTATTAAATGTAGACACCGGTTTATCACGACCACGCATTGCTTACTGGATTGTATCCCTCCTTTACTAAAAAGACCAGAGACGTAAATATAATGGATTGTATATGGCGACCCATTTACTTTGTATTTAATAATGTTACAACAATGTCATATTAAACCTGGTTAACGAAAGTACACACCATTAATGAAGTATGTCTCCTACTTGAACATCCTCCTAGGACACCATGAACACCCAACTCTGAATAAACACCGACTCTGTTGCCATCTCACTGACAATCTGCACTAAATATATTCTGTTAAACATCTCCAGACATGCAGACCCCCACTCGGCAGTTTCACACCAATGCCCATCAAATTCCAAGTCCAATTCATTATTTTTGGGG
This sequence comes from Spea hammondii, assembly GCA_029215755.1. Taxonomy (NCBI): domain Eukaryota; kingdom Metazoa; phylum Chordata; class Amphibia; order Anura; family Pelobatidae; genus Spea; species Spea hammondii. The sequence continues at coordinate 8,274,958 of JARDYJ010000001.1, forward strand.
GATAGTCAGGTGGAAAGCCTGTAAACCTGCTCTGCTCCTCTCCCTGAATGCTGGGAAAGGGCCACCCCAAGGGCTTATCAATGAAATCCAGGGACCTGCCCTTCCTGATACCCCCTCTAAGTTCATTTTCCCACTCTACACCTGGTAATTGCTACCATTGGACCTCATCAGCCCCGATATTCCCTGCAATGCAAGGGACGTCATGACTGTTCTTATTTCTGCATTTGGGCCCTTCTTACTTATATTTACATGTTTAAGTGGATAAATAATGTAGGGATAATTACTGGTTACTGATTTATTAAAATATTTAGTATTAGTGAAATAGAATGGGAGCTAAACTTTAATTTGTGAAATATTAACAATGACGGAGGGGAGGAGCTTCATTATAGGGTGGGTCTAGCCAAGGGCGGCACACATAGCAAGGGGCGTGGCTAACCTCAGAGCGCATTAAATAGACTGGGAATGGGGGAAGGAATTGGGTGGCGGTTAAGCGTGACTAAAAAGAGGAAATTGACCCAGAGACCCGGGTAAGCAGTGCTTCACCCTGAGACTCAGAGTCAAACGTGGATAGTTTGGACAGACATATGCATTGTCAGCTACATGTGATATATGTATGTAACATGGAAAAAAAATGGCTGATGTGATCATTCTGGTTAAAATATAAACGTCCAGTCTGTACTTTAACGTTTCATCACTGTATTCCTAGTTACAAACAATAATACTAAAGCTGGCTAAGTTCCAAAGTAGACCAAATATAAAGTATGTTTGATAAACATTTTTAATTGTCTATTCCAATATTGCTTAAAAGTGACCTTGGGTTGTCCTGCTCAAAAAAAAAAAAAAGAATATATAAATATGTATTCAGAATTATCTTAGTAATTATTCTGTACCTGTGCTTCATTAAACCTCAATGAAATTTGCACTTTCCTTTTGTAATTAACTCTGAATCCAATTATATTACTTATTATAAGGCAAGCAGACAAGGGGCATCTGAGCATTGCATAAATCAGAGCTGCTCATGTTTAAAGTGAAATGAATGTCTCTTCTTCTTAACATTTTTGTTTATTGTTTAAATGTACTCAATTCATAATGAGAGATTATTGCAATTAGTCAATATACTTTTATTTAACTTATTTAGTTCTCATTGTCACTCCATTGTGCGCCAGTGAAGTAGATTAAGCTTTATCACACTTAAAAGCAATTCCTCCGATTTTTTTAAATTACTGGTCTCCAATTGAACGTTTTCAAAAAGATTGTGTCTTTTCCTTTTTAAAACAGATTTATTTTTCAAATAACAAAGCTTTCAAGCAGCTGCTTCTTGCTCTGTTAGACAAATACCTGATTCCTTATCATACTGTTTGTTTTGAACCAAAGAATGACTCGGTCTTAATCACCCAGTCGGACACACTGACTAATGAAAGTCTATGGAGGAATGGACTTCATTAGCATTGCCATAAAGCATCAGCTTAGTGTGGTGTTTGAGCAGAGAATCCCACCCAAAATATCACATGACTGGCCACAATGGCGGCCTCCAGGTCTGTAGATAATGGGAGTTTATTGGGAAAAATGAGAGAAAATCAGGTTTTTGTCAATGCCAACCAACATTACTCTATACAGAGGCTGGGGGTTATGACTGTATACAGAGTGCTGGGGTTTATGCTCAAGGAGAAAAAAATAATAATAATATGCATGTAATTAAATTAAGGGTACTAAGATTTGTAATACTTCACAGCCTACTATGGGTACTAGGTGTCCAGTTTACATTGAACATATTTGAGTGTAGCTATTCATTGGGTTTATTTACTAAAATGAGGGTTGTCAGGAATGTTGTATTTCAAACTTGACTTCACTATACATCAGGGGCGGACTGGGCCGGGGGGCAAGGGGGCAATTGCCCCCCAGGCCGCCCTAAATCCGGGCCGGTGGGCCGGACGGACGAGCATTCAATGCGGCTGCGGCCGCAAAGTTAAAAACTAAGCGGCCGCGAGCAGGATTGAATGCGGCCGTCATGCGTACCTGGCGTGGGGGGGAAGGGGGCGGTCCGCCCCGGCTGCCGCTCATCTGAGGGGTGCCACCATGCCGGCACGCCTTCAGAAACGATGCGCGCGGCACAACATTGAAGCCACGCCCACGTCTTCCGCGCTCAGTGCACCGGAAGGACAGGAAGAAGAAGAAGAGGAGGAGGAGGAAAAGTGAGAGTGAAAGAAGAAAAGGTAGGAAAGAGTGGATTAGTAAGTGTGTGAGAGTTATGGGTGTTATGCTGAATGTAAGTGTGTGAGAGTGATGGGTGTTATGCTGAATGTAAGTGTGTGAGAGTGATGGGTGTTATGCTGAATGTAAGTGTGTGAGAGTGATGGGTGTTATGCTGAATGTTTGTGAATGAGGGTTTCAGATAGCATGGATGTGTAAGTGTTGGGGGATAGCTTGGCATAGGGAGTCCGTAATCACATTCCTTTCATGCCCAGATTCCAGCATGTAGTGGCTGCCTAGGCATGATAGGAGTGTGATTGCTGTTATAAATTATTTTTTGGTCCAACTTCGGTGTGTTAACACTTTTATTGGACAGAATAATTCAATGACAGTATTAATATATATATATATATATATATATATATATATATATATATATATATAATTGCAAACAGCAATCACACTCCTATCATGCTAAGTCAGCCAGCACATGCTAGAACCTGGGCATGATAGGATTGTGATTGTTGTTATATATATGTGTGTTTGTGTGTATATATATATGTTAATATTGTTGTTGATTTTTTTGTCTAATTTTGGTGTTACTTTTAATAAAGTATTTTAAAGTTTTTTTTTGTTTTTTTTTTCAGTTTTGGCCAAGTGAATGCTGAATTTTTAGTTTCAGTCCAGAATTTTCATTTCGTTGCATCCCTACTATATACTATGCCAGTCACTAAAGTGGTAAGCCTACACCACATCAATGTTTGGCTTAGTATATAGTGATAGGGGTTGTCAGTGTCTGGCTCAATGTATAGGCACACATTGACGGTGGTACCGCATAATCCCTAAGCATATAATGATAACAAATATGCTGTACCCCTGTCAATGTTTGCCTAACCATAGAAACTATGCAGTTTTAAAGTGTGTGTGGGGGGGTGCCACATACAGGGTCTGCCACAGGTGCCAAATACTCTCGGTACCTCCCTGCATCATGCGGCTGTCAGACCCAACGGCCATGCCTCAGCTCCTCTTCCCACGTCTTAAAAGTGGTGGGATGAAGAGCTGAGGCATGCGGTGCGTGCACGCCGGCCACTTTAATTTCATTAGGCGCTGGTGGAGTGACTGCCGCACGACGACCGCTCTCAATGTCGCTCGCAGCCGCTTTGATGGTGCAACGGGCCAGTTGACTAGACTTGCCCCCCAGGCCTTAGGCTGCCAGCCCTCCCCTGCTATACATTATGAAGGACCAACCCCAATAGAGCTTCTACTGCAGAAGGAGCTTGGCTGACCCTGTATAATATATCATTAAATCAGTGAGATTTCTCCAAAGTCTCTTACACATTAAATCATGTTTTACACAGGGCCAGCTCAGGTCTTCTTGCTGGAGACAATTGCAAGTACTGGTCCTTCATAATGAGCAGTCAAGTGAGAGCGTTCAATCCACAGCTCTCCTCATTGGATCCTTTAAGAGCTAACCACATCAGCCATGTTTTCCAGGACACATAATTTTTACATATTCCTGACCAGCCCAGGTAAAGCACTGCCCTGGAGTATGGAGGATGCATAACTGACTAATTGGTTCCATGAGTCTATACATCCCACATACTGCAGGGCAGAACGTTACCTGGGCTGGTCAGGAATATGTAAAACGTATACATGTTCTGGAAAATATGACCGATGTGATTGCCCTAGCTACAAGTAGACCAACCCAAATATTTATTAATATATTAGTTGCCAGTTAATGACCTTTTTTATTATTTGCGATGTGCAGTCAACTTCATGCAGTTTGCGCGACAAAAGGGGGTAAAATTATTGTATCTTATCAGTGTCCTCTTCTGCAGTTCTCTGCTTCTCGTCCACCCTTACAAACAGTGCCTGACGTTTAACATCTCAAACTTACTTGAAGGCAACTGTGTACAAAATATATTACCGTTAACCCATGATAGACTCCACTAAGTCTCATCTTCCCTGAGACCAAATGGTCTTTTAATACCAAAATCCCTTAGAAATTAAACGTAAAGCCTATGATTAGTTTTAAAGAATTAGATATTCCCTGTAAAAAATATTATTATTATTATTTTTCTATAGATATTCAAATAAATACATAGTTACTGATGGCATAAAAGAAGCAGTTCTAGTCCTTTTCGAATCACATATAAGATCACTTGAAATTCTAACAGACGCGTTACTATTCATTTTACGTAATTATTTTTTAAGATAAAATATGAAACAAAAAGTTTTGTATTTCTTTGTATCTGTCTATAAACAGCCTAAAAATTCATCACGGACCACGAGACCAGAGAAAGCTTTCATTGAGTTGCTTATTCAGACACCTGTCACATACAATTATTGTGATGATAAACCAGCAGAGCCTCCGTCCAGAAGGTAAAAAAGGAATCATTTGTGGTTACCTTTAACTTCGACGGATGTTAAGTTTTTATTTGTGTTTTCATTTTCTGAGTTCATTTTTGTTTAAATAATAATAAATAAATAAATAAATAAAAAAGAAGGAAAAGAAAAAAGCACAGTCAAATATTCTGGAACATTTTAGATTGAAAATCTGGGCATGCTTCCAAAATTTTAACTGATGTGATTCACCTGAGTTCTAATTAAATAACACAAAGTTAAAGGACCATGCCAACGTGTTTTAGGTGCACTCTTGTGGTTAGCAATCAGTCCACAATAAGTCTGTTAATTATTTAACAATTTTGAGTCATCACAAAGTTTAGTACAAGGTATGCTTGGTAGTAAATCATTTAAATTGACTTATATCTCAAGTGTACAGATAATTAACTCTTTCATGAATAAGTAAACCGTGCCATGAAGCTTGCCATTTTTACCATATTGTTGTTCAATCATAATTCCCATTTTAATGTGTACCCACACATATATTTTGGGTTTTTTTTGCAGAACAAGTTGAGATTTAGTTTAATAACATATATATATGAATTATATATATATATATATATATATATATATATATATAATGGATTTTAATTAACATATGACGAATGAAAAAACGTATTACCGTATTTTCCAGCGTATAAGACAACTTTTTAACCCATGAAAATCTTCTCAAGAGTCGGGGGTCGTCTTATACGCCGGGTATACTTACTTACCGAGCCGGACTGGAGAATCACGATTCCCCACGAAGCCCCTAAAACGTAGCGTATCTCTAGGGGAGGGGCGAGGGGAGAAGCCGCCTCCCCTGGGCCGGTCTTCAGGGCCGCGCCGAGGTATTTGCAAGATCGTGATCTCCCCAACTAGCCCTGACCAGCAGGGCTGGTTGGGGAGATCACGACCTCCCTCTAACTAGCCCAACATTAGGGGGCTCGAGGTCTGGCACTTCAGACCTCGGCTTCTGTGCTCCCTAATCACTACGCGCCGGCTATTGATGCCGAGCGCGGGGATGACGTCATGTCCCGGCGCTCGGCATCAATTGCCAGCACGTAGTGATGAGGGAGCAGTAAAGCAGAGGTCTGAAATGACAGACCTCGCGCTCCCACAACTGGATGGAAGATAGAAGATGAGAAGGTAAGAGATGGGGAGAAAGGGGTGTAAGTGCAGTGTATGTGTATATATGTGTGTGTAAGGTCAGTGTATGTGTATGGTCAGGTGTGTGTAAGAGCAGTGTAGGTATTTGTGTGTTTGTAAGCTGGTGTGTATATATATATATATATGTGTGTGTGTGTGTGTGTGTGTGTAAAGGCAGGGGTGTGTGGTGAGGGCAGTGTATAAATGTGTATGTATGGACAGGCGTATGTTAGTATGTGTAGATATATATATATATATATATATATGTGTAAGGGCAGTGTATGTATGTATATGTCTGTGTATGGGTAGTGTATGTGTATGGACAGGTGTGTGTAAGGGCAGTATATGTGTATATGTGTGTGTTTGTAAGCTGGTGTGTACGTGTATATGTGTGTAAAGGAAGGGGTGTGTGAGGGCAGTGTATGTCTATACATGTGTGTGTGGACAGGCATATGTTAGGGAGAGCTGACCCACCCAATCCAAGCAGGCTTTGTATACAACAACCAGCCAATCACCGGTAAGGTACATCGCTTGCCGTGATTGGCTGGTTGTTGTATACTGGGTAGAGGGGTAGTCTTATACGGTGAGTATAGCCCAAACTGGAAAAGTTGGAGGGTCGTCTTATACGCTCAGTCGTCTTATACGTCGGAAAATACGGTAATCAAGTTGATACCCAGATATATTATGTTAAATATCTTGCCTTTAAAAATCATATATATACTTATCTTTTTTGGCGCTAATGGGGCAGAAATTGGAAGATAAATCACTATTTTAAAGCTGTGATTTTCTTTTTACTTATTTCTTACATTTCAAACTCATGAATGGACATGTAATGCAGCCATAATCTACGGAATCTATCCTGTGTGATTGCGACATCGACAATAAAAAAATATGGAATAAAAATGATTCAGTCTGTCACGTATAATTTATTTATTGAATGATTATATCATGTATATGTTTGTTAACACTGTCATAAATTAGAAGTATCTAAACTATTTTAAACAACTCAGTTCAATAAATCTCTGCTATCGTTCATAACATATGTTATCTATAATAATTTTGTAAAATTAGATTTAATGAGAAACATGAGGTAGGTGGAAACACATTTGCTAGGAATTATCTAATCCCTTATGTTACTTTTCTTAAATACGCGGTAGTGTTAATATGTGTTATCTTTCCAATATTGAGCTGTTTTCTCCTAGAAATTCATAATTACAATGCTTGTAGTAGCCTTTAAGACTTGTCAATAATAATCATATTTTAATATATGATAAATATATGATACCATGATATGAGCCCGGTGACAGAAATCATAAAATCTCATTTCGCTGCCCCATTAAATCACATGTGACATCACATCTGGCACTTCTGCCACAGCCTTGCTGGACTAGACATGGCTTCATTGATTGTAGGCTTCTCTTTCCTTAAAAAGAGCTAGACAATTAGAGGGGGTTTTATAAGGTCTGGAGGGACATGACATGGGTCTGTAGGGTTTGGGGGAATTTTAATAGAGACTATGAACTATAACTAGGACTAATTCTGCTCATTGCAAAAATAAATATTGGGCTTTCTTGCACCAGGGCCTTTAGCTCACTAGTCTGAAGACCTTCTTTTGGCTAAACGAGGACATCTCCTTTGGCTTCAAAGCTGTTTTCGGGCTCCTCTGTGTGCACATATACAGTGCCGTAGCTCAGTTTTGAACTTTGGAGAATGTGTCTGGCCCACTCACATGCTAAGATGCCTTTAAGTTAAAAGGTCCATGGTTGTGTTAATCAATAGAGAGCATCACATAGAAATTTATGAAATCACTTATGTTAAAGCAGAAATATTGTTTTTTTAATTTTTATTCTGACCCTTGAAACCTTGGACAGCTCTATTCTATGGACAGAGCTGTAGATTTTTACATTACATCATCTTTAGTTAATAAAAGTCAAAACTTATACCCCCTTTTCCATTTCGTTCATTTGAAGTAAAATGTTAATATTTCTTTGATACATTTGAATTGTAAATGAATAATGTATCATTCACACACACAAAAAAAATCGTTTATGCTTTGAAGGAAAATATTCTTTATCTTCATTCTTTTGAAAACATCAGATCTTTACATGGCCATATTAGGTTGCCATGGTAACTAAATGATTGGTATTGTAATTTCTCAGAATGAACTACTACACATAAAGTAAGTAAGTTACCTTAACAATCTTTACCCTTGAGTAATGTAGTTAATCACTTTGTATCTCCGACAAAACAAAGGATTCTACATAAAAGTAACTTCTTTTAAATGGATATGTTCTTTGACATTTATGAAAGGGTACTTTAAAGATACAATACTGATTTCTCAAAATAATAATTTGCTCATTTTTATTTCTCATTACAGGCATTATATGAAATTTTTCCTTGTTCTGCCTTTTTCTCTGAATAACAAAAAGTACATTTGTAGTGATAACTGCACAGTGTGTCCTGAATAAATATATTAATTACATGGATTAATAAAATGATCTTTGAATTTAGATATTTCAACATTTTATCAATAACCCTTGAGCTGCATTTAAATTAATATAATTAACATATTTATAAGATTTTTTTGTTGCAAAAAGTAGCCATATCAGCTAAAATATGAGTTAAACTTTTAGAAAGACACAAAGTACATAGAATAACGTAGATGCTAAACACATGTCAGGGTTCTGGTGGTGGAGTGACGGAGCAGGGGTCAGGACAGGAGACAAGGAGCATAGTCCAGTAAGAAAGCCGGGGTCAATAGCTGGTATTTCACAATAGAGGCCAGAGGTGAACAGCATAGTCCGGTAGGAAAGCAGGGGTCAATAGCTCGTAATGAAATACTAAAAAAAATTCAAACAGCACAAAGAATAAGGAGTAGGGAATGATATCTGAAAGAAAGCAAACACCACAGCTAGTAACAAACAAGCACTAACCTGAGGGTTTGTTGGATATTTATAGGGCTGCAGATTACATCCCCTCCTCGGTGCATCTGTGGGTAATTTCAGGTCAGTGTACCTTAAAGGCAGAGAAGTACCGAGCTTCTGCCTCTTTTCTTCTCCAATGCTGTCTTGTTCGGTTGGTCGCCTTAGTGCGCTCATCCAGAGAGGGCTGCAGGATCGCTCTCTGGATGTGTGCACCACCATTGAGATTTTAGACCGGTATGTGGCCTACCTCAAGGCCACAAACTGTCAAGCCTCTCGTTGCGTGTAAGGGCACCTAGTGCACACAGTGACACGTGGCCTGTGTTGGACTGTTGGTATGATGTTCTTATTGTGGAATGCTGTGTTAGCTTGGCATCAAATTTATTGGGACCCATATCTTCCAAAAAGCTTTACCTTTGACTTCAAAGAATGTTCTCTAAAAGTCTTGGGGTCATCAAGGCGCTTTTGTCAAATGTGAGATGATCGTCTGTGTTTATTTTGGTCAGCAGTGGTTTTCGCCTTGCAAACCCCCCATGGATGCTTCAGGAGCCCTCTCTGGACTTGAAATTCAGGGGGATTGCAGCTTACTTTATGGCCGCTGAAGCCTTATGCGACCTGTGATGCTAAAGCCCAAAGTAGATAATTAGTACTTAAACAAAATATTGGATTCAAGCATTTAAATGTTAAATCAGCCTAATAATAAGATATCTTAAGTCAAAATTCAATAACGTGGTATATGGAGGATTGAGATATTATATAAATTAAAACTTATGAAGGTACCAGTCCATTTGAACAATTGTGATCTATTAATACTTCATTCCCTTAATATGTATTTTTCTACCAATCTGCCAGCCAAAAACAGAGTAACATTTCCTTAATAGTTCTTGCTGTTAAACATAGATGAACACGTGCCACCATGATTCTGGATATCAGCCTCTACCACTGGACCCATTAACCAAGCTATCGAATGAGAATTATTGAGTTTGTACCCCATCACACTTATAAGCACCTGACACCCGTTTCACTGAGTAAGCCTCAGATTCGTCAGGGGAACCAACTCCAAAAATGGGCATCTTTAAATACCCTTCCCCAATTGATCATTGGTAACAGGAACTACCCATCATATTCACAACTCCATAACCTCAGCTAATAGATGGGACATCACTGGACCATCACCATTGTGAATACAATAAGGTCATCATCATCTCTACCCAACACAAAGTATACTGTGTATCTTTCTTGTTCAGTCTCACAAACTTACTCCATTAATCTCAAAGAACATTCCAAGACAGTATTGTCCCGTTTATGTTAGAACACAGTATCATTTAGATGCTTGACAGGACATATGTTGATTCTAAGCCCTCTAGGGATAATTCTGTTTTCTAAATATTTTTTAAACTTGTTTCATTTCATATGTTTTCAATGGCAATTTTGACATAAAACGAGGCCATACCCAATGTGAGGAGGGACTTTAGCCAACTTAGTTGTGACTCACATTCTTCCTTACTTTATTGGCCAGTATAAGCTACAAGTTAGGCTCAAACCCAAAGTGGCTCATCCATCCAACACATCTTAATTGAGGAATATTTTTTGAACAATTGTTTGTGAAAAACAGAGACAAAATTCTAGCCTTTTGGTTTTAGTTTGGCTCATCTTTGAAGTCTGGGAATGCAGCAACTCAATCAGGTCTCCCTGCTGCTTATAATTTATTTCAGAAATGTATAATCAACCTGTAATCAAAATGTGATTTTGGCTTTACACCGTGTACTGCATTCTTGTAAAAGCATGAAACAGATATATCTTTTATGCTGGATTTTTGTAACAGGTAAGAAAACATGATATGTCCCAAGAGAAAATGGAGTCGTTGATGTTGACACCTTTTTGCTACATCATTATTTTCTTCCATACAAAAACCAGGAAAACTCATTGTACAAAGACGGTCTTAAATCTTTATACATGAATATTCATAAGTCAGTGGATAGTATACAAAAGATCATACAAAATTCAGGGGGCTTTGTGTCTGTGTCATTAATTGTTAATTTTCAATATTTTACGGTGATTTTGATTATTATTTATTTATATTTATATTTGGTTACTGCTATGGTGGTGGCTTTGGCTATCCCTTTCTAGTTTGTTTTTCCTTCCTAGCTCCATTTATACGTTTGTACTAGGGCTGCAACTAACGATTATTTTCATAATCGATTAGTTGGCCGATTATTTTTTCGATTAATCGATTAATCGGATAAAAAAATGAATGTACATTTTTCATTTATTTAAAATAATTTAATAAACAAATGATGTTAAATACAAACAGCAGAATAAAAAAAAACCTTTGATAAAATGCATTTCTTGTCTTTATTTCCCAACCAGCCCCCCCAATTTATGCACATTTGAGCCCAGGCTTGCCACGCTGCCTCCCACATATACCACTCCACGCTGCCTCCCACATATACCACTCCACGCTGCCTCCCACATATACCACTCCACACTGCCTCCCACATATGCCACGCTGCCTCCCACATATGCCACGCTGCCTCCCACATATGCCACGCTGCCTCCCACATATGTCACTCCACTCTACCCTCACATATGCCACTGTGCCTGATACACCTTATACCCCTGATACACCACTCCATCCTCCCCATACATGCCACACTGTCTCCCAGACATGCCACGCTGCCCTCCCCACATATGCCTTATATAATGTATATGCCTTCTACCCCCAGATATGTCACTCCATCCTCCCCAGATATGTCTTATACCCCCCAGATATCTCATAGTCCCCTCATAGAGTCACAGACCTGCTCACAGCACACTGACACCATACTTTTATGAATAAGTACTGGGTTAATCTTCACTGCCCCCAGGATTTAGACTTCCCTTAGTTTTCCCCCCTTTACCTCTAACTGCACCTTAAGTTAACTTTATTAAATTAATTAAATTAACCCTCAGTCCTCATCATTAAATTAACCCTAAACACCCCATTAACCATAACTACCCCTAAATTAACTCTAAATACCCCATCAAACACAACTACCCTAAATTAACCCTAAAGACCCCATCAACCACAAAAGCCCCTAAATTAACCCTAAACACCCCATTAACCACAACTACCTTAAATTACCCCCAAACACCCCATTAACCACAGCTGCTCCTATATTAACCCTAAACACCCCATTAACTATAGCTGCCCCTAAATTAACCCTAAACACCCTATTAACCATAACTGCCCCTAAATTAACCCTAAACACCCCATTAACCATAGCTGCCCCTAAACACCCCATTAACCATAACTGCCCCTAAATTAACCATAAACACCCCATTAACCATAACTGCCCCTAAATGAACCCTCACCTCCCCTAACTTTCAGCAGCCCAAATATTAATTTTATACTTACAGTTAGATGAGTGTCACAGCCATGTGGTTCTGGCCTTCTGGGAGAAGGAAGGGGCGGGACCAGTTGTCACAGTGATTACAGGGAGGGACTGGTAAGTAGGAGCTGCTGCTGTGAGTCACTGAAACGGATTATATAATGAGGGGTATTTTTCAGAGCGTTTGCTCTGAAAAAACCCTCATTTTATAATCAATAAAAATCGATTCAACTAATCGATAATGAAATTCGTTGGCAACGATTTTCATTATCGATTATTATCGATTTTATCGATTAGTTGTTGCATCCCTAGTTTGTACGTTGCCCCATTTTTACCTGCTTGGGGTTTTCTCCTGTTCTCGTTGGCTGGCTTTGCGGTGTTTCGCCTTGCCTCTCTTCTTTCCCGCATGTCGGCTGCCTGGACTATGTTGGTACTATGCCCAGTGGGGCAAGATCATTTTTTCCTATCCACCACTGAGGTGAACCTCAGTTGCTTACTAAATAATAAATAAGCAAGTAAATAATAATATTATAAAAATCTATATATATATTTTTTTGCTAAGAGGTGCTCTATTGTATATGTGCTTATACTATGTTCATAAGGTGAACCCCTCTCTCTGTTTTATGTCTGGTCTTGCTAAAACAGGATTCCTTTTCTAAGCGAGTGTCTCATTAAGTTACCAGTTCCCCTTTATTGTTGGGACTCATTAGCAGCTCACATCTGACCTGTATTTATTCAATATTGGGTACACCCCAGTTAACAACTAACAGTTTTTCCTTAGACTGCAGTTTTGATCTGAGATCACACTTTGCAGTGCCCACTATGTATGATTCCTCAGATCATCCTCAGGACATACAGGCCCTAATCAACGCTACGGTGGCATCCTCTGTGGAAAGGGCTTTAGCTAATCTGTTGCCTCCTAGAGGTCATCATCTAACCCTGGGGCTAGAAGAGTAGATAAACCTGACACAGATGCTTTGGATGAGGAGGCGGGGCGCCTAGTAAGAAATATTGGAAGAATATCGGGAACATCTAAGGGCAAAGCTCCCACCCTATCCTCACGAAAACCTTTGAGTTCAGAGCGGCCTACTCGCCCTCTTACTTCAGATGAAGGAGACGAGTAGGGCATACCGCTGACAGGCAGGGGACAATTCAGCATCCGAAGATGACAATTTTGAGGCTTTTTCCTTCGATGGGGATTACGTTGTGGAAATATGAATGTTCTGCCGAAGATGAGATTTTGCTGGATAGCAGTGGCAACCCCTGTTTGACCCACATACCATACGACATCCCTAATCCTCTGAGTGGTCACTCCCTAACCTGGCACAATATGTGCATTTTTGGGGTCGGAGAGCTTTGGACAAAGAGGTCCACAAGATATTGAAGGAGGAATGCCCCAGACCCATCCTCCCAGATAAGGTGTTAGCTACACCAATTTTTGACAACTCGGTGAAGGTCAGGAAGAGATCCCCGGAAAGGGAATCGAGAAGGGGTTAAGGGTAACTCAGGATAAGTTGCTGGATGTGTACAGGTACATTTTCCTCTTTTGCTTACAATGAACAAACTTGAAAGAACTTACTGACTCGGACTGGGACAATGACCTTGGCAAATCACAATGATAGCCCAAACTATCCATTACTCTATTAGTATGATATACTTAATCATCCAGTTCCATCTGAACCAGGAAAGTGTGGGTCCTGGACTGATAAAGTGGCATTGCTGCTTTTCCACTGTAGAGACCCCAGAGATGAAACAGACTGCAGAAAGACTGTGTTTAGCAATAACTATTCCCATTTACTGAGAAATGAACTTAGAGAGGATTCATGGTGCATATCTATCACCACACAGGCAATTTTTTATGGGCATAAGAGACACACACCATTGTCCCAAATGTTCCATAAATGAGGCTGACCTTTACATACGGAATAAATACTTTTGTAACATTAAAAACAATTGCAAAGTTCCCTCTATGTCTGGCAGCAGTACCATTTGGCATCTTGCCCGATGATAAACACTTTAAAATTATCTAAGTTTTCCTGGCGGCCGCTTGCAAATCACTTTTACATCAATGGATCCATTAAGTACAACCAATGCGTACACTCTTTAAAACCAAACTCTTCCATCTGTTCTGAATGGACTTCATAGGCATTACTACAGACAAATTAAAAAAGGCAAAACACTTCTTTTCAGTTTGGAAAAACTTTATTAATGCTTAAGAGGAGAATGTTAAACAAAACATTAGAGATAGGCCGCCCCCGTATATAGGCCGCACCCTAAAAGTTTGGTGCTTTTTTAAAGAAAACGTTTTTTTCTTTAAAAAAGCACCAAAAAAACATGCTGCCACTCTGTCTCCCCCCCCGAGATATGCTGCCACTCTGTCTCTCCCCCCCGAGATATGCTGCCACTCTGTCTCCCCCCCCGAGATATGCTGCCACTCTGTCTCTCCCCCACCCCCGAGATATGCTGCCACTGTCCTCCCCCCCGAGATATGCTGCCACTGTCCTCCTCCCCCCCCCGAGATATGCTGCCACTGTCCTCCTCCCCCCCTAGATATGCTGCCACTGTCCTCCTCCCCCCTCGAGATATGCTGCCACTGTCCTCCTCCTCCTCCCCCCCGAGATATGCTGCCACTGTCCTCCTCCTCCTCCCCCCCGAGATATGCTGCCACTGTCCTCCTCCTCCCCCCCCGAGATATGCTGCCACTCTGCCCCCCCCCGACTTACCAGAGGAGACTCCCGGGTGTCTTGCGGGGCTGGCGGGGGACATCTACGCAATACACGTACACAACTTCCGGTGCCCCCCCGAGTTGTGGCACCGGAAGTTGTGTACGCGTATTGCGTAGATGTCCCCCGCCGGCCCCGCAAGACACCCGGGAGTCTCCTCTGGTAAGTCTTGGGGGAAGAGGTAAAACGCATCGTGCGGACGGTCACCGGCTGTGGCGATGCGGGTAAACAACCTCCGCAGCCGGTGACCATCCGCACGATGCGCTTAGACAACCTCCCGTGCCGGCACCCCCCCCGTGGAAAGTGCTGGCAGGGGAGGCTGACTGAGCGTATGGGGGAGTAGGATGCAGGTCCCCTGGGCGCTAGACCCCAAATATAGGCCGCACCCCCACTTTAAAGACTTAAAGTGGGGGGAAAAAGTGCGGCCTATATTCGAGCCAATACGGTATATATATACTGTACATTGGATATTTTAAAGAAAGACACTTGGCAGGTATGCATATTCTAAAACCTTAGGAAAGGACTCAAAGACAAATGTAATTTGTGCTTAGATTATTTTGTTATTGAAATATATTGTTTAGTTCTTTCAATTCGAATGATTTGCTTTTATGCTGATTGACATATAAGACTTTCTTTTCTATTAAAAAAGCAAATATCTTAAACTCAAATAAGTGAGTGTTATAACACACTGTCTAGGGATTTACTATATCTTAAATATGTTATCTAAACCTTGTCATTTAATATTCTTCACTATCAAGATTCTACTTTTTATGTTTTATCAGCAGAGTGTTGAGTAGTTGAGAGGTGTAATTTACCATTTTTAATAATGACGACTAATTTCAGTCCCAAGGAAACGGATTAGCAAAAAAATCATTTGAACACTAGGAAACATATTCTATCCATATGCTGAAGTGATTTCCATTATAACTTTTTTTTTATCAAATTGCTCCCATCCAGTTCATTTGTGCAATTATAATTGTAATCTCTTCTCAACAGGGAACAGATTACCAATTTTTAAGAAGAGAGGCATAAACTTTGAAATTATTAGAAATAAGCCATTTTTATGTAATCCTTTTCACAAAAAGAAATTAAATTTTGCTTCAGTTTATATTATAAAATCTGAAGATTTACAAGGTACTGTACATGAAAATCTTTTTACGTTATCAAAAATCCACTCCCAAACAAGACAATTTAGTGACACAATTTGGCTCCCTAGGAGCTTTTATTCGGGTAGATTTCTCTCTTGATCTTGTCATTTCCAAGAATAAATTTTATTAGACAACCTTGCATATTTTTTTTTACTACAAACCTATAATCTGTTTAGTCATATGGCTAATACAACAGGCTGTATAGAGTCAGACCATTAACCAACTATCCATATATTCTTAATCCTTATTCTTAGAATTCCCTCATAATTAATGTTGCATAACTATGGCATAAAATAGAGTATGGGGTCTTTTCCCAAAAGCTCTAGTGGAGCTGGAGGTTAAGTAACTACCATCAAGGTGCAATACAAATAGGATTGCTACTTGTCCCTGTCTTACCTTAACAGCCCCAGAATACAAAGGTAAGTTTCGGGTTTGGATATAGCTCTTTATATCTTGGGAAATGCTGGGTCATTGGCCATGTTAGTCGGTGGTGGTGGGCCGGATAGCCTAATAACAGGGGAGCGCACCTGATTACTGTACTTAGTGAGGCCGTGGAAAGTGTAAACAATGCATTTGGAGGGAGGAATGATGTTACGTATAGCTGACGGAGTGATGACATGCTGTGCGTGTTGACAGAAGTTGAAGGTTAAGCAACAGTATCAAGGTGTGCATCACCTGGAGGTTTGTAGACGTTTGTAAAGACGGCTGAGAAAAACTGTGAGCTTTTTTTGGATCTTCTGTTTTAAGCTATATTAGGTATATTTTGTGTTTTCTGATGCAGCTTCTGGAGATTAAAATGTCAGCACACTTAGACTGCCTCTCCTTTTGCTCTTATATCCTTTCCTTGTGTTCTTCTCTGCCCCTCTTTTCATTTTTGTGTCTATCTTCTTTCTCTTTCTCTCTTTCGAATTCTATATCCTCTCCCTGCTTTCTTTTCTCTTCTTTCTCATTTCTCTTCTGCTTTATCTTCCTTATCTCTTTCCTTTCCCTCTAGTGTCTCATTTATCCATTATATCTCATTTGTCTCCTCTCTCTTCCCTTTTGTGTTCTCCTTTCTCTTTGTTCTCACTTTTTTCCTTTATCTCTTCATCCATCCATCTTCTCTAATTTCTATCTTTCCCTCTTGTTTCTTCTTTCTTTCCTCCTTTCTTTCCTCCTTTCCTCATGTCTCTTTTGACTCCCATCACTTTACATATAGTGAATTAATTTGAATTCTATCACATTTGACCATTTAATAGATCTGTTGTACTAAGAAATTTCAGAAAGGAAGGTGAAATGACACAGCAAACAACGACAGACTGTATTTTTAAAAGCCAGAAGTCTCCGAACAGATTGGTTCATCGATGGACAGCTAGATGCGCTGACATGTTTATGATTCTCCTAATTCGAGATGAAAGAAAGTTGAATAAAAAAGAATGCTCTATATAAACCATAATTAGCAAACTTGCTAATATCTAGCTGACTCCACAGATTCACCGAGAATCATGGGAATTGCATTCCTGCTTTAGATTTGCTTCAGAGAATAAACAGTCCCATAGTTACATTGTATCTTTTTCTGATATAAACCATAGTGCAGCCAGTACAGTTTCATTACTATATGTATTCTGCTGGGAAAACAAAACATGATTAACCCCTTAATGACAAAGCCCGTACATGTACGGGCTCAAAGTGCATTGTTTTCAATGGGTTTAGGGACCGCCCCATTGTCCTTAAGGGGTTAAAAATTTTCATTAGCTTTTGACACAAATTTACCCGCAAATGCATTATAATTGTATCGCAGTGCCTTCAGATATGTATATATATATATATCATTACCATATTACGCAACAGCTACTGGGATGTTTTTTAAAGTTCATCTCATCCTCAGAGACATGGAGCTCAGGATCTGAAGTTGCTTCTGACAGTATTCCTCGGTACTTTGCATTTAACGTACCCGCTGACTGCATAAATCAAACGCCGACTGCACCTGGCACGCATATAAATAAACATAGTATTAATAAAAAAATCTGTTTAGTCATAAAAAATATACACTATGTTAATAGAATAGTCAGTAGTCACGTGCTTTCCCGCAAACCATTCCACTAACCAGCTTCCCGGTATGCTTGCGGCAGAGAGCAAGAAAAGACGCTTAGCTGATAATTATCAGTTCTAAAGATTAACTGAATTTCTTTATACCGTAACAAATAGATTAGCCGAATTGTATCTGATGGAGCTCCTGGAAAAGTGTATTATTCTCTCTTGTGAACGCTTCTAGATTCTGTAATCCAATATTAATTCATAGAAGTCAATAGAAATAATTTGTAATCTTTTTTTTTTTATATTTTGAGTAATATATAAATCAGGTTAATGTTAGTGTGATTTATAAATGTCGGTGTGATTTATAAATGTTTTGCAAATGTAAGTAAAATTAGAATAATATGGGGAAATAGTAAATCCCTTAAAGTGTGCAAATATGAATTGCGTTCAACAGTATTTATTATGAATTATATTAAAAATGGAGAACTACATGGTGTCAGAGATAAGAGGAGCTGATGGCAGTTAAGACATTGTGTACGGTACTTCTCTTCCCACTTGGGTTTAACAACTGGCTTAGAGTATCATTCATCACTACATTTGAGAATGATGTCCTCCCAAAAGTCCTATAAAGGGCCAAAGAATGGCACAAATAAATCCATCACTTGCCCTTTCTCTTTGTCTGGCAGGGAGAGCTGGTACTGGGTTTGGCAACATAAAAAAACACAGTGCTGAACAGTAACAACAACAAAAAAAACAGTAACTCCAAAAACAAAACAAAAAAAGCAAAACAAAACAATTCTTCCAAAACCCCTAAGGACATGGCATTGGAGAATGATATAGTGAAAAATCAGGGGATTATAATTAGTGATCATATTTAGCAATGCAGCCTTTTGTTTAATGCAGAATCTTTGGATCAGCGCACAATATGTGGTTTTCGGAGATGTACGGTTTCCAAATACTTTCAGTATTGCTATTGTAGCTTTTGCATTTTTAGTAGACATTTTGTAAACGCTGCCTTTAAAAAAAAAAAAAAAAATTCTTTTTTTTGCGAAATGGCATCTCTCATACATGCCTAATTAGCAACATTGAATAAGAAATGCTCTGCTGAATCTGAAGGCTGAATGCCAAATACTTTCATTCAGATGCCAGCTTTTTGTCGCGTCCACTTGCGCGGTTCTCTTACTGTTTTACCTTAAGCGCACCTGCTGCTCCTAATGTTTATGTTCTTTTGTTCATGTGTACATTTGCTTTATATGGTTTTGTGAAATTTTTTATCACAATTTGCTGATTTTATTTACCGTCCTCACACAATACGACACTCTCCGGCATATCACAGCAGCTACTTTCATTGCTGACCCCAGTACCAGAACTTTCATTGGTCCTTTGCCTTGAGCCTTGCCGAGCATGAACAAAGATGACCACAGTAACATCGAGATATATTCATGTCCTGTAGAACGTTAGTTGCAGGGACAATGACGATTATATAAATCGATATATAAAGATAATAACAAGTGTAATTAAATACCTTGTAACCCTGCTGTTTCACTATTATGATTTTTCCCTAAATTTAATAATTAGTTATTAGACAAATGTTTTTGGCCCGCCCGTTTTCAGGAAACACATTTAATTCCCTGTCCATTTGGTTTGGCTGTAAATTCAGGGGCATTTTTAATTTGGGAACAACATTTGTTGCCCAGTGCCCACATTCACTCACACCCTCATTCACTCTCTCACTGTCTCTAAATGTTTCTCTATCTTCTCTGCCAATCACTTTCACTTGTGTCAACCACTTATGCTCTCTGTATTTTCTCTCTGCTCTCTTCATCCTCATCTCTTTTCCCTGATCCCCCAGTCAGGGGAGAGGACATCACTGAAAGTTTTTTTGGTTGGCACATCTGCTGACGTCCTGTCCACAGATTGGAGGATCTGGATGAACACTTCACAGCTGTCAGGCCCCCGATTTACCTTGCCGCCAGGCCGAGAGATCCCTTCCCTGATACCTTGTACCTTGTATCTTGTGGATTTCCAGGCTCTCTGACCTCGGCTTTGTTACTGGGCTTTTGTGATACTCTCCGATCGTTGACCACGGCTAAACTACTGGACTTTTGTGACATTCTCCAAACTTTGACTCTCTGCATTGTGCTCTGTTTAACCAACCCTGACTACAGCAAGATGTGGACGAATATAGCAGAGAGCAGAAGATGCAGAAGTGGTCAGCAGAGATTGTACAGAAACATTTAGAGAATGTAAAAGAGTGAACGAGAATGAGATTGTGTGAGTGAGTGAGTGAAAGGGTCCACGAATTTCGGAGGACAATTCTGAGCTTTTTGCTTTGTTTTTGTGCGATTTGTGGGGGGAGGTCGCAGAATTTACCAAAATTCAGTACATTTGCAATTTGTACGACTTCGAATGCACAAGGCTATTTGTTATTATTTATGTGGCGAGAAGGGTTGTTATTTTATATAAAAAGATTGCATAGGTTTATGTTAATAATAATAATAAAATGTGCCATCCATGAGTAAACAGTATGACAATAGTAGAATAAATTATATTTTCCTTTTTCATTAGGTCATATCAGAACATCTGTAGTCTGCAGAATGGGAAAGAGCAGAGTTGCATAAAATGCATCTTTATGAAATAAGCTCAATTAAAATTCATTAGATCAGTGCCTTTGTGATAAGGGTATAAAAATAATAACTTTAACCTACCATGCAGAAGGAAGAAGAATTAAAATCATTGTGGAACTTCAGTAATTACACACATATATAACAAGCATTCTCTCTGGGTAAAATCCATACTTTTTCAAGATGCTGTCATTATTGTGAACCTAAGTAATGTTAAATTTTAACTGAATTCTCTGATGGCCAGATAAAAAATTAAGGAAAAAAAAAACCTCTTCAAGCAGACACATAACATTTGTTTTTTATGGCAGCTTGAAGAATAACAATATTTTTAAAAAAATCAGTTAATGAGAAAGAGGGTAAGGCAAATCATCACATGTGATGCTTTCAGTATTGGAAAATGTATTTTTTGCAAGGCATATTCCATGAAAAATCATGAAACGTGGTTTATCATTAAGTAATTAACCCTAAGAGAATCATATTTGTTCTGCTTTGATATCGACCGGAAGAAACCCAAGTTGTGGGCAGAAAGGACACCACAGTTACCGAAATAGTTAAATCACAGGTTTTACTCGTATGGCATAATATAAGCATGAATAGTCAATGACAACATAAATGTTAATGGAAGTTTGGAGTTTATACTTTCAATTTAGAATTCCTTTCACCTTAGCGTTCATCTAGTTCTTTCTTGGTGTTGGCTCCTGCTATGAGAAAGGAAAGCACCTGAAATTGTATACACAGTAAGCCCCTCAAACAGATGCACAATTCATTAAAATGTTCTGTCATCGTCTGGCTGTTCTACAAATTCTTCCAGTTTCTGAAATTTCCAGTCTTGATCCATACTTTGTATAGGATCATTCTTTGGTAGGACAGACGCTGATGGTTAGGGAGGCCATTTAGTCTTTTTGTAAAGCAAAATGTCCGTCCAGGCCCAACATGAATTATGACCTAGTATCCCTTACAAAGTCTTTAAATAACACATTTTCTGATTAGCTTTTTGATGCAAACAAATAGTATCTGTTAGACTTGTGTATTCTGATTTGTAAGAATTTTGGCAAATTCTGTGAATCATACGAAGTCACGAAAACCAGGCCAGACCACCTAGGAAGTAGACAAAAATGAAGAAAAATGCTGCAAATTTCCGTCCGAAGTTTGTGGGCTCACACTCTCACTCTCTCATGCTCTCTGTTTCCCTAACTTCTCGGTCAACCACTTCTGCCAACCCCGTCCGCATTTTCTTGTTTTTCATCTTCTTTCTTCTACCTTTTGTCTTTCATATTCTCTCCTTTATCTTGTATAAGGATCAAGGGAGATAACATCATAGGAAGCGCCAACATTTTGCCGTAAGGAGAACTTCAGCCAAAACCGTGGCAGTTTCGCTGATATCCTCTCCCCTGACTGGATGCCTCAGGGAGAGGATGTCAGCGGAAGCACCACCATTTTTGGCGGATTTTCGCATCAGGTTATGTCCGCGGAGAGTTAAAAGATAAAGGAGAGAAGATGAAAGACAGAAGGTAGAAGACTAAGATTAAGAACAAGAAGATCCGGAACCAGAGGTAGGTAGGGAAACTTTTAGAAATCATTGGAGAGGAAGTGAACGAGAGTGAGAGTTAAAATGGGCACCCGGCAACAAATTTAATTCCTGAATAAAAAAATGCCCCCACATTTGCGTCCAAACCAAATGGAAGGGAACGCAATTTGTTGCCTGAAAATGATCCGAAAAAAAATCATTTTTGGTCCATTTACACATGTCTAGTAGTCGTGAGGAAAAGCTGAGTGACGTCAAGTTATTAATAATATTGTGGGCTACTGAACTATAAACTAGATGTGATGCCAAAAAGTTCTGCTTTTGTATTGAACACATGATTCTGAAAAATAATAAATGGAAATTGCATGAAAAAAACATTTCCCTGAGCTCTATTTAGTGTCAGATTAATTTGTTCTCTCATTTATTGCACTGGCCATGATAAAATAGTCTACAGTGTAAATCGTAGTTGTTTAACTGTGGCCAGACATTATTATTTTTATTTAAAGGGGGAAAAAAACTTTTTTCATGTAAATTGTACTGCCTTATCTACCAAAAGCAAGGCATGCCAGGCGGTATCGGATAGCTCAGGTATTCTTCTTTTGTTGGATCTATAAGCTTTTCTGATGTCTTTCTTCTGCGTGCGCTATCTTGGCAATTAAGGACCTCCTGATGGTAATCATAGACGACTGACCATGGTTTGTGATTAAAAAAAAAGTAGAGAAGTCATTAATTTATTTATTAAATGCTAGGAACGGTTGATTTAATTATTTTCATTTCTCCTGAGTACTTTAGTTAATCAGAGATGATAGATTGTGATGTTTGGAGAATGTGCTTTGTGTGTGAGAAGACCAGCTGAGGGGGCAGAATAATAGACGGCTCTTACAGGAGTGATCAATACCATATTCCATAAACTGTAGGCACTTTCCTACTGGGAGGAGAGAAATTATCCTTCATAATATTAGGTAATTTAAGTATTTGCTTGCATGGCTCATTTAATCATTATTGCTCCCCGCTGTTTCCTGTATATTTAATAATTGCATTTGTTACCGTAACAAGTTTATTCAGCGATTTTCCCCATAATGATTATTCTGAACTCGGAGACGGGGACAGACTGGGGATTTTCACTCATAACAGGGTTCATACCGAAATAGAAAGTATACTATGGTGCTGTCCGACATAAAAAGGATGACGTGGTCTATAGTCTACTCTACTTTTTATTTAACGGGACAATCATTATTATTATTTATTGATTTATGATCAAACTCCGTAGCGCTGTACAATGGGTAGACAGGACATAACAAGTAGCATGTAATATAACAAATTGATTTACAGAGACAACAGGTGAGGAGGGCCCTGCTCAAACGAGCTTACAATCTAAAGTTTAGTGTTCCACACAAACCAACCAATGTAGAATACATATTAAACCCTTAAGGACAATGGGCGGTCCCTAAATCCATTGAAAACAATGCATTTTGAGCCCGTACATTTAAGGGGTTAAAGTATGTTTTAAGTACTTTTATATGTTTTGTTTAACTTGGAGAACAAACGTATCTTGGTCACCATGGTCTTGGTTATGAGCCACTTATGGCCGCTTCGAGCAGCCAAATACCGGCAGGAACCGCTTGCATGAACCGGTGCTGGAACTGGCTGGCCATGAGTATGAAGCACCTTTTCTTAGTTGACCCATTTTTTATTTTTTTTTACCTTTTTGTCCAATTCTAATGAGAAATTTCTTTTATTTCAACGTGTTTTTACAGCATTCATAGACATGAAGTCATAAAGCCTTACAGAGTACAACATGGATACAAAGGTATATCAACCGAGAAATGCACTTAGGAAAACTTTTAACAAGATAAATCCGAGCCAGAGGTCACATCAATTCATGTAATACTAATGATAACAAAGATAAACGTGAATACAAAAAAATACATAAATTAAAATGACTTAGACAAATGAAAGCTTAGGAAAAAAATCATTGTTGAAATAGGGAACAATGAAAAGTTCTTAAGATTATTATTTTTCAATGTTTTCAGCTTTTACACAAAAGAAAAAATGTGCTAAAATACGATGCTCAGAACTTGGCAATCAATTGTAAGAAGAAGAAAACGAAAAAAAAAAGACAGCAATCTATTTAAAGAGACATGATTTATTTAGACGGTAATGCATCTGTAAGCAATTAATATTTTTCCAAAAGATATATTATCCAAACTCGTTGGCAGAATTGCTTTTAAACCCAATAGGGAGTTTAAAAACATCACTAGAATATATTGTTTTCTTACTTTAAACGTGCTTCTACAGGTTAATAGTTTACTGTTTACAATGGATCTTTATCAGCAGGAATGATAAACTAATTGGTTGGGTTTTTAGCTGTGATTCTAAATTGTTTCTCTTCCGTGCAATGCGCAAAGCTATACTTTTAACGTGATTTCATGAATCAAATCAATGCGGTATAATGTAATAAATATTTTTTTACCAATGAAAAAGTGCAAATGTAAACCCAATCATTTAATTCCCTACATGAAAACATAATATTTTCCATTTTTAGATTTTTGCCAAGAGCAAGAGTTAATGAATATTTGTTTAAAGGCCGTCTATTACAGAGTACATTTGCTCTAAAGGAATCCATGTGCCTACCCAGAATCCCTTGAGGTGGTAGTTGAACTACAAGATTTCTGTGGGAAAAGCAAGTCTACTGGCTTGTCTGGTGGATGTAGAAGATGTTTAATAATGCCTGTTATTGCCTAATTCTTAGTGGAGGGGTTTCCATCACCCTTTTATTAATTTAACTACAAATCTAATAAATCGTGAACTCACACAAACCATTCTTTAAATATGTTTAATTGTACGTAAGAAACTCATAACTTGCTTCTTTATACACAATTTAATTTGGATCAAACAACCACTACATTATTCTTAGTGCAACGGATTATTAATAACATAAACAGCTTGTCCAACCCTGACTTCATCTTTTAATTGAAGATATGGTTGAGGAACCCTATTGAATGATCAAGGGAGAGGACGTCACCAGATGCACTGCCATTTTAGCAGAATTTTGCGCGAGGTTATATCCGCGGAGATGCGGACGGAGATAGAAGATAAATAAGAGACAGCAAAAAAGAGAAGCTGAAGGACAAGAAGATGCAGAAGCGGCAGTGGAAGCAGAATTGGAAGTGGTAGGCAGAGAAGGTAGGGAAACATTTAGAGATTTTGAGAGAGTGAATGAGAGTCTCATAAAAGGGCTCATGAGTTTCAGATGAAAATTCAAAGATTTTTTGCTCCTTTTTTTCAACCACTTTGTGCAAATGGAGGGGTCTGACCTTGTTTTCGTGGTTTCGTACAACTCACTGAATTTGCCAAAGTTCTGTAAATTTGCAATTCGTACAAATCCAACTGCACAAGTCTAATATATAAATATAAAGATATATAGATATATATATATAATTATTATTTTGGAGAGGACCCCTTGCCATCACCACATTTATGGGATACTCAGTCCAGAAACCTGTCACCATTGGTGAAGAGGCTTATTGGCACATGCACCACTGATCTGGTGGCTCTGTCAGCTAGGAACTTTTTAACAACCACCAGTAAACTAACAAAGCATTACATGGCCATGGAACTGAAACATAAATGTAACTAATGAATAATTGCTTATGTGCTTATACAGCACTTAAGAGCTGAATATCACACACACATTCCAATTATTTTTTCCATTAGTATTTTCTTGGTTTAATTTTTTTTTTTTTTTTACCCGAAAGAAGAACTTTAAGGAAGGGAAAAGCAAAGAATTATTGTGTAAGTTAATATATGATGCTTTGAAATGACTTAACCATTTAAATGATTTATATTGTGTTTTTACAATTAAATAGTTAATTCAGTTTTTGTAACCTCCGTTTCACCTTACATTGGTCTGTCACACAGCGGCTCCTGAGACCAGTTTCTTAGTTTGACCTCCGCCCAGTAGAATGCATCACAGACGATGACTTTGAAACTTTTTGACAGATACACGTACATTCGTACATTTTTGTTCTTCATCTTTCGTGACTTTGCCTTTGCCTGGAGATAACACACAGTGCCGGTTTTAACAAGCAGAGATCCGTCTAGGTCAATTTTTGCAAACTGTCTTTAGTGAAAATTGACATTTATGTTGAATTTAAAATAAAAAAAACAGTTTACAGTCCGGACACCTGAAATCAAAAGGGGGAAAAAATGGTAAATATCAGCCAAGGCAGTTAATTTTACAGACGCAAGGAGAATAAAGATGAAGAGGGAGAACTACTAGAAATTAAGTGATCTGATCTCTTATTGGTTTTGAATTAAAAAAAATATGATATAGTCGGGATAGATTGTAATAGAAGATTTTGGTTTTTTTTTATTTTTTCAGATGAACGCCCGAAAAAATTTTCTGACCTTTACCAGTGACCTGTTTTACATTTTCTTTAACCCCTTAATGACAAAGCCCATACATGTACGGGCTCAAAATGCATTGTTTTCAATGGGTTTAGGGACCGCCCATTGTCCTTTTAGGGGTTAATATAGTGTATTACCTGCCAAAAAAAGAGGTTTTAAGAATAAAGCGTAGATCAAAGTTCTGAAACTTGATTATGTGTTAAGATAAAAGTCAGCAGAAGAAAATATAATTTGTTTTAGTTATCTATCTGAAGCTTTACAGTTGAGATGATATTAAAAGATAGTAACAATAATATCGGTACTGAATCAAAATTGCTCACTTTTATGGAATTACCATCATCCACGATCCAAAGAGTGTTTGACTCAACAAATAAAACAGTGTCTTCTTATTACAATATGGCTATTTGATGTTCATAAGATTAACATAACATTAGCACTGAAATAATGTCAAAAATATTATTTTTTTATAGTTTTTGAATACCTTCCTTTTCCTTACAGTGACCAAATCTAAAATACATATATATTTTCAAAAATTGAAAACTATTTTCAGAGTTAGAATGCATATTGAGCTTGTATCAGAAGAAAATGAAAGGTCAATTCATTTTACTCAAGAAATTTTAAAAAATGCATTAAATAACACCAACTTTTATTGTATTTGAGAAACCAAAACTTAATTTCCATTGATATATATTGGGGTGAAATGTAACTATTTTTCTTTCATGCTATTTTTGTCTGGAAAGACCAAACCATTTTAGGTTCAGCCTATAATTATCATCCCAACTATTCCTGCCGACTACGCCATTTTGTTTTGATTGTAGTAAAACTAACCATGAAACTACGAGAATATTATTTTAAAAGATATATCTGTCAAATATATGGATAATAAAATACCCAGATTGTTTCATCATAGAGTGGCATAATTTACTTAAGCATCTAAATATTAAAGAAATATATCTAAAAGGGTTTACACAGACAAAATGGATACCTAGTGTGACAGTGTAAACCCCAGGAGATGCTTATTTTGGTATTTGGGTACAGGTGCTATCCAGAACATAAATATGGGTCCCTGGGGTGGAGCAATTGGAGAGCACCCCAGGGCTCGCCCATTCTGTGGAAATTCCATGCCGGCATTTCTAGGAGGCTAGCATCAGGCACAGGTGCTGCGCATTAAAAACCCCTGGAGCCTGATAAGCAGGGAGGCTGTTGGGGGAAGAGTTGCCCTTGCGCTCCCAGGGCAAGGAGAGGCCCTGAAGAAGACAACCATCCCTGAGCCAAGTGAGGCCATACCTGCCTGGACCTATGTGTGCTGTCTGGGGGGGGGGTTCCAGGGCCTGGCGTAGGTTGGTCTGGCTGGGAGGTTGAGGTAGTGGGTGATTAGGCTGGTGAGTCTGGACCAGCATAGTTTAGTTAGAGAGGCTCCAATTGGGAGCTAGGTTTTCTTTTTATGATTTGGTTTTGGGGTTTGCGTTAAAATAAAGTGCTGTTTTGTTGCAAGCTGGTGTTCCTGACTCTGATTGCCCTAGAGGACTGTGCTTAGGACCCCTAAATGTGACATGTATGGCCCTCGTGCTACAGGGTTTGTCACACTAGACAAACATTTAGGTACATTAGAAATACAAGCTACTCACCTTAACTTACCATAAATACACCACAGGCCAGTCAGGTTCTTCCACACCAAACTCATCCAACCATCTTTATGGAGCTTGCTTTGTGTGCTGGGGCGCAGTCATGCTGGAATAGAAAAGGGTCTTCCCTAAACTGTTCCCACAAAGTTGGAAGCAGAGCATTGCAAGGGGGAGCAACTACATATTAATGTCTATGTATTCAGAATGCAATGTCATAAAAGTCCCTGTTGGTGTAATGGTCAGGTGTCCCAATACTTTTGTCCATATAGTATGTATGTATATATATATATATATAGTATGTATGTATGTACATATATATATATACAGACACTGAAATTGGTAATGGTTGAAAATTACTTAAGATGTATTATTTTGTACTAATGTACTTTTATTACATTTATATTAATGTAGTTTTATTTAACCCCTTAATGCCCATTGACGGCCAGGCACGTCAGACAAAAATGGTTAGGTAACGACCAATGACGTGCCTGATACATCATTTCATTAAACAAGCTTAGAAAGTGATCCACGATCATTTTCTTCACTTAAACGGTGTTGCTGTAATGCCTCCATGTTGAGGCAATAAAAACATTGGGTATTTCTAAACTCAGGACAAATAGTTTAGAGTCTATTTAGCAGTTTTTTTCATTATAAAAGTGAGAAAAAGTGTTTGTGGTATCTAAAGAAAGCCCTGAAAAAAAACAATATGTAAATTATGTGGGTACACTTAATGTGTGAGGAGAAGATTACAGCTAAACACGAGCACTACAAAAGTGTTAAAACAGCCTTGGTCCCAAAGGGTACAAAAAATAAAAAAACAGCCTGGTCCTTAAGGGGTTAATGTAAGAAAAATGTACTTTACTGTTTACTGAAAGGGAAGTGGATAAGTGAAACAGCCTTCCAGCAGAAGTATCTTAAGGTCCACAGAATTGGCCTGACCTGAGATTTGTATTTTTATGTCCTCATGTTTGCGTCTCTTTATTATAAGTTGGTGTTTTAGTTGAGATTTTTAAATACATCATTAAAAGTTTAGTTTTAGAGGATTTTTTTTCCTATAGATATCTCTGGCATTACAATGGTTAACCAGACTTTTTTTTTGTTTTGTTTTGCTGCATTTATTGTCTGTTTCATTCTCTACTGTTTTTTATAAGAAAAAAAAAACTAAATGCACAAGAGAAATCTAAATACATCTGCATATTGGTTGTAAATATTGCTTTTTGAGACCTGTTGTCCTGTCATATTCATTTTATGAAGTCTGCCATTTTGGATTGGTTTTATAAAAGATTAATAAAAGTTTAGGCCTTGCAAGAAAAAATGTTCCAATTTTCATGTGCTGTTCTTCATACTCCCAGTTGCGCGTCTAACCTATTTCCAGAAATCACTATTTCCAGTATGTAAAAGCATTTTTTTAGGGAATGGTTGAAGGCACACTCCACGTATGAAATGTACTTTAATGCATATGATAGCCGCTTGGTTCCTTTTTTTAATAGTCCCCCCACCTTTCAAATGCGTGGTGGGATTCATCAAAATTCTCTCGTATAAGTTTGCCCCTTTCCCCACCCCAGAGCTATGGGGACGTGTTCGGCTGAAAACATATCTCTGCACATGATGTACTCCGGTCATCTCCAGAACTGGCTCTGGGAACGCTACAGAAAAGGGTCCAGTGCTCGTGCATGGATAGCGCTCCCATTGGTTAGCGGCATTTATCAGCGGCAAGAATTGACAGACAATCGAGGAGATGGCTGGTAATGATCCTGATTTTCAGGTTATTCTAAATTTATTATTTTGATATGCCCTCCATCCCAACTGTACTCTTCCACATTGATTTTATATGATTCATTTATTGTCAATTTTACAAAAAAATTTAAAAATTATATATATATATATATTAAGGTAATGTGCATTTTCTTTTCTGGCTTATCAGTATAACCATATAGTATATATATATATATATATATATATATATATATATATATATATATATATATATATATATATATATATACTAGATATAGTATAACCATTTAGGATCTGTATGTATTTTGTTTCATGTATTCCAAAAAAAATTTATTTGAATCAAAATATGCTAAAAGCCAGAAAGGATGATAATAAGAATAATTATGTTTTGTATATAGATCTGGGTTTTTTTCCCCCTTTTTGCATACAAATCACTTTGAAATATGCATAATGAAGAAGTGTGAATTATTTAGAGATGGTAATAGGCTTAATGAGCAGTTCTTACATTAGATATTTTAAGTTGCACCTGTGCATTAAAGCGCGTTGTGATGTGCATCTGGAAGTTGATGATCCTTCATACGGGATCAGGAAAGACGCTGGAAACGCGGCACAAGTGCCAAGTCGTAACACTTCAAGCTGTGGAGAGGAGACAAAATCATCTGAAATACTGAAATCACATCAATAAAATTTTAATATTAGTATCACATTAAAATATTTTTTTTTACTAAAATAGTTATTTTCTTTATAACCCCCTTTTTATTGAGGGTGTTTTGTCCCCCGAAAATCTCTTCACTGTTTCCTTAACCATGATTCGTGATTTATTGTGCAACAAGGACATTTTTGAGACCATTTTTACATATATATTTTTAGTATGAATAATACAGTAAAATAATGAAAATGTTTGGAAAAAAACAATATTTTTCTACTATGTTGCTACGAAAATGTTCCCCAAACCAGTTCAGTTGACCAAAATACCACAAAATACATTAATGTAAGTTTACGTGTCATGGGAAGGGTAAATGGTGAGCACACCGGTAATATTTAAATGACGTTCCATGTTGTCATGATTTTTTGGGCCCCTTTTTCCCGTGCCGGCATGGAACGTCATGAAGGTTTTAACGGGTTAAAATAATCATTGTCTTGACAAACATAATATTAGGACGTTTCATATTTGTCAAGTATATGTGTTCTAGTTATTTTTAATCCTGTCTTGTAGACATAAAGTAACTCCTGATCATGCCATCATGTGGTAAACAATAGAATGGCTCAGTCTTAATCACCCAGATGGACCACAATGTTGTGTTTGAGCAGATACTTACTCAAAATATCACATAACTGTATAAAGCACTTTATTTAGTACAGATATCTATTTTTCTCTGTGACTTCCCAGGAAGTCCCTGGGGTTGGAATGTAATAATGTATCGTTATTTATTTGATTGATTGACATAGCCTCATCATATTCTGCAGCGGTGATAATGAATGTGACCAAACAGGATGTTTTATCTTCTCGCTGTTTACCTACAACTCTCTTTTAAGTGAATTAAACCAAAAGGGGCAGGCTATATAATTTTCTTGGCTTCTCTCTTAATGATAAGTGGTAAATGCGTGATGAGCGGTTTCCAGCTTGTGACAATTGAACCTTTTACACGTGTCTTAATAGAACCCTAGTAGGTGTATTCTCACAACACGAAAGTTTGCGGAGAGTTAAACATTAATAGTCAACTTGGCTATTTTTGACGAAGAAGCTCACTAAAATTGGCCCTTTATTGAATTCAAATGTTGCAATTCTTGCAAAGTCCCAGGTCAGTAAATATTGTCTTTTGAACTTGGGGCAAATTTTCTTAACCATTTATATACCGATAGTAAAGAAGTGGCAGATCGGGTGCATATGCAGTGGTGTCAGGTAGCGACATATAGGGTGTCCAGTGTGCCAGATGGCCAGTCCGGGCCTGCCTAGAAAACAGGGTCTGCTCTACAATCTATCCAAAGTAGGCAGGTGCCTATGGTACTGATTTGCTTGAGGTTCTTTCCCTTGCTAACAAGCGAGTACAAACAGGCGGAGGCTTAGGACACTGGAAACCATAGAATCGACCCTTGCTACGTTTGGCAATATGCTACAATAAAATCTTTCTGATGGACTTGTGGCCTCAGGGTCAGCTGGTTTAATTCTCAGGTATGGAAACTTGCTGTTTTGAATTGAACGGATTAATACTTATTCACCTCTTGTTTCAATCCTGATATATACACCGATCCGCCATGACATTCTGAGCACTGACAGGTGAAGTGAATAACACTGATAATCTTGTTATCATGGCATCTGTCAGCGGGTGGGATATATTAGGCAGCAAGTGAACATTTCATCCTCAAAGTTGATGTGTTAAAAGAAGGACTTTGACAAGAGCCAAATTGTGACGGCTAGACGACTGGGTCAGAGCATCTCTAAAACTGCAGCTCTTGTGGGGTGTTCCTGGGCTGCAGTGGCCAGTACCTATCAAAAGTGGTCCAAGGAAGGAAAAGCAGTGAACAAGCGTCAGGGTCATGGGCGGCCGAGGCTCATTGATGCACTTGGGGGAAGGCTGGCTCATGGAGTCAAATCTAAAAGACGAGCTACTGTAGCTGGTTATGATAGGAAGGTGTGCACCACAGTTTGTTGCGTATGGGGCTGCGTAGAGCCAGACGAGTCAGGGTTTCCAGGCTGACCCCTGCGCCTACAATGGGCATGGAAGCGGAAGAACTGGACCACAGAGCAATAGAAGAAGGCGGCCAGTCTGATGAATCATGTTTTCTACCTGGAGAACACATGGCATCAGGATGCATCCATGGAGGCCGGACCTCGCAACTTACAGGACTTAAAGGATCTACTGCTAACGTCTTGGCACCGGATACCACAGCACACCTCAAGAGGTCTAGTGGAATCCATGCCTTGAAGGTGCAGGGCTGTTTTGAAGGGAAAAGGGGGACCTACACAATATTAAGTAGGTGTGTGTGTGTGTGTGTGTGTATATGTATATATATATATATATATATATATATATATATATATATATATATATGTATTTATTTCTTTTTTTTAAAAGAGTTGTTTGACCAGACAACCTTAACTATGAAGCTGATTTTAAAACGGATGTAATAAAAGAATCTAACATGTAGTTATTGCTTAGCTTCAATAATTAGTTTTTGAAGTCATAGAAAAAAAATATCTGCTGTTTTCAGAAAATATAATATATTGAAGTAAAATTGCTGCAAAACGATTTTAAATAAAATGACATTTAAAGAATACCCCCAGACAGAAGGGATTAGGCGACATACGTGAAACATAGGGAACACGCAATAGAAAGTAATCGCATCGATGAACATCCATAGGCTTAATATAAATTCCACAAGAATTGCTCTTTTGACTTACATCAAATAAACTCCTATGAGAAAGTGCTTCCTCGGGGTATATTTGAAACATCTGAGACTGGTGACAGTTTGAAGTGCGATGCGGGGAAATAAGGGAGCGGGTGAGAGCAGATGGGGACTAGTAATATAATGATTGCCTCTAGATAAGAATAATCGTACCCGGTGGTTAGTACATTGTTAGTCATTCCGAAGTGGTTTCTTGCAAGATGTCTAATCAATGAGCCCTTATTCTGTTAGAGGAGGATCAGAAGATTCATTGGAGCCGGTGCTCTAAAAGCAGCCAGCAGCCAACTTTTAATTTAATTGTTAAAATATTTTAGCCCAACTTATAAATAAAAAAGTAGCGGCGGCTTTTACTTCACTTCTTACATAGAAAAATAGAGTTTGATGGCTGATAAGAACCGAGTCTGAACACTTATTGCGGATCTAATGGTCAATAGCAAACATACCGTCTACTGATATAATATATTAAATTAACTCCTTCCTACATTCAGCACAAACTTATTTGTTTTATTATTTAACAAAATCCTTTAATAGGGATCTTTAAACAGATCTGCCACTATTTTCAAATACTGCATTTTAAAGTTCATCATACTAAATAAACCCATGTGATGGTGTTTACAGATTAAAGTCAAAATGCATTTGAGCCTCACTTCATTTGTGAGAGCAGGCACCTGTTCTCAGAATCTGCATGATTATTCCTCCCCATTCAGTTAACTTTATCCTATTGTTAAGTTGCTGATGGATTTGTTATGGTTGTGTGTGTAAAAGTAGGGCGTAGGGTAAAAAAAATCAGGGCAAGAATGAATTAATTAGAAAGTAGATGTGCAAATGGGCCAAGAATGATTTGTACAAATTTTTTGGTTAGTTTTTGGCCCATTTATTTTTGAACAACAAATGTTGCTCCCTGTCCATTAGGATCGGCAAAAAATTCAGGGGCATTTTTAATTGGGGGATCAAAATTTGTTGCCTAGTGCCCATATTTACTCTCATTCACTCGCTCATACTCTCACTCTCTCACATTCTCGCTCACTCTCTCACACTCTCTCTAAATGTTTCCCAACTTCACTTCCCACCAATTCTGCTTCTACCGACCACTTGCACGTCTCCATCTTCTTCTTCATCTCCTATATTGTATCCTTTCTATAGTCTCTTTTCTCTTCTATCTGCAGTCTTCTATATTTGTCTGCATCTCCGCGGACATAACCGATGGGAACTTCTTTCCTTGACATCCTCTCCCAGGCCCTCCAATTGGAGGAGAGAACAACACCGAAAGTGTTGCTATTTTGCTTGAACTCGAGGCAATATGGTGGCGTGTCTGGTGACGTCTTCTGCCAATCCACCTGACACTCATCAGTAAGGAAGACAGTGCAGGGCAGGAGGTGACACTGGCCTGGGTAAGGCTTAAGGCATCACCACTGTGTATATATATATATATATATATATATATATATATATATATATATATATATATATGTAGATCAATTATGTTAAATTATTAACAAAAAGTGAATAGAATGTTGCAAACAGTCATACATTGTATGTTTTTTCTGTTCTGTTCTATTCTGTTTCCCCCCTAAAAACTGAGAAAGATTATTATGATGTGGTGCAAATTCTTATAAATATTTAAACTAGAGTTAGAACAATCAAAAAATAATACTGATAAAAATGATTCTCATTCATATTCATTTGATACTGAATATTCCATTAAACAAAAACAGCCACTTTCACCAATTTGTCTAATGCTTCATTACATGCCAGAAATGCTCTGTTGCCCCCCTGGCATTGCAGGAATTAATAATTATGCTAAATTTAATTTTCTTATCATCTTCTTTTCCACGCTGCAGATTTAAAAATTAAGTCAACTAAAGTAAATCAATTTTGGCAAAAAGACAATAAGAATTATTTGCATATATATAGTAGGGAATACTGATGCTCCAGTTTTCGAAACCCGTATTTGAAAAGTTTAGTGTAATTTGCTATTTTAGTACATTGTATTCCACATACAACTTGGATATATAACTTGACAGGTTTAAAATGTTTGCTACGCCACAAATGTTCGCATTTTAAATAGTTTTTCACTAAATCAAAATGTTGGCACATTACTGCTTTGCAAAATTGTAGTTTAAAGTTCCATAGAGTTTAAAAATAAGTCTGCTTTCTTTTTTTTTTTTACACAGCTCAGAGAATTTTGAGAAAGCAGCCTGTTCTTTAGAAGTTACATGCTACTTTCTGGACCACTGGCACCACCTCCGTTTAATTAGAGGAAATAATTACATATAGACTGGGTCTAAAATAAGGGCCTGGAGATATTTAAAATTGTTTTCCTTCTCAGCGCTGCATCTCACAATCAAGTCTCAGATATGATGTCTATACAATTAACATACCTTTTTATATTTTTTTGTTTTTCAATTTGTTCAGGCGTATTCAGTCCTATTGAAGACTTCAAATGATGTATTCTTGCGATCATGTTAAAACAAGAAAAGCTTTATTCAGCACTTTTATAGAATTTCATACCTCGTAAAGCATCATTACAGATTTGTTATTTGTCTTCATGGAAACCTTGACCTATCATTATTTAAAGATTCCCCTAAATGAGTCGCCTGCATTCAAGTAGGGATATCAACCATGACATACTGGTAGCAAAAGCACCAATTGGAAATGATCATTGCAGTATAGAATAGAAAGGAGTCCAGCTCTAGATGCTGTGACCCTGAGAATCTGCCTCTCCACCTGGAGACCCTGAAACTGGAGCCAAAACCCTGAGACTCCAGGTCAAACCCTGAGCGTTCCCAGGTATAGTATGATTCTCAAAGCTTGAGCTAACTTTTTTAATGTAGGTTCAATTTATCAGGAACCGAGACATATAATCTCTAAAAAACATATGGGGAAGATGAATGCTGTTTTCTACTGGTATCTCACTTTGTCAACAATGTTGTCCCACTTTCAAACAGCCATTATATTAAATGATGTTGTCCACTCCATTTTCAGAACGTACTAACTTCGCCAAATCTTTCTTTCTCTTCCAAATTTGTTTTTCTCTTACATTCTTACTTCAGAGCCGATACTACCCTCCAAAAAAAACTGCTAAACGGGATCATTTATTTGAGTATACACATAAAATGACTGCAAACTAGACAACTCTCTCAAGCTGTGTGTTATTGAATGGATTGGCACAGAACTTCACACATTCAGCACTGATCTATGAAGTGAAGTAGGCTAAAAGGTCTCAAAAAGCAGAAAATTATCTAAAGAAATTTAAGAACAGATGAGAAACAAATTTATTGACATCTATCAGCCTGGAAAGGGTTATAAGACCACTATCTAAGGCTGTGGGACTCCAGCAAACCAAGATGTGAGCCATTATCTACCGAAAACTTGGAACCATGGTGTGGAACCTAGGAGTGGCCTGGCAACTAAAATACCTCCAAGATGGCATTGACAACTCATCCAAGAGGTTACAAAAGAACCCAGACTAACATGTAAAGGCCTTTCTTGCCCCAATTAAGGTCAGTTTTCACACCTTGTGAAACACAGGTGAAAGAACCTGATGAAGGACACATTGCGCCAAGAAACAGATTATTTTCGGTTGTGGTATCCAATCATTGTTCTAGTAGGTAATTAAAATGTCCTCGAAAGGACCCATATATATCAGAAAATGTAACAACTAAAAGAACAATTTTTGTGCCTTAATCTGCCCTGGCTCTTTGATGAACCCTAGCAAAGAACTGTTTTGCTGTAATATATCCTTGACCAAGAAAGACTTTAATCACGAATCCATAACCCACCTCTGTACTGTTTTCACTGGTGACTTGTAAATGTTGGTAGTAGACTTGTGCATTCGTCTTCGGGCGAACATGAAAACGAGCACGAAGAGGCCGTTTTTTTGTTCGTTCCGAAGGAACGTAGAACAGAATACAGTGCCGGCAAACCGTAGGCGAAGACGAAGACTCACAATCACGAAGAATCGAAGATTCTTCGTGATCGTCTTCGTTTTTGCCGCGCAACCGCCAAAATTTCAAACAGGAGTGAGCTGATCCTCGTCTGTCCAATCAGCTCACTCTTGTGACGTAACGCTAAGGGTCTCGTCCAATGCCTGTGCTGCTGTTTTTTGAATTCTGAAGGCGCCTTTATAAGACCAGAGCTTGCCTGAGAG
This sequence comes from Spea hammondii, assembly GCA_029215755.1. Lineage (NCBI taxonomy): Eukaryota > Metazoa > Chordata > Amphibia > Anura > Pelobatidae > Spea > Spea hammondii. Next base: position 8,312,337 of record JARDYJ010000001.1, read on the forward strand.
ATCCATTCATTTTTCGCTGTGACTGCTTTGGCAACACTGCTGTGCTGCATCCGAGCGTTACAGAGAGAGATTGTTCTGTTCTGTGTGAGACTGGTAAGCCTTAGCCTGCCATTTCTCACTGTGTACTTCATCCTCACTTCAGTGCTACTTAATTAATATATTTAATAATAATAATTTGATTAATTTAATTTTTTTAAAATTAATTTGTCATCAACTTTAGTGTAAGTGCTGTTGAGTTGACAGTGCACCCAGTGCCTCAGTGGCACTGGGGTGCCCTTGCCCTGGGCTGGCACTAGTGCCTATTGCCTGTCCTGCTTAAATAAATTAAATAGAATTTATAAATTACAATTTAATAGAATCTATAATTTAATAGTTCATTATAATATTATATATATATATATATATTTGTCAGTCATATATATATATATATACTATAGTATACTAGTGTAGAGTGTACTGTAGACATTCATCTACTAGTGTCTAATTTAAAATCAGTAATATTAATTAATATAATTAATAATTGAATTCATTATAAAATTATATATATATTTGTCAGTTATAGTTAGTAATAGTATACTAGTGTAGAGTGTACTGTAGACATTCAGAACATCTACTAGTGTCTAATCTAAAATCAGTAATATCAATAATTCTCTAATTCTTTCTTATCTTAATAGTTAATTAAATTAGCTATAAATAAAAGTAATAATATTAAATAATTACTACTAGCGTATAGTTCAGCTAATCTTATTAGTACTGGTGCTGCAGCTCTATAGTTTGTGCTTTGTTTTAGCAACAGTAAGAGACCAAGTCAATTTTTCTTAATTAATCTTTCATTTTATTTCATTTGTTTTGCTCACCTCAGTCCATCAGTGAAGTGAACTTGTTGGGCTAGTGAGTGCAGCCGCATAAGTGCTGTGTTTTTTTTTGATCAGCAAGCAGTGACGTTAACTGTTTTGCAAAGATTTTCTCATTTATTTTACATTTTATTTCAATTTTATTAAAAGTACCCTTAGTGTTTTGCTCACCTCAGTCCATCAGTGAAGTGAACTTGTTGGGCTAGTGAGTGCAGCAAGCAGTGAAGATAACTGTTTTGCTGTGACATTTTATTTTATTTCTAATTCTTTTCAAGAAAAATTGACTGTGACGAGCTGTACTAAGCAAAGCTTCAAGCTACTAGCTGTAGTACTAAAATAATTCTAATCTTCTTTAATCTTAATCTATAATATATTATAAATAATAATATTCTAATTCATAATCTATAATATAAGTAATTCTAATTCTAAATTCTAATTCATAATCTATATTCTTCTATCTATAATACATAATATATAAGTAAATTAGTTCTAATCTATTAATATTATATAACTTAATATTAATTAATAAATCATATACTGAATCTGATTTAACCTCACTTTAGCTTAGTGGGTTTGAGAGCGTCTGCCTAGAGGTAGACTTATAGTAAGGAAATATAGCTTTAGGCTAGCATAGTGGTAGGCTAAGCTCTTAGGTCCGTGTAAATTCAAATTAAAAATAAAATACTGCTAGTTATTAAATAGTTAATCTTGAGTTAATAATTTCAATAACTTTAGGATTTTGGCAGATTGCACACAGCACAGTGCAGTAGTGCATAGTTTTACTTTTTAAGCAGTAGCACTGAAGAGAACTTCCTCTAATTTTTTTGTCTTTAATTAGTTTTTCCTTTTTTTTATTTTTTTATTTTTTTTTTTATAGTTTTTTAAACACTACACTACACTACACACACAACACAAAATTTGAAATGGATCCTCCTTTTGGGACTAAGGAGGGACAAGCTCCATCTACCACCACCACCACCACCACCAGCACCACCACCAGCACCACCACCAGCTCTAAGATGCAGCCTTTGCGTCAGTCTAGTCGGCCAAGTAGGCCAAGCTCTCGCTTATCATTTGGGGAAGCATGGCTTGAAGGATCATCAAGTAAAGGAAAGGCACCAAAAGCAGGCAGTAGTAGTGCGGCTAGGCCCACAAGCTCTATGGTTTTTTACGGAAAGCCTAAAGCACCAGAAGCACGTTCAAAGTTAAAGGGTAGCACAAGTAGTACCAGCCCAGTGACTAAAAAGAAGTGCCTTTTGCCCCAAGCAGCATCTTCCCCATCCACCAGCAGCATGCAAGGTACCAAGCAGAGCCAAATTAGCAGCAAGACTCAGAGGGGTCCCAAACCAAAGCGATCTCATTCCTTTGTAGGGAAAACCACCACCACCACCACCCCCGCCTCTACCACCACTAGTGCTGCGCCTACTGTTCCCACTGGTACCGCCACGCCATGTCCTCCTAGTACCTCTAGCAAGCCACCAAGTCCTTACAAAATTTTTGTAAAGACAGTTAGAGAGAGGGCTACACATAGTGGAACTCCACCTAGCGAGGTAGCAGAGGAGCCTGAGACTGAGAGGCCAAGTGCAGAGTCTATTCTTCCTGCTCGCACTACTACTAGTCACGAGTCTCACGACGATATCAGTCTTAGCTCCAGCCTAGCAGGAATTCCATTCGATCTGGCTAATGAAGAGCTAGACTATGAGCCAGAGGAAGTAGAGGAGATGAGTGGTCAGGAATCAGATTCCTCAGGGAGCAGTGTCCAAATGACTAGTGCACAATTTTCCCCTGAGCCTCCACCTTCTCCGCTACGATCATCACCATCACCACCACCAGCAGCAGCAGCAAAACCTAGCAAATCTAAAGCAATTAGCAGTCCCACTATGGCCAGTACTGTTACCACCAGTCCCACCACCACTAGTTCTGCCTCTGTTCATCCACCCCGAGCAGTAAGAGCAGCACCCAAGGCACACTCCAAGGCTATGCGCGCCCCAATTTGGGAGCACTTTGAAAATGTTGAAGAAGGGCGCTATGGAAAGTGCAAACATTGTGGGAAGCTAATAAGCAGAGGGAAAGTGTCTGGCCATTTTACCAGTGCTAGCATGAAGCATCACCTCAGCACTCAACACAACGCTGTGCTATTGGGGAAAGATGCAGAGGTAAAACTTAGTGCAGGCAGCATAGCTGGTGGCCGTGGAAAAACCCCAACAGCTTCTTCTTCTGAGCCAATAGCAGCAGCAGCAGCAGCAGCAGCAACTAGTGCTGGCAGCCAGAGACCAAGGCAGGTTGGAGCACTGCATGCCCAGCCCACCCTGGAAGAATTTGGGGCATTCCACTCCAAGAGAACGATGCCCAAACAGCAGGCCAATAAAGTAACGCGACTTATTGGTCAGTTCATTGCTGTTGGAGGGGCATCCTTCTCCATGATTGAAGGGGAGCCTTTCAAACAATTGATGGCGGCTGTGGCTCCACAATACACAGTTCCGTCACGTTCCACTTTCAGCAGGAACATTGTCCCCTCGCTGTATCGGTCCTGTGTTGCAGCAGTGAAAGAGGAGCTTTCCAAGGCTGCTGGTCAGTGTGTTCATTTCACTACAGATTTGTGGAGTGCACCTAGCGCCCAGCATGCCTTTCTTTCTTTGACAGCACACTGGTGGCAGCCCGGTGTGTCTAAGGAAGTTGCTGCAGCAGGCTACCGATCATTCCTTCTCCATGCAGAAGTGATGGATGAAAAGCACACTTCCCAAAATATTCTGCATGCGATTAGGAAAATGTTTAGCCTTTGGGTGGGAGCAGAGGCGGGCACCAATGTTGAAGTTGGTTTTGTGGTAACTGACGGAGGTGCCAATATGGTGAAAGCGCTGCGAGATGGTCATATTGTTGGTGTGCGCTGTGCAGCCCACATCATCCATCTTGTAGTGAAGGCAGCAATGTCAGAAGGAACTAATGTGGCAGCAGTAGTTCTGTCCCGCTGCAGAAAGATCGCTGGGCACTTTCACCATAGTGTTAAGGCTAGCCAACTTTTGAGGGAAGAGCAAGAGAGGTCAGGTCTTCCCGTACACTGCCTACGTCAGGATGTCAGTACACGGTGGAACTCCACGTTAGACATGCTAGAGAGGATTTTGGAGCAGCAGAGGGCAATCCATAATCTTGCCTCAGAGCACAATATTGGGATTACCTCTCCATTGAATAGGGAGGATTGGACAGTGATCGCCCAGCTAGTGGCAGTCCTTAAACCATTCAGGGATGCCACAGAAAATTTAAGCTCAAACACTGCCAGTCTGGCCCAGGTAATCCCAGTGTTCTCCCATCTAGGCAGCAAGATGGATGTGTTCCTTGGAAACCGTGAGGCTGTTCAAGGTGGCACTCTACATCCTGACGTAGCAGCCATAGTCAGGAAGCTGAAGGATCTGCTAAAAGTACACCTTCGCAAGCGAATGGAAGAGAGTCCCGAAATGATGCTAGCGTGCCTTTGTGATCCAAGAATTAAGGGAAAGCTAGCTTTGAAATTCAATGTTCTCAGTAGCTACCGGGAGCAATTGGTCAACAAGGTGCGTGACTGGCAGCGTAAAATGGGAATGCTGTCCGAGGAGGGTGAGGTGCAGGAGGAGGAAGAGATGATGTGGTCTGCTACCCCTAGCAGCAGCATCAGCAGCAGTGCCACAAGCAGCACAACACAGCTGAGTGGAGCAGCTGCGTTTTGGGAAGAGGCACTTGGCAGTATAGTTGGACCATCTGACAGAGCTAGCAGCAGAAAGGAGAGTAGTGCTGCTGAAATGGTCAAACTTTACCTCTGTGAAGTTCCTTCTGCTCCTAATGTTGATCCTCTTAGCTACTGGGATGAAAAGAAGAGTGTGTGGCCTGCACTCTCATGGGTTGCGCAGCAGCTTCTATCATGTCCGCCAACCACTGTTCAAAGTGAGCGCGTGTTTTCTATGACTGGAAACATACTGAGTCCACAGCGCTCACGCATGGCACCTCATCTGATGGAGCAGATTGCCTTTCTTAAATTCAATCTGCCCAAATTGGGTTACCCAGCTCTTAGCTTGGAAAGTTAAATTTTTTCTCTCTAATGTTTAAGGTAGTTTCTCCCCCTGGTTGCACTTGCTGCGGTGTGGCAATGCCTGCTACCTCCGCTGGTGTAGCCAATTTACGCTAGGGCCTAGTGTCTGAGCTCTGTAAGTCCGCTCCCAAACGCCTAGGACTGACAGTCTTTGGATGCTTTGCCCTGGGGTGAAACAGGTGAGTGGGTCGTCAATTGCCCACTCATTCACCTTTTTCCGTTTCCAACGCTGCTGCTGGTGGTGGTGCCAGTATCTTTTGCCAGTTCGCTTCCTGGCTGAAATCATGCCTCAGATGTCCCTAATGGAAAGGGTAGTTTCTCCCCCCTGGTTGCACTTGCTGCGGTGTGGCAACGCCTGCTACCTCCGCCGGTGTAGCTAGCTTATGCTAGGGCCTTGTGTCTGAGTTCTGTAGGTCTGCTCCCAAACGCCAAGGACTGACAGTGCTTGGATGCTTTGCCCTGGGGTGAAACAGGTGAGCGGGTCGTCAATTGCCCACTCATTCGCCTTTCCCAATTCTGCTGCTGCTGGTGGTGGTGCCAGTGTCTCTCTTCAATGCCAGTTCGCTTCCTGGCTAGTGTCATGCCTCGAATGTCCCTGATGGTAAGGGTAGTTTCTCCCCCCTGGTTGCACTTGTTGCGGTGTGGCAACGCCTGCTACCTCCGCCGGTGTAGCCAGCTTACGCTAGGGCCTTGTGTCTGAGTTCTGGAAGTCCGCTCCCAAACGCCAAGGACTGACAGTTTTTGGATGCTTTGCCCTGGGGTGAAACAGGTGAGCGGGTCGTCAATTGCCCACTCATTCGCCTTTTCCAATGCTGCTGCTGCTGCTGCTGCTGGTGGTGGTGCCAGTGTCTCTTCTCTGCCAGTTCGCTTCCTGGCTAGTGTCATGCCTCAAATGTCCCTTATGGTAAGGGCAGTTTCTCCCCCCTGGTTGCACTTGCTGCGGTGTGGCAACGCCTGCTACCTCCGCCAATGTAGCCAGCTTACGCTAGGGCCTTGTGTCTGAGCTCTGGAAGTCCGCTCCCAAACGCCAAGGACTGACAGTGTTTGGATGCTTTGCTCTGGGGTGAAACAGGTGAGTGGGTCGCCAATTGCCCACTCATTCGCCTTTCCCAATTCTGCTGCTGCTGCTGCTGGTGGTGGTGCCAGTGTCTCTTCGATGCCAGTTCGCTTCCTGGCTAGTGTCATGAATCAAATGTCCCTAATGGTAAGGGCAGTTTCTCCCCCCTGGCTGCCTCTGTCTGCGGTGTGGCAACGCCTGCTACCTCCGCCGGAGTGGCCAGCTTACGCTAGGGCCTTGTGTCTGAGCTCTGGAAGTCTGCTGCCAAACGTCTAAGACTGACAGTGTTTGGGTGCTTTGCCCTGGGGTGAAACAGGTGAGTGGGTCGCCAATTGCCCACTCATTCGCCTTTTCAATGCTGCTGCTGGTGGTGGTGCCAGCATCTCTTCTCTGCCAGTTCGCTTCCTGGCTAGTGTCATGCCTCAAATGTCCCTAATTGTAAGGGCAGTTTCTCCCCCCTGGCTGCCTCTGTCTGCGGTGTGGCAACGCCTGCTACCTCCGCCGGAGTGGCCAGCTTACGCTAGGGCCTTGTGTCTGAGCTCTGGAAGTCTGCTGCCAAACGTCTAAGACTGACAGTGTTTGGGTGCTTTGCCCTGGGGTGAAACAGGTGAGCGGGTCGCCAATTGCCCTCTCATTCGCCTTTCCAATTTTTCAATGCTGATGGTGGTGGTGGTGGTGGTGGTGGTGCCAGCATCTCTTCTCTGCCAGTTCGCTTCCTGGCTAGAGTCATGCCCAAAATGTCCCTAATTGTAAGGGCAGTTTCTCCCCCCTGGCTGCCTCTGTCTGCGGTGTGGCAACGCCTGCTACCTCCGCCGGAGTGGCCAGCTTACGCTAGGGCCTTGTGTCTGAGCTCTGGAAGTCTGCTGCCAAACGTCTAAGACTGACAGTGTTTGGGTGCTTTGCCCTGGGGTGAAACAGGTGAGTGGGTCGCCAATTGCCCACTCATTCGCCTTTTCAATGCTGCTGCTGGTGGTGGTGCCAGCATCTCTTCTCTGCCAGTTCGCTTCCTGGCTAGAGTCATGCCCAAAATGTCCCTAATGGTAAGGGCAGTTTCTCCCCCCTGGCTGCCTCTGTTTGCGGTGTGGCAACGCCTGCTACCTCCGCCGGAGTGGCCAGCTTACGCTAGGGCCTTGTGTCTGAGCTCTGGAAGTCTGCTGCCAAACGTCTAAGACTGACAGTGTTTGGGTGCTTTGCCCTGGGGTGAAACAGGTGAGCGGGTCGCCAATTGCCCACTCATTTGCCTTTCCCATTTCCTTTTCCATTTCATTATTTTCCTTCTGATACACAACCAACCAAACATAACACACACAATAACACATATAACACATATAACACACAGTGACATCACACATAACACACATACACACACACTTACAATGCACAAAACACAAGGACCTTTTCCTTGTTATTTGCCCTGGCCTTCACTCACTAATGGCATTACATTAACACTATAACTCACACTTCACCCTATAACATTTTTCCATCCACATACCTGCCAACAGACCCAACTTTTTCAGGGACAGTCCTGCTTTTTTCCAGTCCTGTCCCATCTAATTTAGCTAAACTAGGTATGCAAAATGCAAATACACATAGGTAGTTATAGCTCGGTAGGTAACGCTACTATAAACATTTAATAAATATAATCAAGTACTAAATAATAAATCTAACTTTAAAATACATTTAAATAAACCCCTATTTTTTTTTAAAAAAAAACATTAAAATTTAATTATTATTATTTAGACATAATCCATCTTTAACCAAACCAGTGCACTGCTACTAATCTTAAACATAACCGTACATTAACCCTAAGCTATTTTTTAGTTCTTGTCCAACATTTTTCCATCAGCATACCTGCCAACACACCCAAGATTTTGGTGGACAGTCCTGCTATTTTCCAGTCCTGTCCAATAAGTAAGTTGGGTTGTTGCAAAGTATGCCATTGTAAATAGGTAGCAAATGTTAGGCATGTAAAGTGGTCCAAAATCAATTTAAAAATGTAAAATATTCCCTATTCTTTTATTAAACATCTATGGACAGTACACCTCGGTATGTGTGTGCAACTCTATTGGTCGTTTCGGCAGGGGGCTCGCCTGCCATCAACGAATGAAGTGCATTCTGCAGTTCTGCAATTCACTCGTTGATGCCAGACCAGCCCCCTGCCGAAACGACCAAAAGAGCTGCACACACGTACCTTCACGGCAGCTGCTGCTGCTGTGATGTGTTATTAACCCCGTATTAACCCCTGCTAGGCAACCAGGAGGAAAACGAAGATTAAACGAGCACGAAGAATGTCCGCGAATATTCGCCCGAAGAGAAGACAGGAACGGGCGAATATTCGCGGAATACGAAGATTTTTTTTTCCCCGAAGACGAGCACGAAGACGAACACGAAGAGCCCCCTGGTGCCCAAGTCTAGTTGGTAGACATATACAATAGAAGACAGATTGTATAATTAGCAGTATAAAGCTATAAGATATAGCAGCTGTGCTTTTTATTTTAATAAATATAGTAAGGTTATGTCGGCATAATATCCGGAAAATAAATGACAACTTAGATGGACTGGCTGAATTCCTAGTATCTAGTTACCATGGCATTTTCTTTCTGAATTTCAGTAACCAAAATCATTTTTGAAACCGCACCATAAGAGTGCTTTACATAATGCTGTTCTTCAATTAGAAGCCATGGGGCAGAACAGAAAAGTAGCTTTTCTTCAAGGTTATAATAATCATGTTTATTATAATGCAAGTTTACAAGGCTGGAATGGGCTACAAGACCATCGCCAAGCAGCTTGGTGAGAAGGTGACAAAAGTTGGTGCGATTATTCGCAAATGGAAGAAACACAAAATAACTGTCAATCTCCCTCAGTCTGGGGCTCCATGCAAGATCTCACCTTGTGGAGTTTTGATGATTATGAAAAGGTCCCCCTGCTCAAGAAAGCATATGTGAAGGCCCGTCTGAAGTTTGTCAATGAACATCTGAATGATTCAGAAGAGAACTGGGTGAAAGTGTTGTGGTCATATGAGATCAACATCAAGCTATTTGGCATCACGTGTTTGGAGGAGGAGGAATGCTGCCTATGACCCCAAGAACACCATCCCCACCATCAAACATGGAGGTGGAAACATTATGCTTTGGGGGTGAAAAAGAGAGCATTTTGGTTGATCTAGCTTATATTTTTCAGATTGCCTATATGTGTCTGCTAGACTTGTGCACATGGACCAGAATGATTCTGCCAAATGTTTTGATTGGTTTTTGGTCCATTCATTTTCGGACAAATTTAGTTTCCTGTCCTTGACTGCTTAGACCCCAAGCCACCACAACCAAGCATGGCACATCCCCACCCAAAGATAAGACGACACAGCTTTGTGGGTAAGGGCATTGGCCACAGCTTTATTAAAACATCATGAACCAGCACATTGTAACCATAAGCATAACCATCCTGCCAGCTGTCGTGTTACCGACAGGCAGATACCCCAAACATTACCAAGAGCTCTTGTTCTGGGTACCATCAGCCACCGCAGAACTCGTCCCACCCAGTCTTCTCTATACACTGGATATTCCAAGCAAAGCTACCGGCCATGACTTCCCGCTGTGACTAGAAGAAAATAAAAAAACGACACCAGCACAGGAACAAAGATCACAACAAATACAGAAAAACAGGGGAGGGTGGGAGGGAAGCTCGTCCAGAGTGTAAAATGACTGAAGGTCAGAACAAGGTAAGTTTCCCCTTTATTCCTCCCCAGTACATAAAGCACCAATGTTGCAACCCACATCCTGCAACTGGACCATGAACTACTGACCCAGGCAGGGGGACGGCAGTCATGTTCCCCCTTCCTGACCGTCCAGGGGGCCCCTTTTGGTTTGGACAAAATTTGCAAGGCATTTATTATTATTGTCACTCATTCACATTCACTCTTTCACATACTCTCACTCAGGGTCTTCATTGTTGGGATGCGGGAAGCGAAGAACAGGACAGCAAAGTCGACGACGGACAACGTTGCAAGGATGACCGGCTCCTCGTCATGCACTCACACCTCCCCCGCCGCGGAAGACACATCTATAATTAATAAAACATAATTAATAAAACAATATAACAGCTAAGCAAGGTGCAAACAAAAAAAACATAGAGTACTAATATGTTATATGTTATAAATGCTGCATTAACACACAAAACAGATATCCCCAAAACTACTAAATGTGATTATAAAAAAAAAATGTGTTTGCACAACAGATTCTTGTGAATAACAATATAATAATATATATTACTAATAATGTTCATAAGCTTCAAAAGATATCTGGTCCATTATTTTCATTACCACGCAAAACTTTTAGTTTTGTATCATTAAAAATACAGCTATAATTATTGATAGATACATTTACCTTTGTGGGGGTTTTTTATTAGAATACTTGGCTTTTCTGCCTTCTTGCATTTGTTCACGAGGGTTTGGTGAAAAGGAAGGCAAATTCATTTCATTACAGTTCTTCTAATTTCGCAATAATGATGATGGTGAATGCTCCTGTCTTTTTCTTATTTCCTGCTGATCATTAATGGACATCCAGTTGCGTTTGCTATTACCCCATATTGTTACTCATGTGTTTGAAAATGTTATTTTAATAGAATCAAACTAATTAAATGTGTTCGCAATTGTTGCACATTGCATTAAATATACAGAACCAATGGTAATCCATGTGATGTTTCTTAACTAATATTTATACACCCGAGAACTTCCCAGGGTAGAGTACCTGGAACTCTCCCTCTTCTTGGGGAGTAGATATGGAAGGGGTAGGGCTAGTCATGCATGGAGGCGGGGCTAGCTTTACAAGGGGTGGGGCTAGATTTATAAGAGGTGGGGCTAGCCACAGCCTTAAATTAGCTTGGAGTAGCAATGGAAATGGGCAGGGGAATGGGTGTGGCCAAATGGCACTCCCCTGCACGGAATTGACCCGGAGCTTTAAATATTAAGTAGGATACGTTTTTAAATGTTTCTGACCTGACACGTACAATGGAATAAGAAGTATACACTTTATTTTAAATAAATAAATGTATCTAAGAGTCCAACATAATTATCCAGTATAATGCTTCCCACAGCAGTATTATTATTTAATTAATTTATTGACTGGTTTGATGTTTATGAAGCTGTTGACGATGGTTGTATAATGATACATATCTATGGTTGGACCCTTGGTCAGAGACCTGACAGAGAAGGTTTTCTGCCTGTAACACGCTCCATTTAGTTAAGCCCCCTGGTATCATGACAACATGGTTCTTTCAATCTAGGGACAAAAACTTGAAGTCAAGAAACAGAGCAAAGGGTCAGGACAAGCTGGAAACCCGCTTCTGGCAACCGCTTCTGCATCTTCTTCTTCATCTCCTATTTTCTCCCTTCTCTTCTGTCCTCTCTTCTATCTTCATTAAGCTCTTGACGCACAGTGCTTGTGCTGATGTGGCTTCCGAAGGCACTTTGGAGCTCTGTAGAGAGTGATGCTATACAGCTGCTCTGTGAGTGTGAGTGGTCGACTGCTTCATAGCTGAGCTGTTGTTACTCCTCAATACTTCCATTTTACAATAATAGCACTTATAGTGTATCTGGCAGGGAAGATATTTCACCAACCAACTTGAGTAAAAGGTGGAATCCTATGACATTGCCAAATTAAAAGTGGCCAAGCTCTTCAGTACGACCCATTCCACTGCCAATGTTTGTCTATGGAGATGTCTGCTTAAGTGCTCCATTTTATACACCTGTTAGCAATAGGTTTGGCTTAAACATCTAAAAACCCAACAATTAAGAGGGAAGTCCAAATATTTTTGCTCACGTATTATATATGCCTGAGAACGAGAAGTTGGCCTGTTTGCGGGCCTTGAAGACTGGAGTTATGGCTGCTTAGATATTGATATGTACTCCTCCAGAAATTATAAGAACACCCAAAAATGCTACTAACTGAAACTTTAGATGAAAAACACAGATGTGCACTATTGGCAATGAATGACGATCAAGCATTGTACTCCATCTGTCTCCTATTCCCTTTTTTTCATACTCCTGGGTCGGTAGGCAAAGAGCGCATAAAGAATTATAAGAATGTCTTGATAACATAGTCTATTATGTACTCTTGCCAGGTATCCTTGAAATTTGAGTCACGCGTAGAAAGCGGAAGAACTTTAGTATTTACTGTTTACTGCTCAAGGTGACGGAATGTGGATAACATCATTAATGCTGGTTGCTGTATACATAAAATAACAAGGACTTTACAAAGCAAAGCAGCATACTTGCATTTAAGACAAATATTATCATTTTTTATTTAATTCCATACAATTTTATCATACATGGCAACTTGTCCCTGAGCCTGAGAACACTGTCCATAATCGCTACCAAACCCCCCGAAGATGGGGGTCTCCGGGTAGCAAACCCTGGGAAATTCACAAGTTTACACACCATGCCCCCCAACTCCTCTGCTGTAGGATGGTGGAGCTTATGTAAAGAAAAATTAAATCTGAAATAAAAACTAAAATCCATATCTACCCTTCCTAGATCCTAGATTCCTGTTTGGGGGAATAAGGTCCTTCCAATGCAATCTTTGGGTGCCACAAGGTTGGATTGTGAAAATGTAGCCAATGGAGAGGGAGTATCACAAAAATGTTACAAAAATACTAATTATATATATATATATATATATATATATATATATAAAAATTATATATAATATATATATATATATATATATATATATATAATATATATATATATATTACATCCATTTTCTGATCCAAAGTGGTCTGCGATAGTAACTCAGTACTAGAAGAGTGGTCTATAAAAATAAAAAAAGGCAAATTATTTGATGTGATTGTAAATAATATTTCATGGGCGATAAATATAAAGTAGCATGATGAGCCAGCAAAAAAGATGGCGGAAAAAAGAGTTCAAAGTATGAGTAAAAACATAGGAGAAATGTACTATGGGGAAAACGATATAGTAAAAAAAAATAAAACGTGAATTAAATTTTGAAGTAAAGGAATTATCAGAAAAATAAAATAGTATACCGTATTCGAGGAGAAAGCAATAAACAAAAGCATATGTAACATCGTAATGATACATTTCCACCCCTAAGAGGACGTTAAATATGATGCTACCATAAGATCCTTAAAAATATATTGCTTGATGACTTCAAACTGCTGAGTAGTGATTCTGCTATTGAAAGCACAGTCCTCTCCGGGGAAAGAATTTCACAGAACAGACAAAACTACAAACATTATTTGTCCTGGAATATATATATATTTTATTGCAAAGTAATTTTAATGATAAAATAACTGTTAAAAAAGGATTTTAAAATTATATTACAATGGAATATAAATTGGATTTGCATGCAGGGCCATTTCTCTTTGATGTCACATATAAGATCAATTTTATGAAGCGGTCTTAAAAGCTTATGGCTTTTGGGAGTCACATTTACTGTTTCCTGAACTTCACTTTTGTACTCCTTAAAATCATGGCACATATTTTTTTTTTAATCTTATGTATTTTGTATTTAAGGAGCAATATGTGGGGATGAATGGGCGAGTCATATTAAAATATGACTTAAAATATGCATACATTTTGAATTTTTTGGTAAATATGAGTACCTCCAACATTTTAGGTGTTCACCCATGTTGGGATGTGTGGCAGGAGGCGAGGAAGGGTGGAGATGGAGACAGCAGTGGACGGGAACCTCCTAGGAGCACTTAGCGTTAGAGGGTCGAAGGGACGTCATATGGGAGCTGTAAAGGAGGATCTCAACAAGAAAAATTTTAAAAACTATTTTTTATTCAATTTGAGGCACTCGTCATCATTATTAATAGGGTCATGGGCAAGCACCTTCTTCTCCAAGTACCTTACTCTTCCTCAACGTCCTCAACTTCTTCCCTTCCCGTCCCGCTATCTGAGTAACTTTTTTACCTTCTCTCCATATCTAAGGCAGTAAAACAAAAGTAGCAGTGGCTATTTGACACATACATGACTAGGCGTTGGCCCCTGTAGACTATATGGGCCATTGAGAGCTACCACAATTGCCCTTCTGTACCTTAAAGATGCTCCCATGTGTGGTGTTGAGAAGTATTGATAAAATATTTGACATTGATTTGTCAAAAAAACATTTATTTTTAGGGAAATAAAAAAACTGCACAGCTGCCCGGGAATCATTCGATTTTGTACAAAAATGTAGATGTTTCAAAAATCCCTAATAATATTAAAAAAAATTATACAGCATGCTAAAATAGTTCTGTGTATTAAAACACAGCATGACAAAAAGCCGTCATTAGTTCAAATATCCCTGGTTGCTATAATAAAAACTGATTAAAACCGCCAGGGTCCTTGATAATCGATACATCCCCTCAAAACACAACAATTACTGTATTATAATCACAAAAAAATTAGTAGAGCACCAGAGACCTAATCAATACATTTCAGCATAAAGTCATATATCGCGGAAATAAAGCTAATAGCACCATGCGTAATCTAAGCACAGAAGGATGAAATATATATTTGAATAGAAATACTATGAAAAGTGCTGTTTTAATACACTGGATATATATGGGTTTTGATATGTTTTCATATGTTAGGTATTGCTGATGGAAAAGGGAGATTTGTGTATCGAGTAGGAAGTATGACACACAAAAGCCTTTACTTACTGAGAAGACAATTCAAGGATTTATACTATAAGATAATTATTTATTTTTTCTTAATTTGTATGTATTTATTAATTTTTGCAAATTAACCTGCAGGTCAGGGGCGAAGGTTGGAGAATTCAAGCCTTTCGTCTCATTGTGAAGGGAATAGGGGTGGGGGCATAGGTGGGGGTCTCTGCACCAGATTAATGCTGTTTTACTAGAGAAACCTTAATTCTAAGATGGCACATACCCATACTTAGGAGCTTTCTGTCTACATGGCTACTCATTAAGCCACCACAGTAGCCTTTGATCTGGGGAGAATGATGCCTAGCTTTGCCCATTAATCTCCAGAGGTGACTACTAGGTCCATTCTGAGTATTAAGGTCCCATGAAGCAGCTGGGCATTCCTTCTGTGGTCTGTTTGGTCCGACATCTGCTCCAGATAAGTCCTATTTGGAATAAATGATAGGAGATGCCTGAATTGGCATACCCGAGAAGTTCTGAGGGGTCTACCTACCAGATTCCCTTGTAACATAATATGACATTGCGTTTGGTCCTCCTTGGTTTTAGGATAACAGTAACATTCGGAGATTCCGTAACGTCTTTAATACATTGTGTAAACATCATGCTCAAATGTTCTTATCTTACATATGTAGCAAAAAATAAGCAATTTATATACCTCCGTTCATAAATCCAATTCTCTGTGTGAGCTCCCAAAAGCAAGAGCTGATACAAAACCAATATAAAAAAACACATCTTTATTTACCATTTCAGTTCATTAATTTATATAACAAAATGTTCTTTACAAATTTAAATGGAAGCAAAAAAAAACAACCCCAAAACAAAATATATTTGAATCAATTCTAACTATCACTAAAAAAATAGAAATAATCACACACAGCATTAACAATTTAAGCACTTATGGACTTCCTAGTGGGCCCTGGCATTCAGTGGGTTAAAAAACCTGTGTACATGTCATTAAGAAGTGTCAAGCAGCTGCTTTAGCGATGCTTTGATGAAGGAAACATGATGTTCCTTTCAAAGGATAGTTTACTGGGTTTTGAACTGATTTAAGTTTACATCTCCCCAGGGATTATTTAGATTTTCTCTATTCTTTGGTGATTACTCAGTCTGCTACAGAGTTAGACTTTATAGTGTTTCTTTTTTTTATTTTCTCTCTTTTTTTCCTTCCCATCCTGCTCTACTCTCTCTCTCTAATAACACTCACTATTCTCTCTATCTCTTGTCTCTCTTACTCCTAGTACACCATATATATATATATATATATATATATATATATATATATATATATATATATATATATATTTATAGAAAAATGTCAAAAATCATATTTTATTTTTTTTTCTAGGAACCTGCATCCCTCCCTAGCATACTGACTGCATAACTTGAATTAGTCATTAAAAGCATAATTTATTATTTTTTTTCCCACAGATTTCTTACTAATCTTCATGCAAAATACTTCCTGAGAGTGGCATAAGGGGCGATAAAAATTGCAGAGAGAAAGCAGTAGTCTTATAATTGCCAAACATATGGCTGCCAGCCATAGACGAGGGCATGAGAGGTATTAACTGGGGAGAAAGTGTGTGTTTGCCGCTGCTTTCTTAATGAGGAATGCAAACTTGTTTGCTTTGTTCTTTCTTTTTTTTCCCTTTCATCCTCTCACGAGAAACGTATTATAGGCCACAAAATATGAGCCAAACATTTTGATGTCAAATCTCTCGTGGGCTTGTTAAACTTCAATTCCGAAGTTTAAATATCTTTCTTGTGTATATGTATATACGCATTTAAGCATTCATTTTGGTTTTACGCTGCGTTGTAGACCTTTTTCTGATTAGAAGTCTTAAGTATGATCTCTAATTGTTATCTCTGGATGGCTGATAATGTATTAGCAGAGACTATTTGAAGACTATAATTCCCATTATCTTTGCCAACTACCCTAAATTGGATTTGTAGTCCATTGCACTTTTTGTGGCCAGTCTAATCCCAACACATCTTTTGAGGAGAGAAGATATTCTTCTGACATGGAAACTCTGGTCAAATCATATAAACTTCATTCTGCTTTTATTTGTATCAGGGTTGACCTTAATTTGCTTTATAAAATGAGTCGTTAGCTGAGATAAAATATATCTCTGTTTTTAGGTCTTTTTTTCTATGCAAGGGTTACTATTTGATTTTTAGTGGAATATCTTCATAGGCGTACAGAGGCCGTTTGGTCACTCCCATCACTCCTGTGTTCCAATGGTCCTTTATCACTCCCATCACTCCCGTGTTCCAATGGCCCTTTATCACTCCCATCACTCCTGTGTTCCAATGACAAGTTGTGTTCGCTGATCCAAGTTTAAGTTTAAAAGGCTAAGTGATGGTTAGAAAACCCTTTTGCAATTATGTTACAGCCAGAAATGTCCTTGTTATCCGAGAAAACAGTTAAGTGACCCCAGATTTTTGAATGGTAGTGTATATAGTATTTAATAGTGGTACTTTTTCATCTATTTAAACACATTAAAAAATAATATTAAAGAAATTATAAATATATTCAATAGCTCTTCAAAGAAAATATTAGAAATATATGACATGACTTAGGTAACATAAATAAATATAACTAAAATATTACTACTTTGAAGTACAGGCGTTGGCTCAAAAATAGTTAAAATCAATCTTAAAATAATTCAGTTAATTCTTACAATAAATGTTATTAAAACATATTTAAAAATATTACTTTATAATTACTTTACATTTTTTTATTATTATTATATATATATATTTTAATGACAATGACATTCACAGTCGACTGGGCTCATTACTTATGTTCCAAAATACTTCAAAGAGATGAGCTCTAAAGAGCACCTAAAAATTTCATAGAATCTGAACCTTATGAAATTTACATTTTTTTTTCTTATACAGTAGATGTTAGGGCTATAACTTCTTCCTCGGGCAAATAAATTCACATACCATTCATTATCTTGATATTTACACACTTTGAACCTCCTAACTAAAGGCTTTAAGCCAACCTCAATCATTATACCAAAGGAAGATTTGCACCTCATTAATGTGTTAAATTTATTTCTACCAGCTTAAAGTGAGATTGGGAATCTCTTTGAATTTCCATTTTATTTTACCTGTTATTTTTCCGTAAGGGTATTTTTTCATTTTAGAATAACTGAATAATATATTTTAGAAAAATGCATTTCAGTTTGTGAAATTTGTATAGGGGAATTTCAAAGTGTTGCACTATAAGGTGAGCAATGGTACCTATATGTAATAATTGGTTAGCAAATGTATAGGTGGACGGCTATTTTAATTGCCCACCATTAATGACATGGCACACAAGTCAGGATGCAAGAGGCGAAATTGACAAACACAGGAAACAGGAAAGGATTAACAATTAAGATACAACAGACAACAGGCTAATCTCCTGACACAATGGCGACTACACAGAAGAGGGATTAAGAAAGTAACACCTATACCTACACTGGACAGTGAGTCTTTAGATACACATCTTCAATAGTCCATGGCCAGTCCATGACCTCATGACCTACATGCAGCCATGAATCCCCTTTTCAGGGCTAGAGGGACAGAGGGGTAGGTAGTTTTTTTTATTATTTTTAAGTTTGTTCTCCTAATGTAATACCTTCTGTTCCCCATGCCTCCCATAGGAGATTTTCTATTGTTATTTAATTATTTCACAGCAGTACACCACCCTGGTCCTTTAATTACCCCCCATCCCACTGCATATGGAGTCGGGCAAGAATTCTGCCAATCTCCCTGTGATGGGGACCTGGACCAGTGTTGGCCTCAGATGTGGACGTGAGTTAGAAGCACTTACATTGGGGACTCTCTGATCCCATGAACTCTCATCTGATGGTGTTTCCATTAACTGCTCATCCAATACTTACCACATTTTACTTGCACCCATGCATCACCGTTTGGGGCTGCGGCTTCCTTCACCTACTTGGTTAACCTACTCCATAATGCATCAAGTATTCACTATCCAGCTTCATATTTCACCTTCCGCTATTCTGTTTTAGACCTGCATTGCTGGTTATGGATTCTTGTTCATTCTCTATCCTGAGGGTTCTATCTGTTGTGCAACCAATCGTGTTACAGCCCTGACTCTAGTGGGGGGTACGAGTATCCTCAAACCACCAATTTACTGGGCCACACCATCATTCTATTCTCTAGGAGATGTGAAGAACGGTAAGAAACATACCAAATATGCTTATTCCTGGCCCCAGCCATGTCTTCCCTCCACCTGCTTCTCAACACATCTTTTACACAGCCAAGTAGTCAATCTGACATCATCTGACCTGTACCCATCGGGCACATGAGACAAATTCATGACGGGCCACTGTGCCAGACCACCAGTTGGCACTCCACTGGCAGATCGGGTGCAGAAGTGTGCCGCATCCTATGAGAACATAAAGTGCGACTGTGGACACCGGCCTTAAAGTGCAAGGGACGCCTCATCATCATCATCATCAGTTCGGCCCTGGACATTTTAGATAAAGTTTGAACATCTATATCTGTAAATCCCCTAAATAATCAAGTATACAGTCTAAAGTTTTCCATGAAAACATTTAAGTGACCCCAAACTTTTGAGCGCTAGCTACACATAGCTCGGCATTATCAGTATGCAGGAAAAAAGTACAGAGAGTCAAATTTTTGGTCTCTTTTGAAGCTTAGCAGCACATTTTATCTTTATATGTTGGTCCAGTTTCTCATAGGTCTTGTGATTCAATATTGTTAAACTTTTCTGTTTACCGTTTATATTTTGGCAAAGTCATACATCAATGGTTATGTACTAGATTTATGATTTCAAACCCGTTTCATTGGTTTCTAAGTCGTCTTGATAGCTAGCCCATGGATTTCATTTACAAACCAGTTGGTTTAACTCATAAATGACAGGTAAAGTACTTTTTTTTTGTTAGTATGTGTTTTTTTCCCTCAAGATTTATAAAGTCATAGGCGTATAAAGTCACACACAGAATTTCAAAGGATTTACAAAGTTAGTGGAAAAAAAAATATCCCGTGCTAATTAAGGTTAAGCTAGTCTATGCACAGTAGTATAACCTTAATTCATCAGACTAAAAAAAAGAAAATTCTTATAATTAAATAAGTCATTTAATTTATTCCTGACTTTTCCCTTTCCTACACAGAGATTATTTTTAATTACTTTAAGAATTATTTTCCAAATTAACATCAAAAATGTCCATTGTTTCTTTTCCAATTAATTGTTTGTTAATAAATCCTTATTTATTCTATTTTTCAGTGTGAAATAACAAAATATTATGCCTATGTTCAATATACAAGGCACTCATACTAACACACACACAGACACACACATCCAGACATCCACGCTAATGCAAATGGACACTTAACACTAATACACACACACACCAGACACTTACACTAACACAACTAGACATTCAGCCAGACAGCCAGACACACAATAACATTACCAGACCCACTTACACCCAGGCACTCACACAAACATACCCTGACACTCAAACCTAAAGAACCAGACACACACACTAATATACCCAAAGACACATGTTCACACACTAACATACCCACACACATTATCATACAAACTCAAACAAAGACACATGGTCACACATTAACATACCCAGACACACACAAACATACCCACAGATGTTCACAAACTAACATACCCAGATGCTCGGACACACACTAACATACTCGGACACACAAACTCACTTACCCTGCAAAGCCTCAGCCCACTTTTGATGAAGCTCGTCCAGCAAGCTGCTGCGCTACTCCTGCGGGGTCATGCAATGCAGTGTTACGTGATCTTTTCCCCTGCTCTTAATCTCGGGGGGAGGGGGGTAATTGGCCAATTGTCCACCTGGATCTGACAATGGTGGAAGCTGCAATGCAGGTAACAGCACAGACCTCCATTGATTGTACAGCTCTCTAGAACAGCCCCGGAGGGAAAGAATTGGACAGAGGGGCCCCATGAATGTAGTGCGGACGAGGTACCCATGGTCAAGCCGGTTTAAGGGGTTAAGGCATGACTAAGCGGAAATTTTAGCACGGAAGGAGTTAAGTTTGGAGGCACGTGCAGGGCCAGAGGGGAGGGGGTAATTACCCTCCCTGGGGGATATATAAGGAAGGGTCGTGGCCTATAGGGGCAATTATTTTCAAAGAGATTTTTTCACCTTTTGTCTTGCAGGTCCTGATGGCGTCCAGCATGGAATCCCTGCTTCAGGAACTTCAGGAGGCTGCTGGGGGAGATGTTGAGTGGCTCCGGGAGCGTCTGTCCGGGGTCCTGTCTTCTTCTCCGGCTCCTGGTTCTTCACCTGCCCCTGGGACGTCGAGGTCAAGCCGTTCCAGGGTCTCCCGCCCTCCCGTCAGGCTGAGCCCGGAGGTGTCTGGCCGGAGAGTGGCTGCTGCGTCTCCGGTCCGCCCCGTGTCCCGTTCCGGGCCTACCAAGCGCCGGAGTTCCCGTCCGGCACGTTCCGGGAGGGCCGGCAGGCCTCGCCCGGAGGTGCCGCCGCACCGATCATCCCCGCCGCAGTCTAGGTCCAGCTCCGGGGAGGAGCTTGGCGGCGGGGTCGAGGGCTCCGTTGCCGGAGCGTCCGGGGCGTCTGGCGCCGCCGGTGCGGGTTCCTTGCGGCCTGGCGGTACAGGCCGCGACTGCGGCCTCGATTTTGGGCGCCCCGGTGCTCGCGCCCGGGTGCGATCGTCGCGGAGGGCCGCTTCCCCGCTGAGGGCTCCGAACCCCACGCAGGCTGCGTCTCGGCCTAGCTTGCGGGCCAGTGCTGGGGCCCGTGGAGCCCTGGGTGCCTGCAGAGACGCTGGGGAGGCTGCTGCTGCCGGCTGTTCCTCAGTTGCTCCACGCACTGAGGCCGCGGACGACCTGCTGGACACTCCTGCTGCCTTCCGTTCCGGTACTGCAGCTGCACATTCTCCGGAGGCTGTGCCTTCTACATCCACCGCTGGGGGCGCTGCATCTCAGGGTGAGCATTTGTTTCCTTTATTTTCTGATTTTGCTTCACACTCTACACCTGTTGGGGGGTTGGCTGGGGGTGGTGGGAGTGCTTCTGCGGTTTCTGGGGATAGCTCGGCGGTAGCGCTCCAATTGCTTACTGTTTTTCGTGACCTGGTGGCGACTTGTGGTTTGGGGGGTCAGGGTGCGTCGCCGGCGCAGGTATGGGGGTCATATGGTGCGCCTGGGGCTGGTGGTCTCAGTGCTTTGGGGAGTGGTGGAGGTGTACCGGCTGTTACTGGGGTGCCGGCTGGGGCCGTGGGGCAGGTTGCGCCTGCGCCTGTTGCTGCGCCTGTTACTGCGCCTGTTACTGCGCCTGTTACTGCGCCTGTTACTGCGCCTGTTATTGCGCCTGTTGTTTCGCCTGTTCCTGCGCCTGTTAGCGCTAGCAGCGCTTCTGCTGACCCGGCTGCTGGGGGTTCGCGCGCTGACGTGGATCCTGTTCGTCTAGCGGACGCTGCCCGTGGGGAGATATATGTTTGTTTTGAGGCTCCTTTGGGTACGCATTTGAAGCAGGACGTGAGGGAAAAGATTTGGAAGGGGGAATATGTGGAAATATTTTCGCTCCTCCCTCTGGAGAAGTTTAATCTTGACAGGCCGTCAAAAAATGAGGCCACTAAAAAGGAGGATGAGGAGAAGCGTAGATACCGTTTGATTCCTCGCACCTTTTCTAATTGGCTGCAGGCTTTCACCATTTTGGCCAGTGTCATTGGTCAGAAGGCGCCTGAGCATTGTTCGGGGTTATTTTGCTACCTTGACTCGATTGGGGAAGCGTATCGGGTTTATGGTGGGCAGGCGTGGCTGCGGTATGATGAGCAGTTCCGGCAGCGCATGGCGGTGCGTCCTGGGGTCCGTTGGGACCATAAAGATATAGCACTGTGGCTGCGCGTTATGACGCCGGGTCGTCCTGGGTCTCAGCCTTTTCAGACGGGAGCCGGCACTTCCGGTTCAGGGGTGTCGGCTGGGCAACAGAAAGGATACTGCTGGAAGTTTAATGAGGGGCAGTGCAAGTGGGGCACGTTGTGTCGCTTTAAGCATGAGTGCTCCGGCTGTAGTGGCGCACACCCGCTTACTAAGTGGCCTCAAGCGGCAGAAAGGGGGTAGGGCCAGTGCTGGCAAAAGGGGAGACTCCGGTGCGGCTGGAGATGATGCTGCCGTGGCTGATTAAATATCCCGATCGGGATGCTGCCCGGTTGCTGGAGGAGGGTTTTCGTGAGGGTTTTCGCATTCCGTCTAAGGTTGAGGGTTTATCTGATCGGTCGCGTAACCTTAAATCGGCGCTTGCCAATCCGTCTGTTGTTTCTGACAAGTTGTTGAAAGAGGTGCGTTTGGGCAGGATGGCGGGTCCGTTTCCTTCCCCCCCTATCCCTGATTTGCGGGTGTCCCCGTTGGGCCTGGTCCCCAAAAAAGAACCAAACAAGTTCCGGTTGATCCATCATTTGTCGTATCCGAAAGGGCAGTCGGTGAATGATGGTATTGACCCGGCTCTGTGTACGGTCTCGTATGCGTCTTTTGATAGGGCGGCGCATTGGGTGAGGGTGTCTGGTAGGGGGGCGTTGTTGGCAAAGGTTGATATTGAGGCTGCCTTCCGTCTCCTTCCTGTTCATCCGGAAAGTTTTCATTTGTTGGGGTGTTTTTGGGGTGATGGGTTTTTTGTTGACAGGTGCCTCCCGATGGGTTGCTCCATTTCTTGCTCGTACTTTGAGACGTTTAGTACGTTCTTGGAGTGGGTGGTTCGGGAGGTTGCGGGTCTCCCTTCTATTATTCATTATTTGGACGATTTTTTGTGTGTGGGTCCGGCGGGTTCTTCTCAGTGTGCGGTTTTGTTGGCCACGATGCAACAGGTGGCGCGTCTTTTTGGTGTCCCGTTGGCACCTGATAAGACTGAGGGGCCGTGTAGTTCCTTGTGTTTCTTGGGTATTGAAATTGATTTGGGGGACATGTCTTATCGGCTCCCTGAGGCGAAAGTGGTTGAGCTTCGTTTTTTGGTTGCGAGTTTTCGGCGGCTGCACAAGGTCACTTTGAGGCAATTACAGTCCTTGTTGGGGAAATTGAATTTTGCGTCTCGGGTTATGCCGATGGGCAGGGTTTTTTCGAGGCGTTTGTCTTTGGCGACTGCTGGTATATCGGCCCCACATCATTTTGTGCGGCTTACGAGATCCCTGAAGGAGGACCTTGAGGTGTGGGATTTGTTTCTGCGTGATTATAATGGTCGGACGTTGTGGATGGAGGAGCCGGTCACTAATGTGGACCTGGAGTTGTGGACGGATGCCGCGGGTGCGGTGGGGTTCGGTGCTTATTTTGGGGGTAGTTGGTGTGTGGGGAGCTGGCCGGCCGGCTGGGCTCGTGCGGGTTTGACTAAGAATTTGACTTTCCTGGAGTTGTTTCCCATTTTGGTGGCGGTGGAGGTGTGGGGTGATCGTCTCGCTAATCGCCAGGTTCGTTTTTGGTGTGACAACCTTGCCGTGGTTCAGGCGATTTCTAATCTCACCTCCTCTTGTTGCGGCGCTTGGTGTTGCGTTGTCTTCAGCTTAATGTGTGCCTTAGGGCTTCTCATGTTCCTGGTGTTGACAATTGTATAGCTGACTCCCTTTCTCGTTTGCAGTGGGACCGATTCTTCGCTTTGGCGCCCGGGGCGGACAAGGTGGGCACGGATTTTCCGGCTTGGATGTGGAGTCTGGGCGAGCTGGAGTAGAGGTCCTTCTGCAACGTTCTCTGGTCCCTGCTACTCGTGGTTTTTACGATCAGGTTTGGGGTGAATGGACTGCTTTTTGGGCCGAGGCGTCCGCCTTGGAACAGGGTCTTAGTAGGGCGGAGTGCCTGTTGTGGCTGGTGGGTTATTGGTTTAGTAGTGGGGTGTCTGTTGCGGGTTTGGGTCGCCGGATGTCTGCTCTTGCTTTTCATTTTAAGGCTGGGGGTGAGCCTGATTTCACTAAAACCTTTATGGTCCGTCAGGCTCTGCGGGGGTATCGGCGGGGTGCTGCTAGGCGTGATTCTAGGAGGCCGGTTTCCTACCCTCTGCTGTTGGATTTGGTGGCGTTTCTAGACGGGGCTTGTGTGTCGCGGGAGGAGTTCTTGTTGTTTCGGCTGGCGTTTGTCCTCGCCTTTTTTGGTGCCTTCCGTATTGGTGAGCTTGTGAGTCCCAGCAAGTCTGTCCCTGGTGGCCTGCTGTTCGATGATGTTTTGCTGTCCGGTGGGGGGGTCCGGTTGGGTCTTCGGAGGTCCAAGACGGATCAGGAGGGCAGGGGTCGTTTTATTGTTTTGCAGTCTCTTCCCGGTTCTTCGGTTTGCCCGCATGACTGTATGGCGGCTTATCTTGCAGTTCGGCCTCAGGTTGGGGGGCCTTTGCTGGTGCATATGGACGGTTCCCATCTGTCCCGGTTTCAGTTCATTGCCTTGTTTAAGCGGGCCCTGGCGAACCTCGGTTTGTCGGCTGATGAGTATGGGTCCCATTCCTTCCGGATTGGGGCGGCTACGGAAGCTGCGCGGTGGGGGTTGCGTCAGGAGGTGATTATGAGGTTGGGCAGGTGGGAGTCTAGCCGTTTTCTGTCGTATGTTCGTCCTCATTTGCTGTGAAGGTTGTTTTCTTGACGTTTGTTTTCTTTGTTTGTTTTTTAGGAGCAGTTTGGATCCTGGGGCACTCCTATGTCTTCTGGGCGGCGCGTCGGGCTGCTGTGCGTCCGAATGGGAGACAGCTGGGTCTTGATCCCGCGCAGTTGACGGTCCGCTGGCTCGGTTTCCGAGGTATGCGTTGGGATCGTGTGTCCCGAGAGGTGTCTCGCCACGTTCAGATCCATGGGGTGCCCCGGATCCTGCTCCTGCATGTCGGTGGGAATGATTTGTGTTCGGTTCCTATCCGGGCGCTGATAGCTGATATTAAGGCAGACCTGCTTCAGCTTTGGGCCGCTTACCCGGAGACGGTGTTCGTTTGGTCTGAGATAGTGCGCCGTTTGCGTTGGCGTGGTGCCAACTCGTTGGCCGGTATTGAACGGGCACGCAAGCAGGTTAATAGGTCGGTTTCGCGTTTTGTGGCTTTTCGGGGTGGCATAGTGGTTAGGCATAGGGACTTGGTGGGTGACGTTGCGGGGTTGTTCCGTGATGACGGTGTTCATTTGTCCGACATTGGTCTGGACATTTGGCTGCTGGACGTTCGGTCCGGTTTAGAGAGGGCCGAGGCGGTGTTGGGGAGCCGGTGAAGCGCAAGGGGTCGCGTTCTCCGGCCTTGGCCGGGTACTCTGGTTTGGTTAAGCTGGTACGGTGCAGGAGTTAACCATCTAGGTATGGTTACTTGTGGTGCACAGAGGTGTAAGTGCAGGACACTCCAGGGGCATGCGCCTCTGTGAATCGTAAGGTCATGTGACTGCCGCGCTAGGGGACGCCGGCAGTTCCAGCAGAGATACAGGTGGGCACGCCCATACCAGCAGGTTATTAATTTGGTTATTAATGGTTACAATTGGTTATGTTGTCTTTCGTTTTGACAATAATTATTGATATATGTTGTGTCAAATTTGTTGTGTTTATAATATTTGACACTTTATGACATATTAATAAAGGTTGAGTGTCGCGGTGCTGAAGTGTTTAAGTCCGCACCGCGGACAAATAATTCCATTCTGACGTTAATAAAATTTTGAAATAAAGAAGTGTCTCTTGTTTTATTTGTGAAAGAGGTACCGAAACTGGACGCTACTTCATTCAAGAACAGCCCCGGAGGGAAAGAATTGGACAGAGGGGCCCCATGAATGTAGTGCGGACGAGGTACCCATGGTCAAGCCGGTTTAAGGGGTTAAGGCATGACTAAGCGGAAATTTTAGCACGGAAGGAGTTAAGTTTGGAGGCACGTGCAGGGCCAGAGGGGAGGGGGTAATTACCCTCCCTGGGGGATATATAAGGAAGGGTCGTGGCCTATAGGGGCAATTATTTTCAAAGAGATTTTTCCCGCCCATCCCTCCCCTAATTTTTGGCTCTGCCGGGTACTCTGGTTTGGTTAAGCTGGTACGGTGCAGGAGTTAACCATCTAGGTATGGTTACTTGTGGTGCACAGAGGTGTAAGTGCAGGACACTCCAGGGGCATGCGCCTCTGTGAATCGTAAGGTCATGTGACTGCCGCGCTAGGGGACGCCGGCAGTTCCAGCAGAGATACAGGTGGGCACGCCCATACCAGCAGGTTATTAATTTGGTTATTAATGGTTACAATTGGTTATGTTGTCTTTCGTTTTGACAATAATTATTGATATATGTTGTGTCAAATTTGTTGTGTTTATAATATTTGACACTTTATGACATATTAATAAAGGTTGAGTGTCGCGGTGCTGAAGTGTTTAAGTCCGCACCGCGGACAAATAATTCCATTCTGACGTTAATACAATTTTGAAATAAAGAAGTGTCTCTTGTTTTATTTGTGAAAGAGGTACCGAAACTGGACGCTACTTCATTCAGGGCCAGTCAGGGGAGATTAGAGGATCTTTCCAATCAACCCATGCTCCCCACTGCCACTAAAAAGGAACAGTGGGGCAGTGCCCAAAAATTGTGACCCACAAAACTGTTGGGCATGTCACACAACCTACCGCATTTACCGCGTTATATGAGAAAAGTGTCCATAGCTCAGAATGTTCTTTTTTAACATATTAGAAAAATCCCTATCGTAATATTAAATAAATAACTAATGGATATTTGTTAAACCCTAACATTTGTTTTACTTTTTTTTTTCACAAAGATGCAGCAAAAGGGTTAAGTCAAATTTTCCAGGTTTCCAGGGGCTCTGGTAGATGTGATCAATTTAAGAACAAAATGAGTTTGCATTTCTACTTTTAAAGCTGCTTGCTAAATTTACTTGAAAGCGTAGATGCCAGCCAGGGACTGTATGTCTTGATAATTGCACTGCGCCATACTTTATTCATCTAAATAAATGTAAGATGTGACCGGCTCTAGCAAAATGCACAATTCCGCTCCTAACAGCAAAGTTCAATTCAGTTCCTGTTCTTACATTAAAATGAATTGTCGCCATCACAGTTTTAGCCGAATTCATTCATGAAAACTACCTTTACCCTGTACTTTCTATTTGTTAATTAATGGAACTGCTTTTGAGATACTTGTTTTAAAAATAAGGAATATTTCGCCTTATGGTAGCTGAAA
Organism: Spea hammondii; assembly: GCA_029215755.1. Taxonomy (NCBI): domain Eukaryota; kingdom Metazoa; phylum Chordata; class Amphibia; order Anura; family Pelobatidae; genus Spea; species Spea hammondii. The sequence continues at coordinate 8,340,104 of JARDYJ010000001.1, forward strand.
TATGTGGCAAATTAGCATATTCATTGGTTTCCTGTTTGGCGGTCTTCTCTCATCCCCTCGGCCACCAGAGCCAATCATCCACCAGCAGGAAGGGACATTAACAGAGGAGGGGAACTAACTTATAGGGGGAGCAATAACCATGCAGAACCAGGGGACAGGAAGTTAAGATGGTTGGTCTTGGTGGAAATATCGACGACTTAGTTTGTTTACTATAGGGAAAAAACATTAATATCATGCTTCAAAGATTGCATTTGATTACCCGATACAGTTTATATTAACAAAAATCCTGAACTTGGAAATAGTTGCACTTTTTTAGAAGGGGAGGTTAACTCAGAATGTACATTTCTGTCATTTTTCTCCCATTTTAATACTGCTGAAATTTTATTGGGTATATTTCTACTAGTCAGCAATGAATGTGTGATCTCTGATCAGAATAATTAGAAATAGTTACACTTTGCACTTTGTGGAAAAAAAAAATCTGATTTATTATTAAAATTATGTATGTGCACACACAGCAGATAAATAGACATATTAAACATAAAACTTTTGACATTTATATAACGGCTTAAACTGAGGGAGAATTCCAATTAGATGCAAATATTTTCAGATGTTTCTCTTACATCTGTAGCATCCAGCTATTAACCCTTTAATCTCTTGTGTTTCACACAAGTCAATTTAGAAATAAAACTGGGCTTAGAAATCCCAGAATGTGGATACAGTTCAAATGTATTATTATTATAATTTTTTTTTTATTATTATTTTTTTTTATATATTTACACTATCCTTTTAGGATCCGTTCTAATACGTATATAATAAGTATGGTCAGAGTTAAAAAAAAATGTGATTCTGGGAAATAACTGACCTCATATGTTTTAACCACAGACTGAAGCTGGCATTGGGAAATAGTTGAGATATGAAGTGTGGTCAGGGGGGTTTAAAGGGAGTTCAAAAGGCAGCTCTGCCACTATAGAAGTGTAGAGTATATATTGTTAGTCCCCCCCCCCCCCCAAAGTGCTTAGGACTTGGGGTTGGACAGGAAAATAGGCAGAAGAACACAGCCTAGCATGGGTTGTTAGCTCTCCAGTCCGAGGGTTTTTTTTTTGTAGTTCATTTGCAAACGATATATAAAAAAGTCCCAGCGTATGTTATGGTCACTATGTAGTTGCTCTATTATGCTATAAAAGGGGTAAAGCCTGCAAAAGTACAAATGTCCTATGTTCAGTATGCTGTACCTTAACTTAAAAACACTCAATTTTGGTCATAATGATGCAGGCGATGCTGGCTGGGCTCACGTGTGATTCCATGAGCCTAGCCTGGGGCCTGGCTTTGAACCAACTTGGCTCATATCACCAGCTAGAGTGCCAACTTTTGCATTCTATAAGTGAATGTAATACTCATTGAACTATCCATATCTGGTTAGAGAGCCATGACAGAAGGATTCCTAACTAATTTCCCCAATAGCCAATGGTACATCTGTATATGAGCCGGAGTTTTTCATGTACACATAAGAGGAGTGTGTACAGTTCAAGACTTGATGTCATGGGGCTGCCATTTTAATGGGGTAAAATGTGATACAACATTGAAGTTCTTCCCGTCACCTGCATTACTGTCTCTGGTGATGTGTCTGCTAACAGTCTGAATCAGAGTTCAGGGCAGTATCCCCATTATGTGGATCATTGCTCGCATCCAGAAAAACGCTAACAATGCTAAGTTAAATGGGTATTACATGCAGTTATATCTTCACTCCATTATCATATTGAGGGCAGAGAATCACTCATTATAGTACCACCAATGAATTGGGTGTCCTGGTAAAGGGTAACCCTATTGTTACGTGCATGTGGATCTTACTGTTGACCTCTGTGAACGGTAAGCAACTAGGAATACATGTTTTAGGAGGTCCCAAGAATGTTTCAGCATGGGGACAATCATGTCCAATTCCTCCATAGTTACAACTGTGATTCTTTGCAGCTAAGCTTGCAATATGTCAGTATAAACAGTGTTTTTTTCCTTTTTTTATGGATTCATTTCAGAATCTAATTTGATAATTACCAGTTCAATCACTTACACTGTGTTCTGGAGGGTGTAAGGCATAATTATTGACCTGAAGCAACATACATCATGAAACATTACAAATTACAGAAACAACCATCACTCTAGTTTCCACCTTTCAGACAAAGGTTATTGTAGGCTTAATTTACTGCTTAATTAAAAATATCTTCCTAAGGTTCTACCAATGACAGTTGAGTGCAATGCACCATGAGCACTAACACTAATTGAATTTCCAAGCTCATAAAGCTAAAAGAAGTATAAAATTAGGAAAGATTTCAGCTTTTTTTTTTTACCAAGACAAATTTTGTTACAATACAAAATGACATGTAACATATTTATTTAGTATTCTTTCAAAACTAAAAGAAATGATTATTAAATATTTAATACCTTGGTTTATAATGTTCTGTAGCCTGGTCCTTCAACGCTTATATTGCATTCCTGGTTAGTTGAAAATCATACATGTTTCTTCTATATTATATATTATAGTTTCAAATTTTCTTTCAATATAAAAGTATTAAATATATTTAAATAATTATTTGGGTATTTATTCACTATAAGCAAAATAGATTAGCCAATTGAAACATTTATTTCCAGATACTCCAGCTCTTTCTAGTCCTTGTGAAGTATAGGACATTAGAAAAGGAAACTAGTTTTGGTTTTTCCAACATTTGATATAGATGGGATTTATGAAGACATCTCCTAGAAGAGCTTCATCCATTTTAGGAGAAAAATATGAGCCAAGAAAGTGTTTAAGTGTTTAAGATCAATGGAAGACATTCTATTACTGAACACTATGGGCATTTGCTGGACCCCGTTCTGTTGTAGAGTTAAATGGGAGCTGTGCATTGGCTTCTTAGAGTAAGACTTTTATTTTACTGTTCGATAATTTGATTTAGTTTGTGGTCTATGGAGAATGACAGAAAACACTGGCATCTTGAAGAAGAGCTAGGTCACAACAAAAGTTAATTAAAGTCAAGTCAAAGTTGAGAATGAAAACCAACAAACGAAATACAGTAACCAATGTGATAACAGCTTAATCCTTACACTGCAGTCCACAACTCACCTTCAACAACGAAATCCAACTGTTTCATAGAACTAGGCTTACTGTCCCTAACAGTATAAATAATATTTTGTTGCTTTTTTACTATGGATTACCTAGAAATCAAAACATAGAATTTGAGGGCTCCTGATCTAGTCTGCCTAATGTAAAGACCCAAATCTTAATCAGTTGTTGGTCTCATCTTAAATTCAGGATATCCATATGCCTATCCCTTGCATGTTTCAATTACTTCACTGTATTAACCTGCACCACGTTGAATGGGAAGTTGTTTCACTTATCTAACACTGTCTCAATAAAGATATAATTTCTTACATTATTAAGCCTAAACTTTCTAGTTCTAGATTATGACTTCTTTTTCTAACATGTCCTTTGAAATAAAATTCCCTTCTGCACTTTGTTAAATCCCTTTAAATGTTGATAAATGCAAAGTTATGCACTTCGGGGTAAGGAATGCACAAGCAACTTACACCCTAAACGGTAGTGAATTAGGGATAACAACAAATGAGAAGGATTTGGGAATTGTTATAGACACCAAACTAAGCAACAATGTGCAATGTCAGTCAGCAGTTGCTAAGGCCAGTAAGGTATTGTTGTGTATACAAAGGGGCATCAATTTGCGGGATAAAAATATAATTTTGCCCCTTTATAAATCAATGGTAAGACTACACCTTGAATATGCTGTGCAATTTTGGGCACCTATTCTGAAGAAGGATATCATAGCACTAGAAAGGGTGCAGAGGCGGGCTACTAAATTAATAAAAGGAATGGAGCACTATAGTTATGAAGAAAGGTTCATTACTTTAAATCTGTTTAGTATAGCAAAAAGGCACCTCAGAGGGGATATGATAGCATTATATAAATATATTCGGGGCCAATACAAACCATTGTGTGGAAATCTATTCATAAACAGGACTATGCATAGGACACGTGGTCACGCATTTAGACTGGAAGAAAGGAGATCTCGTCTAAGGCAGAGGAAAGGGTTTTTTTACAGTAAAGGCAATAAGGATGTGGAATTCTCTGCCTGCAGAGGTAGTTTTATCGGAGTCTGTACAGACGTTTAAACTGCAATTGGATGAATACTTGCAAAAACATTATATTCAGGGATAAAACATTTTAATTATGGGGACACAGCTTCTTGATCCAAGGAGAGACCTGACTGCCATTCTGGGGTCAAGAAGGAATTTTTTTTACCCTAGTTTATGCAAAATTGGAAAGAGCCACAATTGGGGATTTTGCCTTCTTTTGGATCAACAGCAAGCAATTAACAGATCTGGGAAAGGCTGAACTTGATGTACGCATGTCTTTTTTCAGCCTATATAACTATGTAACTATGTAAATGTTTCCTCCAAGCCGTACATACCCTTGTACCCATAGTCCCATAGTCTTTCCTGATAAATCTTATCCTGTAAATAATTTACCATTTTAGCCCCCCTCCTTTGAACTCTTTCCAGATGGGGAAGGGGTCTCTAGAACCATATACATAGAATATATATGTATAGAATATATACAATATACAATACTGTAGGTGATGTCTGAACAGCGATCTGTTAAGTGGTAGAATCACCTCCCTCTTGCTACACAACCAGGCCCCCTGCTTGTATTTTCGGACACATTAAGCCAATTGGCCCATTTCTATTTCATTGAGTACCTCATCCTTCTGCATTTAGTAAATATAATATACAATATCAATCACATGACATTATTATCAGCAAGGGAATACAAAGAGATTATTTTCTGGAATCTCACCAGTAACTGCCTACACAACCTAGTGCTTAGCTGAGCAAGAACGATGGTTTCATTCTTTCACATGAATTCTATTTGTAGAACTATTTTATCAAGCTACAATGCTACATTGTAATCAATAGTTTAGTAATTACAGGTTGGCCTTAGGCAGGGACATATACTGTGTCTTAATTGTACCCATTCTATTGACATTTCAATTGATCTTTTCCACTACCAATTTGTGGTTTGACCTAAAAGCAGGCTACATAGACCCAGAATTGTGTTTCATTAAAACCATCCATACCAGGCTGTGAAAAACATCAACTACAACTACTACAGTAGTAGGAAAAAGTATGTGAACCCTTTGAAATTACCTTAATTTCTGTGTATATTGGTCATTAAATTTGATCTGATCTTCAACCAACTGACAGCCATAGACACAGTCTGCTTCAGGTAATGACACACAAACAATTATACATTTTCATGTATTTATTTGGCACACTGTGTAAACACTCACATTGGAAGAGACAGACCAAAGAGTTGTCTCACATCCAGATCCTCTCCACCTGATAAGGACATGGGAGCAGTAGTTGGACTGGCTGGCCATGGTGATCTATAGGCAGCTAGAGTAGAGACTAATGATAATAGTTATGAACTAGGCAGGTGGCAAAGGGAATCTCATGAATGTAGGGTATCCCAGGAGAGCTACCCACGGAAGTGGTTATAGTGATGGGCCTGGTTTGATGGCCAACCGGGTAAGGCATAGAAAGGTGCTGCCAATAGCCCATCCCTAACATCCTAAATTCCTATTACCCCAATCCTATTATTCACCTGCCAGCTCCTTCACCTCCAACTTCCACCTATATTCCCACAATTTCAATCAACCCAACAGTCAAACACTTTCAACCATGCAAGCATGCTGTTGTTCAAAAAGCTAGAATTAAGTTTATAAAGGACCTGCAGAGCTTCCTTTTTTAAAATCAGCTGGAATAGAACAGCCATTGCAGTAGTTTTGGCAGAGTAAATACTGTTTTTCAACCCACTTGGACACTTTGAGTCTCAAACCTGCAAAGTAGAGAAGGTGGAGTTTCATTGTAACAAAGGTTTCGTCTGAAAGCTACTGCTGAAGACCTGCTTACTTTGCTTGAATTTTGGGCCGCTGCTCTGCAAACTTGCTCGTCCTGTTGTGTTATTGCGGTATAGATGTTACGTATGGATGTGTACATGTGTAATATCACCATCCTCACAATCCTGAGCCCAGTGTTTCTCTCTCCACAGGGAAAGTGTAACTATTGTGCAGGTGTTTCTATGGGTTTTAGATACACATAATTGTCAGTGGGTTGACTAGAATGTGCAATTGCTGTGGAAAAGAAATCAATTTCTCCAAGGGTAAGTCAGATTAAAGGGGAAGTCCCAAGAGAAAAATATTTTTCTTCGTGAACATTATACCCAGTGCTGTAAACAGTAATGTAGGTCAGCATTGACAAAAATCAGTTCATTTTTATCTAATTTTGTTGAAATAAACGCCCCTCATCTGCAGACCTGAAGGTGGACATTGTTATCAGTCATGTGATATTTTTGGTGAATTTTATTTTGGGCTTCCCGTACAAGCCTAATAGGTCAAAATAGGTTTAAAGCCTCAAGATTGTGAGCAAGGCTCTCTCCACCTAAATTCTTGGTGCTATTTAACCACTTCATGTGTACGGGCTCACAATGCATTGTTTTTAATGGTTATAAATAAAAGATAATAATAATTATAATAAAGCCCATTTGGTTCATAATAGCATGGTACATTAAGGACTAAAGGTTTTATAGGAGGGGCAAAGGGATTGAATGGTCTTGGTTTAAGGAAAAACTGTGTATACTATAGACTTGTGCATTTGGATTCTTCCAAATTGCAAAGTTACCAAATTTTTGTAAATCCTCTCTTTCGAGGGAGATGATGTAATATTGCCAAGTTATGGCAAAAATATGGCAGTTTCAGTGACTTCCTCTCCCCGACTGTGATTGATAACTGGGTTTAATTTCACTAGACACACCCCAAGGCATGATGACTGCCAGCCTTGTTAAATTCAAACATCAATTAAATATAACATTTGACAACAAAATATGTGTTGCAATTCAAAAAGGCTGAATGTTAGTCACAATAGTAGAGACTAAAAACAGTATCAGCTCTCAAGCTATTGTTATTTATTTGATAACGTCACAAATGGTGTGGCCAGTATGTGGGACGTACCACCAAGCCGCTCAAGGAAACAATAAGGGAAATTATTAATTACATAACCAGTGAGTTCAATTTTCTGGAATGTCATCAGTCCCAGTTTCAATATTTGTAGTACTTTGACACTGCCAAAATTTATAAAAAAATTAAATGTTTATTTCAATGTCTCCAAAATTTCTGTCGACCAGATTATTGGTATTCACCAATTAACATTTTGGCTTTAAAATCTATTTTGTTTTTATTAAGTTTCCCATATTTCTGTATAAAGGCATAAACACCCACTTGTGTGCATACACGGCACACATGCTAATTAACTGGAAAAGACACATATCAGATATCTGCCGTATAAAGTATAGAGCCTCATTCATCATGGTCTGTTTCATTCACCTCTCTTAAACTGCTTCAGCTTAATATGCATTTCATTTTTCTAGATTACCTGCATGACTGCTTCAAACTTCAAACATACCATTTATCAGCACCTTTCAACATGTTTGGTGGACCTAAATTAAATGTTAGCATCAGAGTAGGGATAGAAAAAAAGTGAATTGTCACTAGTTAAAATGCCAGACCGAAAAATAAATATTATTCTGAGGGTGATTTATGTCACAGATCCTGATCTCGTAAAGTGTTGTTTATTTTTATAAAAGAACAATCATATTAAGTTATTAATGTCACTGTTCCTTTATGTGAGATCTTTCAATCACTCCAGCGTGGGCACTCTCGGTAGAGTCTTTCTGTGTGAAACACTCTGCAGATCTCTTAGGCTCCACCACATTTTGGCTTGCTGGCTCTAAAGCCTTCTTAGTGGACAAACGTGCCAAAGTGGCAGAGCTTTATCTTGCCTGTGGCCAATAGAGTGGAAAACAATAAAAGTGTACCCATAATCGGAGCTGTGCACATGCTCAGAATTTAGAGTGATATACATGCCTGGGATCTCTCCGGGTTTGACCCGGAGATTGCCGGGTGAAGCACCACTTCTCTGGTTCTCGGGGTCAAGACCCAACTCCTCCGTGTCTTGACACGCCCCGCTCTCCACCCATTTTTTCCTTAAAATGAGGGTGTTTCCCACTGCCGTCAGTTGGAACGCCCCTGATGTCAGCGGGAACTCCCACAACGTCATCGGGAACTCCCACAACGCCATCGGGAACGCCCTCGACGTCAGCGGGAACTCCCATGACATCATCAGGAACTCCCACAACGCCATCGGGAACGCCCTCGACGTCAGCGGGAACTCCCATGACGTCATCAGGAACTCCCACAACGCCATCGGGAACGCCCTCGATGTCAGCGGGAACTCCCACTGACATCAGGGGGACCTCCAACTGATGTCAGTGGGACCTCCCACTGACATTAGTGGGAACTCCCACCGACATCACAGGACCGCCCCCTGATGTCAGTGGGCAGTCCTGGCTCCGGGCAGCCGGAGCTCAGAAGTTCCCAAGTATGGTGATAAATTCAATGAGTGGCCTTTTTATGAATTAACCATGTTTCATTTCAGTACTACCATAATTATTATCTCAACCTTTAGATTTTGGATTGTGGATTAAACCCGGCTAATTCAACCCACCAGTTTTAGTACTTGTTTCAGACTCCATGTATTAAATGTCGCAGTTTCTCCATCTAGGAGCTTGGCCCCATTCCTAGGCACCTGCTTCTATGAAACTTAAATTCCAGCTTCCCCTGCACAGAGAATGGTTTATTTCTTTATTTATAAACTTTAAAAAGAGAGTCATTCACTTATCTCCCATTTTCCTTAGAACAAATCCTTAAGGAAAACCCTTATCTTTTCTGTTGTGATTTTCTTCTAGGTTGAACTCGGGAAAATATTAGCTTTCCCGAGTTCAACCTAGAACAATTATAAGAATGCATTTCATTATGGGGAAAACAAAATCAATAAAACTTGAACATTCCGTAAAAATCACTACAGCCAGCATTTCTGAATACACTGTCTCACTACAGGTATGAAGACCCCTGACAATCACATCTACCGTGTTGGCTCGATTATAGGCCGCAGCCGATTATAGGCCGCATCATTTAAGTTTGGTGCTAAAGAAAAAAAAATTTTTAGAGAAAAAATACACATGAGCGGAATCGTAAAACAGTGTTTTACCTAATGAACATGTATTTTAACATTTTTGGTATCTATTATACAGTTAGTCAGCATAGGTTATATGCAAACAGAAATTTGGAAAACCAATTTTAAGGTCCCCCTTAATTCATAATGCACCTTACTTTTAGATATGTCCCTCTGCCCCCTGGTATGCCACTCTGCCCCCCCTCCAGATATACCACTCTGCTCCCCAGATATGCTTTATAACCCCTGGTATGCCACTCTTCCCCCCTCCCCTAGACTTACCAATACATCCCCAGACTCCCTGGTGTCTAGCTGGGGCAGCCGGTGGACGTCCGTGCGATGCGCGTAGACAACCTCTGCTGCTTCTGGCCACTACCGCCGGCGCTCCATCATAGAAGCCTTGGTCGAAGTGAACGTCTGCGCAATGCGCTCAGACAACCTCTGCTGCTGCTGGCTGGTAGTTCCGCCGGGGCTTCTATGATGGAGCACCGGAAGGTCATTGGCCATTGGAACACTTGAGTGATAAAGTGATAAATTCCTTTTAAATTCAGCCGTTTCCAGCTACAGTAGTCATTTACAACATTAACCCCGTCTGCGCTGGGTTTCTGATCCATTTCGTGTTATTTTAATGGACATAATTTGCTTTTCTTTCAAAAACAAGAAAAAGTCTTTTGAATGGTAGTATATCTAAAGAAAGAAATGAATAAATAAATGTGACGTGACCAAGGAAGTTGCTATGTCCTCATTCCACACTCCATGCTATTTGCATACCTGGGAAGCAGGTTTTGCATGGAGATTCCGGGAGAAGCGCTGCATTTCCCTTTAAATGCGGATATTTCGCGCAGCAGTAGCGCCAACTGACATCAGTGGGACCGCTAGGGTAGGCCCCGGGGAGCCCAGAAGTTTCCAGGTATAACTATTTGACAGCAGATAAGACACATATGGCCACTGTTTTTCTGGCTTTAAATACATTAATCAGTCGTTGGTCTCATCTTAGATTCAGGACCCATATATCTATCCCATACATGTTTATATTCCCTTGCTGTATTAGCACTTCAGCTGGGAGATGATTCCCCTTATCTACCAACCTCTCAAAAACTATAATATACTTCTCTCCTGTACTTTATGAATCTAAATGCACAAGGTATTGCCAATTTCCCAGTTTCATCATCTCCTTTGCCTACTCTGTTGACACTCTAGGAAAAACAATGTCTATATAGCTTGGTTATTGTATCTAAAAATAGTTCTATTCAAAATAAGTGCGTACTGTTTAGTTAAAGCAACATATTCTGTGCTGGTTAACTTAGATACATGATAATAATACCTTTCTTCATGATGACATTTTGAGTAAATGGCCAAGACATCAAAATATAGATGAAATTATTTTTGAAGCACTACTCTCATCTTTTCCAAGCCAAAAACGTGCTTTTACTAAAAGAAAAAAAGCTAAAATTACTCAATAAAATATACTTATAAAAAAATAAGTTGGATTCAATAAATATATAATAAATCAATCAAAAATAGAAAAACATAATAAAGGTAGATACCAGAAATGAATACAATATATCGATGCATTTCCTGGGGAAGAGAACCAAAGCTTGGGTCGTGGCTGACAGGGTGGACATGATTTTTGTTCAGGATACTCACTTTTGAGAGAGAAAGGCATCTAAGCTGAAAATTAATCACTACCCCACCCAAACACCCTATGACACACTTTACAACATAAGAACAACACCGACTACCTTATCCTCTCCACACTGGGGAGCGTCGGCTTGAATCAATAACATCATACACAGCAGGCAGGCAGGATACATTGTAATATATGCAACATATTTGATGGGAAGCAGATGTGTGTGCGGATCCCACATGCAAGGGATGTCTACATGTAGAAACGGATAAGTGTGTAGAAGATAAGTGTGTAGCGCTCTCTTGAGTATCCTTTCATCAAAAATCAATAAAAAACGATTTTCATGAAAAAAAAAAGATTACCTATTAATTACAATGACAATTTTCTAGAGAAATATCCGCAATGCTGGAGACTTTATTTTTACATAAAAATGAATATAACGGTACTATTAGAATTGGGATTTTCGTAAAAATATGCAAAAATGGGAGTAGTGTGGAGTGACTGCTCTTATTCTGACCCAAGGCAGTGCCCCAACTGCCCCCAGCACTCATTTCTGTGCCTCTGCTGATCTCTAGGATATGGCATCATATCTCATTGCTCTGTCTATTATAGACAATTATATTAAAATGACTATAACCTAGGTTCCAGGTCAATAAATAAGCCTCCCCCCCCCACTTTTGACTTCAAATTGAATGGCGAGGATTCATATAAGAGACAAGATGTTCATTTATGTTGGTTCTGTGGAATTAGATGCCTCTTCTTTCTCACCTTCGATGGTTTTGTGAAAAAGTCATCTGGAGAAGCACAAACATTCTGCTCCACTTTGACTGTGTATCTATCACCAAGAGGAAGGAAATGAACACTAGTCAAAATTCAAGAATACCGTTTTCAAAATACAAGAGGAGATGGGAGAAATATTTTGGGCAGAATTGATGAAATGTCTGGCTGAGAAGACTTTGATTATGATCCTAGAAATTGCTTTCGGCGAGTTCAACCTTACTGAAAGATAAGTGTGGAAAATATAGTTTCATTTAAATTAAGAGATTTGTCAGAAGCTGCAGTAACCTTTCAATCAACTTCTCTTCCTGTCTGTACATGTTTTTACTGAAAGAAACCATTTTATTTTTGTGGCTTGGAGTTCTTCGCAAACACTCAACAGTCATACTTAGTTGGAAACTGTAGAAGGGAAACAGAGAACACAATGAAACTACTCAATTTTCAGACATTTCTGTGTCTATTTATGAAGAAAGCAAGCGGTCAATGGAGTTGAGGGTTAACTCAACTGACCATACTCGGTCGTTGCATGCCCTCACATGCTAAAACTCCCAAAAACAACTTGCACGTCAGCGAAATGTGAGTTGCTTGCGAGGACATGTGAATCTCCACATAATACACAAACCTGTATATGTGCATCTCCCTTGCCCTACATCCCATTATCAGTGGGATGGGGGTAATTTAATTTTAAGCTACTAGGGCGCATCCTTGGATCCTTGGCGATTCCACCCAACCGGTGCCTGTTCAGAAAGGGGGGGAGAATATGAAAAGCGTTGTAGGAGGGCACAGAGCCAATCCCGTTCCTCTCTCCCTGCCTCCATCCCTGCCCTGTTGGATGGAGATGCAAAGTAAAAAAATATTTATAATAACTTGAATGGGCCCGGTGTTGTCTGTAAACAGAAATTGCTAATTGCCAATGTCACAAATCCTGTAAATACCCTATTTCCTGAAATATAGATGTTTGCATTAATGTCTTGATCTAACTAGTCTTGGAAACCTTGAGCAGACAGTTTTCTCTGAGTTTTCTCAGTAGAAAGTAAAATTTTACCCATTTTTAGAATACTGGCAAACATTTTAACCCACCTCTATTTGATGGTATGCTGAGACGGGGTGTCAAATTATAGTAAAACCAACACATAAATGTAATATCCTACTGTCCCACCAAAATCTCCCACCAAAAGGAATAGTGACTGAACTATATGAGACAGGTTTAAGGCTATCCTGCCACAAAGACATAAATGTCACATGACACAAGCATCACAATGTATAAGACACAAATGGGTGCAGACTTGCTATTACTTTGGTATTGCCCAATTTTATAGTTCATTCTTGTGTTCCCCCCCATATTAACATCGTTGAATATATCATTATGCATACACAATAATAGCACAAAATCAGGACTTGGACATTATCCAGTATGGAAAAGCTTCTTCTCCACACTGAACTTTGCCAGTCTGGGGTAGGCTGTTAAAGAATATTATACAGTTTAAGTGATTTTTTTTCTAGTGCTTACTATGTATGTCAATGCTATCCCGCTGCTCCGAGGCACTTAGTCCCAGCTGAATCTGCAGAGGAAACTTAATAAAAACAAAAATGCCGGTATATGGGGAATTGACTTGTTCTGCATACAAGTTGTGCACAATCTGGAGGAAAACAGGTAATAGCTCTGCGAAAAAAAGGCAAGTTTTGACAATAAACCCTTTCACTGCCAGCATTGAACGCAAGACAATGAAATTCCCTGATCCCCGTGCTCCTGAAATGGTTTAACCCCTTAATGACAAAGCCCGTACATGTACAGGCTCAAAATGCATTGTTTTCAATGGGTTTAGGGACCGCCCATTGTCGTTAAGGGGTTAAATCGGAGCTTTCTCTTTCCAAAGTGCAGTTCATGTACTTAATAAGCCTATGTAATGGTGTTTTTTACGATTACAATAAGAAATATGTATATTCAAACGTCATGTGCTTTGATAAGTTTTGTGCCATTGGTTTAATTCTTTGTGTTGTTAGAACTATCCCTACGTTGAAAGCTGTTATAGTTCTTTGAACAATATGGATTATTCTGCCCTTCTAGTTTACAGACGTTTACAGTTTACGACCTGATTCTACACTTTCTTGGCATGTTTGTCACACATTGAGGCAATCACTAAATTTTCCAATTTTTGCATACATGATACCTTGGAAAATCACCAGGGCAGCTCCCACCGCTCAGGTCCTACTTCATCGATCTCCCCAACCGACCCATAGACCAGACGATGGTCACCCAATACAGCAGTCTGGTTGCCGTTATACGGGGCAATGGCTACCACCCTCCACTCCCGGATCTGCTGCTGAATTTTATAGAGCCGCAGCGATTTAGTAGAAAATAATTCTTTTCTGCCGCTATCATCTAACATTTTAAAAGAAGAGTCTTGAAAAAAAAGTAATAACATAGCTGTTGTTCTTTTGTTTTATATGTATGAGTTTGCACCGTGGGCATGATATATTGTCATGAGTCAAAAGCCCTACAATATCTTATTATACTTCCTATCCCAAGTTTATTAAAGACATGCTTTTCAAACATATCCTCTTGAAGTTTAGATCTTCAATAAGAGACAAGCAGCAGTGCCAAATCTTTTCTCCCGCCATCATAAATACGGAATATAATTTATCTTTGTACTTCTTAAATTGCACTTTGATTTTCTTTGATGTTCGATCGGATTACCTGAATAGTCTTGAGTCACATGTGGGTTGGAGATCAATGAAAAAGAACTTTGTCTGACATCTCATCTGCACCTCAAACGACATCAACCAAAACAACACGAAGAACCAAGCTTTCTTTATTACCCGGTAACATGGGAGACAATGTGAACCTGATATTAGTACTTGACTTGCACCTATTGTGGAAATTTGAAAGCTACTCTTGTACCTGACAAAGATGTTTTGCAGAAATGTTTCAAAGTGGATCACATTTCAAGGTGACATGAATTCAATTTGTAACATGTCCTTTTATTCAGAGGTAAGACATTTGTGTCTTGTGGGTGCAACAAGAACGGCGACAGATTCCCAAATCCAAGTACTGTAATCAAAAAGGAACTTTATGATATGAGAACAATTAATGATGTGACAAGATGGACCTCGGAAATAGCTGAATAATGTGTCTGGCACGGCATTTTCTTCAGTAGTATTTTTCTATGGTAGAGTGTATTAAGCGTGGGAAGGATTTTCACCCCTTTATGGCCGGTAACCTACATAGAAACAATCTCTAATGACAATGGGGTATTCTTACCATGGAGAACACCCTGCAGTTCCTCATATTTTGTACTTCTAGATAGTGAACACTAATAAAGTTTATAACAAATGTAGGAACGGAGATTATTGCTGCAACTCATCGATTTTAATAGCTGGACTAATAGTGCACACACATCTACATTATAGAACAACTGCTCTCTAACACGTGTGCAGAATGAATATATTCAGAAGTAATATATATTCTTCCATATAGGGTCTAATAATGTTTATTCAAAAGGATCATTGGTATCCTTAACACTCAGAGTGTCATGAGGTGACCACATAGGAGCTGTGGTGACGTTCTGTGTTGGAAGATCTCAGATATCCATTGTTTTTACAGATCCCTGAACCGGATCACCAGATTTCCCCAAGAGGACCATCATCCCGTCAGTCCCACATTTATACCTTGACAGGAAAGTGCCCTAAAATTGGGACTATCCTGTGGAATTTGCTATTTGTTGTGCATATATTCTTATGGACTGTTTTGGGAGATTTGGAAGCCTTCATTCATGTGCACTCGCTCTTGATTCATATACTGGAATGGTATGAATAAACAAGCTGGGACCTGGTTCACGCTTTTTTTATACAAACAAGATACAGTGAAACAGCTGCATTTTTTCTTTCATCTTTATCCCATGGAAAATCTGATTGTTGGGAGGAATGGCATTATCATACCTGAAGCCTACCGCTAACTTCTCATATGTCAATATAGTGATTGCTCAAATGACCTATGAACAATGAGAACATCTAAGTGCATAAATTAATATTATACCCATGCAACATCTACCTTGTACTGGATTAAGAGATTTGTGGATTTAGAGCTGATTTGGTATAGCACATTCTTAGCAGTTCCTTCAGTGCTTCACTATACTGAGAGCTAAATATTTTTATCCAGAATAGTACATTGTCCTGCAACTAGTTTGCCCAAAATGCGGGACAGGTCCCTGATAACAGGACTGTTCGCCAGTATATGGTGACCCTAATAAGCCTGAAGCTTCAGCTCCACGAGCTCTTTTTAATTTAGGTCCCATAGGCCCTCTTTTTCTAAGCCCCAGTTTTGGCTGTTTTGCCCAAAATGTCAGCATGGGTGATCGTATAATAAATAATAAACACATTTATTTATTTTGTCCATTGTCTTAATTGTTTGATAGATCATATTACTTGCAGCACCATGAATTATGAATCTTTTTTTCTTCGCCTTTTTATTTTGTTGTACACCTGTCTATTTCTACTTAACATTTTTACTTTTCTTTACCAGCTTACTTTGCTGAAGGGGAGCGTTGGCTCCTTCTGGCCCAAAAATCAAGTAAAGCCAAGTGTCCGCCAGCCCCTGCCTCCTTAATTAACACACACACACACACTTATTTCTACATATACACTAACACACTTACTCTAAAGCACTCACACTCACATTAACACATGCTCCATGTAAAGCACACTCCTCACTCCTGGAGTCGAGGTGCAGTGCTATAACGATAGGATAACTTCATATTACCCCATTGCACTTCTGCTTCTGCAAGCAGGCCGGGCTAAGTCGTCCTGCCTCTGTTTGACTGGACTGGGGGGCTACTGTTCCTTTACCCCACGAGCAAGCCTGGGCCTGTCTTCCACCAATTCCTTACCAACCAGTGCTTTCAGTTTTTTCTTTTTTCTTTTGCTTTTGCGTGTTGGAAGGAACTCGTTTTAATTCCCAAGTGTTCCTGAGATATAAATTACGACAACGAACAGGAAAGAAAAACAAGGCACAAGGAAAGTTATTTACATTAAATACATCAAAGTTACAAAATGGCAGCCTCTGGAGTAAATATAATTATATTAGAATTTAGTATTGAATGCATATTATTACCTCTTCATAGGCAATGGATTTGAATAAAATATTGTATGTCAAACATGAAATATCATCCTTGCTAGAAATATCTCAAAATAAGCACACAGACTGTGAATTTATCAAATTATTTCTACTACATGATGAAATTCCCAAGTTACTTAAGACGATACAATTCTTCTTCATAGCAAGATTTAATTTCAATCAATTTCAATCAATTTAAAAAAAATATTTCTTCGATCTCATCTCTCTATCTGACAATAATCTCTCTGACATTTCTTTACAAATATGCGGAATCTGACACATCATTTTGTCATCATTTTTTTTTACGCTATAAGCACTGATAATACGTCTGGGAACATGGTACTTACTTAAAGTGCCATATTATCATTTTAACACATGACAAGCACTTTGTGATACAAGTAAAAAATACTTGAGATGCTTATTTAGCAGTTTTATTATAAATTTCATAGATTATTTCCATTGTTTATATTTGTTTATTGCTGGAATATTTATTTATCTTGATTTACCAAATTAATTATTATTATTTTTCTTCATAAAAAGATGCAAGAATAAGAGAGTACTATTGTAGGAACTAGACTTGGGCACCAGGGGGCTCTTCGTGTTCGTCTTTGTGCTCGTCTTCGGCACAAAAAAAAAACGTATTTTCCGCGAATATTCGCCTGGTCCTGTCTTCTCTTCGGGCGAATATTCGCGGACATTCTTCGTGTTTTCTTCGTTTTCCCCGGTTAAGGGGTTAAAACAGGGTTAAAGCCGCTCTGGCGCCAGGAGTTTAAATGTCCGTATGAGCAACTCTATTGGTCGTCAGCAGGGGGCTCGGCTGCCATTGGTTGATGGCAGACGAGCCCCCTGCTGGCGACCAATAGGGTCGCTCGTTCAGAGTGTTAAACTCCTGGTGCCGTAATTGTCCGGCAGATCCCGCTGGTCTCCCTGTTCTATCATTTATTAACTGATAGAACAGGGAGACCAGTGGGATGTGCCGGGTAAGTTGCAGCATTGGGATTTTAAAAGTCTGTACGAGCGACTCTGTTGGTCGCTCGTACAGACTTTTAGGCTCCTGGTGCTGTAACTTACCCGGCACATCCCACTGGTCTCCCTGTTCTATCAGTTAAATGTCCGTACGAGCGACCAATAAAGTCGTTCGTACGGACATTTAACTGATAGAACAGGGAGACCAGTGGGATGTGCCGGGTAAGTTGCAGCATTGGGGTTTTAAAAGTCTGCACGAGCCACTCTGTTGGTCGCTCGTGCAGACTTTTAAAACCCCAATGCTGCAATTTACCCGGCACATCCCACTGGTCTCCCTCCTTGTTCAATTAATTAAATGTCCGTACGAGCGACCAATAAAGTAGCTCGTACGGACATTTAACTAATTGAACAGGGAGGGAGACCAGTGGCATCGGCAGGGTAAGTTGTAGCATTGGGGTTTTAAAACCCCAATGCTGCAACTTACCCGGAACATCCCACTGGTCTCCCTCCCTGTTTAATTAATTAAATGTCCGTACGAGCGAACAGTAAAGTCGCTCGTACGGACATTTAACTAAATGAACAGGGAGGGAGATCAGTGGCATCGGCAGGGTAAGTTGC
Organism: Spea hammondii; assembly: GCA_029215755.1. Classification (NCBI taxonomy): domain Eukaryota; kingdom Metazoa; phylum Chordata; class Amphibia; order Anura; family Pelobatidae; genus Spea; species Spea hammondii. Next base: position 8,358,334 of record JARDYJ010000001.1, read on the forward strand.
AGCATTGGGGTTTTAAAACCTCAATGCTGCAACTTACCCGGCAGATCCCACTGGTCTCCCTCCCTGTTCAATTAGTTAGGGGTTAACTTAGTTTTTTAAAGGGTTAAGGGTCCGTGCAAGTGAGCCTATTGGTCGCTTGCACGGCCGTTTAACCTATGGATTTCCGCTCCCATTAACTCCTTCGATGCTGTGTTAGATAACGCAGCATCGAAGGGGTTAACAGGAGTGGAAATCCATAGGTTCGCTGTCAGGGGTTACAAAGACCGTGCGAGTGAGCCTATTGGTCACCTGCAGAGTCTTCCTCTGGCATCAACCAATTGGTTGATGCCAGAGGAGGTCCCTGTAGGCGACCAATAAGCTCATTCGCACTGCCCTGAAACCCGTGACGGCGAACCTGCGGATTTCCACTTCCGGGAACTGCCGCGAAGCCGCGAAGACAAGGTAAGTTAGAAGAGGGGGGGAGAAGGGTAGACGAAGACGAAGACGATCACGAAGATCTTCGTGGTGTGTGTCTTCGTCTTCGCCTACGTTTTACCGCCGCCGTCTTCTCTTCGGTGTGTCTTTGGAACGAACACGAAAACGCACTCTTCGTGTTCGTTTCCATGTTCGCCCGAAGACGAATGCACAAGTCTAGTAGGAACCTTAATATCAAAAGTGAATACTCCATCCATTACCAGCCTATACCGCCACATAATGAATGAGTTGAGAGGAAAGGTTTTGGTTAACACACTGCCACCTAACAGAAAATCAGGGGTTAATAGAGTGTGGTTGATTTCCCAATGCTAGAGGCTATTACTTCACCCAGTGAGGCATTTTTATATAAACAAAGATGATTTTGCACCATCTTCCTAAGCACAAGAAAGTGTTTATGCACATAATATTTATCTTTAATTATAAGAGAGAACAAAAGATATTCTATTGGTGACAACAAGTTAAATTATAGTCTTTAATTTCTAGTTTGCCTTACTGCGTTTAAACCCACCAGGTAATAAGCAAGTATTAACTTTCTTGTAGAAATTCATGTTATTAAAAGGTAGTCTCGTTTGTACTTTTAAGTAAATAATATAATTAGTAAGTTATATTAACCCCTTCAGGACCGGCGTTCTCGTTTTATGTAAATATTTTAATTCCGTGCTCGTGATTCGCTTCAAAGCGATCACGTGCACGGAATTGAGGGGGAGTGGCTGCTACGGATTGCTGGGGTCACCCAGCGGTCAGTAGCAGCCGCCCCTCGTGATCCCAGCGTCCATAGCAACGCTGGATCACGCATCATCGATGACGTACCTGGTACGTCCCGGTCTGTGGGTGACACCCAACCAGGAAGTACCAGGTACGTCACCAGTACGGAAGGGGTTAAAATGGTAATAACATTTATAGAATTGGAATCATTTTGTTCCAAAAGGGGCACAAAGGTTTTGGGTCTGGATTCATGGATTTTGTACCCATATCAAATACTGATAGCAACAAAAATGGTTTCCGGAAACATAAGGCTGGATGAGTTTGGGAAGGCTGAGAAGAAATGTTGGTTGGGAGAAGAAGTTGAAGTTAAAAAGTTTCATCGTCTCAAACAGATGTATATAAATAACAGGAATGTTGTTAGAAAGAGCGCAAGTGTCACCTGTTTCTCACCCCTTATTCACCTAGAGTGTAAGTTCCTGCGGGAACAGGGCCCTTCATTCTTCTTGTATCTGTATGTCAATTGCTGTATTGTACTTGTCGTTATCTGTAACATTTTCATCTTGTACAGCGCTGCGGAATCTGTTGGCACTTTATAAATAAAGTATAATAATAATAAGTGTCCAAAAGGACAAATCTCAAAGGCACCATGATGCTCCCCCTGAAACCTGATTAATCACATAGTTATCCATCTGCTTTTCAGGCCAGGAAATTTACCTAGTATAGAGCCAAACATGGGACTGATCCATGACAGACGCATTCAGTAATAAAATACACTCGGAAAAAAATGAAAGTAGATAATTGTCACCAAAGTGCAGTTAAGATGTATTATTTTGCAGAGTGAAAAAAGTTGTACACGTAAAATGCTAAAATAAAAACTGTTATTTTGAACAGTTCTTGTAAGAACTTTGAAAATTATGGAAGAAAATCTGTGTGTGACAAAATCACTCTCTGAGCTTATTTAGTGTCCAAAACATTGGACTTTCACACAGAAAGTGTTGAATGAGGTTCTGGAGCACATCCACGGCATATTGAAATTCCTACTCTCCTGATATTTATAGAGGACATAGTCCAAATAGTTGTTGACATAAAATTAATGGCTCTCCAACAGATTCCAATACGGCTCACAGCGGGGTATAAATTTCATCAAATTTGCCGAGAAGAATCTTATTGAAGAAAAATCTTGCAGTGGAACATTCTGACCTCTGAAACATTCAACCATCAATACTTTTCAATAAATAACTCTTTTTTCAAAGGCTACACCCCATGTAGCTTTAGAGAACTATTAATGTATCTTATCTTCTGTTCAAAAATATTGACACTCATTAAATGTTGTACACGAAGAGTAGAAAAAAAATCTTACATACTTAAATACGATATAGTGATATTGTACACTACATATTAATATTTTTTATATTTTTTGTTTATTGTCAATAACATAATTTGTGATGACTAAACGGAAATTAAAAATTTATAGAAATTAAAAAAAAATGAAAACCAGCATGTGCTAATAAACTGGCTCCATCCCTTTTTGAGTATGAGAAGCCTTTTATAATGTCAGAATATGTTGAGATTCTCTGAAAAATACTTAATAATAATACTCAGACCTTTATATATCAGGGCTGAATTTGTTTATGGTTTTATCTCGTATGTGAAAGTTTTTTTTTTTTTTTTTTTTTTTTTTATTAGAAATGGGAGAAAAGTCTCATCACCAAAACATTTCCTTATATCTGTGAGTATCATTTTATAGAATTCTCCCTTTCAATATTTTTCTCCCTTTTATCATTTTAGTCCAAAAAGCAAAACTTAAGAGACAAGTATCCATGCCTTTGAAATATTTACAATCGGACATGTGGGTCCCGCAACAAAACCTCATTAGATACAATAAAATCAAGAAATAAGCCATTTCTAAAAGTCACATGAAAAAATCCAAACTTCAAGGGTACTTTAACCACTTAAGGACAATGGGCGGTCCCAAAACCCATTGAAAACAATGCAATTTGAGCCCGTACATGTACGGGCTTCGTCATTATGGGGTTAATTGAAAAGAATGCCTGAAGCACACGCTTTTTTTTTTAAAACGGCACATTTTTAAATGCTGTTTTGCAAACATCAATTGTCTAAATCATGTGCGCTTATTAAAAATGATAATGCTTTCCAGCGCTGGAATTAATAGACCCCCGCAGCATTATTATTTCATAAGCATTCCATTTTAAATTGGAGACCTGTTAACAATGTGTAATATGTTCTACATTTTAATAAATTATGTCATCATCTAGCAATGTACAGGTTTTGGAAGGAACATTTCCCTGCAGAATCCATTCTTTTTTTTTTTTTTTTACCAAAATGAAAAGAAAAAAAAAAAAAGTAGCTGCTTGATATGGACTGATCTTAAAAGTTGAATGGATACAGTTCGGGATCTTCGTGCTGAAAACAATTTTTATGTAAAAAAATTTAAATTTTTCTTGTATTTCTTACGAAAGAAGTGGGTTAAAAAGTGGGTTAAAATTGGTCTACAAAAAATTGGACCTCATAATACTATAAATATAGATGTTATTATCAACACGTATTCTCCCCTAGTATAAGAAAACTTTGAAGGAAGGATTCCATAGCCAAGTTTGCAAATGAAGTTCAGTATAACAGTATCCACGTGAGGCGTGCACTTTATTTTGCACAAATATTGCTTACAAACTAAACAATTGTAGTGGTGGTCAGATGATAAGGGCATGGACAAGACCCTTAGTGGCATGCTGTGTCAGGATGGAATGGATGCGGGCAATGTTTTTAAGATGGAGATGACTGAATATGGGGGGGGTGAACGAAAGGTCAGAGTCAAGGGTGACACCAAGACAGCGGGCATGAGGGGACGGGGAGATGATTTAACCCATTCCTTAAATACTATACAACAAAACAACTCATCGTATAGTTGAAAATACCCGCTCCCACCTCCAGGTGCAGCATGGCGATGTCAACCAGAAGTAACATAAAGCACCTACTACAAAAGCCTATTCATTAATCAGAGCACATAATGAGCAACATAAAGTCAAAGACTTATTAACAAAAATCCATAGAGCCCAATTTATCAATTTAAGCATAATCCTATCTTTGAACAGTATTGGATCAGCATGATATTTTCCTCCTTCATACTAGTATGTCCAAAGTATAGCTGTCGAATAGTTTGTAGATACGCCTCTTCATCTTTTGAGGACGTTCTTCAATAACATTATGATATTGCATTCCAGATTTATTAAAGAAGGCTAAATCATGTCTCCTTAATGTCAACTGATGGTGCCTCGTAGACACCAGATGATGAGAAATACGTGTAATGCGATGTTTTAAAATTCAAAAGTTTATTCTGCCAAAGATTTCATAGTTAAGTTGCAGACAGGTATTACAAATTATTCAATAAATTAATTTAGCTAATAATTAGATGTAGTATTTCGATAGCATGATGGCATTTCTTAAACAAATATCTTGGGTATTTCACATCGTCCCCAGGGTTTGGCAAAAGGTTCCTTTACTTTTTTTTTTATATTGAGTTACAACATTTTCAATAAAATTAAATATATTTAATAGAAATAAATAGTTAAAACATTGATAGTTAAGCCTATGGATAACATTTTTTTATTGCCACCACATTTCATTTAATATATAAGTGATTACATGTCCTGAGACATAAAGAACTCTAAAATTATTTTATTTTTTTGGCCATTTGGTGGCATATTGGAGACATGTTTTGCAGACTAGGCTCATATTTAGCGGATAATTTATAATCATCTGTGGTTTGCTAGTAGAGATGAATGTACCTCCGGTTTCATTTTATATTTTTGATTTGGCTCCTAATAGCGTAGGTATTTATTTAAACATCTATTTAATGGGATGTAATTCAGTGTTGTCGTTGCGTGTGGCAGCACATTTGTTATTCGTAATTTCTGTATATTTTTCATATAGATAAATTTGAAATGTAATTCCACGGACTCTAATTAACACGCATTTTATATTGCGTAGTTTTTTGCGGATGGCAGGGTTTTTTCTTGCTTCCTTCATATATACACGGTATAGTCAATGTACGTATTCTATACCAGCGATTATCTAGTTATGAAATGTATATTGATAGCACACTGAATTCATGGGTATAAATAGTGGTGCTATAAAGATGGTGATTGTGATACTCTTCATTAGTGACAATATGGTTCCTTTAACCATATATGACCCATATAGGAAGACATTTTTCCTATACCCTCACTGAGAGGAGCCATCATGTCAAGATGCCATCTCTAAACATGCCTATACATCTATAAATCGGGATGGTCAAAATGTTTGGTAAAAAAATGTACATGCAAAAACTGGCTTTCTAGGTCTACTGCAAATATTCTGGCAGAAAATTCAAATTTATGTAAAAAAAAGAGAGATAAAGCAATGTTTGCAGTACATAACTGAAACTTCCCTAAAAGAGGAGTTTCTGACCATCCCTGTTAACAAAGCAGATAACAGAGTTTGGGTAGAAGTGGAGTCTTCTGTGTCATAGTCCCCTTTAGCTCTTCTGCCTCTTCTGTTACACTTTCATGTTAACATTAATGTCCCAGATGACAACCACTCTCAGCAGGAGAGGTCTGTCATTCGGTCTAGGGGTGCAATTACTGTGGTTTCAATGTTCTAGGTTGTTATTCCAATATGCATTTTACTTGCAATTCCACATGTAGACACCAGGTGACAGAGAGTTTAGGCATAAGCTAAAACTTGACTGGATCCTTTCTATATTCCTACATATAACTAAAATGTTTACACTACGCAAACCCATTAAGTCAGTATCTGTTGAAAAGCACAGTCCATGGGCTGAATATACTTTGGAACTAGTAGAACTATTTGCCAAGCATGTCTCCTGCCCACCAATTACCAAGTTCATTATCTTTACAGGCATTTCTTTTTTTGTCATTTTTCCAGAACACATGTACATTTCCACATTCCTGATAAGTTCATGCAAACGCTGTCCTGCAACATGTGGCATATGAATCCGTAAACAATTTTTTTTCATCTACGTACCAGACTTCAAATAAATCATGATTTTTCCATTTTCACTATCATGGTAATATTATAATAATATTCAAAGGCGGAATTCAGTACACATTTATAGGTATTATGCATTTTTTTCTGTGCACAGTTATTACAATTATTATTACTATGGTGCTTTGTGGGAAAATTCGATAAACAAGATTATTTGTTAATATTTTGTCGATTTGCACGTATGAGAGTTAATTAAAGCTTCAGCTACAGAGTCGTTGAGCATTAAGAAAAGTTTAACCCTGTATTATTATTCCCACATGGGTACAATAGTGTCAATGATAATTTCTACTAATTCTGTACACTGTTTATGCAACGTATTGACTGCTAGCCCTTGTACAAATTCTCCATTTACCGGTCTGAGTTATACTCAGCTGACTCCCTTCTTATACCCTTCTTATAGAGCCTTTTATTATTTTGTCTGTTTTTCTGAATCACCGAAAGAAGAATTTAGAAAGCGGAAGCAACCTAAGAAGGGCCCTTCATTCAGGAAAAAATGTGCATTTAAGTTGGCTAAAATGTGAATTTACAGTACAAAACTGATATAAGTTGGACAAAAGTACAAATTCCAGCCAACCCACATTTGCAACTTGGCTGCAGGAGATTAAAAAAGCAAACAACTGGCCGATTTGTTAACCTGAGAGTAGCAAATAAGAGTTGGTATGAAGTTCCAAGCCATGTGTTACCCTACATCCCAAGGGTACATGGGTAAAATATATAATTATTGAGCAGAGTGGGAGAGGGGACATAGCATTGGAGCGTTTGTGTATAAACTCTTACGCACCAGCACCCCAAGTGGTTGGAGGATGCTATTCGTTTTCATTTGTTTCATTGGGGACCCTCCTTGTTATTGGAGACTCATAAAAAGGCAAAAAAAAAAAAATTGGCAACATTTGTTAAAAAATAAATCTACTTGAATACACAACTCTAAAAACTAATTACACATCCTCCATTGGATTGAGATGAAAATGTTACCGTAAAAATAACCTAAAAAAATGTCTAATCATGCAGAAATAAACTTTCACATCTTAAAATGTTTGTATTAAATTAACTAGCATTTTGCATTAATAATAGTTTAGGTTCCACTCTGTTGGGTCAGCTGAAGTATTTACTACTAACAACTTTATATTGTTTTGCTATGGGAATGATCTTTGCCTCCTATTCCTGCAGTTTTTGGAAGCTATAGAATATCACGCCTCATTAAGTAGTAATCAGCAAGCAATTCATCCTAGTTATGATAAAGTACTCGTATACTAATTAGTCACACTTGTGCCATCCATTAAGGACAAACCAAGTCTCATTGGATTTGTTTAGTTTCCATTCTGACTTGAGCCAAAAGGCAATCTATATAAAAGATTGTTCAACCAATAGAATAAAGAAAGATAAAAAAGACATCACTTTCATCTGAGGTTGTATTTACTAGACTTGGGCTCCGGCGAAGTCTTTGGGGAAAAAAATCTTTGTATTATAGGAATATTCGCCCGTTCCTGTGTTCGGTTTGGGCAAATATTCGTATACGTTATTTATATTCATTTTTCTCTTTGTTTTCTTCCGGTGCAAAGGCCAGGATTTAAAGGTCCGTAACAGCGACTCCATTGGCCGCCAGCAGGGGACTCGTCTGGCATCAACCAATGAAGAGCAGCTGCCCTTTTCCCATTCATTCTTTAGTGTGAATGCATTAATGTTAATGCTGCTGCTAATGGTTACAATTCATAGGTTCGCAATTTATATGAATGATCCAATTCATTCATCCATGAATGATCCAATTCATCCACTGTCTCTCATTCATTAAACTAACCTATGAATGAAACAAATTTATAACACTGTAACAGCTAGCAGCAGCATTGGCATAGCTGCATTCAGCTCACACTAAAGAATGAATGGGAAAGGACAGCTGCTCAGACTTTTCATTGGTTGATGCCTGCCGGCGACCAATAGAGTCGCTCTTACGAACCTTTAAATCCTGGCGCCAAAGCTAAACGAGCTATACAGTATATAATGCTTCTCCCTACAGAGGGATAATTCCATAAGTCTCGTTTGCCACTGTTTCAGGATTATAGCTAAAAATATTTGAATACTGGAGAATAAATATAGTACTCACCATTTTTGTGCATGGGTTCTGTGTCAAATGCCTATTACAAATTTGGCTTTATATACATTTCTCCAGAAGATTTGGATTGCTTGCTTATCATAATATTAAACACAATGTCTGAAATACATATTAATAAATACTAGTAGTAATTGTTGCTTGACTCTAACTGGTCTCAATGACCTTGCATTATCCGAGGTACTGTGATGGCTCTTTAGGCTGATGCCGGCTCAGATCCGGATGGCTGGGATTGGCGTTGGGTAGAGACATGTTGTTGAGAAGCCAATGCTTAATTTATACCATGATTTTGTTTAATCATTGATCCGTAGATGGCCATCACTGGCCTAATAGAAACCAAGTGACCTCCGAGATTTATTTTTGCTTGAAGAAACTCGAAATTGTAAAAATAAATATATAAAACACTCAAGTAAGTCAATGTGAGAGGTATATCTTCCATATCGTTTCTGAGGATAGCAATGCAGTTGAACAAGCAAAAACTTTCTGATCAATTTATCACTAAATAACATTCTAAATCTCCATTTAGAAAGGGCCAAAACAAGATTTATCTGGCAATTTCACACAAGAACTCAGAAGGTTAAAAATATATAACAAGTATTTATTAGCTATGTTCCAGAGCAAAGATCTCGAATAGATAGTAATGTGATGTTTTAGCAGCATGAGAAAAGAAATATGAAATAACCATCATGGAGAAATATACATAAGGGATTGATGAGCCAGTATCTTGTAGACTCCAACGTAATAAAATGTTGTTTATCAGCCGTGTTCCAAGAGAACAATTTTTAGCAGGATGATAAAATAATATCTTAACTATGGGGGAAAACAATGGTAAAAAAATGTACGAGCTATCTGTTGTGGCAAAGTGAGAATAAATAATTGATTCTCTTTTGTAGATTCAGCTACAATAAAAAGCACCAAACAGATGTACATTTATTAAAAGATTGGAAATGCTATGAAAAAGGATTACACGGGCACTTAATGAGATAGAGTAGGGTACAGCACAGTGCGGACTGAAAAAATTAGATATTTCAGCTATAGTATAGAAAATAAGGGGAAAAGGCAGAAGTGTTAACTAATAATGAGAGAGGGAAAGGAAAGAAGTCCATACCAGGGCTAGACTGTGATGGTAGGGTAGCCCTAGCATTTGAAGGCCATGGCCACCTGAAGACATCAAGAAGATGCCGCAGGCTACATTTTTCTGTTCACGTAGCTTGCGCCCAGGCATTTCCAGTCGCTGGAGCGGCAGATGTAGTGAGTGTGCGGCACTGTCGCCCAGCGGCCCACCAGAAATGTGGTCAATATTATACATAAAGTGCCTCCTAGAGGATTGAGGCAGAAATTATGTGTTGAGGTAGCTGCTGAAGTGACTCAACATACACAGGACAACAAGAGAAATAGAGAAATTGAAAAAGAAATCGAACTCCAAACATGTGCGAACTCCTTAAATCACCCCAGTGTTGGATGAATTACTCATAATTAGTTATAATAGTTATTATAGTTATAATACAGCTTACACAATTGACCGGACATAAAGGAATTGAATCAACCAAAGGCTACCTTTAATTAATCTGAGACGCAATAACCCATAGGATATTGTGTACATTTAGAAGGCCTGTACAAGTCATATGTTCTTTTTTTTTTTTTACTTTGTTCTTGCTCTATGAACACCCAACATAAAAGTGTCTGTGGTACATCATGTGTTCAGTATGAGGACAGAGTATCTACAGGAGGGCATAGAGTTTGCAGTGCAGCTACAAGATGAATGAGGTCAATTATACAAATAAGGTTTGTTGACATAAAATATATGGGGATTCCTTTAAATAAATTCCATAATTTTAAATTGACTAAACATTTTGACCAAAGAAACCACAAAAGCTGGGCTGTCAGAATCTTCTCAGATTCTTCTATTTTCTGTAGAACCTCTAGTCAAGGGTTCTATAGAAAGTAGTCAGAAGGTAGTCATGCCCCTATACAGTACATTAGTGAGAGCTCTCCTATAGTACTGCAGTGTGGACCCCTTCTCTAGAAGGATATAGGTATTCAGGAACGAGCACACTACATAATAAATATTGTCAAGAAATGTATATTGCTTAGTTAACTATAGACACCTAATGTAAAGTGATAAACTTCGTACAGTAAGAAAATCTAATTAAAAAGAGGAGAAATGTTAGAACAAGAACCCATAGCCTCACATTTAGAGGGTCCAAGGTATAGCTGTTAGAAAATTATCTCTGCATTCACTAATTATTCTAACTTTGCTGGGTCTCTGATTTATGTTGTTAATCTAGGACGTTTCTGCAATTTAGATAAGGTTGACCAACAACAGCAATAATATTAATAATGTAAAAACTGTAAACTTTTTAAAAGTTTGTAACTTGTAAAATACAGAATGTTAGGGATTTTCTAAAAAAAAATAAAAAAGAGTAAATTGCTTCTATGTGTCTCTAATTCACAATATATGTGAAACTTTATTTTTAACAAGTGAAAAATCAAATGTCAAGGAAGCAAGCACTTTAACAGAGCCCAGGTCGTTTATTTTGAGTAAATGTAACTTAAAGCATACATTTATCAAAAAAAAAAAAAATCCTGATGGGCAACACACTACTGAAATAGTACAGCTTAGGAGAATCAATCTGCTAGAGTACGCTAGGGTGATTGAGCCGGCAAGCAGGAGGGTTAGCAAACTCCGACACAATCTCAAACATGTTTTGACTCTTCAATAGGTTCCAATGTATTTAAGAGGACATTTTAAAAAAAAGTTGTCACTTTGCCCAGTATCACATTTTGCAGTTCAGTATGAATTTGGTAGCATGAGTGTATGTGAGCATGAATGTGTACATGTGTAGCTACATGTGCCACTGCGTATGTTAGTTTCTGGGGAGAGGTTCAAGGAGCCATTGGGGTACCTTGGTTTTAGCTGCCCCTGGGGCAGAAAGTGCCAGTCATCCCCTGCTATTGTTAAGGGTGGAGGAGGGAGACAGATCAAATCGGGAAATTTATTTAATTGCAATGTTATATTCGCTTCACAGCTTTAGCATAACAAAATTCATTTTCATAATCATATAAGCATTATTATTTTGGGGAATCAAATATAAAATATTACTCTGGGATACTAGGATACGTTACTCAATTTATGTGCTATATTTGCCATAAAACAAAATTATTCCTCCCTTTGCTTTACATATACATCAGTAACTCAGTCTTACACCGAGCCTCAGTTTTAGACCTAACCTTGGATCACACGGCCGACTTTCAAAACATTGCCTGCGCATTATTATGCTTCTCAATGATCAAACGTAATGCTGTCCAATGTTTGATTCCAATAAGTCAAAATAACCACAAAGTGCAATTTTAGAAGTCGTTTCATCACGTTTTACATGACCGTTTGCTGTACAGTTTGGTGGATTTCTTATCAATTATACTGTCTATATATAAGATTTCCAATTCTGTGTATTTTCTATATTCAGATCTCCGTTCAGGAATATATTCCACAACTGATATAATTTATTTCTATTAAAAATATACTAGCTTATATCACATTTTTACCTAAAACCAGATATGACTTTTTTTTTTACTTTATACTACAGATTTATACTTGACCATATAGCTTAAAAAAACATGTTCTTGCTGGCTTCCATAAAGCTTTCTTTTTTGTTTCTCACATGAGCACTAATCTTCTTAAACAAAACTATGTCATATTTTCTTTCTCTTATTCAGTGTGCCTTTCCCATTTCTATTTAGTTATCTTTTTAATTTTTTTTTGCAGAAAATTTAGATTCCACTCTGAATCACGCTTGATGAATGCCAGACTTAAGTTGCACTTGAGTCTTTGATGATGCAAATATGTACATCTTAAAAAATCATAGGTTATTAAAACCGTAATTTAAAATTCACTCCATACATTTACATTTTAGATGCCATCAGTGCATTTTTTATACTAGATAAATATATGGAACATCTTTGCTTTGGAAGTACTAACGTCTGTAACTTACGCACCAATAGTAGTAACCCTTTTTAGTATCGTCACTATACTTTAATAATCGAGAGGTAAAATATATTAGTACAAATCGAGTTCTGATTGAGCTCATAATATGTGTGGTTATCAGGATTTCCAGGACCAGGCTGGCCATAGGGTAAAAGGTAGAAATGTCTGATGGTGTCTCCCTTGTAACTTTATTTATTCCAGAGCCCATTGCTCGGCTACACGTAAGAGCATAGCGTGTGGCAGGGTGTATTCAGCAGGTGGCCACAGTATGGTCCTGAGGGTTGCCAAGGTCCACCGTTTGGGTAGAGAGTCTTCACATCTCTGGAGGTTATGGCCCCCATATTTCTGTGGTCAGTTGCCAGGCACCTGTGAGAATGAGGCATTCAGTAAGGAGAAGGGACAGAAGGAAAGTTGTACCAGCCAGGACTACGCCCTTCAGGTGTTGTAGGCAGACATGATGGGACAAGGAGGGGTAACAAGCTTGCACAAGTTCACCATTGCAAATTTAGAGGTTCATAGAAGTTAACAAACAACAGATGAACTAGCCCACCAGTTGTGAGTTCCAATTCACAGATTCTACCTTTCATCTTCAAAAAATAAAATACCTCTCTTATGTTCAATGGAGATTAGGATTGTCCTCAGTGGATCCAATTTTTTTTTTTTTTTACTTTTAGGTCTTTAATTCTTCTTTAAATAGTATTTTTTCACTGTTTTTTACATTTTTTCCACATTATTTTTTTTTTCATAAGACGAGGACTCAAGGGCACCACAGGTTATTACTGGTTGACACTTATATGGTAAGCAAATCTGTAGGCTTTCAAGCAGCACCTTCTTCGTCTAACATGTCAATTGGCCTCTTAGTCAAATAAATGCAAGTGAATTGAAGCTGACAGCCAATGAAGGTTTGCATTGGCAAACCTGTATTAATTAAACTAACTGTCCAGTAGGATTTAATTTGATTAAAAATCCCTATCGGGCCAAAGGGGAGAAACCAAGTACTTGGGAACTTGGCAAGAAGAAACAATCTTTATATTTTATTTATGTTAGAGTTCAACTAACTTTAATATTATTAACCATATATAATAAGTAAATTAAAATAGTTTACAATGCAATAGGACAAAACATATTTTAAATATCATTAGATTATATATCTGGGATATGAAATGATACATTTTTGGTGCACATTATCAATGTTTCCAAAGGCCAATGTCACAAAACAAACATATTGACTCTTCACAAAGCAAGTGTAGAACAAAGAACGTCTTTCCTATAACTTATGATTGTTTTGAAATGTTTGTTAATTAGTGGCATAAATAGAGTTAATAGCATCGCTGTATATCGTTTGATGTTTTATTTTGCTCACAGTACACAGTTTGGCAAAGTTAATATGATAAACGCGAAACATCTGTATAATTGATTCTTATTGTAGTGGTTTGGTTATCTAAAAAATACCCGTTGTGCTTAGTGGTAGTCTGGAAGTCATCTTGAGTTCCATATGTCTTCCAGCTCGCATGGGTGCCATTCTTAATACCCCCTGCAAATATCTGGATACCTCTAAACTTTTATATCATGCACATAGACAGTTATGTTATCATAACGCGATGGAGAACAGTATTTTCTTTAACGTACATAGATTATGTTTCCAAAATCTTCTGGTAATCTTATCAGGGTAAATTATTTACATTATAGAATGTATAAATCAGATTCATTCTTCTGTGCTGCCATTTTTTGTTATGGAGAATAATTCAAGGTCAGTAGTTTACCATTGACAGTTGGACATCCCATTCCAAATCCATGGGCATTAATATGGAATTGCCCCCCTTTTTGCAGCTATAACAAATCTGGGGAGGCTTTCACAAAAGTGTGGAGTGTTCCCGTGGGAATTTGTGTCTGTTGAGCCAATAGAACATTTGGTAGGTCAGGCACTGATTTTGGACAAGAAGGCTGTTTTATTATTCAGATTACCTGACATTTGTAACTATGCACAGTATGTACTTACAGCCAAATGTTTTTTTTACCCGAAAGGGTTTTTTGCAGTATGCCAGTAAAATTGGCCAGAGCGAGACACTGGTTAACAATCAATTATAGTGTTAACAGTGTATTTTACTTTGAAGGTAACCAGGAGGTTTACCATTAATTTAGCTTTAAAAAGCCATTCAAGCCATTATTGAGCTCTTCTATTTGAAAACAATGCAATGACATACTGTGTGACTCACTTAGTTACCCAAGTCTGTCTTTATAGAGATGCCTATAATTTAGCGCCTCTCAGCACGATATATACGTGAAGCAGTTGGCATATCTGAGCCGCCATAACACATGTGCTTTTGAGTATTACTCACTTACTTTGAAGAAAAATAAAGATTTTTTTTTAACTCCGAAGAAAGCTCTGTTCTGTTGGTTACACATTTTGAAGGCTATATGAAGGTTTAAGAATGGTGATGCAGGTGGTAGGGTGTAAGGCAGCACAGTTATTAATTGGGAGAGACCTATAGCGCAGCTCGTTGTCTCTCTATAGCTCCATCCATACAACTCTGGGCACTGGCCACGTCTCACTTCTCACTGTCACCAATGGTCTGTCCAATCTGTGTGCCCATCCATCCCCCAGGCCACACTCACCTCGGACAAGTGTCTATCGGTGAGAGGGAAGCTGCTCTCGCCATGAATCCTCCCGCTCCTCTCTCCAGGACACCGGCAGTAATGGCTTCGCCTCCCAATACTAACTTAGTCAACCACCATTATCCTACTCAAACCATTTGAACATCCAACGACCCCTACAGATCATCCGGACTCTATCAACTCATCCCCATCCAAGCCGTTCTCTCCTACTGCTTCACTTCCCCCTCAACCACTGACTAGATTATAAACTCACAAGATCAGCGCCCTCTTCTCCTTTTGTACCAGTTTGTTATTGTGTGTGATTTTAAATTATCCCACCAATTGTAACAGCGCTACCGAATCTGCTGGGGCTATCTAAATCAATGTAACGCAATGACTGTTGTTGATTGGTTCAGGCAGCCTTTATAACTATGGGGTAAGAACAGAAAAGCAGAACATCAGGGCAGGGAATATATTAGGTATTATTGTTCTACCACAGAATTTAGCTTTCCTAAATTACATTTTTTTTAAGCTAGACTTCACATTTTCGTTTGAGAACAGATGGAAGTAGTCTTTTTTTTTTGCCTAACATAAAAACAGATGTGGCGATTAAAGAGATTATCATGTAACTGTGCACATTCGCAAAAGGACATGCAAATTTAGTAATACCATACTTGTCTCCAAAATGAGAATAGATTGATGGGGAGGTTTCTGTCCATACGCACCAAAGACTTTAATTTTCTACATATGTACTCAAATTTATACCTCGGCAAGTTCAGAACTACATCTGTATAAATCGCAACAACAAAAAAAGAAAAAAAAGAAAAAAGATGATATTCCTTGAAGTAAAATTAAAAGAAAAGTTTTACTTGGGTAAGAAGTAACCTTTTAAAATGAATACATTTTATTCTGTACTTTTATAAAGAAAATAACCGTATACTGTATTAAACTTTACAAGAGCTCATTAAGTAAGGTGTGTAAGTGCCCAAAGAGACGAAAGAAAATGGAATGGTTTCTAAGGAGGTTCTTTGAGAGAGCACTGGAGGATAAACCTTTGCATTTTGAAGACTCATTATGGGTACTTTAAATGTCAACTGTAGGATGCAGAGTTTAAGAAAAGATTGTAATTTTAACTTACAAAGGAGGTCAAGGGCGAGATATGTTTTCTGACTTCACAAAAACATTGACATTTCCAAAATAAGATTTTGCCGGACAAAAAATAAATAATGAATCGTATTATTAAGTTACAAAACCGCTTGCTAATGTAACTTTGTATTGTGCGCAGAACGGATATATTTAGGGATTTGATGCATATAAACACACGCACATTATAAAAGTACTATATCCACCATAGATTCTATTAAATGTGTCATTTTAAAGACGCTCCGGTCATCGTATGCACTTTAACCCCATAAGGATGCAGGCGCTTTATGCTATTTTACTCACGAGGACAATAGGGTTTTCAGCATTTTTGTTTATTTTTGTTTATTTTTGTTTCCCCATTCTCTCATTTATTGTACCCACAACTATATTTTTTTTCAGGGCAACAAAGGCTTTCTTCTGATACCATTTTCATTAGTAGAAGACCAAAACATTGGAGCGCTTTTGTAAATAAAATAATTTACAAATATTTTGTAAAAGAATAAAAATAATAATAATAATAATAATAATTGTAAAAAAGAAAATGATAAAAACACCCGTACGTACAAAAAAAAAACCATTGAAAAATACTAATGCAAGGATATTGAAACACATATTTCATCTTCCACTTCTCCGCATGCAGCTTCCAATATTTCAGATTGGGTTTCTGCTCTTTTAACTACACAATACAGTAGATGTACAGAAAAAAGAAAGGAATGTCATAGTAGCGTACACTAATGGGTTAATGAGACAGAGGTATTCAGATCCACAAGGACAGGACAGATTGAATGAGAGAGAGAGGCTCCTCTACACAGTTTGTAGTTGGGTGTTACCTTGCAGGCGGTTCCGGCGGTTCCAGCGTTGCCGCGAGCAGGGGAGCCGAGACGCAGCCCGCGCGTTCAGCCCCCTGCTCGTTCTGTTCGCGGGAAGACGCGTTGTGGTCCGTCCGGCCGTTAGACGCGCGCCCCCATGTGGTGATCTGAGGTTAGACGGGACGCGCGTCTCAGCAGCATTAGAGCCGTTCGCGCATGCGTGAACGGCTATCTCATGAATATTTATGCCGCGTCTTAAAGGGGTACTTATCTCTTTTCCTCCTCCCCCTAATTTAGGGGGTAGGAGGATCCTGAGCTAGAGGACTATTTAAACCTTCAGTCTGCATGTACCCCTTGCCTGTGATAGTGCCTTTATTGCCTTCACTAGCGTTCCAGAAACTTATTTGCCTTTTCGTTGCCTGAACTTTGCTTGAACCTGACCATCCGTTGTTTGCTGCCTGCCCCGACCTCTGCTCGTGACCCCGACTATCCGTTGTTTGCTGCCTGCCCCGACCTCTGCTCGTGACCCCGGCTATCCGTTGTTTGCTGCCTGTCCTGACCTCTGCTTGTGACCCCGACTATCCGATTGCCAGCTCCTAGTACCATCTGGTTGTTCCTGCACTGCTCATCATCACCGCTTGGGGGCGCCTTTCCTTGTACTGCAGCGTGGATCCACAGCCTGAACCACCGTTAGTGACATTGGGCGACATTTTCTATAAAGCCTCTGTATTGATTATAAGCTATTTTATAACTATTATAACCAGAGTATTTAGGTTTTCTGATTAATTAGGCCATTTAGAATCGCCATGCAAACTGCTAAACAGCAAAGCTGTCTTCCCTCGCTGGATAACCTTTACCAGGAAAAACAAGCAAAGATCAGCATTAACATTAAGTCAAATATAGTTTTGGAAAGGGTAGTGTGTACCATAAATCTGCCATGAGCAAAGAATCAAATAAAACATATATATCCATTCTTTTCAAATGTAAATTATTTGGAGGCAAAGTCCATCTTTTGGACCCGAATCCCTGCGCACATACTTTGTAACAGGAAAAAAATGTGCACAACATTTCTGTGCACACCAACTACTAAAAACTAGAGGGAATCATCGACCATAAGGAATATTCTTATTGTACTTTAGAAAAATAGTTTTCACCCCATGCCACCGGCACTTACTTTTCCATCTGAACACATTCAGTCTGCAGAAAAAGTAATTTATTAGCTACACTGTTCTTTGTGAATTCCTCAAGCCAGAATAATGCAGACAGATTCGCAGAGAAAGAGAAGTGTTTCTGGCCTCTTGCGGTACTTCTGCAAAAGGGTGGGGTCGTGGTGTGACTTACGGTGACAGCCTCTCCCCCGTTCTTCCAATCAATGCGCCTTTTTGCAGAAGCGCTCCGGGAGGCCTGGTTAACGGAGCTGATACTAGGTAGAAACTTACGAAGAACAAAGAGAAAATGACAAGAAAGGCAAGAAAGTTCCAGGGAGCCCCCAAGCAATTTTTAAGTAATTTCATATGAATTCCTCTAACCTGCAAAAAAAACCTAAAACACTTACCTTAGAAAAATGTAGCAGAAATCCCCTCCATGGACTGCTTTTTGCTTGAAATAGCCAATCAGTGACAGGAAAGGGCTCCAATTAAAGCCAGTGGGAGTGCTTTCAATGCATCCACATATGCATCAAATAGCTGGAGGGTTGGGGTAGGAAAATGCATATGAGGGGGGCATTCTGCAGAATCCCCCAAAGCATTTGCAAAGGGGACACCATAAACATTTACAGAGACCTCTGAGCTATGTCAGAAAGACTCTCTAATAGAATAAAATGCATCATCAATCTTATACTGTATCCAGAAGATGTTGGCCTCAATCAAAAAATAACTTGCTTGTTAGTCAAACTTTTAATGATTCTGCTTATTCAATATACTGTATGAAATATTTATTAACAAATGCCATTTTTGTGTGTACTAACACTTAGGCTTGAGTCCTTCTACCTCTGGTAATGTTTAAGCATTTGGGGTTTTATTGTATATCTCATAACTTTTTCTCCTGAACAGCACATTTCAAAATGAGATATAGAGTCTTTATGTGATTCATAATGCTATATTATTGTTTTGACCTTTCACGCTCTGCCTGTAAAATGAAAAATCTTTTTCACTTCCAAACAAAATACAAAATATACAGGAATAGTCAATTATTAAATGCGTGTATAACAGATTTCATGTCGCTCCTGTTAGAAGAATTCTATTTTACTTTGATTGTCCAAAACTTAGCATTTAAAGGTCACAAGTAATTTAGTTACCTTTTTTTCTTTTTTTTTAAGTATTAGTCAATAATTATAGATTTGGAAAATAACTCATTATGTAGATTTTGAGGCTAACCTATTCCAAGCTTGTATTCATTATTGTGCAATAAAAATGATATCTAAGTTATATTAACACAGACAAGCTTTAAAAGTATTATTCAGCACTATGTTTTATAGAGGAAATTAAATTATCTTTTTTTATTAAAATCAGTTAAAAAAAAAGCATAAAAAGCTTCAAAACCAAAGGTTCTACTAGAAAAGCAGATAAATTAATTCTGAAAACCTAGAGCTATATGATTTGTCGTATAAAAACATAGAGTTTGACAGCAGGTAAGAACAATTTGTCTCATCATTTTTTTCCTGCTGTAAAGACTCAAACCTTATTCAGTTCTTGGTCTAAGCTTAGATCCAGAATAGTCAGAATTTGTCTGTCTCATTTATGTTTGGAACGCATTGAGTTTGTTTCACTAAACCAAGGTCATTAGTAAGGACAAGGTCCATAACAAATATGGTTTCATGAGTATGGTGTGGAGGAACTTGGGTGGCCCTCACAGAGTCCTAACCATAACTCCATTGAACACTCTTGGGATGAATTGGAATGCCCATTGTGAACCAGGCCTTCTTTTCCAACATCAGTACCTGACCTCACAAATGCTCTTTTGGTTGAATGAGCACACATTCCCATATACTTCAAAATCTTGTAGAAAGCCTTCCAAGAAAAGTAGAGGCAGAAAATGCCCCCCTCGCCCTCGACCATTGGTGAAAAGGGACATGGCTGCTGGCCTAAACTAGGTATATGTCAGCATCCCCCTTCCCTACTATTGCAGGCTCTAAAGGGTTAAAAGGAGGGTGAGAAAGTGGCCACTTGTAACAGGTACAGCACAGGCTTTTTCCTACCCGCCTTCCCCTACAGATGGGTTAATGTTATTGGCTTATTTGGTTTATGGGTGTTTTTTTTTGCTTTGTATTGTTTCTCTACTTTGTAATGAACATCAACAGTGTTTTGTCCCCTGGCCAGAGCTTCCTGATCCTAGTGCTTGCCCAAGAAGGCTTGGGGAGGCAGGCTAGGATTCTTGGTACATGTGGAGGATGAATACCAATAGGGCCAGAAGGTTTGGTAGCTGACAGATCATTTATGGTATTCCAATGGTTATGGGGGTTATGATAAAAGCTGAAGCCAAAGCCCTATCCACACCAATTTGTTTGTTGTATCTTTATTTGCCTGCAGGCAATTTGGTTGGGGTTGTTTCGCAAAGCAAAAGACCTAAGCTGTCATATGTTGTGTTGTCTTGTGAGTGTGCAATATCGGTATGTGCCATCCACCCTGAAGAACAGAATTTTTCAATGTTGTATTCAACATTACATTATTAAGGTGCATTCCTGTTATTTGTACGCCAATTTTGCCTGTCATTGGTCCAGGGTATACTGTGTGTCCATTGGAGTGGAAATGTCAATACTGGAAGTTAATTGGATTTGGAAATTGGTGATAAAAATATGCAATATGTTACGTACAGGATAGATCACCCCATTTCCCAGGCAGCAATTTATAACTATAATGTAACTCCTGTTAGTTTGAGTTATGTACCATTTCTTAGTGAGTTGTGTGGCAGCTTTCTAATTTGTGTGAAATCAACAATCATAAGGGTCATTTAAGTTACACCGAGGGTCAAGGAATGACTTTGTGACCTTTCATTGTAAATGCTGTCAAACCCGAGATCGATCATGCTTCACTGTAATCAAAACCAGCATCTACAAAGATTAAAAGAAAACCTTCTTTCTCATCTGTAAGATATATTGATTTTTATGATCATAATGTCACAGTGAAATATAACAGGGTGAAGACATGTTTTTGTGTAGCATACCAAATTAAAAGAAAAAGATGCCACAGACTCATATATCTTTCCAAAGCAGACACTGTCTGATTGTATTAACACTTTCCTAGGGCACTTTATTTCAGATTGCCCCTAAAAATATGACTTTATTTCTAAACCTGTTAAAACGTCTTCTATAAAAAACAATAGGAAATGAATGTAGAAACCTTAAAAGACAATAACTGATTTATGTTTTAATATCGGCTTTGGCTGACACTCATTCAACTTGAAATGAAAAATTTCAAATATAAAACTTGGGTCTTCATGTGTATCCGTTTCTAGGTACAGTAATGACTTGAAATATTATACGGGATCAATATTTTGTGCAATTTTATTTTTCGTTCTAGAAAAATATGTAAAAACACAGATGAAACACAGTCCAGTCTGTGTCCAGAAGTAAATATATATCCCTTGTGTTCTCGCAATAGATAGCGGGGCTGGTTTAGAAGAAATAGGTATAGATATAGGTCGACCCCTATTAACCCCTTAATGTCAAAGCCCGTACATGTTCGGGCTCAAAATGCATTGTTTTCAATGGGTTTAGGGACCGCCCATTGTCCTTAAGGTGTTAAAGCTTATTGTCGAAAGACGTAAGGTGAGAGAAGCATCATTCCAATTCTAAAGTACCTTTCTCAAATAGCATGCCATTACCTTTACACTTATTGATGAATATTGTAAGTACGTATTTTTAATCCTACAGTGTCCATTTTCTCTCCTTATATGGTTACAATCATATATAATATACCATGTGAAGAAGAAATAATTAGGGAGTTCACTGATCTTGATTGGAGGTTCCACACAAGGAGCATATGAAGACTATGAAGACTTTACTATAAGGTTCCTAAATGGGCTGCTCAGCGTATAATAACTAGACTTGTGCATTCGTATTCGAGTGAACATGAAAACAAACACGAAGGGTGCGTTTTCATTGTTCAGCTCGAATACTGAAGAAACGAACATGGCGGCGGCAAAACGTACAAGAAGACACACAACACGAAGAATCTTCGTGTACTCCTTCGTTAGTTCCCACTAACTAATCTCCCTAGTCCCTTCCCCTTCTAGCCTACGTTGTCTACGCAGCATCGCAGGGGTACGTGCAAGCTACTCTATTGGTAATCTGCAGTGGCCTCCTCTGGCAACCAATAGAGCCCTTGCCGGCAACCAATAGAGTCGCTCTTATGG
Organism: Spea hammondii; assembly: GCA_029215755.1. Taxonomy (NCBI): domain Eukaryota; kingdom Metazoa; phylum Chordata; class Amphibia; order Anura; family Pelobatidae; genus Spea; species Spea hammondii. Next base: position 8,380,562 of record JARDYJ010000001.1, read on the forward strand.
ACCTTTAACTCCTGTTCCCTTCCTAGGCCACAGGAAGGAGGTAAAGGTCAGTGCGAGCGACTATATTGGTCACAGGCAGGAAGCTCCTCTGGCATTAACCAATGAAGGGCAGGCGACGAATGGAGTCGCTCAGAAGTACCTTTAACTCCTTGAGAGGGGAGACCAATGCCGGAGTTTCGGCGTCAAGAGTTAAAGGTCCGTACAAGCGATTCTATTGGTCGCCAGCAGGGAGCTCCTTCATTTGTGGTTGCCAGAGGAGCTCCCTGCTGGCGATTTTCACTGGGAACCCACCATAACTTTTGTTATTGGTATTTCTTGTGCTTCCCCAAGCCTCAAGTACTAAGCCAGTATCACAACCTCATGCTGATGAGTCACATTAAGGACGAAACATGAGCGGTCTTACCCGAGTTTTGTCTAAAGGCTGTCCTGTACAGTGGGCAATTACTTTCAAGTGATCCATGTATAAAGTGGATATAGAGGCAAAAGGTGATCATTGTTGACCTTGTTTGCATGCGCCTACCCAGAATCCCTTGTGGTTGTGGCAGCACCGTGAGATTTCGGAGGGGAAAACAAGCCTTCTGGCTTGTCTGGTGTCTGTAGATGAGTGTTTAATAATGCTTCTACTACACCCTTAATTTTAAGTGGAAGAGTTTTCTATCACCTTTACCCACCACAACTTTTGTTAATATATATATATACATTATAGTTATGTATTTGTACTTTATTGCATCTAGCTTACACTTCCAGATTTTTCTAGAGACAAGAATATAAATTGGTAGAACATTAGCATGTTGTTATGGTTAGACCCTTTTTTTATATATATATATTCTTTAAGCTCAATCAAATACAATCAATTGATTAATCAGTTCATTCCCTTCTATTCTCCAAAATTAGGAACATGCAAATGAATATTTATGAGTATGTCTAATTACAGATACTTGTTTGCATACATTATACAAAGTTATTTCTTCGGTGGCTTTAATTTTCTATATTTCTGATTACACCTGTGCTGAAGTTTATGATGGGATCACAGAACTTCATAAAAACCCAAAAGGTGAAAAAAAAAATTGTATTTAATAATGCGATTTTTATATTGGTGTAATTACAAAACCACCAAAACATATATTAATGTCATCTTGTAGACCATGTACAAAATACTTATAATAATATTAAAACGATCAAGGGGAACCACCATGCAAAATAGAGTATTATTATTACTATAACAAAGAATAATGGCCAAAATTATATTACTAAATATTTATTATATTGTACTGTATCCTCCATCCACTTGGAGCCACTGGTGCATTTTTAGTTTTTCAGCAGGAGTGGAGAGAAGACTACTTTTACCCAGTGTTTCTCAGCAGATTAACTGAAGCATAAAAATCCCAACACAGTGTTCCCCTTTGAATCCAAAAATTAAATCAGTGTTTGATGCATCCTATAGAAAATGAGTCAGTTATCCGATACATCTGCACTGCTTCTTTCCCTAGCTGATAACCTAAAGCTGTGAAAATCAAGAAATGAAGAAGCAAAAAAATCCAAAAAATAAAAATCAGAATGTTATTGTCTATTAAAAAACTAGTATATTAGCAAAAACCATGAAATATAGAAATATACATTTGATACAAGAGAGCATTCAATCATTGGTTATTAGCTCACTCCCAACATTACTGAACTGTGAGGGTGCTCTGGCATAAAGCACATTAGCCTCATTTTCAGTATTTTTTAAAATGGAATAAAGTTTTACTCACATACTGCACACTACTTCCTCTAAATTTGCAGAAAATACCATGTTTTCATGGCAGCATAGAAGATGGCGACCAAGTGGTTGGGGGGGAGGTTGGACAAGAACATGCCTCTTGGTCCTAGGGGTATTCGAGATGGAATGCAAGTTACCTATGCCCTCCCTACATATTTATACATTAAAAAATATAAAAATGTTGAATAGTTAAAAAACTAATAATAACTATTAAAAAAGAAAAATAGGATACCCTAGTCCCCCTCTAAACCATGAGATCATATCTCGCTTTTTCCCTCCCTATACCTACGTGGTCGAGTAGGTTGAAATAAGTATAGAGCCCACACTTAACCCTATTGACCCCCTCAACCTCTATTCAATGCCTGCGGGTTGGAAAAATGTGTAGATGGAGAAGAGTACCTAGGACGGAGCCTTGAGAAACATCAACAAATAGCGGTATGGAGAGGAACTGCCTGAAAATCAGTCATAAGCACGTGAATTCTACTCGTATGATCCATTTGACTTTATTGGTCTGACTTTTAAGACCATCACCCACATTAAGAACTGGTGAAAAGAAGTGAGAGATAATACTTTACAGAAAATAACTTTTATTGCACACAATGCCCTTTGTTTACATATTTCTCCTACTTAAACTCTAGGACAGGCCTTGGTTTCAACATGGTAAACCATAGAATTCTTCACTTTAACAATCAAGTTTGGACTGGCTAACTGGCCGCTGGCCGACATCACCACAAACTCACCCATGTCCACCCGACCACACAATACTGGAACAGAAAAATGAAGCTTGCGGCAACGCATATGCAGCTGTTGGCTGCACTGACGGCACCTCAAAGTGCCAGGGCCGCCTGGCCATCACCAATCTGGTCCTGTTAACAATAATGTCTCCAAAGTGCCTTTGAAATAAAAGAAAAACAAAACTTTGTGTAATGCAGAACAAGCAGTACTTGGATATTATAAACAAAATGGACTTATTGAAATATGAAAAAAAATTAACTGGGATATCAGCGGCTAAATCCTTTTTAATTAAAAAAAAGGGAAGAATATCATTGTAGTTAGTACAATAATCACCATATTTTTATACAGTTCACTTAATTACATTTATAGCATAGCAATAAACAATGGATCAATATAACAGAATACATTCCATGAAGTTTACAACTAAAAACTTTTTATACTGTGTGTGTTATAATGTGAATAATAAAAAATGGATCTTAGAGGGAATTAGGAAATAATGAAAACAAGGCAATTAATTAGGAAAATGAATTCTGTATTGTGCCTGAGGAAGAAACACAGGTAATCATATGTATGAAACTGATTTATTGTAAAAAAAAAAATGTATTTTTCTTGAAATGAAAAGAAAGTGGTTAATATATTGTCCGTTGTAAGAACCCTCTTCTCCTGTACATGCACCTGCATTGTGATTCCATTGTATAGAAACCAAACAAGATCCTGGTGGGTCTTGAGTTTGTGTCCAGGCCAACCAGCCACTGGAAATGGTAGACGTACATCCAAACAAGTTGGTTGCTGCATCAAGAATATCGTATCTGAAGTCCAATATGGTATTAGGATAGAAGGTACTCTTTTCCGACATTGGTCCCATTCCTTGTCTGAGAACCTTTGCATGCATTTTGAGACCCTGATTTGACCAGCCTTGATTTGGCCTCAGCCTTTTGGTGTTGAGCCTTGGGCTTTACCTTTGTGTCCAAGTTTTCCTTGACTGGAACCCTGGACATCTCACTCCCTCTTCTAACTTGTCTCATGAACTCTCTCTGAAATCGCATCCTGAATGCCATCTCACTACCTACTGTAAAACGTAATATCCCAGAGATGAAACTATTGGTCAAATCCCCTCTCCTCTATGTCTCGCCCATTACATCGCCATCACAGTTCAAAATGTCATTGCCTATGTTTATTGTTTGCTTCCACGGCATAGGAACACCAAGCGAACCCTATTTTTTTTTTTTTTACACTAATTCATCACGGAACAATTTTTTAAAGTTGAAAAATTTAATTAAGTATGAACTGCAGGGTATAAATAAAAGTAACGACAGGGGGACACTAATTAAAAAAACTACAGAACAAAATCTTTCCACTGTCCAGTAAGATCATTTTAAATTCTCGACTTAAGGGCATCGTATTTTTCCTAACTTTGGGGGAACTTTTGTTGGAGAAACTGCAAAAAATACAATATTAAAGATAAAAAGAATAGGGGGAACTGTGCAATAACTCAAGGTACTTTTTTAATATACAAATTATTTATACACAGTGGATATCATCATAGCAGACACTATTGTAAATTAATGACCCCCTTCATCAAAAACAACATGCTTTGCAAGCTTATATTCTTAAAAAATATTTCTAGCCTGCTATGCTCTTAGACACCCATTTGTTTTGCTCTTGTCTGTTATGACATAAGCAACAGAAAGCAACAATGAATTTTTGAGACATTTATGAAACAAATAAATGAAGCAGCTTGAAATGTATATCAAGGGAGAAAAGGAGACTTGAATTACGATATATGAATTCAAATCAGTAGCCTTTCTAAGGATATTCATTTTTAAGATGAAAACTATTCTTGAGTACTTCTCAAGTAAAAATAAAATAACTGATTGAAGTTATTAAATAAAAAAAAACATTACCGTAATCTTCATAAATAAGTTTTTTCAATATTTTAAAAGCAAAATAAATTGTAACAAAAAGCTGGGATTTTTTTTATATTCGGTATTAGACTTGTGCATTTGGATTCCTACGAATTTTGATATTAACAAAATGTATCAAGTTATTTCATTTGTGCGAATGTCCCAAAAAAAAGAAGGGACCCCAATGAAACAAACAAAAATGAAGCAGAGAGCTTTCAATTTTTGTTTGCATTTCGTTGCTTTTTCACTCTCTAACATTCTCACTCACACTCTCAGGTTCTCTCACATTATTAATCGCTCTATCTCACGCTCTCTCACACTGTCTCACAATCTTTCTCAATGTCTCCCTACCTTCTCCACTGACTGCTTCCGTGTGTCTCCGTCTCCTTTTCCCCTGCCCTGCTTCTTCTCTTGCCTCTTCTTGGTCTTCTGTCTTTGTTCATCTGCTTCTCCCCAGTATCAGCTCTGTTAACCAGGCCTCCAAGAATACTTGGAGGAAAGAATGGGTAGAGGCTGTCCCCGTGCCTCCGCTCTTTTGCGGAAGAATAATGCAGAAACACTTCTCTTTCACTCTTTTCTGCCATGAAGCTAGGAAGAAGAACACAATTATGTGACCAGGTGACAATTAATTTATATTAATATTTTGTGGAGGTATGGTGCCCTCTAAGACTAGTAGGTCAGAGGCTTAGATGTAATATAAGGAAGTTTTATTTACAGAGAGGGGGGTAGATAAGTGGAACAGCCTCATGGTTGAAATACTAGAGCCTAATACACTCACTAGAGGCTAATACACTCACTCACGCTCTCTCTCAATGTCTCCCTACCTTCCCTGCAAAGCGATTCATTGTCCCTGTCTTCTTCTCGGCACTCACTAGAGGCTAATACACTCACTCACGCTCTCTCTCAATGTCTCCCTACCTTCTCCGCAAAGCTGTTCATTGTCCCTGTCTCCTTCTCCGCAGCTCTGCTTCTTGTCTTGCCTCTTCTTGTTCTTCTGTCTCCTGTATTATTTCTTCTGTCTTCTTTCTTAGTCCGCTTCTCCCGCTACGAATCGTACAAATTAGAATGCACAAGTCTAGTTCTTATCCGCCAAAGAATTCTGTTTCTAACAATGCCTCCCTCCATCCTATGTGGACAGGTGCTTCATATTTGCATTCTGATTATTAATTTGTATCGTGCGTTGAATAAAAATACCTGGCATGAATTCCTCATTGTGAAATAGTGTACATTTTTTGGTAGACTTAATTTAGTATTTATTTCCAAAATTCTTCTTTTTCATATACAGATTTTGAAGATTGAAACCTTTGTTTTTTAAGTGTAAAAATGGCAGCTGTTACTTAATATTTACTTAAAATAAACACTTTAACCGCATTGCAGAGTAAGAAGAAAAACTGAAAATCTGGTTTGTAATTATGTTAATCCACAAAATTCATGCAGAGGAATAGGGTAATTGATTTTTTTTTTTTTTACTATTTGTGCAAAGAAGTTTACTGTAAGTATTAAAAGAGTTCAAGAAGATAAAACATTAGATATTAAATAGCTTCTTTTTTACATTAAATTTGTTTATTGTAGCTAATAAAACTGCTATAAAATGCTAATGAGTTGTTTGTGCATATATTTCTGTGAACACAGTTGTGGTTATGTTTTCGGAGTTTTTTTTAATTAAAAACGTGTTTATAACTGCTATGTTAAAATGTATTTAGAGTAAATTTTTAATGATTGCAATTTTCCACCAAACTTTATAAGAGACATAATTATTTACATTTTATGTATCTGACACTGGGTGGCACAGATTTATATTTCTATGTATGATTGGAAAGAATAGATACTCATAAAACAGGGTGATATTGTCACGCTACCGGCAGGGAGATCCGCTGGGTCCCCCGGCCGGCAACAGCAACCACCGCGAGGCAGGGGGAGACCCTCCGCTTCGGTCCGGCAGCCGCAGCTGCCGCGAAGAAGAGGGAGACCCCCCGCTTCTGAACGGCAGCGGCAGCCGCCGCGAGGTAGGGGAAGACCCCCTGCTCCCGCACGGCAACCTCGGTCCCCGCGCAGAAGGGGGAGACCCCCCACTTCTGCACAGAAGACGCGGTCGCCGCGGAGAAGGGGGAGACCCCCCGCTTCTGCAGGGCAGGCGCAGCCGCCGCGGAGAAGGGGGAGACCCCCCGCTTCTGCAGGGCAGGCGCAGCCGCCGCGGAGAAGGGGGAGACCCCCCGCTTCTGCACAGCGGAGACAGCCGCTGCAGATGGAAGGGGAACTTACCTCTTCCACGTCGCGTTCCCAGCAGCTTCACAGGTCCAGCTCTGGTATCCGGACGCGTTCTTCTTCACGCCACCTAGTGGCGCCCGAGGAAACTGCACCTGCTTATATAGGACGATTACGCAATCGCCAACCACAAGATGGCCGCGCAGGAAGTGACGTAACGGCACTTTGAAATTTTGGCGGGAGATCTCCAATTAGTGCCTAACTTCCTGTGCCTACTTAAGAGACTTCAGTACACTAAGACCTTGCCTTCTGATGGTCGTCTATGCCCTGTGCTAGCACCCAGATAGCGTTCCTCTGCTTGATTCCTGAATTTGACCTCGGCTTGCTTGACTATTCTGATCTCTGGTATCCTGACCTCGGCTTGCTCCTCGTTTATCCTACTCTCCGGTATCCTGACCTCGGCTTGCTCCTCGTTTTTCCTGCTCTCCGGTATCCTGACCTCGGCTCTCTGGACCATCCCTGCAGTCCTACCTGACTACGGAGTCTCCTCTGTACGCTGTGCCGTGACAGAATCAGAAGGCCATCATGAGACCCGCTTCGGTAGGACAAGGGTCCACTGAGGCTCGACTTGACGAGATGGATCATCGTCTGGATCAATTTGCTCAAGCTCTTCAGACCTTGCTTCAGCGTACTGATCCTTCGCAGCAAGCACCTCAACCTGTGGCGGCTCCTACTCCACCACCGTTACCAGTGGCCACGGTTCCTGCTCACCTGCCTCCACCCCAACGCTACAATGGGGATCCAGCAACCTGTCGAGGTTTTTTGAACCAGTGTGAGATACACTTTGAACTGTCTCCTTATGCCTTCCCCACTGAACGTGCCAAGGTGGGATACGTCATTTCACTCCTTACGGATAAAGCCTTGGCATGGGCTTCACCGCTTTGGGAGAGGAACGTCTCTACAGTGCGCTCCTATGCTGAATTTGTTTCCAGTCTACGTGCCGCATTTGATACTCCGGGTAGAAGGGCCACTGCTTCTAATTCGCTCTTTACCATCCGTCAGGGTTCCCGTCCGCTTCTGGAATACGCTATAGAGTTCCGGACCCTGATGGGAGAGGTGAACTGGACTAATGAGGCATTAGTGGCTGCCTTTCTGAATGGACTTTCTGAGACCCTCAAAGACGAGACTGCTGCCAGAGATTTGCCCACAGAACTAGACTCCGTGATTTCGTATATTTCCCAAATTGATCTGCGTCTCCGCCAAAGGCAAGCACAACGGGAGAGTTTGAAGTCACGTGACAAGGGTGAGAGATCTACTACACGCTTCTTACCACAGTTTTCTTCTGCCGATCCCTCGAACGAACCATCTGAGGAACCCATGCAGCTGGGAGCCACTCGACTCTCTGATCGAGAGAGGAACAGACGGAGACGGGAGGGATTATGCTTTTACTGTGGACTCTCGGGTCACTTTATCGGACACTGTCCTAGCAGGCCGGGAAACGCCCGCACCTAGGTAGGCGAGGGGAACCTACCATAGGTGTGGTGAACTATTCCCCTAACCTGTTCACCACCCGAATGACTGTTCCGGTTCGTCTAGTCTGGGACTCTGGATTCGTTGACACTGAGGCTTTCCTGGATTCCGGCGCTGCCGGCAACTTTATTGATTCTGTGTTTTGTGAGCAGCAACGCATTCCCACCCTATCCCTGCCCGTACCGTTAGCTATTGAAGCTATTGATGGTAGACCGCTTCGTCCTGATCAGATTTCTCGTTCTACAGCTCCACTCAACCTTGCCGTCGGGATTGTACACAAGGAACGTTTACAACTACTCGTCATCCGCTCGCCCTCCATTCCCATTATATTGGGATTTCCGTGGCTACAGGTACATAATCCTGTTATTGATTGGACTACGACTCAGATCACGTCCTGGAGTGCGCCCTGTAAGGCACATTGCCTCACTCCTCTAAAGCTTGCCACGATTACAGCCTCTTCGAGGGAGGCCTCTTCCCTGCCGAAACAGTACCAGGACTTCGCGGACGTATTTGATAAGAAAGAGGCTGAGAAACTACCACCACACAGACCGTACGATTGCCCGATTGACTTGCTTCCTGGGACCATGCCACCCCGGGGGCGGGTTTACCCACTCTCCATTCCGGAGACCCAAGCTATGGAATCGTACATAGAGGAGAATCTTCGCCGAGGATTTATCCGCCGGTCTGTATCACCCGCTGGCGCAGGGTTCTTCTTCGTGAAGAAGAAGAATGGGGAACTTCGTCCATGCATCGATTATCGGGGCCTGAACAAGATTACCAGGCGTAACACTTACCCTATTCCACTGATTTCCGAACTTTTCGACAGGCTACGTGGGGCTACTATCTACACCAAGCTGGATCTCCGGGGAGCGTACAATCTTGTCCGAATCCGTGCTGACGATGAATGGAAGACCGCCTTCAATACTCGTTCAGGACACTATGAATATACCGTTATGCCATTTGGGCTATGCAACGCCCCGGCGGTCTTCCAGGAGTTCATTAATGACTGCCTTCGAGACTTCCTTCAACAGTTTGTGGTGGTGTACCTCGATGACATTCTGATATACTCCTCCGATTTGCAGTCACACCGCACCCATGTTAAGCGCGTTTTGTCCCGACTACGGCTCCATGGACTATACGCTAAACTCGAGAAGTGTGAATTTGAGATCCAGAGGGTGATATTTCTTGGATACGTTATTACGCCCTCAGGCTTTGAGATGGACCCATCCAAGGTGCAGGCCATCAGAGACTGGCCTCAACCACTGGGCCTCAAACCCCTACAGCGTTTTTTGGGGTTTGCTAATTATTATAGACGTTTCATCCGTGACTACTCCAAGGTCGCTGCTCCCCTGACGGTCCTTACTAAGAAAGGGGCCAATACCCTGGAGTGGTCTCCCGAAGCCATTTCCGCTTTTTCCCGACTCAAGACCAAGTTTACCACCGCTCCTGTGTTACGTCATCCTGATCCTCGGTTACCGTTTGTTTTGGAGGTCGATGCATCTGAGTCTGGAGTCGGGGCTGTGCTTTCACAGAGGGCTTCCTATAGTGGTCCTCTCCATCCTTGCGGGTACTTCTCCAGGAGATTCTCCCCGGCGGAGAGGAACTATGATGTGGGAAACAAGGAACTTCTGGCTGTCATCCTCGCGCTGGAGGAGTGGCGTCATCTTCTGGAGGGTGTTCCTATTCCCACGCTAATTCTGACAGATCATAAGAATCTTCAGTATATAGAGCCTGCCAAGTGCCTGAATCCCCGGCAGGCCAGATGGGCCTTGTTTCTTTCCCGCTTCTCGTTTGTCCTGACCTATCGTCCAGGCTCCAAGAACGTCAAGGCGGACGCTCTCTCCCGTATGCATGTGTCCCCCGAGGAGGAGGGTCGGGCGCCCGAACCCATCATACCTGCTACCAAGGTCCTGGCTGCTCTACATACTTGTTGCCGAACTCCCTTGCTTGACCGGATCGCTGGTTTTCAAGCCCGAGCTCCAGCCTCCTTGCCAGCTGGGAGACTGTTTGTTCCCGCGCACCTCCGTACCCGCGTGCTTCGCCTGTCCCATGGGTCCAGAACCGCCGGCCACCCTGGGCTAGCACGTACCAAGGACCTTGTTTCGAGGACATTTTGGTGGCCAGAATGGACTAAGGATACTGCCCTGTTTGTCCGCTCCTGTCTCAAGTGCGCCGCCAATAAGTCCTCCAGGAGACACCCTGCCGGGTTGCTTCACCCATTGCCCCGTCCTTCAAGGCCTTGGACTCACCTTGCCATGGACTTTATAGTGGACTTGCCCAACTCTAAGGGGCATACCGTGATTCTGATGATCATTGATCGTTTTTCAAAGATGGCGCACATGATACCTTTGAGGAAACTTCCCACGGCATCAGTATTGGCGGACATATTCTTGCGGGAGATAGTCCGTCTTCATGGAGTACCCACCGAGATCGTCTCCGACCGCGGTACCCAATTTATTGCACGTTTTTGGCGCGAGTTCACGAGGGCATTGGGTGTTACACTAGCGTTTTCTTCGGCCTATCACCCACAGTCTAACGGCGCTGCAGAGAGGGCTAACCAGCACCTTGAACAATATCTGCGCATTTTCATCAACCAACATCAGGATGATTGGGTTGACCTGCTTCCTTTGGCGGAGTTTGCTCGGAACAATGCGGTACAAGAGTCTACGGGAGAGTCCGCCTTCTATTGTGTCTACGGTCTTCATCCGCAACCCTTCCCTGGAGCCTTTCCGAATTCTACTGATCCTGCTTTGGAGGAACGGCTGACTAATATACAGTCCACCTGGGCTTCGGTGCAGAGAACTCTGGAACTGGCTGGTAGACGACAGGAACTCCAAGCCAACAAGAGACGTTCCGGTACTCCTGCGTATTCTCCGGGGGACCGCGTTTGGTTGTCTACGAGATACCTACGGCTCCGCGTGCCCAGCATGAAGCTGGCACCGCGTTTCATCGGTCCCTTTTCGATCGTCCGTCGGGTGAATCCTGTTGCCTACGAACTTTCCCTGCCTAGGACACTCCGTATCCCTCGAGTCTTTCATGTCTCCCTATTGAAGCCACTGGTCTGCAACCGTTTTTCTACTAGACCCCCTGTCGCGGGGACTTCAGGGCATATTCCTCAAGCCATCCTGGACTGTCGCAGACAACAAGGGAGTCTTCAGTATCTTGTTCATTGGAGAGGACATGGCCCAGAGGATCGTTCCTGGGTTCCTGAAGCTCGCTTCCACGCCCCTCATCTCGTGCGTGCATTCCATGCTAAGAGGCAGCGTGGTTCGGGCAGGGGTCGTCCTGAGGTCGCCCCTTTAAGGAGGGGTACTGTCACGCTACCGGCAGGGAGATCCGCTGGGTCCCCCGGCCGGCAACAGCAACCACCGCGAGGCAGGGGGAGACCCTCCGCTTCGGTCCGGCAGCCGCAGCTGCCGCGAAGAAGAGGGAGACCCCCCGCTTCTGAACGGCAGCGGCAGCCGCCGCGAGGTAGGGGAAGACCCCCTGCTCCCGCACGGCAACCTCGGTCCCCGCGCAGAAGGGGGAGACCCCCCACTTCTGCACAGAAGACGCGGTCGCCGCGGAGAAGGGGGAGACCCCCCGCTTCTGCAGGGCAGGCGCAGCCGCCGCGGAGAAGGGGGAGACCCCCCGCTTCTGCAGGGCAGGCGCAGCCGCCGCGGAGAAGGGGGAGACCCCCCGCTTCTGCACAGCGGAGACAGCCGCTGCAGATGGAAGGGGAACTTACCTCTTCCACGTCGCGTTCCCAGCAGCTTCACAGGTCCAGCTCTGGTATCCGGACGCGTTCTTCTTCACGCCACCTAGTGGCGCCCGAGGAAACTGCACCTGCTTATATAGGACGATTACGCAATCGCCAACCACAAGATGGCCGCGCAGGAAGTGACGTAACGGCACTTTGAAATTTTGGCGGGAGATCTCCAATTAGTGCCTAACTTCCTGTGCCTACTTAAGAGACTTCAGTACACTAAGACCTTGCCTTCTGATGGTCGTCTATGCCCTGTGCTAGCACCCAGATAGCGTTCCTCTGCTTGATTCCTGAATTTGACCTCGGCTTGCTTGACTATTCTGATCTCTGGTATCCTGACCTCGGCTTGCTCCTCGTTTATCCTACTCTCCGGTATCCTGACCTCGGCTTGCTCCTCGTTTTTCCTGCTCTCCGGTATCCTGACCTCGGCTCTCTGGACCATCCCTGCAGTCCTACCTGACTACGGAGTCTCCTCTGTACGCTGTGCCGTGACAGATATATTATGAACAGGGTAAACTATTAAGCAGCCATGAAGCACTTTGAAAAGAGGCACATTTAAGCGTATTATCTATGCATAATGCAAGGCCTTCTTCTAGCTGAAACCCACCATTGTTGGCCCTCTAGGAGGCATATTTCATATATATAGTAAGATGAAGATTTCCATGTCACAGCAATTTACCGGCATCTCGTGGTCAATGAATTCATAACACGGGGGGGGGGGGGTTCCAGGGCAAATTTTGAAAACTCTTACTATTACCCTGTCGACTATGGCATGGTCCATTTATCAAGAATACTTGATTGGTTGCAATGCCACTTAACAAACTTAGCGGAATTGTTTTTTAGATATAATTGCAGAATAAAATGGCATTGATGTAGAATAGAAGTTAATTAGAAATAGACTATGCACTAAGATGATTTTTGTTTTGATGTACTGGACAGATAGCCCGGGCTGGTCATCAAGTATACCAGGGAAATACCCAATGCCACTAACTGGAATCATTCCATACTCACCTGATCTGACCTTTTACCTGCCAGTTGGGAATTATTTACTATACTGGATAGGGCAAGGGGAGCATGGTGTTACTTGTTGCTTACCTTCAATGCCTTACTAATCCTCCAAGAGTAAAGTACATTGTTGCATCTTATGCTTGCAAATTCTGGCATTGCAAGCTTGGGGGAGGCAGACCCAACTTTTCCAATAATTGTCCACACCAGTTTATTTGACCAGAAAGGGCATTGGATCGAATCAAAGTTTCATAGGCTTCTGGAGTGAGTGAATAACAAAAAGCATCATCCTACACTCCTCTTCTACCCTTTTCTTCCTCTAACCACCTGTGTCTTCCAGGGGCATATAAACGTGCCGTTGACACACGTCCATGGATAGTTGTTATCTAAAATAATTGGTAGTTTGATCTAAAATAATCTGTTTGAGTTATAGATTTAGCCCCGGTGTGCAGTATAAAAGCTAATCAGATAATGAGTATTATTTTTGTACTATTTTCTATCTTGCAATTACTTGTACATGTGTACTTAGTACATAGACATAGTAACATCTGTTCATTTAGAGAAGTTGCAGTTAGCCCAGATTTTAATTGGCTACTTCTGGCATTTAATAAACTTCCTAGTACACCATTACACTCATGAAATACACATCTATAAGTATCCTGGGAACGTGTTCCTGGCTGAAGAAACTTAATTACAACCAAAAGAAAATGGAGAGAAAAAAAAAATACCTACGATTATTCACCGGCTTTATAGACTACAGTTTCTTTTAGCATAAATGTTTGCCATGTTGATGCTAATGAACTCGTTACAACCTCACAAACTCCTTGTTCTGCAATAGAATCTTCATTTATAATTCTTATGACATAAAATAGTTTTGGCTTACAAACAGAACCTGAATTATCACGTAGATTCTAAAATAATACCATAATAAATCTTCTGCTAGTCCTCAGCAGTGGTCCCATCAGCATTATATAGGCTATGCAAGCTTCATTCAGCCTATTAATTAGCTTTAGTACAAATAACAGTCAACCATTGCTTTATATACAAAAAAAACTTGTTACGGCTATGGAAGATAGAAACAGAATGTGATGCAGGGCCAGAAGGACAATGATGAGATGGCTCATGTAGCATGAAGCCGGACATATCCAAACCCTGGCCGCACTCTGCTGCACTCAATCAACATCTAGAGTGGTAGGTCGGTTGAGTGTGTGGTGCTTATAGCCCACTGGGCAAATGGTAGTTGGCCAGTTCTGGCATGATTGGATGACATTGATTAGTCCTCGGCCTTGTCTTATGTTTTGAACAGCATTATTCCAAACCCATGCATGTTTAACCCCTTAACGACAATTGCCGGTCCTGGCACGACACGGAAAAGCATGTGCTTTACGACAATTGACGTGCCAGGACCGGCACGTCTTTAAACGGGTGCAGAAAGCGATCTACTTTCGCTTTCTGCACCCAAAAAGCGTTGCTGAATGCCTCGACCTCGAGGCATTCAGCAACGCCGCGATCGGCACGAAGGGGCCATCTCTGGCCCCTCCACGGGGCGTCAACATCCGCCATACTTTGTATGGCGGCGGACGCCCGTTTTAAAAGCGTTTAGGAGGCGATCAACGATCGCCTCCTAAACTTAAATGGTGTCGCTGGAATGCCTCGATCAGGAGGCATCCAGCGACACCAAACACTTACCTTTCGGTGGGCTGTGACCGCTCCGGAGAGCGGTCACAGCCGCAGCTGCCGGTGATCTTCGCCATCAAGGAAGATGGCCGCCGCCCTGCAAGAGAAACAAGCAAGTTTTAAAAGCTCGCTAGACGGTCTCCAGACCATCTAGAGAACTCTGGCTCCACTTGCAGGTTGAATACAGGTACTGCATTCACCATGCAAGTCAATGGAGCCCAGCTTTCTAATCACATTGTGATTAGTAAAAAAAAAATTAAAAAATAAAATAAAATTAATAATTAGAAAAAAATAGTAAAAAAACAGTAAAATGTAAAAATCATTTCCCACTGATGTCACTATCAGGGGAACCTCCAAGTTGAAAAAAAAATGTTTAAAAATTTTTTTTTAAAAAGGCAACAAAATATAAAATATATATATAAAAAATATATTTTTGTGAGCAAGTCCTAAAATTAGCATATTAGCTTAAAACAATTCTCGCATGGAAAGAGTTAAAATACTGGCATATTAAATGCCCGTGGGGTGTCTACTTTTAAAAAAGGTATGATTTGATGGGGTAAATTGAATTGGCCAGGTTCAACAAGGTCCCAATTAACACCGGGGGAAGGATGGCCACACATCTAATTTCCAATTAGAAAAATGCACACGTACAAAATGTGGCCTTTTAGTTCCCCCAAAAAATGACAAATTCATGCATGTGGGGTATCACTGTACTCAGGAGATGTTGCTGAACACATATTGGGGTGTCGTGTGACAGCGGCATATACCAGGAGCTGTAAATTCATACATAAAGTAGGTGTGTGTGGGAAAAATACACACACAAAAATACTACTGCAAACTTTGAAACAATGCTGGTGGTAAAATGTGTGCATGCAAAGAGTTAAAATACCAGCATTTAAAATACCCTGGGGTGTCTAGTTTTCAAAAATATATGGTTTTGTTGGGCACACTGAAATGGCCCGGCTCAAAGATGTACCAAATAGGGCATGGGCAGTGGATCCCCAAATGCCAAAGTTCAACATTGAAAAATGCGCATGCCCCAAATGTGGCCCTTTTGCCCCCAAACAGCCAGGCAAAATCATTCATGTGGGGTATCACTTCGCTCAGAAGATGTTGCTGAACACATATTGGGGTGTTTTGTGATAGTGACATAAACGAGAACATTTTAATTCATACCTGAAGTAAAATGTGTGTGGCAAAACAAATGCAAAAAAATGACTACCACAAAGTTTGACAAAGACTGGTGGTAGATATGGTGCATGGAAAGAGTTAAAATACTAGCATTTGAAATACCCTGGGGTGTCTAGTTTTCAAAAATATATGACTTGATGGGGTAAATTGCATTGGCCGGGTTCAAAGATACCCGAAATGGCACATGGGGGGAAGAATTACCAGATTTGGAAAAAATGGCTTTGAAATAGCAAAACGCTACCTGTACTTATTGCCCCATAATGGGTAGAAAAAAGCAAAAAAACATAAAAACATTGGGTATTTCTAAACTCAGGACAAATAGTAGAATCTATTTAGCAGGTTTTTTCATTACCTTTTTTAGATGAGTAAAAGATTTTTCAACTAAAAGTTAGAAACAGTCATTTTTTTCTAAGTTTTTCACCATATTTTATACTTTTTTTAGTAGTAAATAATAAGATACAATCAAAACAATGTCATCTAAAGAAAGCCCTTCTTGTCCTGAAAAAAACAATATCTAATGTGTGTGGGTTCAGTAAACGGGAAAGAAGAAAATTACAGCTAAAGACGAGCAGCGCAGAAATGTTAAAAAGGCCATTGTCACGAAGGGTACAAAAAGTAAAATCAGCCTTTGTCACGAAGGGGTTAAATACATTAACTGCTACCATTTCAGCTGGAAAACAGCCTTTTCTTGGTGTGAAAAATAGTTAATTGTCTTTAATTCAAATGGGTTTTTTGGTATATTATTTTAGTTCAGTAAATACCATTCCATAAGTTGCCTCCTCACACAAGCTGTGTTGAGGGGCCTCTCTCTTCTCCTATCTGTCCTATTTCGGATCTGAATGCCTCTGTCTCTGTCTCTGAAGCCTTGTTTGGAGTTAGAGCCCAATGTTGGATCTAATAAGCTATATGTGCCAATTTGTCACATAAATGAACAAGTTATATGATAACAAACAACCAGCCTGGTATTAAATAACGAGGATGTTCCTTAGAAGTCGTTAGTGACATAATCAAAGGATTTTTTTGTGCGCCAAGGAGGATTTGTAGGCTTCCCAGAAGCTGGAGGCCCTCCATGCACAGGTGATGCAAGGGCCTGTTATGTTGTTTAATTAATAGAACTTTAAAAAGTAGAATTATGAAAAAAATAAAGATTCCATTTTTAAAAAACCTTCAAATAATATAATTTTTAGATTAGGGGAGTGTTTGATTCATTTTACACAAAAAAAAAACCTTAAGCACAACTGAGTGACAGAAGGCTTATGTGAGATCTCATAAGATATTATACTTTAGCTTTTGCCACAATTTGATTGTTACAGTACGGAGCATGAGATACATTTACACCTATTTCAACAATATAATGGAAAACAAAATCAGCGAAAGGAACTCTTTTTCAAATTCTATGTTCAATTCAAGCACCTGACACAGAGGTGATGACACCTGAAGATGTGTCTTACTCTGTAAGGAGCGATACCACCAAAATAATTATGTGAGTCTAATAATACATTTATGAAACAAGATAATAATGTCACCGACCAATTATTTGGGCGTAAAACATTACCTACTGCTTTTCTTGTGTGACATCCCTGTAATTTAAGTACCATACAAAATTAGAAGGATGTTATTTTAATGCCCGGGTGCCGTATTGTAATATTCTGTTTGGTCTCTGTGACAACGAAGATGTTCCGAAAAAAATCGAAACTATTTCTGCATTAATATTTTTTGGATATGAAAAAATGCTTTGTTGCATTGGATAATTTACTGTTATAGGTTTCTGATAATATATAGACTATCATTTCTTCATGATTAATGCAATATATAATTATCTATTAAGATTTAGTGCACTCACACTTATCATTTATAAATATTGTAAGTATACTAGTAGATATCAGGCAGCCATGAAGTACGATGGTTAACCGTCCACATTTGCGCTTTGTTTTTGTATAAAGTACGTGTTATGTGTCACGATCTTATAGGTGGGTTTCGTGGTAAACAACTTAGAATGACATGTT
This sequence comes from Spea hammondii, assembly GCA_029215755.1. Classification (NCBI taxonomy): domain Eukaryota; kingdom Metazoa; phylum Chordata; class Amphibia; order Anura; family Pelobatidae; genus Spea; species Spea hammondii. The sequence goes on from JARDYJ010000001.1 coordinate 8,398,319, forward strand.
CAAGGTTTTGCAGGTGTCCGTTCGTGGTAAACAACGTTGAGTGACATAGTCGACGTCATACCGTGTGGCGGACAAAAGTATATAAGATAGCAAGATCGCGAGTTTGGGGGGTGGCGGAATACTGCGCTTACTGAGAGACTGTATCCCACGGGTATGTTGCAAATTATTATCTTTATTGGCAAGCATTATACTTATTTTTAAGAACTCTGCTTTATAGATACATTTTTGGATTAAAATTATTTATTGTTTGTATTATATATATACTCAATAAACATAGGATTGTAAGCTAGTTTGAGCAGGGCCCTCCTCACCTGTTGTCTCTGTTAGTCAATTTGTTATGTTACATACTACTTGTTATGTCCTGTCCACCCATTGTACAGTGCTACAGAATTTGATGGCGCTATATAAAGCAATAAATAATAATAGTTTGATTTACAATTCTCAAGTACCTTTATTTTATTATACCCTCAATTATTCATTATGAATAGAGGGACCTTACCATTTATATAAAATTATTTCTTTGGTACCTGCATGATAAGCTCTGCTAAATCCTGACAAATAAGACATTAAAAATGGTTGAAATGGTGGTACAGAGGTATACAGAGACATATCAAGATGCCCAAACCTGAGGCTCCCAGCACCACCTACTGGGAACCTCCCATCAAATGCTCTACATGCCTGGTAAGTTACCCCCCGGCTGTGACAGCATAAATACCCCAACCTAACACAACAAACAGGGAGGGAGTGAGGGACAAACAACACAGGGTAAGGTGACAACAAAATGGCCCTCAACCTTGTGACACAATCCCTTAAACCAGCCAACTAAACCCCGCCCCCAACGAACAAAATTGGCACCAAGGCCTAGCCCTACTCGGGATCCCAGTCAGGGCCCACTCTGGCCCATGCTGGCCCCAGTGGACATCATTAAAGTGCATATTATGGCTGGAGTGTGATTGTAAAGAAGGTTAAAAAAAATCTAAACATCATTGAGGTTTGTCAACAAATGGGTAAAAGGTTACTAATGTATTTATAAACTTGATTTTCATAAAAATGATAGTAAACAAAAGAAAAATGGTGATAATAAAGGAGACATTATTTGTCTGCTTGTATGTGACTGATAAAAAAATGGAAAAACCCATAATAATTTAATATAATGCCCCACTTTTTTCGAACAGTCACGGAAATACTGTATATTGTAAATTTTGCTTTCTGATATCCAATTATTTTTTGTTCTCTAAGTTCAAGATGATGATTTCAAAAGCAAAGTAAATATCTTTTGGAAGTGTTGGTAACTTTACATAACAGAAACTGTATTTAAATAATAGGATCTGACAGGGTCAGCGCTATTTTAAATTAAAATAAAAAAACTCTTTATCGAGACAATGTTCTTATAACCCTTTTTCCAACAATACTTTTATAACAAAATTTTCTGCTAAAATTCATAAAATTATTATTGCAGTATATCAATGATTACAAGGCTTAAAAGGAAAGTGTCATCTATATTATTTTTTTTTTTAATCAGTGTAAACATTTTAGAAATACTTTGCATAATATTGGCCCAGAGCCACTCCTTCAGCCACCAAACATGACCTTGGACAATAGATATGTCCAGCATGGATACAGCATACTATGGAAGCAGTTCTAGCTAGGCACAGACCATGTGGTGTATATTAGCCAAACATTGATAATTGATGTCCCCAACCAGTCTATTGAGAAGTCAACGTACCAGGTAGCCAATTGCCTAACCTGGGGACCCAGGGCAAGCTATAGGGAGCTCTCCCTCTTTTAGGGAAGTGGCTTCACATAAGGGTGGGGCTAGTTGAGCATATGGGTAGGGCAAGCTCTATTTAGGGGCAGGGCTAGCACCAGATAGCCTTTAGTAGCAAAGAACTGGACTGGGAGCAGTATAAAGTGAGCAGGAGTGAGTATGGCCACCCATCACTCCCCTGCGTTCTTCCAAACCAAACTCATCCAACCATGTCTTCATGGATCTTGCTTTGTGCACTAGGGAACAGTCTTGCTGGAATATAAAAAAGGTCTTCCCCAAACTGTTCCCACAAAGTTGGACGCATAGCATTGTCCAAAATGTCTTGGTATGCTAACTGGCCCACACAGAGCCCTGACCTCAACTCCATCGAACACCATTGGGATGAACTGGAATGGAGATTGCGAGCCAGGCCTTCTCATTCAACATCAGTGCCTGACCTCACAAACGCTCTACTGAATGAAAGGGCTAAAATTCCCACGGAAACTCCCCAAAATCTCGTGGAAAGCCTTCCCAGAAGAGTGGAAGCTGTTATAGCTACAAAGGGGGGACCAACTACATATTAATATCTATGGATTTAGAATAGGATTTCATCAAAGTCCCTGTTGGTGTAATGGTCAGATGACCCAATACTTTTGTCCATATAGTGTACATTTTAATGCCACCACAACATATACATGATTTATTTAGCTTCACAATTACTCTTAAGCTAATGTTACAAGGGCTAAACATTGCAAACACATATACATAAAATGCTTAATTTAGGTTTCAGCCTAAAAAGGATGCTAATTTAAAGTTTTCTTCTAACAGTGATCTAAAATGCATGTAATGTGCTCAGACACATCATTTTAAAACATCACTTAACTTTCTCACCACGAGCAAAGCCTTATATATTCCTTTTTTAGAAAAATATCTGATTCTCCTTCCGGAATACAGTAAATTATAGTGAATCAAATTCAGAGATGTGGCTTGACTGTTCAGATAGCAAAGTACAGTCAATTATGGGGCTGTTTATTGACCTGTAAATTCACAGCTCTTCCTAACAAAAATGTAATCTCACTGCAAAGACTTTTCTTTCCCAAAACTGAGCATATTGTTAGTAAAAAATGAATTATATTGCTTTAATGAATACTGAAATAACATGACTGCTGATGAGGGATCCAGTTATTGTACAGGAGAAGGCTGACTTGTCACCATGTGCCATCCAACACTTGACAGGCAGTATATGTGCTAATCATTTTTTTGTACTCAATGTTTGTATTTTGCAATTAAAATTGAAAGACTCTATAATTAAACTTCTCTTCTGGACTGGGTTAAGCATTATACAAACAATGGGGTAAAGTATGTGTGTGTTCATTAGAAGAGATGCCTTGTTTACAACTGAACAAACAAGATCTTGGCCATCTGTGTGTGTGGTTTCTTGCATACATCAAGCAAGCTACTTGAATTCTGTGGTTTTCAACCATAGAGTTGACCGATGGAGACACTTGGGAGCAGCAAATGTAGACTAGGCTCATATTTTTGGGAGTCTGGAGTCAAGAAGTGGGGGTGTGAATGGGGGATTCTCATGGGGGGGGAATGGGGATTCATATGGGGGTGTGCAAGCGAATAGCATGTGTCCGGGCTGATATGCACCTTTTCATCCAAACAGCCACATGTGTAAGACTGCAACGTGGCCTTCTCTATGGTTCAAGAGAAAAGAATTTGGTAGCACAATGTATACTTAAAGTGTCATTAATACATGCAGAGGATCCTGTAGTCCAGATGTTTGTGGATGATAGGTCCACTTTAAGATCATCTACAAAGAGGTCTGATTATTTGGACGTCAGTGTTGATATGTCACCTACATCAATCAGACAGGAGGATGTTTGATATTTCTGTTTTTCCTGTAGCTTAACATTTTTGGACGTGATCGATTGACATGATATACAAATACAAGCCAGTCAAGAAAGCACGTGGGCATTCGCATTGGAGTCTCGATAGACCTCCCCACCTGGACCGCCCGCCGAGCCAGTGCTGGAGCGGACTGGCGATAATTATATCACATGCCATATCTCCTATCCAGCTTATATGTGGTGGGGTGGAGGAAGGGCCAAATGCATATCGGGGGATTCTGCAAAATCCACCCGTGAATTTGCAAGGAAGACATTGTGAAAATGCAATTAGACCTCTCAACTCTCATATGCATTAAAGTATAAATATAAAGTATAAAAATAAAGATATTCTGTACTCAAGTTACAATACCTTCATTTTATAAATGTAGAATGGCCTCACATTCAGTATATGAAATTATGAGTATATTAGGAAAAGGCTTCGAGTCCAAATATATATAATAAAATAGTATATAGTATATATTTAATAAAAATCCAATATAATTAAGTAGATTAAACAAATGTTTGCAAACCGTAAAATAAGAGTAACATACATTCAGTCTCAAAAATCATCTCTATTTTCCTACAGCAAAGCCTTCACATTCTCATATAGCCTTTTAATGAGATAATGACATCATCACTAATATAATAAATGCATAATTCCCAAATAATAAAATAAAACACAAAGTCCGAAACTTTTAAAACCCATCACATACAGATAGCCGGATATTTTTATTTCACCATTATTCCATTTATTTAAATACATCTAATGGAGTTAATCAGCTATTATATATTTTATATTTTGAATTAGCTGGTGCCCGTTAAAAAAAAAAATAGATTGTTGCCTTTTAAACACAAGAACAAAAAGGTTGATATACGTTGAAAACAAAATCTGTCTGCTGGGACAGATTTTACTGAAATGTCAGTTTTCTTATTTTTATGCAAGTCCAGGTTTTATTTTGTAAGATCTCTGGGGTTTTCTCTCTTTGACCGAAATCTTTGAAGCATGAAAGATGGAAAAGGCTTAACTATCTTAACTAGTACAATTCTCTGTATTGGAGATAGAAGTTTGTGCTGAACAAAAAATCCATTGTGCTGTGCTTTGGGGTAAATTATCACACGCTGCTTGTTTTTTTTAATGCCTAAAGGTATTTTCCAACTGTTCTAAGTCTATTTTTTTTCCTTTTAAGAGACACAAAATATTTCTTACATTTTAACATATTTATTTACAACATTATATATTATATTTTTGTTTCTTTGTCGTATACACTTGGGACATTAGTTTACGCTTTTAGAAGGAGCTAATTATCCGCCTCCTGTGCAATTATCAAGATTATATAATAATATTATGTCCCACAGAGCTCTCTGAATAATTGTATTTAATATATGGATAATTTATTCATAGAATTAAAACATACATAAATATACATTTAAGTAATTATGTTTCGAACACATTCAATACTTGCAAACAGAGACTCTCTGTGCTAACACCAATATATTCATCCTATCTCAAGCTACCACAATGGAACTAAATTATCTAGAACAAAACAAGATCAAATGTCATTTAGTGGCAAAGGGGTTGTTTTTTTGTATAATTAATAGTTATAATTGCATTTTAGTTTGTATAAATATTATTGCTGTCGCAAACATTTTCGCTTTGTTTTGATTTTGAAAAAGCACGGTTCTCTTGCTTTGTTTGACCGTAAAAGCAAAACTAATGGTTCATGTCCTCAGCCTGTAGTTCTGGTTACTAGAACAACTGCTTTGTGCTTTTTTTGTTCTTATTTCTGTGAGCTGCAAAGTGGATTTTTTTTTTATAAAAATTTAAATGGAATTTAATTTTCGCCAAACATTATTTTTAAAAAAAAAATTCATTTGTAAACATTTAATCAAACATCGCCTTCGTTAAAAGTAACATTTTACTCACAATATATTAATGGATTTATTAAGTAATATAAAAGTAAATAAAGTTTTTTGCCTTTGTGCTTTTTTATTTCCGTGATCTGAAAAAAAGTGGATTTTTTTCTTCACAACAATTGAATACATTATTTTTTTTTCAACTCATTTATAAACATTTAATAAAACATCACCTATGTTAAAAGTATTATTATTATTTTATTATTATTATTTATTGTTTTATATAGTACCATCAAATTCCGTAGCGCTGTACAATGGGTAGAAGGACATAACAAGTAGTATGTAACCATATATAAGTGGATTATTGAAAACAGCCGCCAATAATATCTCAACCCCCTTATCCTTAATGTACAGTCAGATCCTCGAGTGAGGCTGTTCTTTTCAATGGAAGCTTAACTTGGAATGTGGAATGATGTACCGCGCTTACTTGTACAGCATACTTAGGTACACTTCCTGCTTCAGTAGAATGCAGCCAGGAAGTACTGATTTTAATGCAGTAATACACACTAAAATACTTGTAAATTGAACTTCCAAATATGTTTTTGGGGGGGATTTAGTGTTGTTTTTAAAGTTTTCGTTAGTAAAACTAGATGGCTTTGTCATATCACATTTAGTGTCTATCTATAAGTCCTCACCTCCTCATGGGAGGCTGTTCCACCTAACTACCACCTTCTCAGCAAACCCCTTGGTCCCTTTTCTCTTCTCTTGTCTTGTCTTTGTTTTCTAGGAATGTTTGCTGCAGTATTTTGGAGACCTTAAGTTCTGAATAATGGGTGTATAAGCAGCAGAAAATGTAAATATAAAAATGTTCAAATAAAATATGATAACTTCTTCTACACACAGAAACATGGAATGTTACAGCAGATAAAACCCATCTAGTCTTCCCATTTTTTCTTGGTGTAAGGAGATCTTATCTTGATCAGTCCTTGATCTTGTCTGATTCAGGATAGCTTTATGTCATGTTTAAATTCCCTCACTGAATTATCCTGTACCACTTCTGATGGGAGGCTGTTCCATTCATTTACGATCTTCAAGTAAAGCTTCCTTACATGACTGCTTAGGCCTATAGCATCCATACAGACAGGCCCGGACTGGCCATCGGGCACACCGGGCATTTGCCCGGTGGGCCGGACCACGGCAAGGCCGCATTGATTTAGGGGCTGATGGAGCTGCAGCTCCAGGCCCCTACCCTACCTACGGCCGCATTAACCGCCGCAAAAACCCGATGTTTTAATTTAAACCCTGTGCGGCCGCAGACCCCTAAGGCCGGCCATGGTGGGGGCTTCCTTTGGGGTGTGCGACCGCACAGGGCGCCACACTCCAGGGGGCGGCGGCGGGGGGCGGTCCGCACCGGGTGCCGCTCATCAGGGGGTGCCAACTTGCGGCACCCGGCACCCCTCCAGAGACGGACAGTAATGTCCGCCGCTGGAGGAGCAGGCTCGCAAGGGAGCGGTATCGGAGGTCTTTAACAGACCTCCGGTTCCCTTGAGTGATTTTAAGCCGGGTTCAACCCGGCTTAAAATCACTCAAGGGAGCCGGAGGTCTGCTAAAGACCTCCGATACCGCTCCCTTGTGATCCGCACGGCAACAGCTGCTGTGCGCCGGGATTTGTTGTCAGATCCCGGCGCACAACACTGAAGCCGCGCCCACCGCTGTTCGTGCCCTCTGACCCGGAAGAAGACAGAGAAGACAGAAGAACTGAAGAAGAGGAGGAAAAGGAGCTGTAAGGAGAAAAAAAGGAAAGGTAGGAAAACATTCAGTGAGAGTGGATTGGTATATGTGTGGCTTAGTATATATGTGTGGCTTAGTATATATGTGTGGATTGGTATATATGTGTGGATTGGTGTATGTGTGGATTGGTATGTGTGTGGATTAGTATATATGTGTGGATTGGTATATATATATGTGTGGATTGGTATATATGTGTGTGGATTGGTATATATGTGTGTGGATTGGTATATGTGTGGATTGGTGTATATGTGTGGATTGGTGTATATATATGTGTGGATTGGTATATATATATGTGTGGATTGGTATATATATATATGTGTGGATTGGTATATACGTGTGGATTGGTGTATACGTGTGGATTGGTGTATACGTGTGGATTGGTGTATACGTGTGGATTGGTGTATACGTGTGGATTGGTGTATACGTGTGGATTGGTGTATATGTGTGGATTGGTGTATGTATATGTGTGGATTGGTGTATGTATATGTGTGGATTGATGTATATATATGTGTGGATTGGTATATATATATGTGTGGATTGGTATATATATATGTGTGGATTGGTGTATACGTGTGGATTGGTGTATACGTGTGGATTGGTGTATATGTGTGGATTGGTGTATGTATATGTGTGGATTGGTGTATGTATATGTGTGGATTGATGTATATATATGTGTGGATTGGTATATATATATGTGTGGATTGGTATATATATATGTGTGGATTGGTGTATACGTGTGGATTGGTGTATACGTGTGGATTGGTGTATACGTGTGGATTGGTAGGTGTGTGGATTGGTAAGTGTGTGAGAGTGATGGGTGTTATGCTGTACCATTTCCAATGTCTTTTTCATGATCTAATTATGCTCTAAAAGTACATCATAACTCCCATCACTCTATACTGTTCCATACAGTGGCAGAGCTGGGAGGCAGAGGCCTTGCACCCCCACCGCAGGACTCCTGAAAGGTAAGTCAACTTCAAAGAGGGAGAGGGTAGATAGTTAGGAGGGGGTAGTTGCGGCGGGCTTAAGGGGCTCTGCGTTAATGCGGCCATAGAGGACCAGTCAGTCCGGTCCTGACTGGGCTTATTTTAAGGTGGGGGCCTGGAGCTGCAGCTCCATCAGCCCCTAAGTCAATCCTCCCCTGCCACAGGTGCGGTCGCAGTTGCTGCTTGTTCCGGCAACAAGGTAAGTAGGGTGAGGGAGGGGGGTGCAGTGAGAAGAGGCAGAGGGGGGTTAGATAGTGAGAAAGGGGGAGAGGGGATAGATAGAGGTGGTACATATTGAGAAGTGGGGAAGGGGGTTACATAGTGAAAAGGGGCAGATAAGATGAAGAGAGGAGGTAGTGTGAATGCGTATGAGAATGAATGAATAAATGTGTGGATGAATTGTGTGAATGCGTATGACAATTAATGAATTCATGTGAGGATGAATTGTGTGAATGATTTGTGAGACTGCATTAATGAATGTGTTAATGATTTGTGTGAATCATTAAATGCAAAGATGGTACATGAAGGGTGGGCTTTAACAATAAATAAATAAATAAATAAATAAATAAATATGGGCTGCTCAGGCTTAAATGCCCGGGCCTATTTTTTGTCCCAGTCCGGGCCTGCATACAGATATAGTAAAATAACTGTACTCTTCCCCAATAAGACACCAAACGCAAATATGTGGGCAAGGGCTTGGCCACAGCTTTACTGAACACATTCACCGCCAGGCCAACTTGAGGACATTAACCAGCTGATGGCTGATTTAGCACATCAGGCAGATACACCCAATGGATACAGAGAGCTTCAAACCAGTATTGCACCTCAGCCCACACTGGCTCGGTCTCTCCCAATTTCCACAGTTGCGGATACCATGTAGTCCTCTTAGAAGCTGGCAAGGTGACCACCAACCGCAGCTGTAACTAAACAGAATATTAATCTATGTTAATCACCAAAGAAATTGAGGGATCAACCACTGCCAGCTGAGGACCAAGTTAGCACCTCAGGCAGATACACCCAACAAATACACCAAGAGCTTCAAACCAGTATTGCACCTCAGCCCACGCTGGCTCGATCTCTCCCAATTTCCGCAGTTGCGGATACCATGTAGTCCTCTTAGGCGCTGGCAAGGTGACCACCAACCGCCACAGCGCCACCGGCCTAGATCTTTTCCCTGCCTGATCCTGGTTGAAAAGGAAGTAAGGAAGAGTTTACTGTTTACTGTTTATATACCTGCTTGATACAAAGTTTTAAACATGACCAATGAATGAGAGCGGCACAAAGCATTCCTGCATAGGCCAGCAGTTATATCTCCCTTCCCTATTGGTTCGGGGGGGCAATTACATCTAATATGCCTCTCAATTACATAAACAGTTTTTAATAGGGAAGAAAATCACAACCATACCGCTATCAACATCAAAAACTTCCCTCTTTGGCCATTTAAAATGTAGCGAGTTATGTATTTTTATTGGAGACATATCTCCTGCGACTGTATTTTATTCACAGAAAAAAAAAAAATAGTTACAAGATTAAAAGGATATCGTAAAAATATAGCCCCCTTCTTGATACGTCATGCAGGGAACTCTATGAGCGAAAGAAGACTAACACTTTCAGGAGTATAACAGCTATCAGCCTGTAATGTTACCTTAATTAACACATTTGTTAGATATTTGAAAACACATTTCAGGCACCACTGAGTATTTTGAAGCCCAATATTTATTGTAGAAATATTTATTACCTGCGTTTACCGTTAAACTATCTGGAAAAAATATAATCAAAATATATACATGTATGTAATTCTAGTTTTATTAGGGATTATTAATCATTTTGATTGCAACTAGCAACGCCATTACAGTGCAGATACCATCATAAAACGGAGCATAATATTAAATTATGTAATGAAATTACAAACGTTTTGACAGCCTAGCAATGTAGACAACATTGTTGTTATGTTCTGAAGATTAGAAAGGAGATATAGGCTGTCCCGAAACGACATAATATTCTCTGATAGCTTTACTGGTAGGGGTTTTTTTGCATTCTTTGCTTCAAGAAGCGTCTGAAAAATACTGTGTTCAATGGGTGAGCCAAGGTTGGGTTCTGATCAGGATACACTGAGTTCTAATGTATATCCCTCATTACCAGGGCCAGGCTGGCAATGAAGAGGCAGCCTGGGTGTTATAAGGGCCAGTGGCTGTCTGATGACGTAAGCCTGGCCAACATCTGAATATGCCCAACTGCATGCTATGTAGCGTATGGCCATGCATATCCAACCACACACTACAGCACCCGATCTGGAGCAGCAGGTCGGGTGAGTATGTGGCGTTGCTGGCTTCTGCTCATGATACTTCCCATCTGACAAACTAGGATGAGTGAGATGGGACCATACTAGCTTGCCCAGCACTAGTGTCCAGAATGAGCTCAAGCAGATAAAGATGAAACATTGCATGGAGAAATAGCACAGCCTTGGAGGGACTTGAATATAACTTCATCCTCAGTGGCTATTAGACCTGTCAAGGATGTTGAGAAGCTCCCTTATGACAAGCTAATACCAATATTTAGGTATGATGGACGGAAAAGGAAAATGCAACTGCCTAACAAACCAAGTCAATGGAAATAATTCATATATAGACCAAGGTACAGAACTTCGAGTGCTAGGGGTCAGTTGCTATAGATAATGGATGGACATGGGGAGGGCTGATTGGAGGGGCACGGGTCCCCAGTCTTTACGTTTGTACTGAGCAGCAAGATTGCTAATGGCAGCCCTGACTAGGTAAAAAGAGGAATACCCCAGACAGAGGCCTGGTCGGTTAATAAAAAGGTCAATCTTGCCCCAATCAGCAATCTTAGTCTCCTGTTTTATCAATCAACAAAATCCAAGGAGGCTTTTGTAAAGGTGATCCCAGCTATAGATCCATAAGCATTCAAAGGGGTGTTAGCGGTGCTCCAGGTAAAAAATATATCGATTTTATTACATGAATATGGCAACAACAACAAAAGCTGACAACCAGACTCAAAGTCTGATGGGATACATCTATGATGGATGAGGAAGGTTATTGCGTAACCATGTAGAATGAGTTGACTCATCCTTGCAGATCTAGCTTGGGTAACACAGTTATAGAAAGAGTAGATCTCCAGGTGATCGTTAAGGACTCATGATGTTTTTGTTCATTGCCATGAGATGGCTGTAGTTGTGGATCTCTGTTGTCGGTGTGATAAATGCCTTCAATACTACTAGAAAAATGCAGAATGAGATCTGTGACGATGAATGCACGTGTATCTTATATACAATATATTTTTACTCTAACAAACACAGAATCATCAAGTGAATACAAATGGATTGTGACACAATGGACTCAATTTAATGGCATGTCCTCATCTTAATTGGTTTTCACACATGGTTTGCGAGTCAATGACCTGTCTAAAATAAAATCCTTAAGCACAAAAACTAGACAATGTTACAATTAAAGTTGATGGAAATATGTGCACTTAAGTGATTCTGCAGAAAAATAAAATAATACAAAATAGATGAATATATTTTAGACATATTTCCCCGATCATATACAATTTTATAGAAAAGTATTTATTTTTTCAACATGCAGAATAGGGTAGTTTATGCAGTGCACATGAACATAGATTTGTTTAACGATTACTGATAAAATAACAACAATAATGTTTATAATTATTAATATGGTCATAATTGTCTGGATTTATTTATTCTCCAAGTAAAAAGGGGCCAACGTTGCAAGAGTTATTTTTAAAACCATTTTGTATGGTTACCCGAGCAGAACTCATTCTCTCACTTAACTTTGAAACATTGTAGCAAGTGCAAACATTTTTTCCCTTCATGTGGTGCTCATGAATGAAGAGAAAAGGTTTCACTCTGTTCCCTGGGAGTTGAATCGATGGCTATTTCGTGACAATATAGCACCAGCAGCATTGCAGAAACTAGATGATATCGCTGATTCAGGTATAGTGATTTTTTTTCCCTTTTTTTCCTATTTAATTTTATTTTTATTTATACTGAAAGTGAGTAAACTCTTCTATATCTTGATAAGGATTGAATATCACCTTTCAAAGGTTAGGGCATTTGTATCCATTGATTGGCCTTGTTTGTTATTGATTGTCAATAAGCAATCAAAAACTACAGAGGTCTCACTTATGTGTGTTTTTGAATATCAGTTTGACTTTTATCATTAAATGCTTCTCACACAGAATACAAGTTTCCATGAGTGTTTACTTCTTGCTTCATTATATCAAAACAATTTAAATGTTGTTGTTATAGCCTATAAAAGATGGTCTAGATGAAGGGGACATACAGTAAAATGACAAAAAACTTTGTTCGTTAGAGTGGGGAACCCCCTAGTCATGAAGGGGTTAAAGATTGGGATACAGTATGTATACTTAGAACGAGGGTTGCTGTAGTTTTAAGCAGTGCACCCCTATGATCTGTCCTCTGCCCCATTGTTTTGAAATTATTTATTAATGATCCGGAATCTGGCACTGAAGTCTTTATTGGTGGATGACACAAAATTCTGTGGGTAAATGAATCAGAAATGCAAGTGGTCTGGGCGGTGAAATGCCAGATGTGTTTCTACATAGAAAAATGTAAAAAAATGTCTAGGGAAGGAAAACAAGCATGATAATTAGAAATGTCATCTCTTCTTATTTGGGAAATCGACAATGGAGAAGGATTGGGGAGTACTTATCGATAACAGATTTTTGTTATTCTGTAAAATAAGAATGGGTATTGGATGAGTATATTTTATTTCCTCTTTATGTATGATATGTGAGGCCACATCTTGAATATGCAATAAAATTTTGGGCACCAGTTTATATTATTAGAACATACTGAAACATCCTGACCTTGTTGCGGCGGCCAGGGACATCTCCCTGCCACTACACAGTAGATCAGGATGTCTACCGACAGCCTGGACTCTCCTCTGTTAGCAAAAGCCAGCATCTCTGCCTTCCTGCCGAGGTACATGCGAGGTACTTACCACTTTCTGGCACGCGGTATCAGCGAGAGACCATCATTGCCGTACCTGGGTACTGTCCGAGGTTTTGCTCGGAAACTGTGGGAGAAGCACTGCTTCTCCGGGTCGACACCCGAATCAGCGTCAGCGGGTAGTTATGGCCATGTCCTGCAAGGGTAGGCTTCAGGTAGCCAGAGCCCAAAAGTTCCCAGGAATGATCTAGTGGTTCATCGAAGGAGATTATGTTGTAGGAACCAATAAGATCTCTGCTTCATGGGACGTATGAGCAGTATGGGCCTTTCACAGAGCTGGGGCCCTGGATGTGAGAGCCAAAAAAAAAAGTTTGAGTGTCTCTCTAATAATACAGGGTTATGACAACTTAGCATAGGCAATGTTGTTCAATGGAACAATCTGATGGAACCAAGCTGGATTTTTTGTGCCTTCTTCTGGATCAATAGGTCTAGGTACTTGTGTGCTTTAAAATGTTGAACTTGATGGACTCTGAGCCGTTTTTCAACCTATGTAAGTATATGCAAAAAAATAAATGACAGATCTGCTAAAGTTTGTTTGCTTGAAGTATGAGAGTACAGTCGAGGAAGTAGGTCTGTCACTTCTCCAAAGCCTATAAATAGTATAACTTTTGTTTTATGTATCCCTTGGGAGCAGCCATCATCATATTCTCAGAATCGATGTGATTCGGCTCCACATAAAGTTACCACTCCCCTTTAATGAAATAAAATCGATGAAATTGAACCGAATAATAAAAAAATACAGACAATTACAGAGAACATTAGGCAAATAATGAGCACAAAGCATAGCAAACAAAAAAAATAACCTCCCATTGTATAATCCAGCTGTTCTTGAGGATTCACAATAATATACTAAAAAAACCCTATGGTTTTTACGAGGACTTTATTATGTGCCTACTTTGTATTAAATAATTTGCTTTGTCTCAAGCTGGTTTTGCAGTGTTTAGGATAATCTCAATAAGAAAACAGAAGATCTTCAGTATTATTATGGTCTACATTTACGTACTGAGGTGTACTGCATGTCAACTACTTTACAGAAGTTCAATAAGTTTAGAGGTGAAATTGTATTTTTTTGTTAAATCAAGAGATCTCTATTTGGCATTATCAGATTATTGCGCAATCGTTAGCGCCATCTGCTGGCAGTTTGACATAATGCAAAATGCAACAGCTTTTTTTTTTTTTTTTTTTTTTTTTACTACATATCTATAATATCTTACATGATATTTGAGAACATAGCAATATCTTTAAGATTTTTTTTTCACTAACCCCCAAAGGGAAGAACAAAGTTACTATTTGTTCTTGAGTACCTTATTAGAAAGATTAAACATCAGAGGAAAAGTACTTGTCGAAGGATTATGGCATTATCGAAATAGAATAATAGGCATGGAATGTTTCATCTCTTTGCATATTTTTGCATATTAAAATTGCTGTAAAGAGCAACAAGATTAATTACTGGTGGGTGAGAAGCCTATTTCTTCATCTTAACCTTTTCTGAAAATCGTTAGCATTTCCTGTTGAACTGTGAAAGCCGAATGATCGGAGGATGATTTAAGTATTTGAATAAGCCAAAACCATAAATAAAAATAAGTACAAACGTCCATTAATATTGCAATTGTTCTCCCTCTCGCATCTAGAAATAACCATATTTTTATCTGAATAGCAAGAGGCTCCAGCTGGTTTTAATATAGAAGCCAATATCAACTTTTGACCTTGGATGTTATTCTTTTGAATTGTTCAGTGACCAAGTTGAAGATGGTGATCTTTCTGTCTTCGCCAAGCTACAGGACATAATGTCAAAGGTTTACTTCTCGCTATAATTGCAGACAGTATGTATTTCATTCGCCTGCCGATGCCACTGTACTTTTGGCATTGCAATTCCCATTGTCTTCTTAAACATAAAAGGTTGACTGTCACATATCCCCAACATATCATAAGAAAGTCTTAAAAGGCCAGTTGAGCAGACTTCATTGTTACTAAACATCCTGTAAAGCACTTATGGAGGGAGTACAGCTCTAAAAGTCAAGAAGGATTCCTTTGATAAAGATAACCTTTCTTTATTTCCATTTTGTTTTTCTTTATCTGTACATATCATCATATAACTACTGTTATTTAAAGACATTTGACTGTAAGATCTATGGAAAAATATTAATGTGGCAAATGCTACAAATCCGTTTTGTACCAAAGTTTGGTAAAATATATAAGGCATACCTTAAACCGGGAAACTGTCACAGCTTTTAGCATAATTTGTTTATTGAAACTTTGTAACGCTTGGGATTTTTGTTTGTCAAAACAGCAGCGTATGCAGGGATGGTGGATCACGTGCCGCAAAACTTGGGGGGCAGATCCCCCTCTTAGTAGCCTGTACATTCCCTCCCAGGGTTGCTCTGCTTAAGGCTGTCTAACATACCTGTATCCAACCGAAGCCCGTCTTCAAATTGAGTTTATATGCAGAGGTTCCAAAGAGTTTATTCAATTTTAGCAGGTATCATAACATAAACTCGACGTTTTCATCAAGAGAACCCTCAACACATAATGTTACGACTTATGCTTAGTCACAGCTTAACAATACACCCAATAAATTGAGATCATAGATCGCTCTATCCTTCTTTCCTCTAGTTTTAGCTTCTAAGTATCTTAATCAGTTAAGTAAACATATTTAATTAATTAATTAACAGTAGACTTGTGCATTTAGATTGCAAATTTACCCCGAATGAAGCAAAAAGCTCAGATTTTTTTGTCCGAAATATGTGGGGCTACATTCATTCTCACTCACACACCCTCATTCACTCTCTCAAGCTCTCTAAATATTTCCCTACTTTCTCTGTCGACCACTTCTGACTGGAGAAGATAGCAGATTGAAGACAGAAGAGAAAGGAGAAGATAAAAAAATGAAGAAAAATTGAAGTTTTACTTTACTGAGAGGGTTGTAGGTATGGAGAAAAGCCACCTAGCAGAAGTGGTAGAGGTTAATACAATAAGCAAATTCAAACATGCATGGGATAGGCATACGGCTCCTGAATCTAAGACGAGACCAACGACTGATTAAGGTCGGAGTCTTTACATCAGGGCAGACAAGATGGGCTGAATTGTTATCAATGGGCTAGAAGTGTAGAAAGATGCATTGCATCAAGGTGAAAGAGTAAAAAAAATACAAAATATTAAAAGAAAATAAATGCCCCTGTACACATTGTGGGTGGTATAATATATGTAGAGACCATATGCTTTTAAAAAATATATATATATTTATTCAATGTTTGAGGTTATTGTGGCGTTTTGAGTATAGTTCTTTTGTATGTATTGGGTTTCCATAAATGTAAATGAATCATATAAATCATATAAATATAGCAACTACTGCAGAAACAACACATAAAGAAAAGATTATTCTATACTCAGAACCTATGAATCTTATTTAATCATTAGCTTTGCATATAAAGTGAAGAATTATTGTCATATACCAATTAACACTGATAGATGCCAGGAACACGACTTCATAAGGGTTTCCTAATGCATATTTCGGTCATTAATATTAGCTTTGTGTGCTCACAGAATGCAATTTCCACAATAACTTAAGAAGGCTATGTATTCAGAGGAAAGAAATAAATCGTGCAGGTTGCAGACATTGATAAGCAAATAATATAAAACATTCACCGGAACCCAACGCCGTTTATTCTGAAATATTAACAGGTGTAGATACATCTTCCGTTTCTATGACTTTAGGTCATTACGAAGAAAATAATAAACGCGGAGGCGTGTGGAAGCTAAGAAAATAACTTATTTCTAATCTAAATAGAATTTTAAATTAAATTAGGGACTTTACAGTAGAAATTGAAATGTGGTGCCGGCGTTATAAAAAAGTGAGCAACCTTAAACGACCAGCCAATAATGTTGGGTAGATAACCTTTACATATTCCAGTAATATCCTTAAAAAAATAACATGAAAACAAAAATAACAACATAAAAAGCTTTTTTTACGATTGCCTAGGCTAGGGGTAGGCAATCTTCGGCTCTCCAGATGTTGTGAACTACATTTCCCTTGATGCTTTGCCAGCATTATGACTGTAAGAGCATTATGGGAGATGTAGTCCACAACATCAGGAGAGCCGAAGATTGCCTACCCCTGCCCTAGGTATCCTGTTATTGGGAAATTCTATCCCGAAGTTTCAGACACAACAAGTTTGGGTAGGACTGGAATTGCCAAACACACCTAGAATTACCTAGCACCTACGTTCTGTTTCAAGCTTTAATGGTTCTAGATATATTTTAGACTACACCAAATGAGTACTCGAATTTTCATTGGGAAAACGATTTATATATAAAAAAACCAAAATCTTCTCGAAAAGATACATAATTGTGGGCTAGAAAATAGATCTAGAAAATAAAATCACATTTCTTTATAGTATACCTGGAACATTTCTGGAGCGGATTTTGAGCAATCACAATGTTAGTCAACACAATCCATCTTCTAATTGCTACAAATGTAGACTTTGTCATGGAAATTGTCCCAGTTTCGGCCCCAACAAAGCCTCAACAACAATGAATACATCGTTCACGGTTAACTAAATTTTATTTGCTTTTTACATGTTCTCTGTTTATAATGTAAAATGGTATGAGAGATATATTACCATTTAAGACATTCTGTCGGTTTATTTGGGGTACAGAAAGGACATAATCTATGTGTTTGAAATCAGAATTAAAATGAAGAGAGACAGGCAGATACTGAGGCAAATAAGCATTAGAAGTGTTATACTACTAGCCAGATTCCTAACGACACAACGTGTGATTAACCCCTTAACGACCTTCGCCGGTTCAAAGGTCATTAAGCGACCGTTTTTCCATGACGGTCCTGAACCTTCAAAAAATTAAATAAGCTTAGATCACTTTCTTCGCTTAAACGGCGTTACTGTAATGCCTCGATGTATGGCGGCGGACGCCCGTTTTAAAAGCGTTTAGGAGGCGATCAACGATCGCCTCCTAAACTTAAATGGTGTCGCTGGAATGCCTCGATTCGGAGGCATCCAGCGACACCAAACACTTACTTCTGGATGGGCTCCGGAGAGCGGTCACAGCCGCAGCTGCCGGTGATCTTCGCCATCAGCAAGATGGCGGCGGCCCGGGAAAAAAAACAATAAAGATGAAAGAGTTCGCTAGACGGTCTCCAGACCCTCTAGAGAACTCTGGCTCCACTTGCAGGTTGAATACAGGTACTGCACTCAACCATGCAAGTCAATGGAGCCCAGCTTTCTAATCACAATGTGATTAGTAAAATATTCAAAAAATAATAATAAAAAAAAAAAAAAATGGGGAAAAAAAAATGTGCTAACATTTAAAAATAATTATGCAGTGATGTCACTAGATAAACCATCCAGTACCAACAAAATGTGTAAAAAAAATATAAAAAAAAGTATTAAAAAAATAAAATAAAATAAAAAAATAAAGTTTATTATTTTGAGCAAGTGCTAAAGTTTCTCAAAAATCTCAACAGGGTTAAAATAAAAGCACTTCAAATACCCAAGGGGTGTCTAATATAAGAAAAAATGGCTGATGGGGTAAATTGGAGTGGCCGAGCTCAAAGATAGGGCATAGGTACAGACTGACCAAAATGGAGAAAAAAAGCGCACTTCCCAAATGTGGCATTTTAAATCTCAAACAACACGACAAACCCATGCATGTCGGGTATCACTGCACTCAGGAGATGTTCCTGAACACACATTGGGGTGTTGTTTGACAGTGACATATACCAGAACCTGTATATCTATAACTAAAGTACAATTTGTATGAAAAAAATAAATAAAACAAATTACTATTACAAAGTTTGACAAAGTGTAGTTGTATAATTGGTGCATGGAAAGGGTTAAACTAACAGCATTTGGAATACCCTGGGGTGTCTAGTTTTCAAAAATATATGGTTTGACGGGGTTAAATTTAGTTAACCGGCTTCAAAGATGTTCCAAAGTGGAGATGGAGGCAGAATGACCAAATGACTACCTGGATTACGCATGCCCCAAAAGTAGCACTTTACCAGCCAAACAATCTGACAAACCCATGCATGTGGGGTATCGCTGTACTCAGGAGATGTTCCTGAACACACATTGGGGTGTTGTTTGACAGTGACATATACCAGAACCTGTATATCTATAACTAAAGTACAATTTGGGTGAAAAAAAATAAAAAAAATTACTATTACAAAGTTTGACTGTATAAGTGTGGTTGTATAACTGTTGCATGAAAAGGGTTGAAATAACAGCATTTGAAATACCCTGGGGTGTCTAGTTTTCAAAAATATATGGTTTGAATGGGTTAAATTGAGTTAACCAGCTTCAAAGATGTTCCAAAGAGGAGATGGAGGCAGACTGACCAGATTTTTTAAAAAAGGTTTGGAAATCATAAAACGCTGCTTGTACTTATTGCCCTATAACTTACAAAAAACAGCAAAAAAACATAAAAACATTGGGTATTTCTAAACTCAGGACAAGTAGTAGAATCTATTTAGCTAGTTTTTTACTTGCTTTTTTTAGGTGAGTAAAAGATTTTTCAAATAAAAGTCATAAAATTTGTTTTTTTTCAATTTTTCACCATGCTTTTTTTATTTTTTTATAGTAAATAAGATGATACGATCCAAATAATGGTATCTGAAGAAAGCCCATCTTGTCCTGAAATAAACAATATATAACTTATGTGGGTACACTAAATGGGTGAGGAGAAAATTACAGCTGAACACAAGCACCACAAAAGTATTAAAACAGCCTCGGTCCCACAGGGTACAAAAAGAAAAAACGAGCCCGGTCCTTAAGGGTTTAAGTAGTACCAGCTCTGAATGTATCTTCTCCTTGCCCAGCTGGCTTCGTATTATTCCCGCCATGACTTGTGTCTCTCTTCCACCGTTATTACTAGACTACTAGGTCTTACCTTAATTTTAATGTCATCTCATATCTGCTTTATCTCCTTTATATTGTTTCCAACATGTATAATTGCTAAGGCACCAATCCAAAAATATTCTAAGACTATATTAGGGTAAGATAACTGTTGACTCAAGGGTTAACTTCGTAAATTTGGTGGGTTTTTTTTTTAATGAATCTTTCCCCATGTAAATATGTAACTTAAGTGCTAAAGTATATAAGACGCACTATACTTAAAAGCCGAGTGCAGTAAAAAAGTAATACTACTCTGATACAGAGTGCCTACATTAACATTACGTTGGAATTATCAGAACGAATCTTTATGTAAGGAGTTATATACACAGTTACAGGATAGAAAACTTTAAATATGCACTACTCTCAGTAAATATTCTAAATGTTTAGAAACGAGTCCAGAGCTCGCATATGTCATATTAACTGTTCTATAAATGTATTACACATTAATATCCTTTTTATAAATGTGCCCCATTGTGTGTTTATTGGAAATATATGCATGGATTCATGACATGGTCAAAATATAGGTCAATTACATATTTATTACTGATGGGAATATTCTTCTCAATTTCCGGCTTAATTTCGGTTACCAGAACCCTCTCTGAATCAGGATTACCGGCACACGGGACACAGACTTTAATTAAATGTTTATTTCCAATTACTATGGTTATCCGCTGACGTCGCAAGGAAGACTCCCAGTGCCCCAACTTTTCAAATATGCATTTTGAAGTCGTAACCTTACATTCGTACCATCACTTATATATGCAGGCATAGGGTTCTTCCATATTAAAGCACTTCATTTATCACGGTTGCCCAGAAGATTACGGGGTTTTTTTTTTATAATTTATTTTAAAACAGAAGATCTGAATGGAATTCTCAGGAATTTATCAACACGTGCCAGCAAAAAGTACAATTTTTTAGTATACAGTTCTAAAACTTTGAGTGATTCTTCGTGTTTTTCCGTAAATGCTCGTCCACAAAAAAAAGGTAGCAGACATTTCTTTCGATTATCTTGCCTCACCAATACAGAATTTTTTTTTTTACTTTTTTGTGAAAATTCAAATAACACAACTTATAACTTGGAACTCATCTACTGAAGCTTTAACTTGGTTTTATACAAACTATCAAGCTCGGGTCTAGTTGTGGCATGACAAAATGTTGCAAGTCGCAAGCATGACGGCGTCTCATCTTGAACTCGAGCTACAACTCATGGCATTTTCGAATGGACACTTCAGTAGAGAAAAATCATAGGGTGCTACGCCTTGATCCCTCATCCTATGTGAGGTATAGTGATGGCAGCAATAAGCACCCAATGTGCAGTAGATGGAGACTTCTTGGTTTTCCACCACTGATTGGTTGCTTGAAGCAGCCAATCAGTGGCAGGAAATCACCCCCATTTAAAGGGATGTCTTGGGTATCTCATGCATTAAAGTGCATATAGTGGCTGATGTAAGCATAATTTTTATGACATTTAAATCTTTTTTCTACCTTGGGTTCTTCAGTGTGGGAAAAATAAAAATCCAATTAAAATCATTTTGGATCAAAAGTGTACCTTTTAAAAGAATCTTAACATGGATAATGAGATGAAATGAGATAGGTAGAAACATAAGCTCAACAATGTCTTATCTATGTTGATTTACACTCTGATTTAGACCACGATCTTTTTAAAATATCCAAATTGATTTGGAAAAATAACCGTTGCAAACAATGTATGAACCAATGAGTTTTCATACTCTATGCTCTGCAAATGCTGCAATAATGAATGATCGCTTTATTCTGCCAGCTAAAACGCAATCTAAAGCATAAATCAGGAGACAAAACAGTGTTTTCGATGTATGGGCCCTGTCTCCTTCATTATTTACCCTTGCGGCAGGATATTTAAATTAAGTTCTCCAATGAAAACCATTGAATCTGCATACAGTGCCTGATAATGTCACAAAGTGACAGTAAAATCAATTATTTTTTCTCTTGACTCATATATTTATTATACCGCTAACATTATGCAAAGATTCTTTATCTTTTTAACGTCGGCAACCGTTTAGGGCCTTGTAATTTCTTTCCGAAAATAAGGACTAATTTGCTAAAAATAAATAATGGGTAATAAAAAAAAATGGCAACATTTAAATGGCCTCATTGGTTTTTTTTGGGGGGGGGGGGACAAAAACCCATATCAGCTATTTTAAGGTTTGAGTACTAGAGAAATTCTAGGATCATTACCTGAAATTTGTTTCATCCGTATACATTTAAATGTTCACATTATGGCACCTTACTTATCTTTTCTTGTGCGTTGATTGCACCGCCAAGGAGTGTCATAATAATATAAAAAAAGACCATAGGCTAAATAGTAACATAACCTCTTATACTTTTGCAATTTATGTAGGGTTTTTTTTGGCACAGGCGGTAATTTAGTCGGTTTATGGAAAGAAATGTAATTGTTCTCTTTTTAGTATGTTGTGATACATTCAAATGTAACAAGATTCTCTATGAGCTACTGAGATTGTTCTAAAATAAATGCCACCTTCTGCCCTATAGAAACTATGTTTGTGCCCGGAGTTTTCATGACCATAATCTCACCTCCATCATGACATCTAAATCCTATGTGTCATGATGTCATATGTTTCATAATGTTTACAGCAATTGAAGTAAACAAAGTTACTGAGGGGCGAATATTCAGCTCCCACACTAGCTGAATCAGAAAGATCTTATTTTGGTTACTCTCCAACGGTGGCAACCAAATGGTCCTCGTAACAGTCTTTATGAATACATGGCTTGTCAACAGTTATTCCGCTCTGTCTCGGTGTAAGTAGCTTTTCCTCAAGCAGGGATTTCACCTGTGAAATGCATTTTTATTAACTCAGAGTAGAATATGAAGAAGTATTAAAGGCCTGCTTATTATGAGTATACAGTTCAGTAAGACGGCAAAAACGAATTTAAACAAAGTAAAATCCCCAGGCTTCTTCATACACTTACTATGCACTAGAGTATTTTGATACTAAGAAATGCAAGACTAGACCCTTCCAGTAACTACTGTGGTGGGATAGAGAACGGGCCTACCCAGCCCACCAATATGCACAGTGCATTCATTCCACTATTAGATTGACAGCTTTCCTGTTCTTTCTCACTATCCAGCAGAAACACGATGCAATTCTAAATATACACCACTTCGGAGTATCACTTTGGCACATACATATCAATATATGTTTTCCAGGAAGTTGCCCCAGATGAAAGAAACATGAAACACCATAACTGTTGTCTGTCACCGTTCCTCATCTGCTGCCCCTCTGTGCCACTCGATCCACTGGCTTCCCATACACTTAAGAGTCAAATTCAAGTTCCTGACCTACAAAGCCCTTAACACCTTCACATCCCCTTATACCTCTTATACCTCTACCTTCCTATCCAAATACACCCCAAACTGGACCCTCTTGGTTCCTCTCATGACCTCCGTCTCTCTTCTACCCTCATTAACTCTTCCCATTCCCGCATCCATCACTTCACCCGTGCTGCACTCTTCTCTGGAATTGCCTTCCCCGTTCTGTCAGATTTTCTCCTTCATATTCAAATTTCAAAAGCTCTCTGAAAACCCACCTCTTTCGAGAAGCGTAACACCTTTTCTCATAACGCTCTCAGCCAGCATTCTGTCTAAGCCATCTGAACAACCAACAACCTCAACAGCTCATCCTCACTCGACCAACTCATCCTCATCCAAGCAGTCCCCTCCCCCTCAATGGACTAGATTGTAAGCTCACAAGAGCAAGGTCCTTTTGTACCAGCTTGTTATTGTTTGTGATTTTAAATGTATCCGCCCAACTCTGATCGTAAAGCACTAAGGAACATTGCTGGTGCTATATAAATAAATGTAATGTAACGAAGCACAAGGAAGGGTGGAATCAAGACAGGAGAGGCTGGGCTGGGGCCTGGTGCTGATGGGTTAAAAAAGGGACAGAACTACACAGATCGTGTTTGTTAACTGGAAATCAATGTTCTCAAAATATGTTTATCTGGTATTTCGGGATTAATCCTGAGGACGTTCTATGGCCCTTTTAAGCTGCTGAGCTCAGAAACCACTCACACATACGAGCAGAACAGAGAGGGAAGGAAAGAAAAATATAGAATGTGGTGGAAGATCTGGAGAGAAAAATGGATGATTTTTATAGTCCCATATAGAGGAGAAATCCACAAACCAAGCGAGCAAAAGGGTTTTTCTGCTTACAAAACCCTAATTGTAACATAAATGTTCCTTTGCATATTTAATATAAATATTCAGTTATATTTACACAATTCCCACATGGTATCTCCTCCAGCTGACACCTGTATGATCAATATAAAGTGCTTCCCAGTCAATTGAAGATTATTTTGTCTATCTTCCGAACCCATTCTTTTAACATCCAGTTCATAAGAAGAACTTTGCCGGTTAGGAGAGAGCAACAAATGATTTCTGAAATTTAACAAAAAAAAAAAAAAAAAAAAGACTACAAATTTCACTCCCTCTATGTATTTCAAACATCTGAGTTTATTACGTTTATTTTTTTTTTTTGTTTCTCCATTCTATGAAAAGTTATAGATCTCTTAGAAAATAATATATTTTTACTGTCCTCCAAGATGATGTTGGTTGTTTTTATAGCGATTGTGCAAGCATAATATTCTTACATAATAAATAGGGAAACGCAGAGTTTAATTCATATATGCAGAAGCAAGGAGCTTGCGCATGTCCCACAAGAGACCCATAAGAACGGTTTATGGCTCTATGCAGTGAACAAGAAGTAGGTTTGAGAAAGTACAGGGGGGAAAAAATAGGATAAAGTGCAAAGGCTGGGGGGAAAAAACAAGAAGAAAGTTTGACTGGTACTGAAGAATTTGGGAAGGTACCTGAGATTCACCTTGTTTTATTTATGGCTCAGCGTCATATATTTTTGCATTAATCCCAACTGGATATGCAATGTTTTCTGCGTTTGATGTTTCAAAATGCATAATAGAAGAAAAGGGCGGCAGAAAAATAAAATATCAGTGCAGGTAGTCATAAATATTGAGTCGAGTCCTTTGAGAATAGAGGCAGCATCGATAAATTTGTGCTATGATAAATCTACAATCAGCTGGTGGTAATACATTAGGAGGAAAAAGCTTTCTACAATGTGTGCATCTAAAAGGTAACTGCAGAGGTGGTTTATATTAGATGTAGTGTTAGAACAAAATGATATCAAACCGTAAAAAAAAAAAAAACAAGCAAAAAAACCCCAATATGTTGTACTGTTAATATGTGTTTAGTACAGTAGGCTAGAATGTGAGAGTACGTACATTCTAACAAAACATCTTAAGTATTGGTTAAAATAGACATTATAGATAATTGCTTTAGAAAATTAGACTAGGCTTAAATTAATAGGACGTTATCAGAATGGTATGAAACAGTACAAAATAACAATTTGTTGTACCGTCAATCTATGCTGAGTGGGTTTAAATGTGGAAAGTACGTACATTCTAATAAAACACTTTATCGGTTCAAGTGGATAATAGATGTTTGCTTTAGAAAATTATTTAAGGGTTAAAATTAAATATATATAAGTTTATCTAATTTATCTTTATTATTTTTTCAGGTCGGTAGATACAGCTTTTGAATACCAATCTTCCGAAAAGTACAAATATATTGGGCCATATTTATTGCAGTCCATAGAACAATTGTGATTTAAATTCTGGTGCTAATTTCAGGACAGTTAATCCAATCTCTTAATCTGAATTTTGAACCTTCATTGGAGAAAACAGATAGAACTTTAATTTATCAATTATTTAGTACATACATGGAAAGACATACATGGAAACTTCCCAAAGTATGCTACCCAAAGCTGTCCATGCTTTCAGAGGTGGCTTCGTTAGAGGCAGGACTATCATAGAAGTGGGGTTAGCCCCTAGTCTTTAGTTGGCTGGGAGTAGTAGTCAAGAAGTAGTAGTGGTCACATGTTGCTTTGTGGACATACATGGGAACTTCCTATGGTAGGCTAATCTACCCTTGAGTTAATACTTGTCTTGATAACATAGTAACGTAGGTTGAAAAAGGACATATGTCCATTGAGTTCGGCCTTGTTTATTGGAGAAATTGTGGATGGATTTGAATATTAATTAGTATGATTTTTGTGCGTGATCAGCATTTTCTACCATTACATAAGTTATGGTGGGTAAAGGTGATGGAAAACCCTTCCACTAAAATTTGGGGGTATGTAGAAGTATTATTAAACACTCATCTACAGACACCAGACAAGCCAGAAGGCTTGTTGTTCCCTCAGAAATCGCATGGTGCTGCCACAATCACAAGGGATTCTGGGTAGGCACATGCAAATAAGGTCAACAATTGTCTACAAAAGTCTAGCTGTTACAGGAGTCATTGATTGAGACCCACGGTAGCTTAAGCCACCACAAAAGCTTTGCAATGATGTCAGGGTTTACTAGACAGGCCTGTTCAATGCACACTATCAATGACTAAATTACAAGCACTCCAAATAGAAAGAGTGCCAAATGGATCCAACAGGGACAAAAAATGTCCCTCCTTCCAATAGGAGATTGGAAAAATTGACCGCTAGCACTCTTGCCAACTCCTCACTTACTAGCAAAGAAAGTGTGTTCAAACATGAATGTAACGAGGCAACCTTCTGATTTCCTCTGATTAATACATAATTCAAAAATTAATTTCCTTAAAGAAATTGTAATAAAAGGATGGGCACAATCTATTGCTCCACTAACATCCTAGGAAATCTTTTACCCGTTAGTTCTTTTTAGCATTTTGTGCTACTGTATATTGAAAGTGTATTATTTTTTTATTAATAATATATTATTATTATTATTTGATATGAGAATACATTATCATTTGGACCAAAGCGTTGTCTTTAAATTAGCCGCTCTAAGCAGTTTTGTATTCTGGACAATTTTGCATGTTTTTGTTTTGGGAACATGGAAATCTGATTTTGCTTTTACGATTATCTTGTTCAGGACATTCCAGCCATCAAATAAATCTTAATACAATAAAAAGATCTCCCTCTTTAAATTAACAGAACACCCCAGCCCCAGTTGTCCTATATCCCTGCCCTCAACCTTCTTAGCTTGCAAAAGACCTGTTTGGCTGAGCACATCTCCTGCTTGCCACTATGCAAGACCCCCATGTGCAAATCTGGGAACTCTCCGGGTTGAGCTGGAAACGTTGCCTTCTCTGGGTCATTACGGGGAAACTCCAGGTTGCGGGAGCATTGTTTCGGCACAGCCCTCTCCCTGTTCTCTTCCCTTCCAACAGCAGCATCAGCAGGACTGCCCACTCACGCCTGTGGGACCACCCTGTGGTGTAACTAGAAACCAGAAAATCGCCTGAGGCCCCAACTTCACCACATAACATGTCCCATAGTGTCCGACATGTCTAATTTTTTAGAGAGGGCCTTTTCTGAACAATTTTGAACCGACATGATCAGATAGAAACGAGTGGTCACAGGGGTCACTTATGGCCCCCCCTAGAGGGACAGGCCCCATCGCAGGTACGTCCCCTGTAGTTACATCACTGGGACCCCCTACCCATATCCCGCAAGGGAGGCTCCAGGTAGCCAGAGCCAGGAAGTTCCCAGGAATGCCCACGTGTATGCGCAGAAAGTATTTGTATTGATTTCAATGGAAGCATTTTTTTGTTGGCAACTAGCGGAAAAAAAACAGACCACCGAGGGGATGATGAGCTGCAGCGCCTCCTAGTGGTGTTTGGTTAACATGTGTTCTCTATTGGCAGGGCTGCAAAGTGCAATGACGTACCCTCTTTAAAGTACTTTGCTGCAGTCTTTTGTGTTTTTCAACCCTGCAAAAATCCAAATGTTAAGAGAGCGGATAAAGCTGAAAGAAATGTTATTAGCTGCACTTATATTGAAACTAAATATATCGTTTAATGCATCCCGTGTGCCAATTTATGACAAAAAGGGGAAAAAACATGTTTAACACAATAAAATAATAACGCAATACAGGCTTCATCGCAGAAAAAATAAAGTCTCTTTAGGGAATGTTTTCTGAAATTGGAGATTGTATATATATTTATATATATATATATATATATATATATATATATATATATATATAGGTCATGAGTTAACCCTTTGTGTGTTGGGGCTTCAGCAACACACTGACTTAGTATTAAATAATTTTTAACCAAGCTAACCAAAAGTATAAGCCTGCTAATTCCTATCTGTATAACATTAAAAGGTTTCATGCTGAATCACATTAACAGAAATCACTTTAAACATCATTGACACAATGCTTGATAATTTATTGGTTTCCGTAGCGGGATTCTGTGACAGATGGTGTCAGTGATTAGAAGTCACTTCAGGCGGTGTTGAACATTTGCAGAAATAATAAATAGAGGGAAATGATGCAGTATCCGTGTTATATTTGAGGGTAAATATATAATAATTAATCTTATTTATTTTTTTCTTTAGGCTTTCCTAAAAAGTTCTATGAGCATGTCTATGTTTGCACTAGATAGTCTGCATTCATTAAAGGTCCCGTTCCACCTGCTCTGCTGATTTGAACATTATCGTAGCTAAATGCAGGATCAGGAACATTATTATTAGTGCTGCTGAATTCCCAAACCCTTTCTGTTGAACCCTGCAAAGTTTAGAATATTGGATCAAATAAAAATATTCTATAAAGTCTGACAGTGGGCTCTCAAACTGGCCGCATACTTTCAACTGCTCTGTCTGATGGCGGCGCTGTGTTCGTTTATGGCCACGAGCCTTGCTATTTTTTTTTGGTGATTATATGGTATAGATGTCTTCCTTTTAATGAACAAAAATCATTACATTTTTTAATTGATACTGTATTTTTATTTTGATTCAGAATTTCATTTGATTCAAACATTTTTGTCCTGATTTTATTCAAGTCCAATTTCAGTCCTTCATTTTAGATTCGCAGGACCCTACTTTCCTGGAAATAATATTATTAGAATTATTATAAATAATAATACATTTACCAAGTAAATTTGCTCAAAATGTGTAATTGTCATGTGACACAAAAGTAAGCACTGAT
Source organism: Spea hammondii (assembly GCA_029215755.1). Classification (NCBI taxonomy): domain Eukaryota; kingdom Metazoa; phylum Chordata; class Amphibia; order Anura; family Pelobatidae; genus Spea; species Spea hammondii. Next base: position 8,427,535 of record JARDYJ010000001.1, read on the forward strand.
AGGTGAAAAAAGAAACTTCTTAAAAGCTTTGTCTAAGTGGACCAGCACCTTTAATAACAAAAAAAACCTAAGTTCTTGTTCATTGGTGATGCACAATGTTCTATCCATTCCACAGACAAAAATTGCAATAATAAAACCAGAAAAAAAGCATTGTATCACTGTGTCATGCGTAGCCAACAGCACTCTCAAAAGAAATATGCCAGCAAGCCATGAGAGCTAAAGGTCACCTGGAGAGGCATCTGTTGGCTATTCTTTACAGGATTTTGTTTTGCTGAAACTACAAGTGTTCGCTTTTTTATGAGAAAAAGTTCACCCTAACATTAGGGAATTCCTACTAGGAAGCAAGAATGATGATATATTCCATCATCGTTAGCCCATTCCTACTACCCTAGTAGGACTAAGTGGATGGCCAAGTGGCACTGGCTCTTTAAGGTCAGTGGCCACTAAATGGTGTATGCAGCCGCACACTACAAGACCAGATCTACTGATCTGCTGGACCCAATCTGCCAAGTGCAGTAAAGGTAAGTATTGGACACTAAAGGTCTCTGATCAACTTGGCCTGCTTATTATTCTAACTCCACGTTATTCAAAATAGAAGTGAGGAGAGGGAATTGCCTGCTTGTTTTTAAACAATAAACACAGAAATATTTAAATAAGGATTTTCGAAGAAAAGGAGAAGAACCATATTTTATGTCCTATACTTTGCCCTTTCTTACTGGAAATATAACGAGAAGATGCCGCCAATCCTCTGGATTTGTGATTTGTAAACAGGTATATTGGAATACATACTCGCACCGTTTCATTGGGCTCATTGCACTCTTAAAATACGCAAATAACCATGAAGAAGTACATGAATGCAACATAATAAATTAGTAAGTTATAATATTTTTTATTACACTTTGTCCATAGAATACCAGAACATTCCACAGAACTATTAAAAAAAGGGGAGAGAAAACTAACAATAAAAATAAAATTGACAATATGGAAAATTGATAAAAACATTGATACACATAACGGTATAGAAGAAGCAGAAGAAGAAGAGGACAATTTTGCAGGTCCTTGATAATTAGTTATCACTATTGCTGTACTTAGTTTAACAACCGATTAGTGGTTTTCAAGACCTAAAAACAATAGATTAAAAACTTTAATAAGACGTGTGTGTATTGTAGCCATTAAAATAAGTTATTAACGTATGTCAGGTTTCACAGCTTACAGAATTTGCAGTGATATTATACTGTATATTTAATCTTTTATAACTAATTGAAATGATGTGGCCAAGAATCTCTTTCTCTGATCATTTTTATCTCCCCCTTTTCTTTCCGCTTTTCCTGTTATCTCTCTTTTCTCTCCCTTGTCTTTTATTCACCTGTTCTCTCTTATCCCTTCCTCCTTTTCTGTCATTTGTCTTCTTCTCTCTATCTTTATACCTCCCTCTTTCCCCTGAATCTCAATCTCTCCTTATCCTCCACCTCTCTCTCCCCCTCTTCTCTTTACCTATATATCTCTCTCCCATCGATATTTCCTTCCCACCTTTCCTCACCTCTCCCCAAATGTAACAATGTCCACCTCACTCCATACTTGGCTCTTAACTTAATGTCTGTCCTACCCAGTAAGTGCACTGCTCAGAGTAGAATGTCCCTTTAATTAGATTTGATATAATAAGTTACTAATAGCTTGCATGGCATGGAGTAAATTCACAATGAATGCTATGCTGGCTAGGGGCAGTTCTCCATTGTGTATATGTGCTCCCCAACTTGCCTAGTGGAGTGGTGGTGCATTAGGGAACCTGATTGCGAAATAGGGCAATCTGCACACAGTTATTTGATAGAGGGGCTACCATCTCCCATTAAACTTCCACCCTGGAATACACCATTGCTTGTGCTTTTCTGGGTCGGGGAGCGCTGTTTGGACACACCCATTATCCTCCCACTCCCCACCCACTAATGGCAAACTCAGGGACTAACCCCACCCCTACACCCATTCACAAAACCACTCACCCAGAAGAAAGAGCTCCAAGTAGCCTACCCTAGGAACTTTCCAGGTATGTATATATATATGGAAGCCCACTATAGTGTTTCACTACCTTCACTTTTTAGTTTGCAACGATACTATGCCGCATGCTTTTTCATTTATATTCAGAATAAATCATAGAAAAGAAATACATGGAAATTATTGAAATGATGTGTCACAGACTACAATTCCAATTGTGATCCGTAGAATAATTCTCTAGTCTATGATAGCCAAGTCATGAGAAATAAGATCTATTGTTGTCAAACAATACATTTTAAAGACAGGATAATAAACTTAAATGAAAATATAGTATATTTCCATCCCCTGCTTAGAATATAAATCAGTATAGAAATGTAATATACAATATATAACTCACTCTGTACATGAAAATCTCCTATTCAATAGACCATGTTCACCAATCTAAAATAATTAAGAAATACATTTTCTATTTTTTTCTGATTTCTTCTTGCGTTCCCGCACAAAATGAGTATAGGTCTGTATGGCGAATCAGAAACCATTTTTATAAGACTCTGCTCATGATTCAGATATTGGAAAGTTAAAGCTATTTTATAATGGGCTTTCAACTTTTTTTAAATTGATAGTTCACCTAATGCTAGATGTGGTGACGTTGAATACCATTTCACTTAAATTGTTATTGCTGTAGAAAAAGACAGAAAATTGCATTTATTATGTGAAGAAATACATTTATTATAAGAATGAAACAAACAATACGGCACTAAAGTGAAGCAGAATAATTTGCTGCAATGTAATTTGCAACAAATATCTTTTTTTTTTTATCCTGACAAGAGCTGTGACAAAATAGATGAAACAAATATTAGCAAAAGCCTTATTGTAACTTGATAGATTGTAGTTGACAAATGAGTTTAATCGGTAAACCTTATTTGTTATGCAAAATAAATCACATGTTTGTAGTATGGACAGAGTGAATTCTGTGAATTAAGTGGAAAGTCATGCTGCTGATAACACCCCTATGTTAATTAAGGTAAAATGAGGTTGAGCTGGTGGCTCTAGTTACAGAGACCGAGTAAAGAAGCACTGGGGTGCCCATTTACTCATACGTGGGAACATGCATTTTTTTCCCCCTGGTAAAGGGCCACTGTCACGGGCACATGGAATATAATGTGGCACTGGCTGGCCGATGTGACCCAATGGTAAAAGCAATAGAAAAGAAAGCTGGGATGAGATAAGGGGGTGCAAGATGGATTAAGTGAGCTAGTGAGTGGGAAGATAAGGGAGGCAAGTGTGTTAACATATATATATAAGTGTGTTAGTGTTGGGGACAAAGATGGCACAGGCAAGCTGTTTGGAGGGTCTTGTCATGCCACGGCATGAGTAACTGGACCTTGGCACTGAATGGGTTAAGGGATTTGAGGCTAAATCCAGTAACATTTGTTCATACCTTTCCTTTTGGAGCCAGAACCCAAAATAAAACTTGATTACCCCATGCTGGGTATTGTCACCTTGGACAGGAAGGGATTCCTGTGGAAGAGTGAAGGGGCAGACATCCTGGCTACATTTCCCTGGGGTGTGGAGACAGAGTATCAAGGTACACAGGGTAAAATTATTAAATGCATAATGTCCAAAATATGATGGGTGCATAACTTTTGGGCCCTATCGTACACTGCATCCTTATGCCTGTGATGTGCTGGTTTCAGGGAGACCAAACACGCCATGCAGGCATGACCATAACAAGTGTTATGCGAACGTGTCCTTGTGCCAACTGATACAGGTGTGGAGTTTGGTATGAAAATGATCCCTAGGACCAGAGAATTATGATGATCCTGGTGTCATAATTATGCCAAGCTCAGCCAGCGTCATATTACATATTTTGTGATCCCAGACCAAAGTTGAGCAGATATAACCCCGCCTTCAGAAGGTCATTGTTCTGAACCCCCTACTCCCATCCCCTTGCTCAGGTAACAGGAAAATTGGGGGGGAAAAGGTGGGCAATTGGTAGTGGGAAGAGCCTGTTTTTTACCATCACAAGGACAACATCAAGGCTCCAAGGAAGTATGGTATGATACTCTGTTTTATCCCTTTTATTTTACACTGTTTTGTACTATCTATGTCTATGTCTCTTTTTATATGCATTTTTGTGTAACAGCACTGTGACCCATTTTATACTCAGATTAAACATTTTTAATCAGTTCTGTCTTTGTTCTCTAATCGAATTCAGCCTAGAGATAGCCTTTTGTATACATATAGATATGTCACGTTACTAAGCGGATAACTATATAGATATCAGTTTGAGGATTGTGTAGTTATCGCAGTCTGATTGTTTTGGGTAACCTAACCTTGGTACACCCATACTCCCACGTCACGGCTCGGCCAATAGCCCTGCTCGTGACAGGTCTTACAAGCTGTTTAGCAAGGATGGAATAAGGAAGCTGTTTCTGGGCACTGGCAAACTATTTGGGGGCAAAGATGACACATACAAGCTGTTTGGGGTCACGGGCATGCTGTTAGGGGCAAAGATGGCATAAGCAGGCTGTTTTTCGACAAAAATGGCACTGGCAGCTGTTTGGGGCAAAGGCGAGCTGCTTGGGGCAAGGATATCACATACAAGCTGGTTGTGGGCAAAATGACACAAGCAAGTTGTTTTGGGGCAAAGGGTACAGACAAGCTGCTTGGGGGCAAAGATGGCACAGAAATATTGTTTGGGGGAAAAGATCGCACAGACAGGCTGTTTTGGGGGCAAAGACATGTTGCTCATGAAGTCGAAGGAGGGCAATTTTCGCAACAAGGGCCCTGTGGTTTCTAGTTACGCCCTGGCTCCTGCTTCCATGACAATTATTTTTATTATTAATTGTTTTATATAGCACCATCATATTCCTTGTGCAGTGATGCAATGTTCAGATATATAGGCCATCTCGGACAGAGAAACTGGAATCCCAAATGGGGCTAAAATAAATAAAGTGACCCTCTTTACACTGCAAAATGTGAAATGTAGTCTCATCATCATAGCAACCAATGGAATGCTCTAGTCGGCTGGAAAAGACTATGGTGTTAGGAACTGTTTTAACATTTTTACACCAGAATCACTTCTTACGTATGACCACCGGTGTCTCTAATGTCCAAAGTTGGAACAGAACCACCTACGCGCTCAAAATCCAATAGTGCATTAGAACATTGTGGATACTGAAGGCAACTTTGTGTAGAATCAGTTCATAGACAGAATACCAACTCTGAGACACACACGCATCCTAAAACACATTTTAATTTTATGAATCGGTGTTAAACTCACAATAGTCAAATTCAAGTTGTTTATGATATTTGGCTTCAATGCTCCATTTACTTCCTTCCTCCTTTAAAACAATATTATCAATCTTTGCTGTGCCTAGTACAAGGACTGATGCACAAATCCTGCTCCATCTGAGGCTCCTGCTGTTCAAGCAGATTGCCTGTATTTCTTTCCACAGAATCTCCATCTGTTTTAGAGATTACATGAAAACATTTCTATAGTTTAGCATTTTAGTAGCCATATTGGCCCTATACAAATATTGAATTATTCTATTTGTGCGCAATCCTTTAATTCAAAAAGTAAACATGAAAGTCTCTGCCCTAGCGCGTTCAGAGACACATGTGCTTATCTGAAGGCAATATTCACACTTGATGCTCATCATAAAAAGCAAATGTGAGCCGCTCGCATTTGGTTTCAATAAACAGAATAAAATTTGTATAAACACGATACCAATTTAGGGATTTTTTTTTTAAAAAAAAAGTGAAAATATTTTTTTTTTTTATTTTTCTTCTGATTAAAACAAATGTGAAGATTTCAATTCTAAAAACAAAAGAAAATATTAAGAAATTATTTATTAAAAATTAACTCATTGGCAACCATAGGAAGTTCCAATGCCGCCATGCAGTTCTATGCATTGAGGACCACAAAATGGCTTGGAACGTCATTACTAAAAGTCTTCAGCGCGATCAGCTTCGTGCTGGTTTGCTGCATTTCTTGCTCTTGCTGGGTACCTGGATGCTGAGGCACTTACACTATCGTGACCGCTGTGATGCACATTTAGTAATATTTTTGTTGTAAATTCCAAAAATAAGTAAAAATTTTAAACCTATGGGATACACACAAAATCAAGACAATATATTGGTTCTTTGGGGGCTTTTTACAGGTAAAAGTATGAATATTTGTATAGTAAATTGCGTGTAATATAAAAAATGTGGTATCAAAAGAAAGCCCAACTTTTCCTTGAAAAAAATTGTATATATTTTTTGTGGGTGCACTAAATGAGAATGAGGGAAATTACAATTAAACACACCGCAAAAATACCAAACAGAGCTCTGGTCTTCAAGCGATAACTTGGGAAAAATAACTCCGGTCGTCAAGGGGTTAAAACACACAATGGTGTCATACAGCCATTCCATGGGAACTTCCCAATAGAGCTCCCAATAGAACTTCCCAAGCTCTCTCTTCTGTTCCTGATGAGGCTAAGTGAGAATAAGGTGGCACACACAAGTAAAGCTGGGGTTTTTTTGGAACAAAAGATTTGAAACATATTTAATGATCTGAAAATAAATAACTTTTTTTTAATCCCGACAAAATAAATAGATGAAACCAATATTAGCAAGAGTCTTATTGTAACTTAATATTTCATATTCGAATTGTGGCAGAGAAATTATTTTAATCAGTAAATTCCGTGAATTATGTTACAGTTATGTTATGGTTAACCTGAGGTTGAGCTGGTGGCTTTAGTCCGTAACTTACCAAGGTCCATTTATGGTGTAAGCCAAAGATACCTGGGGACTTCTGAGTTTGGCTTAGAGGATCTATGAATCACCGTTGAGTATCGGGACTCTTGCCCCAACTTTTAACTTATGATCCGAAGAACAAATAAAGAACAGTGAATATTCTACAAACGTGGTAAAAAAACGTTATTATATACCGTATTTGCTCGATTATAAGACAAGGTTTTTTTCAGAGCAAATGCTCTGAAAAATACCCCTTGTCTTCTAATCGGGGTCGTCTTCTAATCAGACCTCAAATAGAGGTCTGATTATGAGACTAAGATCCAGATCCCCTGCACCGCTGCAGGGGACCTGGATCCTCCTGTCTCCCCCCCTATATGCCACTCTGCCCCATAATATGCATTTTAACCCCCTAAATGCCAGAATGGGATATAGGGGTATAAGGCATTTCTGGAGGCAGAGTGGCACATAGGGGGTCAAAAGGCATACCATGGGGCACAGTGGCATATAGAGGGTTAAAAGGCATATCATGGGCCACAGTGCCATATTGGTTTGGCAAGCCTGGGGGCAGATGTGCGTAACTGGGGGACAGGTTGGAAAATACAAGAAATAAAAACAAAAAAAATATTTTCCTCAATCATAGCTTTTATTTAAAAAAATAGTTTACATGAATTAACATTTACTGGTAAAACTTTTTTCCTTTAGGGTCGTCTTATATTCAGGCTTTTTCTTTTTTTTCCTAAGTTAATATTCAGATTTTGGGGGGTCGTCTTATAATCAGGGTCGTCTTATAATCGAGCAAATACGGTATTAACTACTCTTTGAGTACTTTAATATGCATTTTTCTATATGATGGTTGGCAGGGCCGGCCCAAGGCAAAATGCCGCCTGGGGCAAATTTTAAAATGCCGCCCCCCCCCTTTATCTACCCTTCCTCTCCCTCCGTCCCTGCCGCCCCCCCCCCCCCTTGTACTTACCTTTCAGCAGTCCTGCGGCGAGTCTCCCTGTTCGGTCTCGGTGACGGCTATGAGGAAATCTTCCGGCACTCAGCATTACAAGCCGGCACCGAGACCGAACAGGGAGACTCGCCGCAGAGGAGAGAGAGAGGGGCGCCGAGCGGGTACTGACAGCTTGGTAAGCGAAAACCACTCGCGCCCCTTTCTCTCTCTTTCGCTTTAAAAAAAAAAAAAAAAAAAAGGGCTTGGGGCGACAAAGTGCCGCCCCTTCAAAAGTGCCGCCTGGAGCGGTTGCCCCACTCGGCTCCATTGTCGGGCCGGCCCTAATGGTTGGAGTATCCCTTTAATTAAATGTACCAAACCACCAACTTTAAAGTGAATCATGACGGGTCAATCCTACTAAGCGTCTCCTGAAAAAGGGATGAGATAACCCAGGTATAATGCATAGTTAATGTGGGGAGAATTCTCTTATAACAGTTTTAATTATACATTAAAAGAGGGAGAAACATGATTGACCTTCATAATACAAGGTTGAGATAACTGTGACAAGCAGAAGTTGTTAAAAATCATGGTATTTTACTATTAATGGAAAAATTTTGATTTTATTTCTGTTTTGGTTTTTTTCATTCAAAGAACAGGAAGCAAAAAAATACTAGGGATCTTTTTTTTTATAATAAATATTTTAAAGATATCATCTATCTCCTAAACTTAAATTCACAACACAATAATACAACTTCACTAATGTTAATATATCGTAAAAAGGCATTCATCTACATATACAAAAATATTTTCTGGAATGAGAAATATTGGGAGATATCCAATTTTATTTCCACTGGAGGTTTAATAACATAAAAACAGAAACTTTTAGGAAGCTTTTCCAGATTTTGTGGCAAGAACCCACCAATGGCTTTTGAGTCACGTGACATTTAAAGGTGCCTATTTATTGTGCCTGCGTTCTTATGGACTGTTTGGGAGATTTGAAAGGCTCCATTTATATATACCTGCACTTGATACATGTGCTGGAGTGCAGCAACTGACTGATAGGAGTAGTGTTTCCTTTTTCATCTTCTGTTGCACAAATTAACCTTGACTTATGCCAGAAAAACCAACCCTCTCAAAAGGGTCCAGTACAAGGTCCTGGGTACTCTTTTTCTTGCTTGCGCCATATTTATATTGTCAGTTGAGTGCTAAGCAGATTTTTGCTACTTGAATCAGAATCATGTTTTGCGCGGGCATTCATGGTTCTTTTCTTTCACGGTGTGATTTACGTGCACTACAACCACCATAGCTACAGTCACGCCACCTTTTTTTCAGAATGGCTTTGGACACTAAGGGGTGATACTAACCCAAGCTGAGTATGGTCACAAGCAAAGATGCATTTGCTTTGTTGTGACAATGTATCGCTTCTCTTAGAATGTTTGATGCCATCTGCCGCATATATATATTTATTTATTTTTTAAATGTTTTGCAAGCTGTGTCAATTACAAGTGTGATTTATTGCGCCATATTCCGATCTCCATGGTCTCCATATTCCGATCTTCCAGGTCACAAAAAATATATTTATAAATAGCAGATAACAACTGGCAGAACTTGCTTGAAACATAGAAATACACAATAAAGACACTATTTTTGATATTTTTTTTATGACAAATATTACAAACGTATTCCTTACAGAATAGGACAAGAGCCAAAAGATATACCATAAGTATGGTGGGGGTCATCTTTAAGTGTTAATCAGTGGTATGTAGTGACAATAGAGACCTCGAAAGTAATTAAAGTGCCATCATTCGCTTCTCTGATTTCTATATTTACCAGATTTGGGGACCTTCCCAACTCTATTGGTCGCCAGCAGGAAACCCCTCTGGCATCAACCAATGAAGGGCAGCCGCTCTTCATTGAGTGATGCCAGACCAGGCCCATGCCGGCAACCTTTAACTCCTACGGATTCCCGCTCCCGTTAACCTCTGCGATGGTGCGTAGGCTAGAGGCAGTGACTTGTATGGGGGGGGGGGAAACAAAATACAGACAAACCCGAAGATTCTTCGCATTGTGCGTCTTCGTGTGCATTTTGCCGCCGCCATGTTAGTTTTTTTGGGTATTCGGGCTGAACAACAATGCGCCTACCCAGAATCCCTTGTGGTTGTGGCCATGAGATTTCTGAGGGAGAAACAAGCCTTTCCGGCTTGTCTGGTGTCTGTAGAGCGTTTATTAATGCTTCTGCTTAATATACAAATTATATTTTTGACAAATTGATAAACATTTCAAATATGAAATTTAATGGAATATAGGATTAGCACATTTTAGTAAGGCAGATAAAATGCTCTTTTTTTTCATTTAAGCATTCAGATTCCGTACTTGTATCTCATTTACATGCAACTGCATTTGTATGCTTACCAAGCTTAAGAATTCCATCAACTGTAACATAAATGCTGAAAAATACCTGTCATTTCTTCTCGGCAATTTCATTACAGCATTAAGACATTCCACATTTGTAAGGATTATTGCATCTGTTGGCCTTAGCTTAAAGGTATGCAATAATCTGGTATAAATGCAGAGCCTGTTTTGTGTTATTGCTTAATTAAAGATGGATACAGTAATTCCTGACAGTGTTCCTTGAAGCACTTTAAGCCATTATGGTACAGTCTGTAGGCATATAAACTACTATATCACGGTAATAAAACTCAGGAAAAGTTATCTGGCAAGAATTTATAAATTTTAAATGGAACTCATTCCCTGAACAGTTATTTTTTTATTTTTTTCCCTCGGAATGTTTTCTATTAGGACTGGTATTATAATGGAACAAATCGCGGCATTTATTCGCTGCAGAACATTGACAAATTTTTGATACGGACGGGGGAAATGAATGCAACAACTGATAAGGATTGTTTTGCCAGTGAGACTGCTTTCAAATAAACTTAAAAGAGAATTATTACAACTACTGAGATAATAACGGACATTTTAGAGAACCGTGTGTTAATGTCATCCCATTCTACAAAAAATATTAATAAACAATATTTAAAGGAAAATTCAAGCGATGAATAAGTGACAGTCTTGCAAATGCTCCATCCCTAGTCACATTCACTAACAAAAGTGTCCCTCTTATAGCCATATGAAATGTTGGTGTTTTTGTTTAGTTATTGAAGTAAATGGCTTAGGTTCCTCCGCCCCCTAGCCTCCTCTACAGAAAACAGGAAGTGTACTTGAGTACACTTCCTGTATGTGCACTGTAGCTGTCTCAAAGGCAGTTGTGGCAGCTAATCACATGTATGCTCGCTGAAGAATGCAATGGAAGCTCATTTTGTTCCCATTACATTACAGTATATTAAATTCAAGTACTACATGAATAAATAAATATACCCGCTAAATGTATAGAATTGATTAAACATCTGATTCTTGAATGACTAATAAAACATAATAGCACTTAGTATTTAGAAGCTTGAAGAATAATAAACACTTCAAGTGTTATATAAAAAAGCAAATGAAAATTAATGCTTACATCAAAATATGCTCTTGTAATCCTAATAAAAAATGGTCCACAAGCTTCGGAGGGTTATATTATGTATTCTTGTATCAACGGCTTCATATTGATAATACGGTACATTTTATATATGTGAAAAAAATAGTGTATTTGCATTAATATCAGTCACTTAACTCACCCCTAGACCTGTAGTGAGTAGTCTTTGCAAAACAAATAACGCACAAAAGATGGTTTCCGCGTTTGCTTCAAAAGCATATGCCATATGAATATATTCCTTTTATAGATCAAAGTACAGAATTAACCAGCTGGTTAGGAATTATATGTTTTTTATTATTTTACTCCATCTCATCATGTTTTATATATTTTTTTTACAGATATTTTGCGTGGGCTGCAGTTAAGGTTTTGTAGATCTGCTTTCTGTCGAGCCGGAGGTTTGACCAGAGGTGTCGTCATAGGTGTGGTTTTACAGAAGACAACTTAAATATTTGATTTAGCGAAATTGAAATATAGAGGAACGACAAGAAAGGGCAGATAGATAGGAGAGAACAGTCAAAGGAAGGAGTGAGAGAGGAGAGAGAGACAAGAAAGAAAGCATAGGAGAAAAGAGAGAAGTGAGAGAAGAGAGAAGACCGAGCGTAAGTGAAGGTATAGATGAAGGAGAGAGATGAATGGAAAAAAATAATAAAGGCAATAGATGAATTATGGAGTCAGGGCTTACTGCTTAATTCTGAGGCTGTGCAGGTGAAACTGGGACAGGGAGCAACCCTAACACGAGTGCGCTTTACTACATAACAAATGGATGAATACATGCTTTCTACATAAAATACAAGGGCTTCATATCTATACAATCAACAGTTAAAACAATGACTGTGATCAGGGCCGGCCCGACAATGGAGCCAAGCGGGGCAACCGCTCCAGGCGGCACTTTTGAAGCCCTTTTTTTTTTTTTTAAAGCGAAAGAGAAAGAAAGTAGCGCCGAGTGGTTTTCGCTTACCAAGCTGTCAGTACCCGCTCGGCGCCCCTCTCTCCTCTGCGGCGAGTCTCCCCGTTCGGTCTCGGTGCCGGCTTGTAATGCTGAGTGCCGGAAGATTACCTCATTTCCGGCGCTCAGCATTACAAGCCGGTACCGAGACCGAACAGGGAGACTCGTCGCAGGACTGCTGAAAGGTAAGTACAAGGGGGGAGGGGGAGGGGGGGTAAGGGTAGATAATGGGGGGGCGGCAGGGACGGAGGGAGAGAAAGGGTAGATAAGGGGGGGGGGCAGCATTTTAAAATTCGCCCCAGGCAGCATTTTGCCTTGGGCCGGTCCTGACTGTGATGGTGCTGTATGTGGGTGTATACAACCTGCGGTCATACTTCAACCTGCTGCCATCTAGCATGTAACAAAAGATTCAATCAATAGAGCTTTAAAATAAAAGCTTAAATAAAACAAACAAAAAAAACCTATATGTATAAAAAGTGAAATCCTTGAAGATGCTGATATTTTTTTAACATAAAATGTTTTTGTATTTTTTTTTTTAACAAACGTCCCCATATGTATTTTATTTTCTTAAAACGAAGAATGCAGCCACAGAAGAAGATTCAAAGTCTGGTTTATTAATACTTACATTCATTTACATATGCCCAGTAAAGTAAATTGCAAAACTGTAAAGCCATTTCATGACAATACTGATGGAATCGAAGTTAACGGCTTAAAACTGGCAGTCGATCAATGTTAAAGAGTATTAAGAAAATTAAGTGACTGTAAAAATTGATGACAAGCTGCAAGATATTCCATAATGGTGTCTACAAGTGGTCTATAAATGTAAAGATGGAAAATATTATGCATGGGTGTAGCCTTCCAGAAGACCATGTAATGAATGCAAAGAAAAAAATCCGTAAGAAACATTTTTAATGGGAAAAAGTGGATGGTAAAATATATCATCAACAGCATATTAATGCATAGGATTTATTGTAATTCAATTGATGGCAGACCCGTGGAACATTAAAAGAATAGATTGGAGAACAAAAAGGCAGATTTGATAAAATTAATGTCATTTAGAGTATCCTGTAGGTACAACATTGTTGAACAGATTTATGATTATTTAATCATTAAAAGAATTCCGCATGCCTTAAAGGGAACTTCACTATCGCAACTTTTAAAATTACTACATTCATTTAATTTAATGAATTTAATAAGTAGAAATAACTTGTGATTCTTGTTTGTCTTCAGCATAATTATTTTCTTTCTCCCCTCCCCCCACCTTCACAAAGGCTACCTTAACCAATCAACAACAATAAGTAACTTAACAGTAGGTGAGAGAGAGATAACTTCACTAAGAGAACAAAGTTAAGATGGTTGTTCCTGTGGTATACAAAATGTAGAGTTTTAATACATATATAATTGTTATTTTAATGAAAAATAACCAAATACATAGGTTTATTTAATTCATAGACTTTCTAAATGCTAGATTTGTCAATCTAATGAGCCTCTTTAAAATGTGAGTTGATTATTTTAAGAAAATGTATTCTTTAAAATGTGAGTTGATTATTTTAAGAAAATGTATTCTGTAAGGTATCCAAACATTTCTAAAAGTTGAAGCAAGATTTTTTTTTTAAATGCCAGGTGTTTTGAGTTAACAGTTTTATATTTTTTTACTATATTATATTGTAATCATTATTTACAGCTATTTTGGGGAAATAAATTATTTATTGATTTATATAGCGCCATCATATTCTGCAGAGCATGAAGGGCCAACCCAGGAGAGATTCTCCAGCAAGAAGGGCTGAGATGGCCCATTATAGTGCCCGGTTAATGCTGAGGGATTCCTTCAATGCCATTACCCAAAAAAAAACCAAGCATTATATACATACCTGGGAACTTCTTCACTGTGGCTACCCAGAGCCTTCTCTTGCGGGATGTGGCCAGGACTGCCCACTGATGCCGGTGGGTGGTCCCCCTGATGTCGGTGGGTGGTCCCGCTGATGTCATTGGGCCGTCCCGCTGATGTCGGTGGGAGTTCCTGATGCCACCCACCAAACGTCACGTTAGAGTGGTACATGATTACAATGCTTACAGATCAGCCAAGGTAGTGGGAGTGCTGCTATGGGTTCATTCTTACAGGAGATGAGCAGAAAAGATAAATGTGCCCCCTAAGAATGTTTTAATGATTTTTGGGCTTTTTTGGGGCTTATGAGATTTGATATAGCCACTTGTGTGTCTAAGGTAGATGTAAATGGCACTTACACCATGACTAGATCCTTAGTGATCTCTCTTTTAAAAAATAATCTATGGCATACCCCTTGGTGCATTTGAGTTAAATAGGAGTGTCTTGCCTGCTTTGGACCATTTGGTTGAACTTATCCCAGCTCTCTCTGGTGCACCTGGGCACGTGGGGAGTTATCATTTGGTTCCAATACCTATGAGCCTCCTTATTTTGTAATTTTGTCTTCTGATGGCTGTCTCAAACTTTTTCTAACAATTTGTATAGACAAGAAAAAACAAGAAAAGACAGCTCAAACTTGTATTTTTCGTACATTATCTATATTTATACTTAAAATTGGACAAGAAACTTTTTTTCTAGTAATGTGCCATACACGGTACATTGTAAGTCAATGACTTAATACACCATATTCTCTATACCATACAATCGAATCACTTTCCATTTCACTTCACCCTATTTTAGTAGTTTAATATTCAGCTGTCTCCTTAACTGAATATTCGCTTGACTACATATCGAAATCCCTTGTTTCTAGAATTATAAATCACCTTGTCATTCTCAATCTTTGGCTCTTTGAAACTGATAATCATTTTTGTTGCGGAGGCTTATTCAATTTTGATGGGTCTCCTTTGATTATACTTTAATATATTAGTTTTAAATACAGGTTTTATGTATCTAAGCTTACTTTCTTGAAAATATTCAATTTTCTAGAGAAACATTCAAAAAAATTCCATTATGATAGCATACCTAGGAAACTTAATCTATTTGTGGATAGATGGCAATAGTGAAGCATTATATATATATATATATATATATATATATATATATATTTAGAGTAATATACAAAACTAGATGTGTATTCTCTATAATTATAGATTCTTTATATCATTTTCCCTGTGTTGTTGATGGAGATTAGTCAAGGTAGATTGATACGTAAATAAGAAGGCTAAATGGACTTTTTGAACATTTTTAGTGTTTTAAAGGGACAGTCAAGTCTAATGTCCCTAACAACGCTACTATAAAAGAATGTATGCTAAAGTAAACACTAACCCCCTGTTAACTCTTAATCTTCTAAAACAAAATAGAAAAATAAAGCACTTACCCGATTAAGAATTTACAGCCATGTGGCAAAATATCCTTTCTTCCTCCATGATCCAACCGTTTTCTTATCACTAATTGACTGTCCCTTTAACAAGTATTACCTCCCTCCCAAGGTACAAACGCTCGTTGTAAACAGTGTTGACATAAGTTAATAAGTGCGTTAATAAGACCTAATAAGTCTTCGCATTTAGTTCTTCAAGTTAGATGTTCAGGTAATGGGGGACAGGGTGGACATTTGGATAAAGTCTGAAAAGGTAGAGGTCTTAAGATTTCACTGTTTTCACTGGAATTATTGTCCATTATCCAGTTTACAAGCATATTTAGGAGTTAGATCAAACATTGCTGGCCCACCCTTAATTGCTGGACATCATGCAGCACCGTTTAAGGGCTTTGTCTCCTGGATAGTCTTGGTCTCATTCATTCCGTATTGGGGCTGCCATGCACATAAGGCAAATTGGTCGATGGGGATTTAGATTTCAGGTCTTATCTTCGCCCAGAGCTTGTGCAATCATAGATCAGGTCATGAAGTGGTGGTCAATAAGTGATATGTGGCCAATGTGATATGTTTTTTTTAATAAACAACGTTTCCTAAGGACACGCTTTGCTAAATGAGAGAAATGCTTTTATGCTATGCTAATAGATTGTTGGGAAAGCAGTTTAGTTAGCTTCATACAGTTCTTCAATTATTTGTTTAGTTGTTCGGCACAAGGTTTTACGAGCATATTCCACTTGCGTTTCATGGGGCTTGATATCTGGTGCTTGAAGGTTGGTGAAGCCCTAGAAAGGGCCCTGGAGGTATGGAAGGAGTTGTCCGCTTAAGTAGGTCAAGTGCGCATTCCTTGGTGTGTGGTTTGTGTCTTGCAAAAGGTTATTTTTTGGGATCAGGTTAGCTCTTCTAGGGTGGGGGAACCTAGATCGGAGCGTGTGTTTAGGTAATGAGAACCCAGCGTGTTGGTGTGTGAGTTCGGCAGTGGTATTCGATCGAAGGGACAAGACAGGGGTCACCGTCTTTTGGCAAAACTTGAATTGAATGAAAGGGTAGGGCAATTTATTTGCTTGAATCATTATGCTACTTATGTTATTTATTGGGTAACAACGTTATGTTGTAATTACTTCAATAAAAAAACGTCGCAGTGTTTGGTGAAATACTGAGGTCTTTATAATCCAGTTTGCGAGTCAACGTATCCATTATTTCTGTATTTCGCCTATCATCAACGCAAAGGTCAAGGGCAGAGGGACATGTGCTTGTAATCCTTCAACTGAGAGGCTAAGAATATTGTTCCTATGAGTTTAGCTATTTCGTCTACCCTGTAATCAGTGGCGTCGCTACAGGGGGGCAAGGGGGGGCAATTCCCCCCCCCCTAGGTTATTCCTTGCCCCCCCTGTTGCCCCCCCGCCGAATTTGAAACCAAAGCATGGTGCCGTCGCTAGCAGTCCCAGTCAGGTGCTAACGACGGCACCATGCCGTCGCTAGCACTATTTTACCTTGATGGAGGTCTGTGGACCTCCATCACCACCTACCCCGGCGATCTGCCCCTCACACTGAAGGGCATCACCGGGGCCACCCGATCTGCCCGGTGACGTCTCGCGCAATGACGCGATGACGTCACCGCGCAACTTTATTAACAACTGACAATTGTCAGTTAAAGAGGTGTGGGGGCATGCTGCTTAGATGCCTGTATCTCAGGCATCTCAGCAGCTACATACCCCTAACATATACCATTGGAAAGGTAATCGCCTCACCTTGTAAAAAAGAATAAAAAATATTAAGTTAAAAAAAATAAAAATGTAAAAAAAATGATTTGGGGGTCTCTTAAGGCAGATAAAAAAAGATCAAAATTGCCTAGAGACCCCCAAATTAAATTATTTAAACATAAAGTAGTTTAACTTTAAAAAAAAAAATAAGTTTAAGTATTCTAGCTTAATGATCACTGTGCTAGCCAATGTTACCACAGCGATCATATAGCTATAAAAAGTCACATTCCCTTTTTAAAAATGGCCGATACTAATTTTTAATCCTATGATCCCTTTGATCATGGGGTTAAATTTAGCCAACGGTAGAGGGAGGCAATTTTTGAAATCCTGATGAACTGCAAATATTATTAAAATCAGCCATTTAGCCCGTGCGGTACGTGAGTAACCATCTCATCCCTGGAGCGCCTTGCATTTTTACGGCAAAATTTCTTTTTGCTGTAAAAGTGATTTTTTTTCTCCCTTTACCATCATTTCTTTGGGATTGTAAGGGGAAAGAATGGTGTGTGTGCTTCTGTGAGTAAATGTATGGAAAGAATGGCGTGTGCTTCTGTGAGTGAATGGAGATATGAAAGGCGTCTGAATGATCAGTAATTAGGGTTGAAGCCTTGACGTGGCATTACTGCTCACGTAGGAAGTTAAATTATGGCACAAAAAGTACACATTTGCACAAACGACATCCCTTGGCGCATCAAATGAGGGGCTGCATGTGTTTCTAGTACAAACCTGGAGTGCGCAAGACAAAAATGAACATGTCGCTATGGATAGAAAAAACATTTTCAAGCCAAAGCGACATATTCCATCATTATTTGTGCACTCAACTTTTGTCCTAGAAATACATGTAACCCCTCATTTGAAGCTCCAAGGGGTGTAGTTTCTTAAAATGGATGAATTGTCTGAATGAGGGAGAGCATGAGTTAATATGTGGATGATTTGTCTGAATGAGGGAGAGCATGAGTTAATATGTGGATGATTTGTCTGAATGAGGGAGAGCATGAGTTAATGTGTTTGTGTGTATCATAGATGTATAATTGTGGAAGGGCAAAGATGGCACTAGCAGGATGTATATGGGACAAAGATGGCAAATCTTATGTGTGTTATCTGGGTGCTGGCCAGGTTCTATGTGGGCAGCGTGGTTGGGGTGTGCAACCTGTGATCTATCCCTGTAATTTAGGGGTTTTAAATATTCCTTTAATGCCGTGTTTTTATGTGAATTCCAATTGATCTGTACCTGCAAAGCTGGGTTTTTGTGTTATTCTGTAGATCCATATATGCTATGCTATGTTTCCATACATTATTTATGTATACCTTAAAATACAGGGTTTGTATGTCTTGTTCAGTTGATTAATACCTGCAATGCTGTTTCCATGTATTGATTTGATCTATACCTGCAATGCTACATTTCATATATTATTATTGTATACCTGCAAATACAGGATTTGTATGTCTGATTCTGTTTATTTGATATATACCTTCAGTGCTGAGATCACAAGTGAATTTCAATTGATCTATACATGCAAAGCTGGGTTTGTGTGTTAATGTGTTGATCTATACCTGCTATCGGCAGCAGGGTCTAATATTTATATATATATTTATATATATATATCGGCAGCAGGGACTAATATTAGGCCCTGAAATCATTTAGTGGAAAAGTTAAGGTATTGTGTTGTTTAAAGGATTTCAAGGATTAGTCATACTAAATTGTGGCTTCAGGTTTCCCATGTTGAATGATCAAGTATTGTATTGTCCAATAACAAAAGTATCATTCCATAGCACATTACTTTTGGCAATATATATATATATATATATATATATATATATATATATATATGTGTGTGTGTGTGTGTGTGTTTTTTCAGTGGTATGATTTAATGGTGGAAATGATTAATGCCCCCCCCAGTTTGACTGTGGTATCTTGTGTGCCCCCCCTATATATTGTTTCTAGAGTCGCCACTGCCTGTAATATGTCATTTGGAGATCCAGAGTATATCAAAACACAAAGAAAAGTGTTGTATAGATAGCAATTAGAAGACATATCTTATTTGATGCTATTGTGATTGCTCTAGCTCCTGTTTCCCCTTGGTAAATATCTCCCTAAATTCAAGACAAATGGCTAAAGCTCTATTCATCCAAGGAGAGATTGAGTCTTTAATAGATGATAATACATTTATTTGACTATACAGATGTAAAGTTACAAAAGTTTTCAGGACTTGAGACTGCCGACTCAACTCCAACGTAGTTCTTGCCACACAGCAGCCAGCTCATCAAACCATGGTGAGTTGCTTCAGGTTTTTAAAAATTCACAGCTGTAATATATTTTTTTTTGTAGATTTTCCACTACATAAAAGGATAGATATCTACATGCCATCCCATGACGGAGCCAGAAATATTATAGATAACAACTGTATTTGGAGTAATGTGCAATAACAAATGTACAGCTTATAAATGTAAATGTATGCATTAATTTTAATATTATCACGGTGTTTTATCTAGGCAATTATTTTAAAAGCATAATGAATTAACGCCAGTAATTTATTTCTTGCTTTGATCTGGCTTTGAAAGGAAAAATAGCTGCTAAAAAAATAAAAAAGTTAAACAGAAGTAAAGCGAGTTTTTAACAACAAAGTTTCTTTTTTTATTATTATTATGGACATAGATAATTAAATATCCATGAACAGGGAAATGTCAGCTGTGGGGTCACTTTATCTGTGCGCAAATATATACTTTGTAGTTATTAAAAATATTTAATAAAAAAAAGAGTGATATGTAAATCACTCTATAAAAATGATATAAAAATAGTGATATGTACATATAAATATAAACTTTGTAGTTATTAGAACTGTTTAATAAAAAAAAAAGATATGTAAATCACTCTATAAAAATGATATAAAAATAGTGATATGTACATATAAATATATACTTTGTAGTTATTAGAATTATTTAATAATAATAATAAAAAAAATAATATATATATATATATATAAAATACTATATATATATATATATATATATATATATATATAGTATTTTATATATATATATATATATATATATATATATATATATATATAAAATACTATATGTAATATTGGACATACCATACCTGTTCTTGGATTTCCTAAGAAAATCTAACCTAACCTAAAAGTAGAGCTTGTTCATGGTCATTGCCCACTATGTATTTTTGGGGATCTCTTCAGATGGAGACTCAGAATCTTACAAATTTAATATAACACAACAAACTAGATTATTTTTTTTTTTATTTTTTTTTTTTTAGAGCTTTTCTCCCGGTGGGACTCAAAGCTCTTTCTTAGCGGAATTAGCCGAATCGGCAGGTGAATAATAGATGGTATTAGTCAGAATCTTAGAAATTCATGACAGAATTGCCCGTTCCTCGCTGATATATATAAAGTGATCCTAAACTTGGTTACATGGAATGGAATTTATACGTTAAAGGCTTTGTTCAGAGGAGCAATCAGTTTATTATCATAACTGGGTGATTGGGATACAATGAAATAGACATTTACGGTGTTCATGGACGGAGGGGAGTATCTAAACATCACTGTATTTTTAAATAGCGTTTCATTCAGTAATAGCATCATTTATAAGGTACATGACGTTTTTCTTAAATATTCCAAATATTTGCAACTATGGTATTATATGTATATATATCAGCCCATATTCACAGCACTCCTGCTTTAAATGTTCATTTTGGTTCCTCCATGGATACCTTTATCTACCTTGATACCTTGGTGGATATATATATATATATATATATATATATATATATATATATATATTTGCAATAAAAATTATTTAGCTGTATGCAATGAAAAAATCAGACAAAAGCAGTTTAAATAGCTCAACACAAGGAATGCTTAAAGGGGTTTCCCTAAATTTAACTGAAAATGCAACTTATAATGACTTCTATGCAACGAACGAAGCCCTTGATCATTTGCATTAGGTGCGTTTGTGACAACATCTGTTTTGCCTATTTGCGCGAGGGATTCTATTCAGGGGGTTGAATCATTTTAAGACTGGAGAAGTCATTATAAGTTGCCTTTTCGGCTGAATTTGGGCAAACCACTTGAAACATTTGTTGTGCTGAGCTATTTCAATTGCAGTTGTTTAAATTGTTCATTGCAAACAGCTGAAAGTCTGTATATTTTGACAATAAACCTGATTTCCGATGGCGTTCAACACTTTCGATTACAGCTGTATATAGAGAGAATACCGTATATATTATTGGTCTCTGCGTTTTCTTTTGATGTGAGTTAACAGCCCAGCGATCTAACAAAAATTACACCACTTCTCCATCATAAGTACCATGTTGACATGAAAAAAATATTGTTTACAATTACAATTTTTTAAAAAGCAGTAAAAACAGCATGTTTTCGCCTCAAAAACGCGGTTTTTTTTTTGTATATAGCATCACGTTTGGATGTTTTTTTTCCGTATTTTGCATTTTGATAACTCTTATGCATTACAATGTATTCGGTGCGCTAAACTACCTGTCTTTACAATGTAAAAAAGCCTTCAAGGCTCTGTGGGACATATGGCTCTATAATATTTGTACCAGAATTCATCTTTAAATGAGGTGGATTGGGAGAAAGCAATAAGCTAAACAAAAATATAACAAAAGAGTTGTGCCTAAGTTTATAAAGATAAAAAATTGCACTTTTAATTAGACTTGGGCACCAGGGGGCTCTTCGTGTTCGTCTTCGTGCTCGTCTTCGGGGAAAAAAAAATCTTCGTATTCCGCGAATATTCGCCCGTTCCTGTCTTCTCTTCGGGCGAATATTCGTTTTTTCTTCGTTTTTTCCGGTTAAGGGGTTAATACGGGGTTAACGCAGCTCTGGCGCCAGTACTTTAAATGTGTGTATCAGCAACTCCATTGGTCGCCAGCAGGGGGCCTCCTGCTGTCGACCAATGATCACAGTACCATATATAGCTAATATATTCTCGGGCAGAATATTCTGCTACTCAGTGTAAAACCAACAGAGGGCAGCATTCTGTCCGATGCTATATTAGCCATATGTGGCAGTGTGTTAATTTTCATTTATTAATTATTTAAATAAAATATATTTCCATGATCCGCTGGTCTCCCCACTGCAACAGTTAAATGTCCGCACTCACGGACATTAATTTTGTCGAATTTACAAACTCTTTTTTTCTATTTATTTTGGGTTTTTTTGTATTAAACTGTTAGACGAAAGGATCATGGGAATAAATGCAAATGAGCACACGGCCCCATATGGCTTATATATCTTTGGACAGAATGCTGCCCTCTGTTGGTTTTACATTAAGTAGCATATGTTTGAAATCCAAAGTTATTCTGCTACTCAACGTAAAACCAACAGAGGGCAGCATTCTGTCCGAAGATATATTAGCCATATGTGGCAGTGTGTTCATTTTCATTTATTAATTATTTAAATAAAATATATTTCCATGATCCGCTGGTCTCCCCGCTGCAACAGTTAAATGTCCGCACTCGCGGACATTAATTTTGTCGAACTTCCAAACTCTTTTTTTCTATTTATTTAGGGGTTTTTTTGTATTAGTAAGCTATTTATACTAAGTTAAATGTCCGTACCGGCGACTTTGTTGGTCGCTGGCACTGACATTTAACTGACACAGTGGGGAGACCACTGGTGTCCCTGCTGTGTCAGTTAAATGTCCGTACCAGTGACTTTGTTGGTCACTGGCACGGACTTTTAAGTTAACTGGTGCAGCAGGGTCCCAGGTTGCTTTTTTTTTCTGCCTAGCAACTAGTGGTAAGGGGCCGTGCGAGTGAGCCTATTGGTCGCTTGCACAGCCCTTTACCCTACAGATTTCTGCTCCCATTATCCAACGCAGCATTGCAGGGGTTAACGGGAGCGGAAATCAGGAATTAAAAAGGCTGTGCAAGTGAGCCTATTGGTCACCTGCAGGGTCTTCCTCTGGCATCAACCAATTGTTTGATGCCAGAGGAAGACCCTGCAGGTGACCAATAGGCTCACTCACACTGCCCTGTAACCCCTGACGACGAACCTTCTGATTTCCACTTCAGTCAACTCCCGCGATGCTGTGAAGATAAGGTAAATTAGATGGGGGAGGGACCGGGTAGATTAGTAGACGAAGGCGAAGATTCTTCGTGTGTGAGTCTTCGTCTTCGCCTACGTTTTACCTGCACTGTCTTCTTCTTCATGTCTTCGGAACGAACACGAAAACGCACTCTTCGTGTTCGTTTTCATGTTCGCCCGAAGACGAATGCACAAGTCTACTTTTAATGCTAATCCCTTCAACTTTATTAGAGTTTGCATAATTAGTATACCTGGGAACTCTCAGGTTTGACCTGGAGTCTCTGGGGGAAGTGCTGCTTCTCTGGGTCTCGGGGTCACTCTCATCGTTCTCAGCAGCCATGCCCCTCCCCAACCGATTTCCTCTCGCTCCCAACCAATACTATCTGGGGCTAGCCCTGCCCCCATCTAAAAAGCCACTCCCCCAGAAAAAGGAGAGCTCCATGTAGCCTGCCCTGGGAAGATAATTAGGTGGGGAAATATGGCCCACAATATAGCAACAGTTTTACTATTTCGTAAATAAAAAGTTGTAGCAAAGAAGAACAAATTACTGTTTTAATCACTATTTGTCATGTTGCTGATGCCCAGGCATAGATCACTGTGGATTGCTTTAAAAAGACTACACTTATAGTATTTGACCATATTTAATAGAGTTCTGGGATGATTTACAATTAAAATAAATAATTCTTGCAGAGTGTTCTGTCTTTATAAGAGTCACTGGTATGAAGACAAGTTGTACAGGCTGGATACATGGTCCACTAGTGTAAGTATATAGTGTACAGTTGCACTAACATTTATTTATATAGCGCAAGCAGATTCCGTAGCGCTGTTACAATCAGTGGGATAATTTAAAATCCCACGCAATAACAAACTGGCTGCTCTTTTGCGCTTACAATCTAGTGGGTGGTTGAGGGGGAAGTGAAACTGTAGGAGAGGACTATTTGGATGAGGATGAATTGATGGGGTCTGGGTGGTTGTTGATTGTTTAGATGGCTTCATTAGGATGACGGGTGAGAGTGTTAGGAGGAAAGGTTGCACGTTTCTCGAAAAGGTAGCTTTTGAAAGTTGTGTATGAGGGAGTTGGCTGATGGGACGGTGAAGGGAAATTTCAGAGAAGATTCACAGCATAGGTGAAAACATGGGGTTACAGCAGGAGATAAGAGGTTCAGGGGTGGATCAGATGCACTGAGAAAATCATACCTGTAAGAGAGGGAGATAGTTAAGATTAGTACCGATTGCCAGGTGAGTAGTTGGATGAAAGTATGAAGACCAAGGGTGGTTGTCTGGATAAGTCCAGTGTAACTCTTATCTATCCCATTACAAAGAGTCCGCTTGGGATGAGGCTACATTTCCAAGCATCTAGCGTATCTAGCCAGCAGCTGCACATAAGGCATATAGCGACCACTGGCATTAAAGTTCCCCAGTTCGACCACGATGTAGACCCACTCTATTCTGAAAACCATAAACTTTCCTGAACAGTTTCCAGGAGAAGTTGCCTGTACCATCTCAGCAATTCAAATCAGTCTCCACATTAGATAAGACATTACCTGCATGGAGCAGTTTCTGAATTTGTTTGGAATAGTTCCAATTATTAATCATGTCCAGGACTAAATCCAATCCACTAAGGTACCAGTAAGATGGAGGTCATGATTACTGTAGGTGTGTGGTAGCCCCCGTAATTTGATTGCATTGGATTAACAATCCAACGTCACGTTAGGTAACCATCATATATTGAAAAAATAATAATAAAAAAAACATTTTCACAACGTTAAAAAATTAATTATTGATAAGAAATAATATTCTCCAATAGTTTTTTTTCTTCATTTTTAATTTTATGAAGGCTACATGAAAACACATTGCCATGAATTGTTACTTGGTTTGTCACGGCATCCACAATACTACTGCGAAGTATACAGGTGGCCACAACCTTTAATTTTTAAGTATTTAGAACAAAACCATCTGATTTGCAGCCTGTTTTAGGCTCTGCATTAATTTTGCTATAAAGGAGAGGACTAAGTAGGGATTATATTCAGGCCATTAACCTAATTTAAACGCACTTCAAAGATTGAACGCTATTTCCCACTTCTAAAATCACTACTAATTTTGTAAAGATGCTATATCTGCTCATAAAACGTAAAATACGTTGCTTTACGTATTTTTACATTCCCAGTATCGTTGACGTTGCGTTACGCCAAAAATGGTAGATTTGTAAAGGGAGAAAGATGGGAAAATTCTATTTAAAATTACTTGTGATATATATCTAGAGAATAGAATTCCTATAAAAATAACATTTACGATCCCCGTGGAATAAATAAATAGCAAGTTACAATGTCCCGTAATTTAGAAAAGGGATTAACCGTCAGATTCCTGGGAAACTATTTCAAGGATGATTAAAAATTAATCGCCTTCCAGTAAAAGTTTAATGCGCAAGTTCATCTTTGGAAATAGTAGCAGTACCTTCTGAAAATTAGCATTTACGTTGGGAAAGTTAATCATTCAGCTTAAACAGCTGTAAATTATTTAAATGCACTAAATAAACATTTACCATATGAATGATTTTCTACACAAAGTAACAATTTAGTCTTCCTCTATTCAGACCAGGAAGCATTAACGTGTAATTGGCTGCTGATGAGGTCATTGAAGCAGCAGCCAACTTCTGTGGGAGTTCTGAGCATGTGCAGCAAGCATACTGTGGTATGCTACATGCTTTCAGTGGAGGCAGCTGGAGGGGGAGTTAAATTAGTCAAAAGTTTTATTTTCTAACCCCAGTAACTAAAGATTTTACATTTGAGACCTATTGATGGCTGTTTATGTAAATGACTAAGACATATACAAAGTGTTAATAGATTTTATTTATGAATTTTAATTTCTAAACATTTTGTAATGTAGGCACATGCATTCTAGTGACCTTTAAGGCTTTATGGAGCACTTCTGACAAAGGGTAGCGCCACGGCACACACCATGGAGACAGCCTCTCCACTATTCCTCCCATCGGGGGGGGGTTTGATGTGCACGGAGGCTGCACTCTTTTGCAGAACTACCTGGATATCACAGCTGATACCGAGTAGAAGCGGGGGAAGAAAGAAGAAAAAAAAGGAAGAACACAAAGAGGCAAGAGAAGAGCGAAAATGCGGAAATGGAGACAGGGACATGGAAGTGGTCGGGGGAGAAGGTAGGGAAACATTGAGAAAGTGCTTATGAGAATGTGAAAGAGCGAATGAGCATGAGAGTATGTGGGAGTGTGAGAGAGTGTGAACAAGCATGATTGAGGGTGAGTGACAATTCTCTAGGTTTAGTAGGCTGTGATGCGGATCTGAGGTCTGAATAAAAAAAAGACCTAAATTATAAGACCTTAAGTCCTTTTTTCATGACTTTTTCCTTACAAGCCATGCAATTTCTATCCTTACTGATTGCTGATCCTGACAGGAGGTGAGGAGCTTACTCACTGCCATTACCGATCATATGCCAGAAACTGAGTGTCTGTAAATACTTCTGCTGCAGTGGAGGTAGTCCATGAATTTAAGTGGGATCCCATTTGGGCCTCCAAACCACCCAGCACAACAAGCACTTGAAGGCAAATGTATAAATTACACATCAGCAAGCATTTAGGCTGTGTGCGTCTTAGACATACACACTTAAAAGACAACTCTGCCTGTACACAGTGTAATGCATTGTGCATAGGCAATATTTTTATGCTATTTTATACTGTTGGCAGCTATGTAATATGTTAAAAAAATAATAATCCTCCAGGAAAACATCCAACAACAATTTGGCAAAGATAACCATCAATACTGTAAATAATTTTCAAAAAGTGCTGAACAAGCACTTGGCAGAGAAGAAGACCCAGGCTTTTACGTGAATTTCCCTTAGTTCCTTCTCTCAGGCATTTTCTTAAATGTTGTTATAGGGCTGTATTCCAGTGTTCCGGATTTTAGCAGACACACCAGGCTTCGGCTTCACAGATGGCTCGGAAGGGGTATACTGGTGTTCAGCATACTAGAGCTGTCAACATTAATACTCTGCCACCCCTTTCTCGTTTGCCCTTTCTTTCTTAGTCATCCATGAAATTATCTTTCCAGAATAAAACATGACAAAACACCTTACACATTCAACTAAACCTACATAACCTTGAAATAAACAGCCATAGGATTTTCTGCAAGTCTCGTGGTTATTTCCATTGCTTCAGGTGACCACGAACTTAATAAATAGATAAATGTGACAATACTTGCCATTCACAAATTTAAGGAAGCGTGCTAAGAAGGAAGCTTCTGTATTGAGGGGCATCCAACAGTAGCATGATATATAGAGTCTCAGGAGTATACGTGTGACTGGACTCTGAATTCCAAAGATCCAAGAGTTGGGAGAAAGGAGATCTATGGAATCTTCAATTCTTAATCTTCTTTCTTTCCAATGAAAAAAAAACTTCCGCATCTTCTTCTGCATCTTCTAATTTCTCCCTTATTTCTCCCTTCTCTTCTCTCTTCAGAAGGACATAACAGCAGACATAACCTGGCAACTTCAGCTGTGTTGATGCCCTTCAATTAGAGAAGAGGGCAATATGGTGGCACTTGCAGACGTCCTCTCCTCTGATCGGAGGATCGGGAGAGGACGTCACCTCAAGCGCAACCATATTGCTCTCATTTGGTGCTTCCAGTGACGTCGTAGAGGATTGGGGAGGACGTCACCACAGTGTCGCCATTTTGGCGGAAGTTGCCAGGTTATGTCCGTGGAGATGCGGACGAAGAAAGAAGATACCATATTAATGACTGAAGAAAAGACAGAAGATGAAAATGATGCAAAAGAAGGCGCGGAAGTGCTAGCGGTTGGCAGAGAATGTGGGCACAATGCAACAAATGTTCTTCTTGAATTCTTGATTTTTCAGCCAAATCGAATGGGCAAGGAAGAAAATTTGTTGCCTGAAAACGAACGGGCCAAAAGCGAACCGGTTTTGTCCAAATCAGTTTTGGCCGATTTGCACGTCTAGCGGACATCATTAAGGAAAGTCACTTGTTATTTTAGGATGTGTCCTCTGTGTCAGTATGTTACATGATAACAATGTTATATTTTAATTTTAGCACATTATTTTATCTAGATAATTGAATAGCAGGAGAGACATTGTAAGGGTATGTGACGCAATTTTCTGAATTTTGACCCCATCACAAGGAATTTAACCAAAATACCGTATTTGCTCGATTATAAGACGACCCTGATTATAAGACGACCCCCCCAAATCTGAATATTAATTTAGGAAAAAAAGAAAAAGCCTTAATATAAGACGACCCTATAGGAAAAAAGTTTTACCAGTAAATGTTAATTCATGTAAACTTTTTTAATAAAAGCTATGATTGAGAAAAATATTTTGGTTTTATTTCCATCTATTTTCCAACCTGCCCCCCCAGTTATGCACATCTGCCCCAGAAATGCCTTATACCCCTATATGCCACTGTGCCCCATGATATGCCTTTTAACCCTATATGCCACTGTGCCCCATGATATGCCTTTTGACCCCCTATGTGCCACTCTGCCTCCAGAAATGCCTTATACCCCTATAAGGCATTTCAGGAGGCAGAGTGGCGTACAGAGCGTTAAAAAGGCATTTCTGGAGGCAGAGTGGCATTAAGGGGGTTAAAAGGCATTTCACAGAGCACTCTACCTCCAGAAATGCCTTATGCCCCCCATTAAACACTCCCTCCCCCTCCCTCCTCCAAACTTACCGGTGCTTCTGACTCCCCTGTCATGCAGCCGGGGCAGCGTGTAGATGTCTACGCGATTTGCGTCCGTTGCGCAGACCTTCCCCGACTGTCAGAGATCAGAGTTCCCCGCACTGGTGCCGGAATTCTCTCTGACAGTCGGGGAAGGTCTGCGCGATGGACGCAGACAACCCCCGCTGCTAGCCACACCTCCTTCCGGCTGCAGCGTAAGTTGTCTTCCCGAATCACGTAGACATCTACACGCTGCCCCGGCTGCACACCGGGGACTCAGAAATACCGGTAAGTGGCGTGGGGGGGGGGGGAGAGAGACAGTAGTCTCATAGTCAGACCTATTTGAAGTCTGATTATAAGACGACCCCGATTATAAGACGAGGGGTATTTTTCAGAGCATTTGCTCTGAAAAAAACCTTGTCTTGTAATCGAGCAAATACGGTATTCTATGAAACATTAAGAATTACAGCAACCTCCAACCATAGTCCCCATATCAAAAGTAATTGGACAAACTAACAATTATTCTAAATACTTGGTTGAAATTGTTTGCAGTGAATGACTGGAACCCATGGGCATCACCAAATCAACTAGGGATGTGGTCTTTCTGTGTCTTTTGGTGTCGATAAACTCACCAGTGCGTTCCTTCCTTTTCATTATATTCTAAATTGTTGGGTTTATCGTTCTTAATGTTTCTGTCATCTCTCTGATGGGTTAGCTTCGTTTCTCAGTCCAACGATGACATGCTTTACTTCCGTTGGCAGGTGTTTGAGCCTCATATTCACAGCGACATCTTCAAAATGCAAATTCCGCATTAGGAATCAACTCCAGACCTTTTAGCTGTCTGATTGTTAATTAAATAATGAGGTTCAGCTCACACCTGGCCAGGAACAGCTTCTCAGTCATTTGTCCAATTACTGTTGGTCCCTTGAAAATGAGGGGACTTCATTTAACAAGTGCAGTAATTCCTTAGCCATTCACTCAATTTGGATGAAAATTTCTCAAATTACAGCTGGATCGGCACTTCAATAACACCTTGATTGCTTCATTTCAAATCAATTGTGGTGGGGCGCACAGCCAAAATTATGAAAATCGCCCAAATATCCAAATATTGTGGACCCGACTGTAAGATGAGTGGCGGTTACTATACTGATAGTTGTCTGACAGAAGATTGGCTTTTCATATATTGATAAAAGAATCCAACGGCAAGAGGAGGAAGGTAGGAAAAGTCACCCGACCTCAACTCTAATAGGCTCGGCATCCAGTGCCCGGCAGAAGATGCATTTAAAATACATTTATCCTATTAGGTCCCGTAAAATTATTAAAACATGAAAAGTTTCTGAGATAAATATAAACGCAGATTTAAACATCATAAACCCCACAATTTCAGATAAGTGTATACATATCTGTCTCTCTGGGATTTTTCAGTAACCCAGTTTCAGCTCACCAACCCAGGCATGTTTTATAGCGCCCTACGTTTCCCATGTCCAAAAAGAGACACCTGTGTTAAGGGGTCTGGCTAGAAGTTGGGAGGGGCAGGACCAAGGATGGGAGTGGGCGGGGTCAAAGCCAAGAGGGGACAGGAAGAAACCACCCTACCCGACGAGTCTTCTCATGGAGCACCGTGAGGTGGTCATATAGGATCTGTTTTTACAGTCTCCTGGGATAGTTAGGGGAGATCTGAGGATCTATCCAACCGACCCATGATCTCCACAGCCTGCGACAGTGCCCAGAAACGGGTATGTGCAAAAAAAATAGTACACTTGGCAGGTATGAAGTTTCTCATGCAAGAAAGGTTAAGGTGGTCCTCCATAAGGCATAGCTCAGTTGATAATGTGGCGATCCAAAAATCTCACTGCTTTATACACGGCCAAACTAAACAGCCTTTACAAACCAGACACAACATGGTTAGGCGCCATCTTGATGGTTTGTTTTTTTTTCTAGGTGCCAGAAAGCGATAATACTTAAAGGTCAACATAAGTGAACCGGTAGAGATTAGAAGCATGCAATTAAATTGTAAAGGCCATGGCTACCTGTGCTGTGGATTTGTCCAACACTTTAGACGGAGAGGAGAGACATTAGGAAGCGTAGTTTACGGCCTTTTCCATAGCTAATACTGTAACCAGCGCCCGTCTGTAGAAATGAAATAAGATTTACCGTGATAACGCGCGTACACGTCCAGGCCTCTAGCGTAGGAAGTATATTAGATTTATTGTCATAATGGTGCGTGGACAGACGCAGGTCTATGGATGTTAACGGCAGGGTACCAAAAATCTCAAAGCAGGGCAACATAATAATAATAAAAAAAAAAAAGTACGATAATAAATCATGAATTATGGCAGAGACAGGACCACACGCTGCAAGGGCTTAAGAGTAGAAATTTCACTTCTGTCAGGAAAGATTTGATGAGAAGGGATGAGATATCTCCAAGCACGCATGACAAAAGGATTAGCCGCAGTTACCTGGATCTGTCTCTTTCATTGGATCGTATTCAAACGTAGCTCTTCGGGGCTTTGCAAACGTTCTAATGTCTGCTGTTTTATTGTCAAAAACATTTGGAATCATTAAAGCCGCTAGTCGATTAGGTTCTTCTTGACATTTCATTTTTTTTTTTCTTTTGTTGTTGTTTTTTTTTTTTTCTCTGCAATTCCTCATATTAGGTAAATAGATTCTAGCTACTTAATAAGGGTTTTACATGCAGCTGTAGCATTGCGAATCCGCTAATAAGTTCAACATATTCCGAATGGTAGACAATCCCTACAGGCTTTGGCAGCTGCAGACTCCGTGCCGACTGAAATGAGCTACAGTGCAGGAAAACACATTAGCATTTCTACTCAGCCGACAGCGGGGTCTGATCTGGTCTTATAATTCACATGGGTGATGTATGTCTTATACATCATTCTAATCTCTCATGATAGCACCTTGTAAATCCTTACAGAAGATGCTTGAAAGAAAAACACCTAGGCTTATTTCTGATCGCTGTCAATTTTTTTACCCCCCCCCCTCTCTTTGTACTAGAAAACGCTGAATCTAGTTTTAACCGTCATAATTGAATACTTCTATCTAATATTGAACTTGTACTTTGTATACCCGTATCCCCCAAATAATCTTTATATTAAAACCACGTACTTTTGGTTTTATTAATATTAAAAATGTTATATTTATAATATACATATTGGCATCTCCCCTTGGAGAGGTCCTCTTTTACAGAACATTAACATCTGTCCCTTTAACAGATACAAAATACATAGAGAATTTCTGGGAACCAATCTACGACCATTATATTTTAAAATACTTTGCTATTTCCAGAAATACAGCAAGCACGTGGTATTTCAGGATATATTGTTAGTGCTGTAGCAAGAAAAATATATTTGAAAAATTCAACTTTCTTTGCAGGAGTTCCATCTCTTATGTGCACTACCTTTTAAAAAGTGAAGGCACTTAAGCTGTGAATAGCAAAGACTCCTAACCAGTACATAGC
This sequence comes from Spea hammondii, assembly GCA_029215755.1. NCBI lineage: Eukaryota > Metazoa > Chordata > Amphibia > Anura > Pelobatidae > Spea > Spea hammondii. The sequence goes on from JARDYJ010000001.1 coordinate 8,459,986, forward strand.
CAATATGTTGGGCAGAGTCATTAATCGGGAAGTAGAAGCCGCATCGTACCATGGAATGCCAATAATTACTGAGAGGAGCCAGAGTTCCATAGCTTGGAGTGTCAAGAGCTCGAGAATAGCGCCCTGTATTGGTTATAAGAAAAACAGCCATCAATCAAAGTACCTTCTGACAGCATGTATGGAGTTGGTTTTCTAATATGGGAAATGGTTTTGTGGTTAGATGAGATCATGATAGAGAGTTTTGGCCAAACTAATATTGCCATTCCTACAGTGAAGTATGGTGGTAGAAGCATTATGCTGTGGCAGTGCTTCTTATCAGCTGGGCCTGGCCATCTTGTTAAAATGGAGGGAAGCATGCATGGAGAAAAATACAGGGAAATCATGCAAGAAAACTTGCAGTCTGGTGGAAATCGAACTTTAAGCAGGAACATGGCCTAACACTGGAGTGGTTCAAGAACAAAAGTTGACTGTTCCAGAGTGGCTCAAGCAAAGCTGGAACATTCTTACCCCAAAAGCTGTTATGACAGTGAAGTTGGCTCTACCAAATATTAACATGTAGAATAGTTACGCAGACATCTTCTTTCTCAACATCTACCAAAATTAATAAAAAAAAAAATGTACCATCTGTTATTCACTAACATGAGACATTTTGCGATGTACTTTGTATGCTCCTGGACTTTATTTTGTTATTAAATATATAGAACATGTATTTAAAAGTCAACTGTGTATGCCCTCTAGGTATGCCATGACTTATTTCCCATGATGCTGCATTCTTACAATAGCAGGTCTCGTTTCACAATCTTCTGTTCCGTTGGCCAAACCCCGGTGCTACAAGGCAAGAAGTCCACCCAAAACATAGCTGGTATTGTTATCCTGGGATTTTCAGTACAGAGGTTGGCGATTCCCCAGGACTGGTCTCGAATATCTAAAATCTTTGACGTCAAATTCCTTTCATTGTTTTGTTCCAAGAAACCACCATCCCACAGTTACCAGTTCCCTGACTCGGACAATAAGCTCAGTGGTATGAAGCGCTGAAAAATGACTATTAACGCCAATATTCAGTCTCAGCTGCCCTGAGGGACATAGTGAAGTGCTGTGCGGTCATGATAAGCAGGGTGGGTAATGACCCTAAATACTCAACAAATGGCAGGCAATATGCCCATGTTCCCCACGTATGTGAATAAAATAAAGGCTTTAATAAACAAATGCAAAAGGTTATGAAGAAGAAAATATGAAAAAAAAAGTGCCAGATCTTGCACGCTGGTAAAAAAAATTATTTTGTTTATTCACCAACGCAAGAGCTGTGGTATCAACGTATCTAATTATATAGTTACATAGTTATATAGGCTGAAAAAAAGGCATGCTTCCATCAAGTTCAGCCTTTCCTATATCTGTTAATTTGTTGCTGTTGATCCAAAAGAAGGCAAAAAACCCCAGTTTGGCTCTTTCCAATTTTGCACTAACCAGGGAAAAAATTCCTTCTTGACCACAACTGGCAAAGTTCTCAAGCTCGGCCTTCATGATGCTAATGTAATTTTACATTTTACAGGGCCATCCAAGATCTACCTGCAGGAGACCCGTTACAATGTACAGGGAAATAAAAGGCTTCAAATAATGAACTCACCTTCAAACGTTAATAAATAAAGCTCTTGTGGATCATTGGTCTTTATGACGTTGTGCGAATTGACTCAGTCATTGAAGAGAGGGTAGCATTGGTAATCTGCCTCTCGACCAAACCTTCTGGCCCCATTTTCCTTCTGCTTCTGATCCTATTCCATACCAAAATCATTTCTTCGTAGTAAACAACATCAACATATACTTCTGCGGTTGCTCCCTTATACCCTTTATTGGTCCCTATTAACCTCCAGATTAAAACCCAACAACGATGTTTGCCTTTGATATCCTTGACCCTACAGCTTGTCATATACAGTCCATTCTTTAACACCAAGTATACCCCCCTCCCCAAGTGAGCTTAAGTATAACAGATATCTTGAAAAATAGCCACACCAGTTTAATGTTTCATTTTACAGGGCTAGCACAGCCTGAACTGCAGAAAAGAATCATTATTACTGTCTTCTTTTATAATGAGTAGGTAAGTCAGGAACACACAGTTGAAACTCTACTGTAAATACCGGTTTTAGTGAATAAGATGCAAATAATCCAAAGTCCATCATAGTCCAAGAAACTGATTGTATCGTGCCCCATCAGACCTTTATACTAATTAAGAACAAAATATCTAACAAAGTTATTATTAGGTAATTTCATCAACACAGGGAGACACGTTGACTTCTTTAAAACCCACCAGTGAGATAGTTCCCAGGGTCGTACACTGGTATGTTTCTTTAACTTAAAACAATTACACCAAAAGGGTTTGTTTTGAACACATACACGTGATAGTAAAGTCAGAAAGTTTAACTGATCTACAAAAAAAAAAAAAAGGATAAAATAAAAGCCGAAACGTGTCTAGCATCCAAAATAAATGCAAGAATTTATTTGGGAAGGACGTACAGTCATATGAAGAGACCCATCTTAGACTCTGTGTTAGGAGAAATAAAACAGTTATGGCTTCATGTGGTGGTGCAAGACAATGGAGTAATCCTCGGTAGGCAACAGAAAAAAGATGGACGATATGGTGGAAGTGTACTGAGAAGACCTCTCTTCCGTTCTTCTACAGCATCTTCCTCTTCTCAAATTCCTGTGGAGTGAATGAATACACATACACATTGATAGTCTGTTAACACCAAGAAATGTTCTTATAAATAATGGAATTGAAACAAAATAAAACGCAAGAACTAAACATAGCAAGCGTGGCACAGGGGGATACGGCTGGGGAGGATGCAGGAACTCTTTGTGCCAAATCTTCAGATTCATAATCTCAATAAATCATGCAGGACCTTTCTTAAATTAGAACACAAGCCATCAACTGCATACTTAACCAAAATTATACAAATTGGATATCAGTTTGTCATAATAATGTTTCATCCAATTGGTGAGCGGTCATATGCTGCCATCTACCGTAGTATGGAGGGAAAGCACACATTACTATTTTAAAATACCGCAGATCTGTCAAACATCTTCATATAAGGAACAACTCGATAAATCCTTTCAGTGTAACGTTCAATCTGACGCAGCGCTGCCGTTTTAATTCTAGAACCGAGTCCCTAGAAGGGGCTGGGGTGTACACTAAGCCTATTTCATTCATAAATAGTTTGTTTAAACTATTTAACATCAGCAGTTGAAATTAATAATTATACATATATATATATATATATATATATATATATATATATATATATATATATATATGCGCAGGAAAAAAGCACCGGTGTCTAGTTACATAGGCTGAAAAAAGACATGCGTCCATCAAGTTCAGCCTTTTCTATATCTGTTAATTTGTTGCTGTTGATCCAAAAGAAGGCTCTTTCCAATTTTGCACTAACCAGAGAAAAAAATTCCTTCTTGACCCCAAAATGGCAGTCAGATTTCTCCTTGGATCAATAAGCTTTTTCCTAGAATTACAGATTATATCCCTGAATATTATGTTTTTCCAGGTATCCATCCAGTTGCAGTTTAAACGTCTGTACCGACTCCGATAAAACTACCTCTGCAGGCAGAGAATTCCACATCCTTACTGCCCTTACTGTAAAAAACCCTTTCCTCTGCTTTAGTCTAAATCTCCTTTCTTCCAATCTGAACGCATGACCACGTGTCCTATGCATAGTCCTGTTTATGAACAGATTTCCACACAATGGTTTGTATTGGCCCCGAATATATTTATATAATGTTATCATATCCCCTCTGAGGTGACGTTTTTCTAAACTAAACAGATTTAAATTAGTTAACCTTTCTTCATAACTATAGTGCTCCATTCCTTTTATTCATTTTGTAGCCCGCCTCTGCACCCTTTCTAGTGCTATGATATCCTTCTTTAGAATAGGTGCCCAAAATTGCACAGCATATTCAAGGTGCGGCCTTACCATTGATTTATACAGAGGCAAAATTATATTTTTATCCCGCGACTTGATGCCCCTTTTTATACACGACAATACCTTACTGGCCTTAGCAACCGCAGACTGACATTGCACATTGTTGCCTAGTTTGTTGTCTATAACAATTCCCAAATCCTTCTCATTTGTCGTTACCCCTAATTCATTACCGTTTAGGGTGTAGGTTGCTTGTGCATTCACTACCCCGAAGTGCATAACTTTACATTTATCTACATTGAATTTCATCTGCCATTTGTGTGCCCAGTCCCCCTGTCTATCTAGATCCCTCTGCAGCACAGTAATATCCTGCTCGCCCTGTATAACTTTTCCTAGTTTAGTGTCATCTGCAAACACAGAAACATGACTTTCAATGCTTACTGCCAGGTCATTTATAAATATGTTGAATTAAATTGGTCCCAGAACAGAACCCTGAGGGACACCACTTACCACTTTTGACCAGCTTGAAAATGTAACATTTATAACAACTCTCTGTTCTCTATCTCTAAGCCAGTGTTCTACCCAAGAACAAGAATTTGCATCTAGACCAATTTCCTTCAGTTTGAATACTAACCTATTGTGTGGAACGCGTGTCAAACACCTTGGCAAAATCCAAGTGAATTACATCCACTGCAACACCCTGATCGACACTTCTACTTACTTCTTCATAGAATGCAATTAAATTAGTTTGACAGGACCTATGTTTCATAAAACCATGCTGATTTTTGCTAATAATACGGTTCTTCCCAAGGAATTCCTGAATATTATCCCTAAACAGCCCTTCAAATACTTTCCCAGCCACGGAAGTTAAGCTCACAGGTCTAATTTCCGGGCACAGAGTTTGAACCCTTTTTGGAAATAGGAACCACATCTGACTTCCTCCAATCCTCCGGTACAATTCCTGAAAGAAAAGAATCCCGGAAGATTAGAAACAGAGGTTCACTTATCTCCTGACTCAGCTCCTTAAGTACTCAAGGGTGAATACCGTCAGGCCCCGGAGCTTTGTTAACATTAATTTTCTTTAGTTGCTGCAGCACCTGTCCTGAGCCATCCACTCACAGTTTGACTGAAAATTTTTCTCAGTGGTCCTATGTATATCCATTGCCATAGGTTCCTCAATATATACTGAGGAAAAATAGTTATTTAAAGTTTCTGATTTTTCCTGGTCCTCCTTAACCAACACTCCCCTCTCTGTTTTTAATGAACCTACGTTTTCATTTTTTGTTTTTTTAGAATTTATGTACTTAAAGAATTTTTTGGGGTTAGTTTTGCTCTCTTTGGCAATCACCCTCTCATTTTCTAGTTTAGCCCATCTAATCACCTTTTTGCATGCTTTATTGGCTTCCTTATATCTTATACAGGATGCCTCTGATTCGTCTGATTTAAATGCTGTAAAAGCCATTTTCTTATTTTTAATTTTCTGCTTAACGTCCCCACTAAGCCACATCGGTTTCAATTTGTTTCTTTTATATTTGTTTCCTAGTGGTACATACTGAGAAGTGTACCCTGCTAATATTTGTTTGAAAATACTCAATTTTTCCTCTGTATTTTTATCCCGGAAGATTTTTTGCCAGTCAATAAGTTGTAAAGCTGCCCTTATCTTATTGAAATTGACCTTCTTAAAATGATATGTTTTAGTATTCCCCATGGGCAATTTCTTTTTTGAGTTTATTTCAAGAGACCATATTGTGATCACTATTACCCAAGTGCTCCCCCACTTGAATGTTAGACACAAGATCAACATTGTTATCACCAAACAAGTATCCTTTCTAGTTGGTGCTTGTACCAGTTGTGACATGAAGGTGTCATTTAACAGGTTCAAAAACCTGAATTCCCTTGCAGAACTGCTAGCCCCTCTATCCCAATTTATGTCCGGGTAATTAAAATCTCCAATAATTAACGTGTTACCCAGATGTGCAGCTTTCTCAATTTGCTCTAACAGCTGCTCTTCCTCATCATTATTAACATTAGGTGGTTTATAACATATCCCAACCAGTAGTTCTTTTCCTTTTTTTTGCCCCAAGTTGATATCTACCCATAAAGCTTCCAAAAATCCCTTGTCGCCTCCAAGATGCTTAATATTTGACTTTAGCTCGTTGTTAACATACAAGCATACTCCTCCTCCCTTCCTGCTTTTTCTGTCCTTCCTATATAACGTATAACCTTTTAAGTTAACTGCCCAGTCATGGGTCTCATCCCACCATGTTTCTGTTATGCCTATTATATCATGCCGCTTAGTGTATGCTATTGCCTCCAGTTATCCCATTTTGTTATTTAGGCTCCTTGCATTGGCAAGCATACATTTAACATTACCCTGAGTCTCTTGAGTTTTATGAGAATTTTTATTAATACATACCTCCTCTGTTCTGATCTTGCCCCTCCCCCATCTCCACCCCCCTTGTTCTGATCTGAAGCCCCTCTCCTTTCTGTGCTATCTCCATTTTCAAGTCTGAGGATTAAATAAACCTAATTTCAACGATAAAAGTAAAAAAGGTTTTCTTTTATACTACTGCATGATACAAAATCTCAGAGGTTTGTTAACTGGTGGATGTTAGCTTATTTTTGAGTAGGCCTTAAGAGGCTTCCAAACACGTACTCCATCGATAGGTTACAGATCTGGAGAAGGCGGGAGAAAGTAAAGGAGAATAATAAAGTAAACTAGTTGGAACGTCTCGGACGCCGGGAGGAACTGCGACTATTGGGGCAGTTACAACATACGCTGAAAAAAACCTAAAAAGGTCTGCTGTATGATTAGAAACCCTAACTTTTCTTATAAAATTAAATAGAAACACCTGAAAGGAAAACTGTATAGGCTCACATAAGAAGTCCCTCAACGTCCCTCGACGTTTCAGAAAGATCTAAGAGAACCTCGGTTAATTACGAAGAGCCTATGTAAGATTTTGGCTTTGACAGAGACTACATGGATAATTTGTGGTCCTTGCACAGAGATAAAGTGTCTAGCGCTACGAGTCTATTGAACACGAGCGCTGGTGAAGCTGCAGCCTGAAGGTAGAGGGGCTTCCCCGGCAAATCTATGCCTCGGTGATGCATACAAAACTGTACATCTAGAAACGGTCTCCTTCCCATCAGGGCGATCTACTAAATGAGTTCTGGCGTAACAACGTTCTTATTAAAGCGTTTATGGTGATATATAGCTGAGATCTGGGGCAGAAGGGGGCAAACAAACACCTCAACTAGTTGCTGCCCTGCTGCTGCATCTGACCTCCTGCTCAGTGGTCTGATGATTCCTCGAGCAGCCAATCAGCGGCAGGAAAGCTCTCCCATAGAAAATCAATGGAATTGCTTTCTGCACATACGCCGCAAGGCCCTCCAAGCATTAGCTAAAGGGATATGATGAAAATATAAAGAGGCCATGCAGTAATTATACGCGTTAAAGTGCATTCGATGGCTGGAACGTGCCTTCAGACCACTGTGACGCCTCTATTAAAAGGGACAGTCTAGCATCCAAAATAGCCATAGCCATGAAAAATGCTCATTAACCGCACGTAAAACTACCCACAAGGTACATTTGTTTCACGCCAGTGTTGGCAGCTTGAAGCGCCAATCTGCTGTGAGAAAGCCCTCCCACTGCAAGTATATGTGTATGTATAGGGGGGTCCGGCTAAACCCCCTGTAACTCCTTAGTGAGCCGGATGGTGGGGAGTATAGCCTGCATGGACAGTAGTAAGCAGTAGATTGTTTCAGCCAAGTGCGTCTCCTGCAAGCCAAGAAGCTTGGGGGACAGAGAAATAACGCAAGACCGTAGGGGGATTCAGACTAATTCCTCCATTCATTTGTAAGTGTGTGTGGGGGGAGTATGCATTAAAGTGCATACAATGGGTGGAGTGTCCCTTATAAGAGTTATACATACATACATACATTCTATCTTTTGATTTTGCCAATTTCCTTTCTCCTCTCCAAAATCACTGGATGCTGATTTTTATGAAGCAGTAATATTTTTCCATCTTTATTTGGTTTGTGATCCCCATTAGAATAATCATTTTATTTGTGCAACACAATTTCCTTCACTAATTTAACAGAGCAATGGAGGGGAGAAGCAAAAAAAAATAAGATGTCACTTGTCATGTTTTTATACAGAGGCGCTGAAAATACTAAAATGTATTATTCACCCTTGTTACAGGTCCTCAAACCGTGAAGCTTGATGATAAATGATACTTCTTGGAGACGCAGAAACGTGGTGAATAAATATCCAGATCTTAATTCATATTATAATTCTCTGCTATAAATGACCTATACTATTTTATATATATATATATATATATATATATATAAATATATATATAAGTGTCAGCTCTTCCGGACAGATTGTAAAGGAAACGCGCTTACCAATACTACCGTAAAGCAGGGATATTAGTTTATCACACAATAAATTGAAAGCATATTTATCTCCGGTATTGTAAGAGTACCATCTGTATAGCTATAATGAAAGAGCTACTGTTGGGTGCTGGAAACAAAAGAAATTATTGGAGTACATGACCGGTACTTTACAATTCCCGCTGTATTAACCAGAAGTGTATGACTAAGCTGCATTGACTTTTTGATGAGTGATTTGGTACAAAAGCCTTTTGTAATAGTTCTGCTTATCCGAGAGACGTTCCTCATCTCGCCAGTCTCGAGCCTAAGGACTAGTAATCAGATAATCTAGTTTTGTTTCCAGGCAAGTGAGAAGTCTCGACAACCCACTTTATTCTATACAGAAAACTTCAACATCCCACTCTCACAAATCACATACAGAGCTATGAGCTATACATTGGAGCCTTTACTAGTTGGTAAAAAGCAATCAGAGGGTCAGCATCCCCATAGAATGAAACAGCTGTGTTCTAGCGTGTGTGGAAGGCTGTGGAGTTTGTATAGTTTAGCAACACAAACCTTAACCCATTAATATATTTGCACTTAAGAATTAAAGTTGGCTGGAAGGTTGCTCGATGAATAACATCTCAAGATTGGACTTCTAATCCCAAAAGCTTACGTGATCACAGGAACATGTTCACATATAAAAAATTGGAACCCAAACCTTTAAAAGATTTAAAAAAAAAAAAAAAAAAAAAAAAAAAAAGGCTCCTAAAATGATAATATTCGCTAAATGTAAAAGGAGGCTCCAGTGTTATTACCCAACTACAACATTCAGGCTAATAATTAGAATTTGAATGCCTTAGAAGTGAAGAATTATTCTAAGGGACTAAAGAATAGTTAAAAGTCAAAATTTCAAGGGAAGCTGGATGCAGGACAACACGACGATCCCCCAGAAGATACAAATTTACACATTATCATCTATTTAATGTCATTATATTCCATAGGATTGTACACAAAGTTTAATGGAGTGAAGGTGTGTAAATATGCATGTGGACTATTGGTAAGGATTTTTATTATTCACTTTTGACTTTCTTTTTGGTTACTTTTGAGTCCTTGACAGCCATCAAAGTAGATCCAACAACCAGGCGCTGATGGTTTCAGGTCTGGAATTCTCATCTGCAGTATGTGTAGAGAGCGGTGTGTTCCGTGCGCATGAATGTACAGTGTTTGCATTGTAGCGAGAGTGCAATATGATTGATTAAAAAGTTCAGCATTGGTCTTGCCTAACAACATAACTATTGCGCGTAACAAGCGACAATCAAGGAGACTGCACAAAATGTAACGCAAACACACCTACGAGAGGTTTTTCCTCCTCCTCCTCCTCCTCCTCCTACGGTCTTCAAACAAAAAAGTAAAGCAATATAAAAACATATGTCGCACTTAAGAATTAAAAGGTATCTGGCAGGTTGCAATTTTAAGTGATAAAACGCGCGGAATTATCATGCTTCGGAAAGCAATCCAACCGAACCTGCCGCGAACACAATCAGGATGTGTCCGACAATTACATGTTATTAGGCGACAAACCGAAGCCGTTTGCAGCTACAAAATACCTCCACAGCCTTACTGAATGCAACGTTTCATAAGTAGCGTGACTGCGTGCCATTTCCCGACAGCTGTGCCATTATGGAGATATTTTTTTTTTGCCGTTTGCCTGCCACTGTGCCAAATGTAATTTTAATTCTACGCAATTAAGTTTGGCTCGCGCTGGATGGCGTTGCGACCGGGTTTTAGAGCGAGATTTGAGCCGTTTTGAGTGTTTTGTCCATCTACGGTTGGAAAATAAACAAGAAAGGGGGAGGGGGGGGGAGATCTTGCACTATTGTAAAATATTTCTGCTTCCAATTCAAACCTCTGACATTGATTTAACAATCACAACCGTTCGGCCCTGCTTACAGGCTGCTGTGTCGCAGTCAGTGGTACGATTCGAGAGAATATGGAACATCTGCGCGAGTTACCTTGTGCATCGTGCTGCCCAGCTGAGCCGGAGACATACTGACAACCACGCCGGCTCTCTGCAAAGCGGCAATCTTCTCTTTCGCTCCACCTTTTCCGCCCGCGATGATTGCCCCGGCGTGTCCCATTCTTCTGCCTGGGGGAGCGGTCAGCCCAGCGATGAACGAAACCACAGGCTTGGCGTTAGGGCCCTAAAACAAAAGACAAAAAACAGTAAAGAACAAAATAAAAACAGAAGAGTGGGTAGAGATCATAAAATTTCCCAAGAGCTCGGCAATCGATGGCAGACGCAGAAGAATGGTACAAGCCTCGGGCTTGCTGTGGAGTCTGTTCGCTTAAAGTGAAGCAGCGTATGAACTTGCGCGGATAAGAGAAACAAACTCAGGAAAGACCAACACAGATGTCAAGGCTGAGCGAATGAATGAGATTATATAAAAGACCACCCAACACCCCATTTCTCATCAAAACACTGCGGTAAATAGACAAAAAAAACCAAAACACTGCTTAGAACAAACTTCACAACGCGATTTATAATTATCCTCCTGGCCTCAAGTAGTTTCATGGTTAGCGTTAATTAAGTTAAAACGGGTTATGTCTACACTTTTGAATACATTTTAGATAAGTGAATTAGTCTACAACACGGGCTGAAGTTTTCGGAAAAGGCAGATCAGTAAATAGCAGAGCAAATGAACTTTCGTACTAAATAAGAAAAGAAGAATAATCGATGTAAGTAAAGCAGGAGCATTTATCCTGCGATGACAAAGCAGCAAATTAGGAAATTCTTTAATTATTTAGCTCATGGTATTAACAAACTAACCCTCGAGTGGCTGATATGGAATAAAGTAATTGATCACTTACAAGTTTCAATGTTTGTCCCCAAGCACAGGAAGAAGGAAAATGCAGGGGTGGAAAAAGTAACGGAATGCCCCGTGAAATGTATGTATAAAAAGCCATTCCGATCTCGATATATACTACAATCGTTGGTATAGGTTAAAATTCTGTTAATTTTGACTTTCTTCCACTGCCGTTTTTTCTGAAGCACGTTTTTTTTTTTAAGCCAAAATGGAGTAACGCTGAGTGGTTTGAATCGAGAGCAGATGTGAAAGTGGCTTAAAACACTACCCTCTTCGAGTGACTGTCAGGAAGACAGCGCAACCCGGAGCCTGGATGCAGAGCGCCGTCTATCATTATCTCAGACAGACTTGGCTTCGTCTTTGAAGATGGCACAGAGAACCCATTTCGTGCAATTACAATAAACATCGCAAAATGAATGAAAAGCGATTTCACAAAAACGGGGCGCCGCAAGAGAAAACGGAACTAGTAACCCTTTAGGATGCCGAGCACATCAACCCCCCCCAACCCCTCTACCTCATTTCCAGCAGGCAGGCGCTTTCTACTCCTACAATACATCCCTCCACATAGAACGGGTATCCTCTCCGCTACTCGAACAGCCCCGGTAAAGGCTCTTCATGATGTATAGCGAAGACAAGACGACTAAAACCCCGATGAGTATTTGGGAGTTGGGGGGGAGATGCTTCACTTCATCTGAACCCAGAGTTTAGCGACTGAATGACTCAGTGTTCAGCTATTAAAAAGGGAAACTCCTACCGTTTTTGTTAATAGTAGTAAAAAAAAAAAATGAGTTTCCAAAATCATTGTTAAAATAATAGTTTTCACACACAATGTTTTTTTAGATCGCTGAATATTTGTTAAGGCTAGTGTTCTAGCCGTTTTCCTAGGCCGATCTACAAGGCAAGTGTCCCCTTATAATACTGCCCATTGGTAAACAATAGAATGGCTCCATCTTAATCACCTAGTGGCAGCCTCTGACTAACGAAAGTCTTTTTTTTCCCCCTCCTAAGTCTTCTTACCACTATTATTTATTGTTTTATATAGCGCCATCATATCCCGTAGGGCTATCCCAGCCTTCATATATTTTCATTCACCTTTTTTTGGACATATGAAATAATGTATGAAATACATCTGTATATTGCTTTCTATGGAAACCCATCATAGGAGGGCGACACGGCATTGGCTGGAGGCCAACACCTGGCCCACCTCATGTTCCCAAAAAGAGAAGTACCAGATGGAGCAAACGGGGTCAAACCTCTCTTCTCATCATCTCTTTGGTCAGATGCTCACAATGACCTTTCCGTATTCCCAGCATGTCCAGCTCGGCTTGTGCATGGCTACAACCCCACACCTCTAGGACCCCCTACAAGCACAAATCATGTGAAAATCATATCCACTGTCATACCTCATTGCCATGCTTTGGCCAAGCCTCTGGTTTCCTTAAAAATATGGAAATATTCCAGTATTCTAAATACACAGAGGTTGAGGATCCCTCTGGAAAATAATTATGTTCTATTAAAAGGGACAGACAAGTGTCACACGCAGCACCACCGATAAAGAACGCAAATTTAAGTATTTTAAAATGCATTTTGTTTTATCCAGTCTGACAAAAAGGGGAATATGTTGGTCATTAGTGGACTACAGGGCAGAAGCCTAGCTGACATGAGGAGATTTAAAATGAGTATATACCGTATTCACTATACTTTTGCAAAGTTCTGAGACACAGATTAAACTTTTTAATAAGTAGGAATGTACAGTCCCGACGTTCCAGAGCGTCTAGAAGCGTCACCAATTATTTATTGAAGTTCTAAAATAACAGCGGCTTTTACAAAGAGATGAACGTTTTAATAGTTGGCAGAACTTTGAGCAAATGGATTACCCCCCAAAAATACATTGTACTTCAGTAGCTGTAGCCTTGGTCCTGATCAGAGATGGATGCACACCAAAGCCAGAGATGGGAAGCGTTTCGTTCTTACTGCTCCTTCAGTTAAGAAACGTATATTTCTTACAAATACAATAGATTAGTAAAAAATAAAAAAATTAAAATTGTTTTAAATTGTCTGTCATTCACGGGTTAAACAGAGCCAATCATGGTAAGAGGCAGTAGTTCCTTTATTAAGAAAGCAGAGTCCCGGAAATTGCCTCTGTCTTTTATATTTCAAAAGAAACAAGAATTTTAATAAAAGAACTAGAATTAAAATAAGAATTGTGAGAATTCTGGAAATGCCAGCCAAAATAAATAAATAAATGGATGTTTAATAAACCTTAAATTCTGTGGCTAGAATTAACCACATGGTTAAGAGACTTTTTAATTGTAAGATAAATCAAGGCATTTAGAAAAATACATAAAACCAACTAAAAGTAACATTAGATAGAATAGACACAGGCTGATAACATGCAATGGCAATCACGCAGGAAAAAATAAAAATAAAAAGACAACAAAACCTGTTGGAGGTTAATGGAGATGCCTTGGCCTTTAGGGAGCTATCCGCTTTTATATAGATTTTTTTTTCCCATTTAAAGATTTTGCGTAAATTGTACTACTTATTTGGAAATAAATTAGTTATTTTGCCTGACAACCACGTAAGAGTCCCTCAAGGATCTTCTCTCCTGGTATCTGGTCTCAGACTCAAAAGAAGTAAGATCTTGAAGATAAAGAAAAAACCCTTTCAACGATATACGCCACGGTGAGGGTTTCAAACACTTACGGAATTGTGTTCCTTTAAGAAGTCAGCCGCATTTTCCTCGGCGCTGCCACCGATTTCCCCGATCAAGATGATGCCTTCTGTTTTAGGATCCTTCAGGAAGACGTCGAGGCAGTCGATGAAGTTGGTTCCGTTGAATGGATCTCCACCGACGCCTTCAAGGGTAGCATAAGGGAAGACATATTTGGGAAAGTTACAAGTTAATAGACCTTTCAGAAGAGAGAATTTAACAGAAACGTCCCAGCTAGTACACCAATACAGCACAAACCGGTTAAAACCAAACCACCATTGATGGTAACCCCGTGACAGGCAGGCTTTGTGGGTCTGGCCGAGACGTGTATGTTTGCATGTATGTAAGTATATTCATTCACACTCAGGTTTTACTATTTTTAAAGGGGTCTTCAGGGAAAGTCTCAAGCAGTGGTCCACAAGCTTGTTCTCCATTAGCTACTTCAGAGGTCATGGCCACCTGCCTGATGAATCCTCCACCCTTACCCTTCACAATTAGTAAGGCTTCCTTGAAATACAAGAAAATATGTACCTCGTCTTTTATAAGATGGATAGATTTTACAGTAAAAGGGTCTTAGCGTCTCCCCTCTAACATTGACATCACTCCACAAAGTGGTAAATGATGGCAGAACATGTTTAGATTTATACAGACTGGGGTCGTAGCCAAGTTTCAAAACGAAATTTATTCTCAGTGTAGTCTGGGTACGGATATCAATGTCATCATCGCTCCGCCGAGCGGACCAGGCAATGAACTGCTCGAGCAGAATATATCATATCTTTTTAACTGGAAAAGGACCAGGGGTAAATTGGTTTAAATACTTTAAATAAGATAAAGTAACTGTCAGAAAATCAAACTGACTGCCATAATCTGGTTTCTCGGAGAGACACAAAACCTATTATTTACCAATTCACTTTAAATTACGTTTAATGACATTTTGATGCATGTCTGCTACCTCGGGCTCTGCAGATCGCTCTGCAGCAATGCAAAGACATCCTGCCCCGGGAGCCCTGATTACATTCAATGGAAACCTCCTCTCTCATATTGTGCTTCAGATCTTTCGATGCCATCGAAAGGAAAATAGAAATCTCAACGAAGACCATAAATAAAGAATAAAAGTTTGATGACTGCTCGACAGCCCTGCTTTACTTTATGTACATATAGGAATGAAATATCATAATTTACGGATTCTCAACTTTCCATCGTGAAATATTCTCTTAATCGAGTCCATTAGCTGAGTTGTGCAGATTATCACAATAATGTGCCCGCAGCCGATTAACCGACACAGTATGTAACAGACTCTGAAGGCAGATGGGACCCATTCCCATCATTTTCCCGATATCAGATTCAAACCTTAATCAGTCGTTGGTCTTCAGATTCAGGAGGCGTATACCTATCCCATGCATGTTTAAATACTAGCCTCTACCACTTCTGCTGGGAGGCTGTTGCACTTATCTACCACCCTCTCAGTAAAGGGAAAAGTATAGTATACATTATATACATACATACTATTTAAATTATATCCCATAAAATCATTGCACAAAAAGCAATTGTGGGTGACTAAGAACTATAACAACTGGCTGGATGAACCATTGCTTAACCCCACACTTTTAAAGCTATCGTTAATATTACAGTTTTGCTGTAACGACGAATCTGGGTTTGGTGGATGCCAGGAGAACGCCACCTACCTAAACACATAGTGCCTGCTGTAAAGTTTGGAGGAGGAGGGATAATGGTCTGGGGCTGGTTTTCAGGGTTTGGATCGCTTGGGTTCGGTGAAGGGTAATGTTTAACGCTACAGCACTGAGACAATCGTATGCTTAATCCTATTGAGCACCTTTGGGATGAATTCAAACGCCGATCAAACATCAGTGCCTGACCTCACAAATGTTCTTCGAGCTGAAAGGACACACATTCCCATAGAAACACTCCAAAAACTTGATGAAATGCTTCCTAGCAGAGTGGAGGCTGCTATATGTGCAAAGGGGGTGGGGGGGGTGCGCATGGTTCTGGAGTAGGATGACTAACATGACCATATTATATATATATATATATATATATATATACATATATATATATACACATACATACATACTTAGGACGTATTAACATATGTGCACTCATAAAGAGGAGCATTTATTTACTGTCTGGGGCACTTTTTGACTTGTAGCTACCTTGAACTATGGAGGGTGGTTGTTTTTTCGTGTGTATGTACACACAGTATAAAGGTCAGCTGATTATATTATCTTACCCTGTGTGAACGCAGCGAGGCCTCATTACAAATATCGGCATCCTTGGTGTCTAATTATTGCCCACCAACGCCATTGCAGAACATGCGCTATACACATCCAACACACTATCCTTTTGCACATTTGATAGACGTTTTCACTTCAATTTTACATCCATATATTTCCTTATAACCTCTGTATAGCCGAATAATAACTCTTCCCAAAGCAAAATAACAGGGCCAATGAGCACCAGAGGTATTTGTACACTCGTATCGCAGGCGTTTTTAATTGAATTATAAAGCTTGCAAATAAGGTGAAAACACCGTTAACCCCGTTAAAAAAAAACCTGCGCTCGCTGCGAGTTACCTCTAAACTCATGGGTGGCCAAACTCCGGGCTTTGCAATTTTCACCTTAAAACTCGATTAGCTCCTGTAAAGTATATACTGGGTTTTCACCGATACCCGGCGGCAGAACTGCTAAGTCCCATAGGTCAGGGAGTTAGGGCTTCTTACCGTTACAATCTTAAATGTGTTTGCCTTGTTATGAGATATAGAGAACCCATTCCTTGCATTGGATCAGCTTCTCCACCAGGTTACAAACTCCCACCATGGTGGACAATTACTCTGCCTACTGCATTGAACCAATGGGCACAATGCCCCTTTTTATGCATATGGAGCCTGCCTAGGGGCTCACCCAGCCGCCAATAACTCTTTCTATATGAATGTGTTAGTGTCAGAATTGTAATGACATCTTAACGAACAAGAGGATCTTGCTTCATTAAGCCAACATCAAAATGTATATATATATTTTATATAAAATGGAAGAAAGGTATTGTTATGGTATATTAAACACACGGATTTTCTTAATACACTACACGTGTTCCACTAAGCACAAGTTACATACCGATGCACAAGGACTGCCCCAATCCAACCTGTGTTGTCTGATGAACAGCTTCGTAAGTCAGAGTTCCAGATCTCGACACAATACCTACAGGGGGGAAAAAAAACAAAAGTTTAACTTTCTATAGATGTGGTTTGATGCAAGCATCTAGGTAAAAGACATTTGCAAACGTAGACACAGAGAGATGTTTTAGGAAATCAGAGAGTCAAATTCTTCCAGGAATCGTTTTTCATCTCTACATATATTGGTGTGTTTTATGAGCTACATGTGGTAGAGCAGTGATCTGTCCTGAATATAAATGCAGCTACTGCACTGCTGTTCTGTATATCAAAAGCCACAGCAGGCAGCTACAGCAAAGCTCCACTGGTGCGGAATGCAGCTTTTAATATAGAATGTGACGGCAGACAAGACCAATTCGGCCCATGTAATCCGCCCATTTTTCCTGCTGTTAAAGAGTCAGGCCTTAATCAGTTGTTCTCGTCTTAGATTCAGGAGACATATGCATGTTACTGTACCGAGGCATTTGATTGGCACTGTTTTTAAGAATGACGTACAGTGTATGTCATTAGTCCTCTGGGGACACCTTTTCATGGCGTACCTGGCATGTCGGTGGTCGCAAAAGGGTTACATTTATTTTTTTTAATCGTACAACCAGTCAATCCCATAAAGAGTTAACAGCAATCAAAGTGAGATAAATAATGCAGGTTTTAGTGTTGAATGTGCTTTAACTAGTTAAATGTCTCTTCTATGTGGTGTATTTCACATATACCCTATTGCTCACCAAGTGCTGTTTCGTCTAGAAAGGTCACTTGTCTGTATTCTCCTGGCATTGCAGGTCTAGCGTACTTAGAAGTGCAAGCAACGGCATTAAGAGTATGTTTTTTGCCGTGTCCCAATGCTGGCTGCTGGACTCAGGACTGAGCTATAGGGTCTAAAAAGGAGGGTTTTCAGAGGGGCAGTCGTATTGCAGATCCTTTACGTCACTATGCATTATGAAGGACCATACCCAATACGTTTCTGCTGCCATAACTGTTTGGCTGGCCCTGAATAATGTATGGTTCAATCAGTGAGACTTCTCTCCTCACAGACTCAGTTATGCATTATGCAGGGCCAGCTTAGCCCTTCTTGTTGAAGAAGCTTGCAGATGAAATGAATGGTAAAGTGAGAGTTGACTCTTCAGCTCTCATTCAAACTCTCCTGCCATCTGCCCCTTTAGTGAATAGACCCCCTCTTACAGCACCTGCCTCGCATGCTATGAGCCCGTCCCACGAAAGGGACAGAAGGGTTTTGGCTCCCTGCAGAGCATTTCACATAAAAACACGAGGTTGGGATGACTGGCGGATTCCTACAAAAGCTTCAGTCATCTAAATAAACGTTCCCTTAAGGTCATTGTACCGCATTTCAGTGACAAGAAAACAAGACTGTAGAGTTTATCTTCTGACTTTTCTATTAGGTTAGCAACCAAACCCCCAGTGATTTATCGTATGTTTTTTAGTGCCCTTATTTCGCACCGAAGTGTTCCGCCCAGCACATTCTACAAAGGCTTTTTATTCCATTGGAATTTCAAGTTAACTCTAAGACTGCGCCATTAAGCTACCACTTTATGAGCGCACAAAAAAAATATATCTACCAAATGTAATTGCATTCTTATTTGATTTTTCAATTTTCAGTTTATGGGTACTTTCCTCCGCGAAGAGCCGCGCAGAATGCTAATTCTGTCGCCTTCTATAAGATTCTGTTTAAGTTCCAGTAAGGTATAAAAATACACTAGTCAGAGAACCTAATTATCTTCTGAGAGCACAAAAATGATTTTGTCAAGGGCTCTTCAGAGTTTTTTTCCTTACAGAAACCAGCAATTCTTCTAATGAAAAAGTAGGGGGGGGGGGGGGGAAATACACCGATACACAGGAGACCATAAATCGCTCGTTACCAATAACACCAGTGGGATATACCTGTGCGAGGTGTGAAGAGGTCCGCTGCGTCGGATGGGAAAAACCCACTCGCAAAAATAAAATAAAAATAAATATTTGTTCCATCAGCTTACGAGATCTCAGGCGTATCTCCTCAAACTTTATTAAAGCAAACAAGAAGACACCAAATAAACTGTGAAATCGGAAAACACCACCACCTACTGACGGAATCGTATTCTAACCAAACGGTTCTGTCAAAGCCATGACCATTGCCGTTCCAAAAGTGCTCCACAATATTTCGATTCAAAACATAAGTGGAAGCGAGAATTGCTGAAGTGGAATGGTTGCTGTCACAGCTTTTATCGTAACTAAAATGTATCAATTAAAGTTACCTACAGCTTGTACTTTTTGTTTGTGGTTAGTTATTGAGTCTTTTTTATATATATATATTTTGGTCAGTGACCAATTATCAGCATTCTCTTCACTGCAGTAGTAACCATTGCGTCTTTTAACTCTTTAACAGAAGGCCCCTGTGTTGAACACGAAAGACTTCCGTTGGGAGGGAAGATGGCTGCTGAACGGCTCAAAAAGGTGCGTTTTTATTACAGCAAATTAACAATTTAACTATATTAAATTTAATATACATGGCTATCTTTTAGGGAATTTTAGTAATTAAGTTAGCCATCTCTGGCAAGATACAAGGCATCAGGAGGAGATATTTTTTAAAATTTTATGTAAATAGTTCATAGGTATGTATAGCTCTACATGCGTAGATATACATAAATGAATAACCTCTATATCAATACAGCTATATAAAATAGATGATTATGCATTCAAAATAACCAGAAATGCAAAGATTCTGAAAGCTAAAAGAAAACATTTGATTTTGCATAAATCCATAAGAAGTAAAAGTCTCTTTTTTTTCCTAAGAATAACTACCGCTTATGTCTGCCAAACCCCAAAATGTAATCTTTGAACATATACTTTTGGTGTATTTGGTTCATTTAATTTTGCAGATTTCCCCCTGGGGGCTAATTGCCGATTGTTCGCATTATTACAGTTATTTAACGTGAGGTCAGTTGGAATTCTGAACAAAAATGTGTCAGAATTTGAAAAACCAAGTTCTACGCACACAATTCCATAAGCTCCTCGTTATTCCAGCAGTTGCTCCTCTGTATATTATTACAGAAGGGCTGCACAATGCCACGGGGGAAAATAAGTACACTTGTCCCCTCTGTTCCGTTTACGAAGCCCAACAACCACGTGAAAGATTACTAAGAAATTATTTAAATTCACACCGCCTCAGGTGACATCACAGCATGCCGATCGGCTAACTCAAAACCTCCTGTTAATTTACGAGCCGCCGGAGAAGGAATTGTACGGACCGTACACACAATTCACTCTCCAGAGACCGTCCAAGAGCAGGCAAATCCTTTGACTAGAACTGAACTCCTGACAAAAGTAAACAATCGTAATCAACGCAGAATCTTAAACGGACTCTTATTAAACCTGCTGGCGACGGAAATATTTTGGACGGAGTCGACTATTTATAACCATAGTTAACTATCTTCTCGGGATGTGAGTAGGCGGCCCCGCTGATGTCGGTAGGGCGGTTCCCCGGATGAAAATGGGTG
Source organism: Spea hammondii (assembly GCA_029215755.1). Lineage (NCBI taxonomy): Eukaryota > Metazoa > Chordata > Amphibia > Anura > Pelobatidae > Spea > Spea hammondii. The sequence continues at coordinate 8,480,533 of JARDYJ010000001.1, forward strand.
TGGCTAGAAAGGAAGTGGGCGGGGAGTGTCTCAACCCGGAGTTTCTCAGCGATGAGCCGGAGACCCAGAGAAGCATCGCTTCATCGGGAGAGTTCTGGGGTACGTTTCGAGGAGGTCATAATTATCCTAAATTGTTGTCTAGACAAAAGAAGACCATTGGTATTCTGTCGAGACAAAAAGCTAATGCCACCGCAGGGTATACTAAAGGTAACTAAAGCTCAAAACAATCAAATTCAAATAACCATAGAAAAAAAAAGTAGTTAAAAATTAACCCTTTTCACAGCCAATATCTTATACCTAGCAATGTAATTACCAAGCTCTTTATACAAATAAATATGTGAACACAAGACTTCATTTTTATTGGTTTGTTCCAAGCGGTATAAAATTTAAAAGAAATAAAATGCGCTTGTTTCTAAAACTAACTAAATACACTAATATCTTTACTTTCATATGGGTATCGGAAAGTACAAAAACAAATATAAAAAGGAGGAGACTATATACAGAGGAGTTATTTTTGAGTAAGATTTCTTATCCCATTGAAGTATATTTATAATGTTCATCAGTACCATTAGAAATATGGGATTTTTAACTCCTATTAAAGTGAAACAAGAAGAAGAAAAAATACGTACCATAAAGGTTTTAGTGGTTCCCACCTTGGAGTTAAATTGACACGCCTGTATACAACTGGAGACGTGCGGCTATTCCTAATGAAACATCTGATAAATATGGATTTTTAGCTATCTCCCAGAAGATTCGTCTGTGGGCTCGACAACATTTTGCTGGAAGATGAAGACTTTTAATATAAAAGAAAACAGAAGGGAGATAGAATATGACCCCTGTGGTTTCCAGTAGTTTTAGGCCCAGGGATGGCCCAAGACATGGTGCTGTCTGGGTCCAAGGATAAAATGCCCCCCCATTACATGTACAGTTTGCCAATTAAGCTTGCACTCTAAAATACTGCACAACTACACGTTTCTCTTGTATAAGAGACACATTTCTTTACTGTTGGGGTTTATTACTTTCAGGGAGGTTTTTTTTTGTAGCCCAGACAGTGCTACTTATATATTAACATACACATATAAGCATCTAATCATGAGCAAAAATTAAGTAAATTAAACAGTAGGTGAAAGAACAACAGTTTCCTCATCATGAAAGACCCACAAACTTATTTTATATAAAAAATAAATAAAAAGTAAATGTTCACTTTAAATATTTACTTTGAATTATAATAAATTACATGCTATGTGGGTACTACAATTGATTCCCTTTGCAGGACATTGAAGATCTCATCCCTAAGTGGCAGGAAAAATCTCACAACTGCAAATTTAAAAAAAAAAAAAAACACACCTTTTATTGAATATATTTAAATAGGTGATAAATATTGAAAATATCAAGCATGTGCTGCGTGAAATGTGAATAAACTCATGAGTTGAATTCACATTTTACATAGCATGCTTGATGTAATAGTTTCATTTTTTTATCCATTTTTAAATACATTCAATAAAAGTTTGTTTCTTTGCAATTGTGAGACCCTTCCTGCCACTTACATAAATGTATGGTGATCATAACAATGCTGAATGATCACTATTTATAATTTCTAGAATGTAAGGGCCCTTACTCACCTGGCGTTCTGCAAGTCAAATATACTACTTGTTATGTCCTGTCCACCCATTGTACAGCGCTACGGAATATGATGGCGCTAGATAAAAATTATATAATAGCCATATATCATGATCGTAATTCAGGAAACAAAAAAGGAGCATGCCTCAGAATTATGAAGAAGCTCTGTGATCAGGCGGTCACCTGAGGCGAGGGAATGATGTATTCACAACTATGAAGACACCTTTGCCTTAATATTGTAGCGAATGATTAATGTCTGTATAGTGCAATACATCTTTTTTCCCCAAAAATGTCAATGAAACCAGAAAATGTTTGGTCATAATGTATGTTCTGGACATGTGGCATGGCAGATTGTACAAAGCTATGCAATAAATAGTGCACTCTTAAAATGATGGCGATGCCTCGTTCATCGCCTTTTGTGCTGAGAAATAAAAAAAAATAAAAAAGGAAGACGAAATGATGGCTTCTGCAAGGACACAATATTTTCTCATAAAAAAGTACTTTCTGGTTGATGAAAAACCAAGGCGGATTTGGAAACGTCCTTCGGAGGCTATAAATATAACATGGGGCTTTTCCTTGCAGACAGTATATCAGTCTATGAGAGACAAGTTCTCGCTAACAGAGGTTAAAATATATGTGCAAAGCCAGGGGGGGGGGGGGGTTAAGGAAAAAGGGAATTGTTTAAAGATCCAAGTATGGACAATAACAGAATTCTGTACAAACAATCAGACAAGTAAGGCTGCCATTAAAAAGGATAAATTAAGACCTCTGGTTTTTAGCATAACTACACTCATTCGTCAGTTTAAGTGGCAGGAAAGAGCTCCTACCGAAACCAATGGGAGCACTTTCCATACATGCACATGGTGGGGGTCTACTCAGACCCCACAGGCATCCTAGAATCAGCGCTGGATCAGACTGGATCATATGCAGGTTTCCAGACGAATCTTGGGCGCAGCATTTAGCTGCAGATGGGGAGAAGGGAAAATACATACGGGGGGCTTCTGCATTCGCAAAATTGAACCATTCATTTGTGGTACGCATTTAACTGCATATGATGCCTGGGGCGTCCCTTTAACCAGCTTGAGTTTGCTTTTCAATCACTATATCAGTTTATAGATATCAGGTTGCAAGTTAGGGACTATTTTTCAGTGGAGCGAATCGTCAGAATTAAAGGCTATACAAAGCGAAATGTAACTGTGTAAAGAGTAGTAGATTCCAGGAGCAGAGCTCCAGTAAAAGCTGCACAAGCAAACAGGCTAAAGGAAGGGGGAAAAAATAAATAAATCAGGATGTGCATTAGGTTACCCTAAAGAATAAATTATTCTCTTTAAATATCACTATATTAAGCGGATACCGCTAAACTCCTTCAGTCTAATTTTCTTGTCATTTATTTTACTGATCGCACAAATGATTTGCGGGCATAAAACATAATTGGTTCGGTTCGTTGAATCGTTTTTTTAACATCCTTACACTTGCTTTTAACCACAGTAAACAGATAGTAAGATTTAATGAATAACGGCTATCATGGAATTTAGCTGCTTTCGTACGTCAGGCCTCGTCTCCCAAGTCTTCACCCTCCAACACGGTGAAATGGTTCGTCGTTGCATATGGAGATAATGTTATGATCACTTGCATTGAATGATGAGAATTCGTAGATTACGTTAAACAGAGACGATCACATATTAACATATATTATATTTTGGTGGTAGAGACCACTTATACGGGTTGACGGCTTGACATTAATAACTTACCAATGCGGCCTTTCTTGTGAATGTGACCGGGCATGATTCCAATCTTACATTCTCCGGGCTGTGTGGGGAGAAAATAAATTACATAGGCATAAAGCATTAAAAACTTTAAAGAATATTTAAGTTGTATATTTCTTTTGCTTGTATTTTTTATTTTGCATTGAAGATAAACCCAGGAAAAGTTCTTACAACTGAGAATATCTCATCAAAACACAAGACTTCTGCAGAGTACACAGTCTCAAACCACAAGGAAATAATAATAAAAAAAAAAAAAAAAATATTAACGTATTTTACTTCATTTTTATTTCACATTGCAACACACTATAGATAACACTAAAAAGTCAGAAAATCTAGCATCTGAAGAGGAAGGACTACTGTGAAAACAAAAGTTTTACACACAAAAAAAAATATATTATTTTTTTTTATTTTTGTTTATAATTTGCCAAACGTGGACATTTTGAAATTAGAAGTAATGAACAGCCGTCTTTGGCTGGGCATTTTTGAAGGATGGCTTTGTTTTCATTTTATCTTCTCTAACTATGCACTTCAAAGATGTGCCACAACAAACCAAAAAAGTATTGGATGTCTGAACTCGAAAGCCACGGGGCATAAAGGCATAACGCAATAAACATCGTCTCATGGCCTAAAGAAATACCGTATAGGCCGCACTTTTTTCCCCCACTTTAAGTCTTTAAAGTGGGGGTGTGGTCTATATTCGGGGTCTAGCGCCCGACGCCCGGGACATGCAGTCCCGGGCGCCGGGCAGGCAGCGGGGTTAGGATACAGATCCCCCGCAGCGGTGCAGGGGACCTGCATCCTACTCCCCGATACGCTCAGACAGCCTCCCCTGCCAGCACTTCCCACGGGGGGGGTGCCGGCACAGGAGGTTGTCTAAGCGCATCGTGCGGTTGTCTAACCTCTGGCACCGGAAGTTGTATACGCGTATTGCGTAGATGTCCCCCGCCGGCCTCGCAAGACACCCGGGAGTCAGCTCCGGTAAGTCGGGGGGCAGAGGAGGACAGTGGCAGCATATCTCGGGGAGGGTGGAGGACAGTGGTAGCATATCTCGGGGAGGGAGGAGGACAGTGGTAGCATATCTCGGGGAGGGAGGAGGACAGTGACAGCATATCTCGGGAGGACAGTGACAGCATATCTCGGGGGGGGGGGGAGACAGAGTGGCAGCATGTTTTTTGGTGCTTTTTTTAAAGAAAAAAACTTTCTTTAAAAAAGCACCAAACTTTTAGGGTGCGGCCTATATACGGGGGCGGCCTATATCCGAGCCAATACGGTAATATAAGAAAAAAAAATAGGTTGGTCTAAGTACGCAAACACAGTCACACGCGAGATACCGCAAAAAAAATCTGATCTCCACAATGGGCAGGTTTCACCACTTCTACATGGCAGCTTCTTGGACAGATAGCATTGTGGGCTAATCTGTCTTAGAAGCTGTGACAACACACAAAACGTGCCAACTCACATTGATGACTCCAGGACAGTTGGGTCCTATTAATCTGGTTACAGCCTGGCGAAGGAGCCTGTGCTTCACACGCACCATGTCCTGTTGAGGGATTCCTTCAGTAATACAAACTACCAGCGAGATCTCGGCTTCAATAGCTTCATGAATAGCAGCACCAGCGAACGGAGGGGGCACGTAAATAACAGTGGCTGTTGCACCGGTCGCTTGCTTGGCCTGAGGTGAGGAAAAATAGAGAGGCGAAAGACGGCTTCATCAGGAGTCAAGACTACAATAGCAAAAAAGGGGCTTCTGTTATAGGCACATCATTTAGTGAAAACATCCCATCTTTTAGGAATTCCATTATTACCTCTGCAACCGAGTTGAAAACAGGTAGGCCGAGGTGAGTGCTGCCTCCTTTACCAGGGGAAACACCTCCGACTAACTTTGTGCCGTATTCCAACGCCTGCTGGCTATGAAACGTGCCCTGAAGAAAACAGAAAAAGATTAAAAATATGCAATACATTAAAACTTACAAAAACAAGAATGAAAGTATAAAGTGTATTTAAAGAGACTTCGTTATAAGTAATATTTAATAACGAACACAAAACAAGGATATGCTGCTCACGTCGAGTAGAGCCAACAGGTTGATGGAGCTTTAGTAGATTCTGATGCGCTACAATTTCTACAATGGTCTATAATTCTTTGGTTAAGCGAAATCCACTAGAGCATCATGGGAGTTGTAGTTCAGAAGCAACCATGGCTACTAGCTTCTGACTATGCTTACAACGAAAATACACGTGAAGAAAGAGGTGTTGGACCACAGTTACTAAATGTAATTCTGTCCATGAGCTGCGAGGGAGAGGATTACATTCATCCGCCTTTACAGAGTGATAATGCGGCTTCGTACTCGGCACGACCCAACTATTTCCTAAACATCACAAAAACCAACATATTTACATAAAATAATATGAAACCACGCGGCTAAAATCTAGGACAACATTTGACAAGACAGATGAACTATAAATGGAAAGTCTTATGTCCCCGACATCTCTGCTATAGAAGAATACATGTTAAGGTACTCTGTGAGTGACCCTCACCCTACGCAAGTACTTTAATAAACAAGAATTCTTACCAATTGAGAAGTAAACTAAGCACTTATCGCACACAGAATTTGCAGCCATGTCCATGGTCCAACTCTTTTTGCCACTGATTGCCAGCTTCAAGCAGCCATTCAGTGGCAAGAAAAGTTGGATCGTGGAAGAATGAAAACTTTGCTGAAATGACAGCCCTCCCCTATTACGGATTGACAGCTTCAGCAACCAATCAATAGCAAGAAAGTGCTTCCACTGAAATCAATGGGAAAACTCTGCACGTGTGTACTGAGGTCTAAACAGACCGCTGGATGCAACGTTCACTTCTGCAAACGAGGAAGCTGACTGGTGGCGAGTACATCACGCGCAAGGAGAGGAGTTCAGCTAAATGTATGCCCTGTATGGTTCGTTCATGTAAATTGTTTAAAGATACTCCGTTAAAGCAGAGGAGATTTGTCAGACAAGCACAGCAAAAATACACATTAATCCCTGAACCACAACTCCCATTATCTGACTATACCTTAATGAATGCTGTCAGTCATATGGGGGGGGGGCTAAGTTAATGGGGAGAAAATCAACCAAATCCTGAGAACAAGAAGTTAAGATGGCTGCTCTATTGGTATACACACAACGAACAAGACGTAGACATTTAGAAAATAAGATCGGCTGACAACGTTTATCTTTAATAAATGTAATCATTTATAATTTAGTTCTCAGACTGGTTTGGGTTTAAACTGAATGAAATTACTCATTTTTAAAGAAGATATAGATGATCCAGTGATTCTATTCAGAAGATCGGAGTCCGATGGGACTGGGTTTTTGCCATTCCGTAATTCAGATTCTGCACTTTATACGCAGGCAGGACAATAAAGCCATGTGCCAAAATCTACACAGCATTCCCTGTCAGCAGAAGACGAGTAGGATACGACTATAGAGAGTAATGTGAGCCGGTCCGGTCTATAATCCATAATATCCGGAAAAGATGAAATTGAAAGCGTTCAAAAAGAACCCTTTTTAGCTTGTACCCCTCTCAGGCCATCTCTCTGAACCTACTGTCTATACAAAGCAGGACACACTTATCACTAAAATTTTATTTCAAATATCTGGATAGAATTGAAAGTAAGTGCAAGTGACACTATGTAAGTTGCTTCACCATCTAGAGCAGGGGTCCTCAAACTACGGCCCGCGGGCCACATGCGGCCCGCATTTACCCAGCCCGCCGGGTGTTTTTGCCTCAGGACATCCATGTGTTCCGAAAGATGCCTTCGGAACACAAGGATGCAGTAGCGTACCTAGCGGGGGGCGGTCCGCACCGGGTGCCGCTCATCAGGGGGGTGCCAACTTGCCGGCACCCCTCCAGAGACGGACAGTAATGTCCGCCGCTGGAGGAGCAGGCTCGCAAGGGAGCGGTATCGGAGGTCTTTAACAGACCACCGGCTCCCTTGAGTGATTTTAAGCCGGTTCAAGGATTTCCCTTGAACCCGGCTTAAAATCACTCAAGGGAGCCGGAGGTCTGCTAAAGACCTCCGATACCGCTCCCTTGCGATCCGCGCGGCAACAGCTGTTGTGCGCCGGGGTTTGTTGTCAGATCCCGGCGCACAACACTGAAGCCGCGCCCACCGCTGTCCGTGCCCTCTGAACCCCGTGCCCTCGGAAGAAGATAGAAGAACTGAAGAATGTGTGTGGATCGGTGTGTGTGTGTGGATCGGTGTATGTGTGTGGATCGGTGTATGTGTGTGGATCGGTGTGTGTGTGTGGATCGGTATGTGTGTGTGGTTTGGTATGTGTGTGTGGTTTGGTATGTGTGTGTGGTTTGGTATGTGTGTGTGGTTTGGTATGTGTGTGGATTGGTATGTGTGTGTGGATTGGTATGTGTGTGTGGATTGGTATGTGTGTGTGGATTGGTATGTGTGTGTGGATTGGTATGTGTGTGTGGATTGGTGTATGTGTGTGTGGATTGGTGTATGTGTGTGTGGATTGGTGTATGTGTGTGTGGATTGGTGTATGCGTGTGTGGATTGGTGTATGCGTGTGTGGATTGGTGTATGCGTGTGTGGATTGGTGTATGCGTGTGTGGATTGGTGTATGCGTGTGTGGATTGGTGTATGCGTGTGTGGATTGGTGTATGCGTGTGTGGATTGGTGTATGCGTGTGTGGATTGGTGTATGTGTGTGTGGATTGGTGTATGTGTGTGTGGATTGGTGTATGTGTGTGTGGATTGGTGTATGTGTGTGTGGATTGGTGTATGTGTGTGTGGATTGGTGTATGTGTGCATAGGTATTTGTTCATAGTTTTTTTTTTTAACTATAGTCCGGCCCTCCAACGGTCTGAGGGACCGTGAACTGGCCCCCTGTTTAAAAAGTTTGAGGACCCCTGATCTAGAGTTTTATTGTGTTTGACCAGGGCCCTCCTGACTATTTTCTGTAAATGCAAATTGCTTCAGGACACACTACTTGTAAGGTCCTGCTTACCTATTGTACAGCGCTGCGAAATATGATGGTGCTATATCGATCTATAAACAGTAATAAATCATTTGAACATTCTTTTCACGATTTTGGTGAAGTACTCCATGTCAGCCAGCAGGTGGCAGCAATAAACTGGTCAATCTGCTATGTGTGACAGTATGACTCTTTACAAAGTGATTTACAGTAAAGATGCAGTGCCTGCATGTTTCTGTTTGTCAGTTCACCTTGTAAGCAAGGGAAATTTGGCTTATTCCTGCCAAAAACGCAGGTAGTGTACATTGTGATGCAACCGCCCCAGAGCAGAATTTTTTATTTTTTTTTATAAATACAAGTTTTCTCTTTTTAAACGTTTCTCAGGTAGAATAATAAGGATCGTGAGAGTTGTACTTCATATCTTGTGGATAGGTGTGTATCGCAAGATTGTGTTTCTTTAATAACCCCTGAACGAATATTGAAGTGGCTGGATAAAGGACCTTAGAAAGTGGTCACTTTCTTCACTCTGCAGGTGTTGCAGAAGGGGAACATCAGGTTTCAAGAAAATGTCAGAAAAAAACAATGCCAAAAATATAAAAAAAATGACATGGTAAAAAACAGATACCCCTCCTGCTAGAAACATACATTATTAAAAAAGCCCAATTTTGATGCACTCAAAGCACAAACATAGGTGAAAAAATAGTGCAGAATGTAAATGGGTATCATTGGGTTTTTAATTAGCTTTTGTAGACGAGTAAAAGATATTTCAAATAAAAGTCAGAAAAGGTCTTTTTGCATCTAAATTGGTTGGGTACAGTAAATGAAAAAAGAATACACCGCAGAAACCATTGTCACAAAGGGTATTTAATTTGAAGTCTAGTCACAAAAGGGTTAATTACACTAGTTCATCCCATTGTGTGTCTACCCTGTACTGTCTAATATAAGGGATTCCTGTGTAATCTTATGTTATACATATAAATAATAATGTGAATAAATGGACTGAGGGGTGCCAAGGCTTTTCCTTTTTTTTTTTTTTTTAGCACTTGGTTTAGCATAAATGAGGCCAAAATGTTCTTTTTTTTTTCTTCACCTTTACAGCTGTCGGATGGGCTACATGCACCACTGTGTGTACACCATACCGTAATGGAACAGAGGGCTGTGCGGGTGAGCGTGAAGGCACGCAAAAGCACCCAGGCAACCATATTGGGAATTCCCAGCAACCAACATCAGCAGATTTCAGGTAAAGGATAACTTTGCATATACACAGATTTGCTAGCAGTGAAACAAGGTTTTTTGGACAAAAAAAAAAATATAAAATGGATTAGAAGTCCAGTGCAGACAGGGTTAATGTTGTAAATGACTATTGTAGTTGGAAAAAGCTGATTTTCAATGGAATCTCTTCATAGGCGTACAGAGGATCTTTATCACTCCCATCACCCCTGGGTTCTAATGGCCCTTTATCACTCCCATCACTCCTGGGTTCTAATGGCACGTTGTGTTCACTAATCCAAGTTTAATTTCCTTGTTTTCCATGAACAGCTAAGTGACCCCAAACCTTTGAACAGTAGTGTGTATAATATATATATACACACACACACACACACACACAGACTATATGAACATAACACAAACCATCGTCTGTAATAATCTTATGAGGGTTACCTGCTTTCCGGTGAATCCTTGGCATATTACTTTAGTGTCCTTGTTAATGTACAAGTTTTTCCTAGAGGCTGTGTAAGAGCAGTGCCTAACTCCATGCTGCTGCGCTGAAAGACAAAAAAATAAAGATTAACATATATAGGGAAAGCTTTAGGACACGCCGCTGACCTTTTTGCTATTACCATATATTATATATATTGTTATTGAATTTTTGTAATACGTGTTTTGTTTTTTTTCCTTTTTCTTTTTTTTCTTAAATTAAAGGAGTGTGGGGGGGGGGGGTCATTTTCGATTTTGGCCAAGTGAATCCTGAATTTTCAGTTTCAGTCCAGAATTTTTTATTTCAGTGGATCCCTACTTGTTATCCCATAAAATATTTTAAAAGGTAGTTATTGTAAAATTCAGTTATGTTTGAGGCATATACGTACCTTGCACATCGACCTATACACAATACAATTACAACACAAGCCAAAATCGTTTTTTACCAAGTGTTTAACCATAACGTAGCCATTTTCACATTTAACCCATTCATGCAGCGAGTAGTCAGAGACGGATGAGAATAATATATTATTAGTCGCTGCTACGGTTGTTGTATGGAGTTCATTTATATTTAGGTCTGGCTAAAAAATAGCCATATAAGAGACTGCATTGTGCATGCACTCTTCACCTGTGCCTACCTGGCTATCCTTGTCACATTATGACATTGCTGAGAGGGTGGTAGATAAGTGGAACAGCCTCCCAGCAGAAATGGTAGAGGCTAACACAGCAAGGAAATCTATGCATGGGATTGGCGTATAGGCAAGAGAAAGGAATAATTAAGGTCCGAATCCTTACATCAGTAAACACGGACAGATTATTACTTACCTGCCGCCACATTCTATGTTTCTATCAGAGGGGTGGCAGCTGCCCCCGCGGGAAGTTTGGGGAGTTTCTCATTTTCATTACACATGACTTTCTTGTGTTTACTTGGATTTACACTTTTTCAGGTTAAAACTGCGCTAAATCCAGAATGATGGCATCCCATGGGCCAAGTGCACCAGAGAAACAATCATGGCAGGCAGGTAAAAGGCTAACCTTTACACGATGAATATTATATACAGTGAAGGAGAAAGAAATGATACAGTCTGGGGCCGTAAGCAGTAATTGGAGAATGACCTTTGATGAACAGGAACATGTATTAAATACTGACAGGTCAGAACCTGTTGAGTGTGTTTTGTGGAGAATGAGTACAGAGGGCAGTTCCTACGGGGGAAGCGAGAAGCAGCTCAAAGGTCACAGCCGTGGCTTCGTATCCTGGAGTTTAATACGCGATGCACTTTGCGCTAAATGAAAAAGCACCCCCCCCCCATACAGGAGAGATCCGAGGCGCTATATACAATCAGAGAACAGCCAAAAGAAGCCTGGGAGGAAGGCGGCCCCCGTCTGTATTGGAGTTCAGCAATAGTTCAAAAACTAGAAGTCAGATAGAGCAGACTCATCCATGATTTAATGTGTACTGCTTTTTGATCTCTTTACATTAACCCCTTCCGGGTGTCCACTGATAAACATAAATATAAGAAACTTGAACAGGACGGGATGTGCAGGACAAACATCCGGCTCCTGGATCTAGGAGGGGGCCAACGGTGGATAAAGGTCCGAGTCTTTACAGCAGGAACAAATATGAGCAGACTAGACGGGCCAAAGGGGCCTGGCTTCTAGGTGAAAATGTTTCACGTTTTCCTACAGTTTGTTACGGTTAGAGTGCAAATTCGCCTAAAAAAAACCCAACCATCAATAAACGTGTTTTTCCCGGTAACATTTTGAGTACTTTCACACATCGTAGGCAAATAAGTAAGGTTATTCACATCAGAGAATCCACCTAAACAATAAAGAGTATGGATACAATATATTACATAGCGATAAACAAAAATTCTTCTTTAATGTTTGGGGTCACACATGAAATGGATCAGAAATCCAGCGCAGGCGGGGTTAATTTTGTAAATAACTATTGTAGCTGGAAGCAGCTGGTTTTTAATGGAATCTCTTCATAGGCGTACAGAGGTCCTTTATCACTCCTGTGTTCCAATGGCCCTTTATCACTCCCATCACTCCTGTGTTCCAATGGCCCTTTATCACTCCCATCACTCCTGTGTTCCAATGGCCCTTTATCACTCCCATCACTCCTGTGCTCCAATGGCCCTTTATCACTCCCATCACTCCTGAGTTCCAATGGCCCTTTATCACTCCCATCACTCCTGTGCTCCAATGGCCCTTTATCACTCCCATCACTCCTGTGTTCCAATGGCCCTTTATCACTCCCATCACTCCTGTGTTCCAATGGCCCTTTACCACTCCCATCACTCCTGTGCTCCAATGGCCCTTTATCACTCCCATCACTCCTGTGTTCCAATGGCCCTTTATCACTCCCATCACTCCTGTGTTCCAATGGCCCTTTATCACTCCCATCACTCCTGTGCTCCAATGGCCCTTTATCACTCCCATCACTCCTGAGTTCCAATGGCCCTTTATCACTCCCATCACTCCTGTGCTCCAATGGCCCTTTATCACTCCCATCACTCCTGTGTTCCAATGGCCCTTTATCACTCCCATCACTCCTGTGTTCCAATGGCCCTTTACCACTCCCATCACTCCTGTGCTCCAATGGCCCTTTATCACTCCCATCACTCCTGTGTTCCAATGGCCCTTTATCACTCCCATCACTCCTGTGTTCCAATGGCCCTTTATCACTCCCATCACTCCTGTGTTCCAATGGCCCTTTATCACTCCCATCACTCCTGTGCTCCAATGGCCCTTTATCACTCCCATCACTCCTGTGCTCCAATGGCCCTTTATCACTCCCATCACTCCTGTGTTCCAATGGCCCTTTATCACTCCCATCACTCCTGTGCTCCAATGGCACGTTGTGTTCACTGATCCAAGTTTAAGTTTAAAAGGCTAATTGATTGCAAAAGGGTTTTTAACAGTTATGTTACAGCCAGAAATATCCTTGTTTTCAATGAAAAAACAGCTCAGTGACCCCAATATTTTGAACAGGAGTGTGAGATATATATATATATATACACACACAGAATATATATTTCCAATGCACACTCAATACCTGGTCCAGAGGTTTGTAAGTTGTACCAAACCTGATCTCACCGATTGACAATCCCCCAAAGCAGCAAATAGCGAGTGCCAAATGTTATCAGGGTAACTTAACCCTTGGTGGGTATGATCGCAAGGGTCCACAGACATAACTCTTTCATGGCACATCTGAAAATCAGCAGGATTCTCAAATATGTCTACCGGGCCCCTAAACAAAAACAGCGGAAGTCCAAGCAGGAAAAGTAAACTGACCAGAAAACTTCTATGATTTGAGACATCAGAGCCTAGAGAACTACAGACCTATAGCGTAAAGCATTCCGTGCCCATTATGTCTAACGTAAAGACTCAGACCCTAATCCCATGCATGTGTAATTTTCCTTACTGTGTTAACCCCTACCACTGCTGCTGGGCGGCTGTTCCACCTATCTAAGCAATGTCAGCTTAGTGTGACCTTGGAAAGATCGCTGCACCCGTTCGTTCGGGATGCTAATTCAAGCAGTGTGGCTGCAGGTATAGAAGTTCCTGTGAAAGCCAGAAATGGAGCCAGTCGTGGCCTCCTGGCAGGGTGACCCACCTCACCTGGGCGGCACAGAAGTCTCCGGCTTGCTTTGCACTGGCAAGTCTGGCACACTGCAGGAGGTAATGGGTTAATAACAGGCGACAGCTGCTTTTTGCATGGAAGCAACAGGTTATAGCAGAGACTATGACAGGACCCAGGCCACAATATCCACACCTGGCTCTGTTACCACCTTGCACTGTGCCACCCTTGCCCTCTACAGCCAGTCTATGCCCAGGCCTCGGGGATAAATGCCCCACACGCATGTTCCCTGACACCAGAACCTAAGAGGTTAATCACAGCACATGCATGACACATACCCAGAAAGCGGGCGAGTATTCTTCCCTGCAACATGGTGGGGTCCTTCACCAATGACAGACCCGGGCCCTAGGGACAGGAGCAGAGGCCGGATGGGGAGGGGCCTGAGGAAAAGGACCCAAGGTTGACTAAGTAGGTGCCTGACTGAAAGGTTGTTTTAATAAAACGGGGCAAAAAACTCTTAATTTACACATGCACAGGGCTGTCCTCGCGGCATTGGATGATATAATCTGTACTTTATTAGCTGGGAACTAAATTGCGTTTAGTATACGGTTGTCAACGATACGTCATGAACGCACGCCCGCTCTGTATAATATAATAGAGAGTATGGTACGTGTAGACTGGCCGCGCGGGGGATCATGGGAACTGTAGTTCTGTACAGCAACAGGTGGCATTCCGAAACTCCAAAATAAGCCTTATGAGGAGCGTCAGTCAACCTTTGAAACACAGATATCGCTTACACTTTTTCCTCCTCTGAAATCCTTCTTTAGGAGCTCCAAATACATAATTTACAAACGCCTTTCAGAGAAAATATGCATGAAATGACCACTTAATCACAGAAAGACAAGTATTTATACGGAACATATCCGCCATATACAGCCGGTATATTTTATTTCTTTGTTCTATGACAAGCATTAATGTCCATATATTCCCCATGTGATTCTGCCCAGGTGGGGGCATTTCCTTGTGATGGTATAAATGGCCCGTTCTGCAGACAGGGGCTCAGTGATCTGTATCAGACCGGAGTGCAGCGATCAAGATGATGTCACACAGCTGTTTGCTGATCATATTAACCATCTGGGTTCATGGTGAGGATGAAACGGCCTTTTGTTTAAGACAAAGAGTTAAACCTAATATAATCACATAACAAAAATGTAATATTCTTATAATTTATTGGTATATAGGGGCATCAGTGATCTGCATCAGACCCAAGTGCAGCGATCAAGATGAGCTCCATGCTTTAGATGTCTGTGTGGTAAGGAGACCTCATTACCATACCTGGGAACTTTTTGGCTCTGGCTATCTGGAGCCCCCCCCCTTGTGGGGTGCAGATAAGCGTTCCTACTGATATCATGGAACACCCCCCATTTTCGGAGGGGTAGTGGGTTGTGCCACAACTCAGCTGCCACGACCCAGAGATTTCCCGCCCAAAGAAGCGGCGCTTCACCCAGAGAGTTCCCTGGTGTGTCCGTTACCTCCACATGTAAAGTAGTCTAATCTAAAATGCTGTTGAATAAAGACCATCAGAAACCAGGCTATCATATTCCGAGGCGCTGTAACAAATACTGAGTTGTATCCGTGGTAAGATGGGATATATTTATATTTTCCGGATAGCAGCAGAGAAGGAATGGGTGTCGATTAAACCAATTTACAGAGAAATTTTCATTGGTAATTAATTTCACAACAACATGTCTGTGGAGACACTTATTTTTTTTTATTACTTTTAGTTACAAACCACTTGTATAACAATTATGTGTGAATAGTTCATAGCAGGAATAGTGTAATATTGCAGGCGGCAGCCATCATGGTTTTGATGCCCGAAATGTTTTCCATCAGAAACCAGGCCGCCCTCCGGAGGGTATACCGTCCATGGAGTATTCTGCTAGACGTAGGGGGGCAGATGTTAGGGGATACAAAACATGGGGCCGATCGACCTATTGGCACAATTCCCTTACCATGTAGTAATCTCGTGGAGAGGCAATTTGACGTCATATTCCGTCGCGCAACAGCGAGAACGTTGCAGAGGTATGTACTGGGGGGGAGCTGGTGTGGCCCCTGCCTTAGCAATAGGTTTAGACCCACTTTCTCTCATAATCAGCAAAGTGGAAGCAGAAGATGCAGCAGGGCTACAGCTTCCCCTCTCACAGTGATGCAGAGCTGTACAAAAACCTTCCTTTTCATTCAACAAACACTTTGATCACTAACTGGGATAACTTTACGCCATACAGCCCAAGATGAAAATTTCCCACAAGGACTACTGGAACTTCAGTCCCCCTAATACCCCATTATAATCCATCATGTATATACTCATCCTCTCCACCCATCACTCTCCCCTCTATCTATCTCTTCTCCGGCTACAGCTATACCTCAGGATTTAATTTAAAATCATCTGACGTTTTCACTTTTGCCTCTTGTATAATTTACTACCACCTCCTTCTAGATTGTAAGCCCTTCGATTAGAGCTCTCCTTAGCCTTTGTATCTAAATTGTCTCTTGATGCACTACCTGTTATGTCCTGTTTACCCATTGTACAGCGCTACAGAATATGACTGTGCTATATATAAATCAATAAAAAATAAGTGTCACCCCCAGTGAGATCACCTGCAATTCATAAAGTGGTTTATGTGAAATGTGAAGAATAAAATAAATATATTCAGAATATATTTCATACACCTTTTTCATGCCCCATCCCATTTTTTTTTTTTTATCCTTATGGTATATTACTCACAATGTCCATTTATACTCACATCACCACACCACATAATATCCACTTCATGTTCATTCATCACTTTTATTACTTCGGTGTCTATGTGGTACTGAGCCCTGTTTCCTCCTTATTGCAGGGTTATTCTCATTTAAGGGGGTATCCAACCTTAAGTGATTCCATCTTGATTTTGCTAGGTGTTATTGGTACGCCTATTGTTCACATCTAAACTATGTATCCACAAGATGTTATATTGTATACCCCTTTATTTATTTTTTTATTATTCGGGCTGTATTTTTGTGTACATTGTGAATCAGATCTGAATAAAACTTTTAAACAGCAAGAAAAATAAATATAATAGAAAATAAAAATGTCCAGAAATGCTCACATACCTAATATCCTTCCTACTAATAAAATAAAGATAAAAGCAATCTCTGGCAGAAGGCCTCTGTATCTTGGTCGGGTTGCAGCGGTCTCCTGAGATACTTTTTCCAAGATGCTCCAGCGCTCCTTCACACTTGATCAATAGGCCCCCCATCTCAGACGTCAATCACTGCTTAGCAGGCGTCCTCCACCTTTCACATCCAGCACCAACTCCCAGCGAGACTGAATGTCCTCTTGAATATATCCAGCCATGTACTTAGAAGCTCGCCATCTGCTGGTCACTACATAGGAACTGCAGGTAAATCAGTGACAGCAGTAAATAATGTCACCCCAGAGCGGTTACAGTTAAAATCCCCAAAGAACCTTTTGTTTAGGGAAGATACTGATTGGTCCTAAATTAAACCTTTGGTTATGCAGGATATTAGCAATATGTCACATTCCTATTGGAGTGTTGATACAACAATGTTGCAGCTTGGGGGGCTTAAGTTAGGTTTCCGGAAGTATGCTATCTCTTTCCCTTTTGACACCGGCCGTTAACCCCCCTTCAACCCAGCAACTTTGGTAGTGCTTTATTATTTGGCAAGACTTATTCTTACTTCTTTATGTTGGGAGATGCTGTTATGTGGTCCAGTGGTTTTTTGTAGTCACAGCGGCGGAAAAGGTCCCCTGGTCAGTTCAGAGTTTAATACCAAAACGAGCTTGGGGAGTCGTGTCCTGCAAGGGCAGGTTATTTAACGTTGTTAATTATTCAATTGTTGTCACTTTTTTGGGGAGTTTGTGACAACAAAACGGTGGCTAACACCTTACCCTCTAAGAAGCCATGTGTTGTTACAAATATTAGGGCTGATGAACTTTCATCACCTTCAGCCAGAATTAAGCTACATAAGTAAATTACTGTCTTTCATATTAAAGACTGAATGGATCATATTAAACACCAATAATCAATATAAGGTAAGCAATATGACATACATATAAAATGACCCCAATATCATAAATAAAATGGTGGAATACCATTTTTATATCAAAATAATCTTCTGCACAGAGTCTTCAAAAGTCTTTCAATAATAGGTACAGTTATGAAAAAAATAACATAACGCAAACTCTACAAATAAACACCAAAAGAACATTACTCACAAAGGAGAGAGCATACAACTAAAGTACTCTCATCAAGGGTTAAACATACAGTGAAAGAATTTCAGGTGAAGAACTCAAGGTGCATTAAAAAAAAAAAGCATATATGTTTATTCTTCCAAGAAAACCAATATATAAAATATTATGCTTACATGGATCAGAACTTACTGTGCTTTCTAATTTTTTTTTTCTTTTTAATCAAACATGTTCTTGGAACTTTCTGGCTCCGCTGCCCAGCCGGTAGGATGCGGGTAGGATGCCCTTCTGACATCGGGAGGCACACACTATTTTTTATGGGGAGTGGTGTGCAGCAACGCAGTGTGACTTTTATTATAATCCTTTTGGATGCCTACATTCCTTATGTGTTCCTTATTGTTATATCAAACCAAAGTCTTTATTAAAACTTCTTTATTATACTCTGTGTAATACTCATGTATTACAAATGATACGAGAGGAGCTAATTTCCATATATTACCCATGTGAATCTGCCCAGGTGGGGGCATTTCCTTGTGATGGTATAAATGGCCCGTTCTGCAGACAGGGGCTCAGTGATCTGTATCAGACCCGAGTGCAGCGATCAAGATGATGTCACACAGCTGTTTGCTGATCATATTAACCATCTGGGTTCATGGTAAGGATGAAACTGCCTTATGTTTAAGACAAAGAGTTAAGCCTAATATAATCACATCCCGCTTTTATAATTTATTTGACTATAGGGATATTTTGTCTCATGAAAGTACTCACAAGTATTGGAAATTCCAAAGTTATTTGTGTTTCATGTAAACATGAAAATAAATTAATTCATCACTGTTATTCTGCACATAAAGTTTACTTTATTCATATCCCCCAATTCCCAGGATCCTGTGGACAGATTGTGATGTCTCAGACTCCAGACTCTGTCTCTGTGTCACCAGGAGAACGCGTCACCATGACATGTAAAGCCAGTTCTGGTATTAGCAGCAACCTAAACTGGTTCCAACAGAAACCAGGACAACCCCCAAAGCTCCTGATCTATGCTGCCAGCAGCAGACACACCGGGACCCCAGAGCGGTTCAGCGGCAGCGGGTCGGGAACTGATTTCACTTTTACCAACAGCGGAGCGCAAGCAGAAGATGAAGCAGTTTATTACTGTCTGCAGTATCAGAGCTACCCTCTCACAGTGATACAGAGCCGTACAAAAACCTTCCTCTTTTGTTATTTAGTTTCTAAACATCAGAAATGATCTGTTTAGTAGACAAATGGATTTTTAACCACCATCATTCGATATGTTCTGCACAATGGATGCTCTAGAAGGGTTAATTACTATTATTAACCCCCTATCCCATTGGGAAGAAAAAGGGGGTGAGGAGGGGGTACTGCATGGGGTCAATTCCTTACATTGTTCATTTAATCATAAATTAAGACCCCATTCCCCTGTGCAGGTGGGAGATTAGGCTGGGATTATATCCCACAAAATGCATTTTATTACGTCCTATCCCATCCACATTGAGTCTTATTTTTGTTTTCTTTGTATTCAATGATTCCCTTGCATTTGTTTAGTGGGGGGGCAGTCACATGCCCAACTCTTATTAGCACCTTGAGGATTAATAAATGCGCATTTTGGTTAGTTTTGAGTTGCAAATGCAAGACAACTTTATTAAATTTTCTTTGCAAACTTTAATTTTTTTTCCAACAGGCAGGCACTTGCAGCCTAGTGAATCGACCCTAATGAAGCATCAACGGAATGATCTGTAACATTATTTGTAATTTTTTTTATATGTATCCACAGCGCTGTAACAAATACTCAATTGTATCCCTGGTAAACTGGGATATATTTATGTTTTCAGGTTAAACCCTCTGATCTGATCTATTGATATTATCTTACTAATATAGTTTTATCATTTTTATTTGAAATATTTACTTTTACATCTGTAAGGGTAGTAGATAAGCATAACAGCTTTCCAGCAGAAGTTGTTTTTCAATAAAATAATGGAGATTGGAATTGAGTAAAAAACACAAAACCTTTACTTTTCCTCTCACTGATTTCTGGGCCTAGAAAGTTTTGTCCTCTGAAGTGACTACAAATTCAGGAGGGCACAGGAACAGCCTCTCCCTTATCCCTCCAATTGGCTTGGTGTGGTCAGAAGTAGCTTCCCATGACTATTGGAGGTGAGCTCATGACCAAAAGGCTTTGGAGCTCTACAGGATTAGATTGAATAAGCAAGTTTCATAATTTGATTTGGGGATGGGGGTTTATGATGAGTCATATGGTCTTTGAGAAGGATGGAGCAGCTTACTTTAGAGGACCTCCATTTTTTTACCCAGAGGCCCCAGGAGACGAGACAGTTGGAGCATCTCCCTGATGCTGAACCACCGGGTCGTGATAGCATCAGGGGAAAGACCAGTGTTGCAGCATGGTTTGGAGCAGGCCATGTTTTTTTGGTGGGGCGCTCCCGGGGCTTGTAGCAGGGGTGTCCTTGCCAATAGGAGTTGGATCTGGAGATCTGAGAGACATGGAGTTTACTCATCCCCCTAATCTCTGGTAATGGTATTGAATAATGGTCATGCCCACTGAGTTAATGGCCAGCTAGTGGTTAGCATTAACTGGATGGAAGGCTGGTAATTTTAGACCATTTGGTTGAGGTGTGTGTGGGGGGGTGCACCTCAATGGCTTATGGTATGGTTTGGAGCGGCTTTGGCAAGGATGAGTTATTTGTTGTTATGTTATTATATTAAAATGATATGTTAAAGTTACTTCTAATGAATGATATATTAATGTAAAAAAAAAAATGCTCCGGCTTGTTTTCTCCAAGGTCAGCTGCTGGGGAGTGGGGGTGATGGTGGGCATGCATGGTACTCACTACCGTCACACATGGTTTCTTTTCTCTCCACCAGATGTCAGTGTGGTATTTCTAATGGTCTCTTACAAAACAGAATCATCAGACATCTGCACGTTTTGAAATTCCTGTAATAACTAAACTTGGGTGCCAGCCAAGTCCTCATGTTCGTCTTCATCTTCGTGAAAAAACCCTTCATGTTCCACAAATATTCTCTCATTCCCGTGTTCCTTTCGGGTGAATATTCGTGTATGTTCTTCGTGTTTGTTTTTCTCTTCCTTTTCTGACGGTTTTCTAGCAGGGGTTAATACTGGATCAACACGGTAGCGGTTAGCAGCAGCTTTGGCGACAGGATTTTAAAGGTCCATAAGAGCGACTACATTGGTCTACGGCAGGGGCCTCCTCTGGCATCAACCAATGAAAGGCAGACTCAGACAACTGCTCTGAGCAACTTGGTTTGGGAGGAATGGGGATTTTATTCTCCCTGGCAAAGGGCAGGGCAAGGTACACCTCGGAGGATCTTGGCCTGGGGAGACCAATGTTTTCTGCGCTAGGATTCAAATTTTATAGGTCTGTAAGAGGGACTCTACTGGTCCTGGCATCAACCAATGAAGGGCAGCTGATTTTTATTTCCCTGTGTGAGTTATATTTTTAACATTAATATTAAATACATATTATATTTTGTTTCTGTCCTCAGAATGCCAAGGAGAGATTGTGGTGACTCAGACTCCAGAATCTGCGCATGTATTTCCTGGGGACTCGGGTACCATCAGCTGTAAAACCAGTAGCAGTGTATATCACAGCGGCTATAGTGTTAACGTGCGGCACTGGCACCAACAGAAACCAGGACAACCCCCAAATCCCCTTTATGATGCTCTATGATGCCAGCAACAGATACCCTGGGACCCCCAGAACGGTTCAGTGGCAGTGGGTTGGGAACTGATTTCTCTCTTACAATCCGCAACGTGGTACCAGAAGATGCGGCAGGTTATTACTGTCAACGGGGTTACAGCGATCCTCTCACAGTTATACAGAGCCGTACAAAAAAGCTTTGCATTCAATAAATGCTTTGATCACAAATT
Source organism: Spea hammondii (assembly GCA_029215755.1). NCBI lineage: Eukaryota > Metazoa > Chordata > Amphibia > Anura > Pelobatidae > Spea > Spea hammondii. The sequence goes on from JARDYJ010000001.1 coordinate 8,502,340, forward strand.
AGGGTCCGTTTATGCCATACTGACTCCTGGGGGAAAAGGCATTACTGTCCTTTTAAGTACATTTGTTTTATGCTTTCCAGATTTTTAATGATATATTTAGACGTATGAAATACTTTGTTATATATACATACCTGGCCACTTTTTCTCCAGGCATCCTGGTACAAAAGGGGGGAGCCTAAAGAGGGACATTTAATGTGTTGGGGGAGGTGGAAGTAAGCCTCCTCCCAATTAACCCCTGGAGAGCAAGCTGCAATCAGACTAATGAGGAGCCAACAACTTCAAATATGTGCAAACATTAACCCCTTAACGACAAAGCCCATACATGTACGGGGTTGCAGTGCAACGTGATAACGACAAAGCCTGTACATGTACGGGCTGCCATTAAATAGCTGCATCGCCGCGATCGGCGGCTTTGCAGCATCCACGGAATCCGTGGGGAAAGCCCTCCCCGGAAGAAAATGGCTGCCGCCGCACCGATCATCAGAGATCGTGGCTGCGTCCGGCAAAAACAGCTTAGGAAGCGATCAGAATCGTTTCCTAAGCTTAAACTGTGTTGCTGACATGCCTCAATATCGAGGCATGTAGCAACACAAGCCCCCCTACCCTGATAGCCTTGTGATTGCTCTGAAGAGCAACCACAAGTGCCATCCTGTAAATGATGTTGCCGTCCTTCACAGTATGGCATCAACAATAGATATGAGTTCACAGAGGGTCTATCCAGACCCTCTTGAGAACTCTCAAGCTCCTCCTGGAGGTTGAATACAGGTACTGCATCCAACCATACAAAGTCAATGGAGCCCAGCTCACTAAAAAAAAAAATTAATGTTAAAAAATATTTAAAAAAAAATTTTTTAAACATATGGTAGCATGTAAAAATCCCCACTGTCACCAAAAAAAAAGTTTTTAATGAGCAAGTCCTACAATTCTTTATCTTCACAAAAATTCCCGCATGGAAAGAGTTAAAATGTTGGCATTATAAATGCCTATAGGGTGTCTAGTTGTATGAAATGTATGATTTAATGGGGTAAATTAAATTGGCTGGGTTCAAAGATGTCCCAAATATGGGACATGGGGGCTGTAGGATCAGATGTCTAAATGGCAAAAAATACACACCTCACAAAGGTGGCCTTTTACCTCCCAAATAACCCAACAAACCCATGCATGTGGGGTATCACTGCACTCAGGAGATGTTACTGAACACATACTGGGGTGTATACCAGGGACATATACCAGGCGCTGTAAATTCATACCTGGAGTACAACATGTGTGAAAAAAATACAAAAAATTTTTACTACCATAAAGTTTGACAAAGGCTGATGGTAGAACTAGAGCATGGAAATGGTTAAAATACTAGCATTTGAAATACCTTGTGGTGTCTAGTTTTTCAAAATATATGATTTGATGGGGAAAATTGCATGGCCGACTTCAAAGATACCCGAAATGGCACATGGGGGGAACAATTACTAGATTTCGAAAAAATGGTTTTGAAATAGCAAAACGCTACCTGTACTTATTGCCCCATTACAGAAAAAAGCAAAAAAACATAAAAACGTTGGGTATTTCTAAACTCAGGACAAATAGTAGAATCTATTTAGCAGGTTTTTTCATTAGTTTTTTGTTTAAAAAGTAAGAAAAAGTAATTTTTTAACAAAAAATCCCCATATTTTATCATTTTTTTTTATAATAAATTAGATGATATGATAAAATGGTTTCTAAAGAAAGCCCTGTTTGTCCTGAAAAAAAACAATATATAATATGTGTGGGAGCACGAAATGAGAAAATCACAGTTAGGCTAGGTTTCCACTTGGGTTTTTTATGCTAAAAACGCCCATAAAAACGCCAATAGCGCCACCTGGCGTTTTTTTTGTGGAAAAACGCAGCAGCCAGATGTTAGCTGTTTTTCAATAGGAAATCGCAAAATGCCATTTCCACTTGGCGTTTTTCTGTCTGGCGTTTTTTCAGTCCTCTTTGGCGTTTTTGTGCTTTTTTGGGCTCTGTGGCAGTTTTTCAAAATCGCAGCATGTTCACACTCTGGCGTTTTTTCAAGGAAATCTTGGCGTTTTTCTCCAATAGAAGTCTATGGGAGAGAAAAAACGCCATGAAAAAGCCATGTGGGTTTATTGCCTTGGCGTTTTTTATGGCGTTTTTTCCACAGTTACAATGCAGAGGATGGACCCAGTATCTGTGTGTCCTACGAGAAATAGGCTGAAAACAAACAGTTTCACACAAAACAAAGTCCTGGACTGGTTCATATTGAATTTTACACCATTTGGAACAAACATGCCATTACAAACAAACCAACGGGATCCTGCCTGCCAAAAGCAACAGCAAACAATTTGCACCATCATTTGGGGCCAATCTTCCCAGAGGAGCAGACATTCGGAATAAAGCATGCCTTACAAACCACACAAAAGGGTCTACCAAGTAAATGACATCAGGAGAGGGCAGATACTTGCCATTTATCCTAATCCCTTTTAGCTGGGTGAAACTTCTAACTTGTAAAGGCTGGAAAAACTGCCTAAGGTCAAAAAAAGCAATTTCCACAGAAAGGCTAAAACGCCAGAAAAAACTCCAGAAAAAAACGCCAAAACGCAGGAAAATGCAGTGGCAGTTTTCTTGGCGTTTTTCATCAAGAAAAAAAACGCAGGACAAAAACCCAAGTGGAAACCTAGCCTTAAACAGCAACACTGAAAAATGTTAAAAGAGCCATTGTCCTACAATATACTACAAGTAAGAAACAGTATTGTCCTTAAGGGGTTAATAAGGAGGTGAGAGTAGGTTCTCACCCTATTGAGAGTGTACCTTGACGTGGCAGAGTTCAGCATAATCTGTAGCCAGCACCAGGTAAGAAACCCACTGTGTGCGTGATGTGTCTGTATGTGAAAATGTTTTTTCTGTTTATGTGACTGTGTGTAATGTCTGGTAATGGAGGGGATTATTTGTCTGAAACTGCTCATGTCTGGTAATGAAATGTGTTATTGGTCTGAAACTGCTCATGTTTGGTAACAGAAGGTGTTAATTGTCTGAGACTGCTCATGCCTAGTAATGGAGAGCGTTAATTGTATGAGACTGCTCGGACATATATTATTAAATACATATATTATTAAATCTGAAATCGACATGGTTCTGGAGGTTTCATAATAATTCCTATAATAGAAAAAAAGTATTTTATGTGCGTATGGCAGTGAGTGTGTATGTGATAAGTGTGATAAGTGTACAGCCTTTCCCCTCATACTGTTTCACTTCCCCCACAACCACCACCGAGATTGTCAGCTCGCAAGAGCAGGTCCCTCTTCTAGTTTTGTACCAGTTTGTTATTGTGTGTGAATTTAAATTATTCCACTAACCCTGACTATAACAGTGCTACGGAATCTGATGGTGCTATATAAATAAATGTAATATATGTACTATAAAAATAAAACATACGCCTATGTATGTAATCTCATCTGCTCCATACTGTGCCCATGAATGGCAGAAATTAAATGTGGTCACCCTAGCCCTCACTGGTAGAGGCGTCTCTAGTCTTCAGTGATGCTTCAATGACGTCTTTGGCACCAAACGCCTTGTCTGCATCATCTTTGCTCCAAAATGGACTATTTGTGTCCTGAAACGCCTTGGCTGCGCCATCTTTGTGTTAAATGGCTTGCCTGTGTCCCCAAATGGCTTGTCTGTGCCATCTGGGTACCCAAGCGAGTTGCCACGAAGACAAGAGAAAATCCCGGTGGTGTGGAGGGAAGGTCATCTGGGGAGAGGGAGACCATTTGTTCTGTAAGAAGCCCGAAAACTTCTGATGGCGGCCTCCTGCTTAACATTATACTACATGTGTGAATTTGGTTTTAAAATTTACTTAGTACTGTAGTGATTATTTGACTACCTTTAGGACTGAGAACTTGGTTGTTTGATTTTGATAGCAAAAAATTGGCTTAATGTGTTTATTTAATGAAAATCTAAATGTATTAGTTTATATAATTATAATAATAATGTAATAATAACATTGAACTACCGTATTTGCTCGATTATAAGACAAGGTTTTTTTTCAGAGCAAATGCTCTGAAAAATACCCCTCATCTTATAATCGAGGTCGTCTTCTAATCAGACCTCAAAAAAATGGACGCTGGGACCAGGCTGCTTACCGGTGCTTTGGTCGCAAGCAGCGTCTCTTCTAGTAGCAGCAGGAGAACAGGAAGCTAGCAGAGTGTCACATAACTCTGCCTCCCCCTCCTTCCTCTGGGGGCGGGGCCAGAGAAGTTGCTCGCACAGCCGGGCCCCTGCAGAAGTCTTCGAGTGAGAGATCTGCAGTTCAGGTAAGGGGTGGGTTTTTGTGATTAATGTGTGAAGTATGTGTGATTAATGGAATGAATGAGTATTGAAATGTTTGTGAATGAGTGTGTGTGTGATAGCATGGATGTGTAAGGGGGGTGGTGGTGGTAGCATGGCATAGGGAGGCTGTACTCACACTCCTATCATCCCCAGGTTCCAGCATGTACTGGCTGCCTTGGCTTGATAGGAGTGTGATTGCTGTTAGCAGTTTTATATATATATATATATAAAAAAAAATAATATATATATATACCTCCAGAAATGCCTTTTAACCCCCTATATGCCACTCTGTCCCATGATATGCCTTTTAACCCCCTATATGCCACTCTGGGGCAGAGTGGCAAATAGGGGGTATAAGGCATTTCTGGGGGCAGATGTGCATAACTGGGGGGGGCAGGTTGGCAAATAAAAGGAAATAAAAAATATATATATTTTTCTCAATCATAGCTTTTATTAAATATGAAAAAATTGTTTACATGAATTAATATTTACTAGTAAAACTTTTTTTCCTATAGGGTAGTCTTATATTCAGGCTTTTAGTTTTTTCCTAAATTAATATTTAGATTTTGGGGGGTCATCTTATAATCAGGGTCGTCTTATAATACGTCCGCAAATACGGTAATTGCAGTAATAGTCTTATGCCATACTTTTGCTTGGCAAACAACTTTGATTTTGATGTGCCGTGAGAATTTTTCCTTAAAACAGGCCCTTTTGTGTACTATGAATACTTTTTGTTAGTTTTTGGAAAGAAATTTAGTTCTCATTGCTTATATAACTTATTCTTGAGAGCAAATTCATAGGACTCAACCAGAAAAAAATGGCTGGCAGAATAAAAAAAAATAGAGGATTTTTGGAACACATATGGACCGCTGCACTAAACCCAAGCTTTGGTTACATCTCATCACAACCTGAATCTCATCCCCAGTTTGGTCAAAGTAGGTGTTATACTAACATTTATATACACTGTAATGAAAGCATTCCTTCTGTTAATCAACAGCTAATATATTGAACTCTCTATCACAGTGGCCCCACTAGGGTTGGTTTTACCCAGTGTGGTAACTCTCGCTGTCACCCCCATGGACATCCTGTAACAGACCATGCGAATCTCATCACCTTGTGTTCGCTCATTGGTCCCACCTCTGTCTGTCATCCTGTGCATTTGCATCACTGGCCAGCCCCTGGTTGTCACTCTTGCTGATGGTGTCATCCAGTGCGGTCTGCACTCCCCTAGTGACGCATACTCTGCACAGTACTCATGTATTACAAATTATATGAGAGGAGCTAATTTCCATATATTACCCACGTGAATCTGCCCAGGTGGGGCATTTCCTTGTGATGGTATAAATGGCCCGTTCTGCAGACAGGGGCTCAGTGATCTGTATCAGACCCGAGTGCAGCGATCAAGATGATGTCACACAGCTGTTTGCTGATCATATTAACCATCTGGGTTCATGGTGCGAATGAAAGTGTCCTTTGAAAACAGAAGAGTTATGCAACCTTTAAGCAAAATATAAAATATTCTTTCACAATTTACTAAATATAATCAATTTTTTTATGTTAAAAGTACCCTTAATTATTTTTGACTATTTTCTTATCTTAATATTTTAGTTAAATTCAATTCTTCACTTTTATTTTGCATTTAATGTTAAGTTTACGTATTTTCTCTCAATTCTCAGGATCCTGTGGACAGACTGTGATGACTCAAGCTCCGGACTCTGTCTATGTGTCACCAGGAGAAAGCGTCACCATGACATGTAAAGCCAGTTGTGGCGTTAGCGACTATGTGAACTGGTACCAACAGAAACCAGGACAACCCCCAAAGCTCCTTATTTATGATGCTGACAACGGATTCACCGGGGCGCCAGAGCAGTTCAGTGCCAGTGGGTCTGGAACTGATTTCACTTTTACCATCAGCGGAGCGCAAGTAGAAGATGCAGCAGATTATTACTGTCAGCAGACTTACAGCTACCCTCTCACAGTGATACAGAGCCGTACAAAAACCTTCCTCTTTTTCACTAAGTCTGCAGCATCAGATATGATCTGTTTAGCTGTTACATGGGGTATTTATACAGCTAAAGACATGGATTTATCTACAGCGTGTAAATATGTGCATTAACTTTATTTTTTGGTCTCTTCTTCATTATATTTATATAAAACCCCAAATATTTCAGAAAGTTACACAATGAATTGAAAAGAAATCCCCAGTGAATCGGTGTTTGGATGTATTGAGCACTTTCCAGCATACGGTATAATAAAAGAGAAAAGGGATAATAAGGGCTACAATGTAATAAGTACAGGAGTCCACGATATATTGGAAAAGGAACTCCATGCCCTGTAAACCTTGCAGACTAAGTATGGTTATTTTTTTAAGAAAACAAAATGATGTTTATTAGAGTCTAAATTGAATCCTCACACATTAGAGTTTGTGAAATCTCCCCATTGGTTTTCTAGCCCAGGGCTGAACTGGGGATTAAATCAGGTTCTGGCCCTTTAAGGCCGGTGGCTGATGAATGACATACATTTGGCGCACGCAGCGCTCTTTCACTCCCATAGTGTGTGATACAGATGGCGGCTGGATCTGCTGTGTCAGCTGTTCTAAAGGAAAGCGAATGGGGCGTATTTATTAACCTGTGAGTGGGTTGCACGTTGTAAATGTGAATTAAAATAAAGTTCCAACTCACAAAAACACCATTGAGTTGTGAGGTGACTAGTGTGCTCCCCCATACTCAAAAAGTATTGAACTATGTAAAATTAAACCTTTATTAAACATAGGGGGCAAATGCTTGTCTCTCATCTCAAAATATTCACAAACATTCGTGGGGAAAAAGATGCAGTATCATCAGGCAGTATGAATATGTCTTAGTAAAATCTGGTGAAACATTTACGTAAGACTTAAAATCAGGTCTCCTTGTACCTTATATTTTACAAAAGTAGCACTGGTATTTTAGTGGATTTCACAAAATAAAATATAATAAATTTGATATATGTTCAACAAAACAATATGATTTAGTTAACAAATTGAATAGTGCCTGTTTTTTTAATACAATAAAGCGCAAAGAGTTAAAAATAAAAGCTGCGATACATACTGTAGGCTTCCTACTATAATAGCTATAGAAATTAGAATGAATACATATAAAAAATGTAAAAAGTGCTCAAAAGCAAGATGCAAACATACCCTACTTAAATGAAAAAAATATACCGTATTGGCTCGGATATAGGCTGCACCCGAATATAGGCCGCACCCTAAAAGTTAGGTGCTTTTTTAATGAAAAATAATTCTTAGTAAAAAAAAAAAAAAACACCTAGTGGAACAGATATGCTGCCATTCACCTTCCGGGGCAAGGAAGATTGTTAGCGTACATCGCGCAGACGTTTACCGGCTGCGGCGATGCAAGCGTTAACAACCTCTCGCTGCTGGCACTTCTGCACGATGTGCTTTAACAATCTCCCTTGCTGGGACTCCCCCCGTGGGAATTCCCGGCAAGGGAGATTGTTAAAGCACATTGTGTAGATGTGCCGGCAGCGGGGGCTACGCACATCGCTGCTGCCGGTGAACGTCTGCACGATGCGCTTAGACAACCTCCAGTGCCGAGACTCCCCCCATTGAAAGTGCTGGCAGGGGAGGCTGTCTGAGCGTATCGGAGAGTAGGATGCAGGCCCCCTGCACCGCTGCGGGGGATCTGTATCCTAACCCTGCTGCCTGCCCGGTGCCCGGAACTGCATGTCCCGGGCGTCGGGCACTAGACCCCGAATATAGGCCGCACCCCCACTTTAAAGACTTAAAATAGGGGGAAAAAGTGTGGCCTATATTAGAGCCAATACGGTAATAAAAAGCCATTTTAAAAGTACTTACTTATAAAAGTATCTAGATTCAAAATTAGTGCCTTCACTTGTATTTAGCACTGGATGTACAAAATTGCACTAAATTTTCAAGGAAATAAGTAAGGAAGCCGCTCCTGTCCGCTTTGTGGTATTCAGGCTGCAGTCTTCTGCGGGAGACAATCTACAAATGTGTTTATAGCAGACAGAGCAGTGGCGGATCTACCGGGGTCGCAGGGGTCGCGACTGCGACCGGGCCCCGGCGGCAGGGGGGCCCAAGCCAAGGGGCCGCCCGAAATCTTTTTTTTTTACGTTTTTTTTTTTTTTTTAAATAAGGCAGGGGCGTCCAACATGCGGCCCGCGGGCCAAATGCGGCCCGCGAGACCTCGAGGTGCGGCCCGCGTAAGATCGGCAGCCAGGGCAACCGATCTTACACGAGCCGCACCTCAAGCCCTGCTACTTACTTGTGGGAGGGTCTTCTGGACAGCACGGAGGAAGCGGAGTTCACGTGACTTCCTGCTTCCTCTGTGCTTTAGCAGAGAAGGCAGAGGGAGGCCGCGCCCCCTGCTGAAGTCTGTGAGCGGCATCGAGGGAGCTGCAGTACAGGTAAGGGGGTGGGGAGGGTGTTTGAATGAGTGTGTGTGATTGAGGGAATGAATCTGTGAATTAATGATTATATGAATAAATGAGTGTGTGTGTGTGTGTGTGTGTGTGTGATAGCATGGATGTGTAAGTGCTGGAACCTAGGCATGATGGGACTGTGATTGCTGTTAGCAATCACACTCCTATCATGCCAAGTCAGCCAGTACATGCTGAAACCTGGCCAGCTGCCCCCCTTGTGTAGTGATAATGCCAGCAGTATGGGGTCTGCACTTACAGCCACCCTGTACCAGCATGTACTGGCTGACTTGGCATGATAGGAGTGTGATTGCTAACAGCAATCAGAGTCCCATCATGCCTAGGTTCCAGCATTTACTGGATGGATGTGTAAGTGCTGGAACCTAGGCATGATGGGACTGTGACTACTGTTAGCAATCACACTCCTATCATGCCAAGTCAGCCAGTACATGCTGAAACCTAGCTAGCTGCCCCCCTTGTGTAGTGATGCTGCCAGCAGTATGGGGTCTGCACATCACTTACAGCCACCCTGTACCAGCATGTACTGGCTGACTTAGCAATCACACTCCTATCATGCCAACAGCAATCACAGCGAGCACAGTCCCATCATGCCTAGGTACCAGCATTTACTGGTTGCCTAGGCTAACAGCAATCACACTCCTATCATGCCAAGTCATATTGCTAATTTTGTCCTATTGTGTGTTACCTACTTTTATTAAACATGTGAGTTTTTATTATTATTTTTAAAGGTGGGGGTCATTTTCGGTTTTGGCTAAGTGAACCCTGAATGTTTTGGTCCAGAATTTTCATTTTAGTTCATCCCTAGAATAAATCTAGGGAATCCTGAATTTGTAGTCGCAAAACTTTCAAGGCCCAGAAATCAGTGAGAGGAAGAGTAAAGGTTTTGTGTCATTTTACTTTATTTTAATCTGCATATTTTATTAAAGGCCATATTTTTTGTCACAGTGAAAAATGAGTGCGGCCCTCCCACGTATACAATTCTGATGAAGTGGCCCACTGCAGAAAAAACTTGGACACCCCTGGATTATGCCCTTTGTACATGCGCCCCTTTTTCTTTGATTATGATTCAATATGTAAATTGAATTTGTTGAATTAGTTGAAAAAAAATTGTTGGGTAAAAATCATGTTTTTTTGGGGGGGGTGAGGGGGTAGGGGGGCCCTTAACAGATTCTCGCACCCGGGCCCTGAGGCGTCTAGTTACGCCCCTGAGACAGAGAATCTCCTCTCAACACGTTTTGCTTGCGGACCTTTCCAAGATGCAGACTCTTCAGCTGTGTTATATATGTCCAATGTTTAAAGTGACATTATATGCATTTAAACCTTTTTACATTCAACAATTCAACACACCAATAAAACTATCCTTTAGTACACACAACATTCTTTTTTATGAAGATCATATAACTCTAAATCTATGTTTATTCATTTTTGGATTAAGATATTTAATTGGAACATTCATTTCATTTCTTTCCTACCCTACACTTTAAGGAAATCTATTCAATTAGGTTGCATATGTTTTATACCTATTTATTTGAGACCAGTTGGTTCCCTTTGATGTTTGTCTGTAAATTAAGTAGATACAGTTTGCGCTTCATATTCATCCAATAAACTATATTTTCACTCCGTGTGATGTTAGTTTAATATTGAAGGATTTCCCAAATACATTGGAGGGAAAAGTTAAGCATGTATATTGACCAGATGTCACTGAATTAAAAAGTGACACCTGACAGAAGCATGTGTAAACCAGCACTGCCCCCAGTGTTAGAAATCCGTATTGCGCCTTCACTGACTTCAATAGACTCTCGACTTGAACAGATTCCATCAAAGTCAACAGCGAATCTTCGATGGACTTCATACCCACTATAAGAGGCATTAGGGGTAAACAGTTAGGTAGGGTTTGTGTTTTTACACTACTTGTTAAGCCCCCCCCCACACACACACACACACACACGCACACATGCACACATACATACATATGAAAAGAAACAATAAATAACTGCGTGCTCTGGTGGCTAATCCACGTGTATGAGTGAATAATAAAAAATACATAAACAACAAATCAAAAGTGCTGGAAGAAACTCGAATGGATCCATATATATATATATATATTTACTCACAGAGTCCATTGCACACCATTCCAAATATTCCAAGCCCGGTGCTAGTAACCAACAGTTTCCATATAAAACACTTTCAAAAAGATGGTCAGCATTTAAAGACCTGGAGTGCTGACCATCTTTTTGAAAGTGTTTTATATATATATATATATATATATATAACATGACATAAACACTATATAGTGTAGTAAGTAGATACATGTGGAGGATATAAATACAAAGACAGATACCCTTACATTATATAGGGCATAGAATAGTCCTTTAGAAAGGATCTGTGTCCTTCTCGGATATGGACTCCCTCAAGGCAGTATATGTAGAAGACAGAAAGCCGGAAGGTGTTTTTTTATATACATATTCCTACTGCCTGTAAGAGCAGTGTGACAGCTAATAACAATATGATTTGTGGCAGGAACAGTTCTTCTTTACTTGTGCAAAATTATACCAGTGAAAAACCCAGCAGTAAATACAAAAGAATGATCTGCAAACGTACAGTATGTTTTAACCCCTTAACGACAAAGCCCATACATTGCTGCCGTTAAATAGCTGCATCGGCAGCTTTGCAGCATCCACGGAAGCCTCACAAGTGAGGCTGACCGTGGATCTGGGGGGGAAACCCCTCCCCGGAAGAAAAATGGCCCTCGGCTAAAACAGCTCATGAAGCGATCGGAATCGCTTCCTAAGCATAAACTGTGTTGCTGACATGCCTCGATATCGAGGCATATAGCAACACACACCCCCTACCTCGATAGCCTTGTGATTATTAAACAATTTAAAAAAAGTAATTAAAAAAATTTATGTTCAAAAATGTTAAAAAAAAAATATGGTAACATGTAAAAATCCCCACTGTCACAAAAAAAAAAAAAATGCTTTTAATGAGCAAGTCCTACAATTTTTGACACGGACATGTTCCAGGAGCGGTAAATTTATACCTGAAGTACAATGTGTATGAAAAAAATACAAAAAAGATTTACTACCATAAAGTTTGACAAAGGCTGGTGGTAAAATTGCATGGAAAGGGTTAAAATACCAGCATTTCAAATACCTTGGGGTGTCTAGTTTTCTAAAATATTAGGTTTGATGGGGTGAATAGTATTGGACGGGTTCAAAGATACCCGAAATAGGATATGTGGGCAGACTTTTTGGCATGTCAAAATTCCAATTTGAAAAATGCACACCTCTCAAAAAGGGCCTTTTAGTTCCAGAATAACCTAACAAACCCATGCATTGAGGTATCACTGCGCTCAGGAGATGTTGCTGAACACATATTGGGGTGTTGTTTGGCAGTGACATATACGAGGAGCGGTAAATTTATACCTGGAGTATAACGTGTGTGAAAAAAATAAAAAAAAATGTTACTATCATAAAGTTTGGCAAAGGCTGATGGTAGAACTAGTGCATGGAAATGGTTAAAATACCAGCATTTGAAATACCTTGGAGTGTCTAGTTTTTAAAAATATATGGTTTGATGGGGTGAATTTCATTGGCCGGCTTCAAAGATACCCGAAATAGCACATGGGACAGAATGACCAGATTTGGGGAAAAATGGTTTTGAAATAGCAAAACGCTACTATTACTTATTGCCCCATAACGTGCAGAAAAAAGCATAAAAACATTGGGTATTTCTAAACTCAGGACAAATAGTAGAATCTATTTAGCAGTTTTTTTCATTAGTTTTTGCAGATGAGTAAAAGTATTTTGTTTATAGAGTGAGAAAAAGTAATTTTTTAACAAAAAATCACCATATTTTATCATTTTTTTTATAGTAAATTAGATGATATGATTAAAATAATGGTATCTAAAGAAGTCCATGTTTGTCCTGAAAAAAACAATATATAATATATGTGGGAGCACGAAACGAGAAAGAAGAAAATCACAGCTAAACAGCAACACTGAAAAATGTTAAGAGCCATTGTCCCACAATATACTACGAGTAAGAAACAGTTGTCCTTAAGGGGTTAAACATTAAGGACAAAAGCACCATTACGCACGTAACCTTACCACCAGGGATACATCCACTAATTGCACTTGTGCTGTGAAACCTACTGGTAAAGGCGAGGGAATGTAATCCTGGAATGAAGGGAAGAAGGACTGGCAGATACTCTCTGTATGTTCCTATGAAGCTCTAATATCTACAAAAAATAAAGCCTATTTTTGTACTTTATCAATGAATTTATTTTTGCCAAATACAATCCACGTGGCTTAGAGAGTGAATTGGTTTCTTTGGGTTGATTCATATAACCCATTTTACAATATGGTATAGATATCAATATAAATGTGTCCTTGATCTTCCACCCTTAGATAACGATGCCTAGTTAAGGTATTGTGGTCTAGATGCATACTTTAAATTATCAGTATTTTGCAGGACAGCTGTGCCCATATCAACAGAACAAAAAAACCAAATTATCTACCCTCAAGTCTGATTTTCATCACATTACCTAAAATAAAGAGGATTGTTAGAACACGTTCACAGCTCTTAGGCGATCACAGACGTCACATCATAAAATATATTTTTATTTACTGTTTTGTAAGCGTATATAAATTTTTCAATTGTTTGCACAGCTCCATTTATATAATATAAAGTCTATAAAATTCAAATATTGATTAGATTGGGGAAATTAAAATGAATACTTACTTGATTCTATAATTTGTACATTCAATTTAAGATTTAAATTTAGTTTAGTGCATTAGAATTTGAAAATGATTATTATTATTAGCATTTTGGATGCCTACATTCCTTATGTGTAGGTTATTATTATATATCAAACCAAATTCTATCTTAAAACTTCTCTGTCATACTCTGTATAATACTCGTGTATTACAAATGATATGAGAGGAGCTAATTTCCATACATTACCCATGTGAATCTGCCCAGGTGGGGGCATTTCCTTGTGATGGTATAAATGGCCCGTTCTGCAGACAGGGGCTCAGTGATCTGTATCAGACCCGAGTGCAGCGATCAAGATGATGTCACACAGCTGTTTGCTGATCGTATTAATCATTTGCATGCAGGGTAAACAATTGTTTTATTAAATAAAAACAACTGAATATTAATCTTGTAAATTAATACTAAGCGGAATGCAGAAAGTTCCTAATAGTTATATGAAGAAGTAGAATTAATATCATTAATTGTTTTATGTTAAATTGATGTTTATATCCCTGTGTGCTATAATTTTGAATATATTATATTTTGTTTCTGTCCTCAGAATGCCAAGGAGAGATTGTGGTGACTCAGACTCCAGAGTCTGTGTCGGTTCTTCCAGGGGACTCGGTTACCATGAGCTGTAAGACCAGTAGTAGTGTATATAGCAGCACCTATAGTGTTAATTTGTTGAGCTGGTACCAACAGAAACCAGGACAACCCCCAAAGCTCCTGATCTATGATGCCAGCACCAGATACACCGGTACCCCAGAGCGGTTCAGCGGCAGCGGGTCAGGAACTGATTTCACTTTAACCATCAGCGGAGCGCAAGCAGAAGATGCAGCAGATTATTACTGTCTGCAGTATCGCAGCTACCCTCTCACAGTGATACAGAGCCGTACAAAAACCTTCCTCTTTTTCACTAAGCCTGCAGCATTTATATGAAGAAGTAGAATTCATATAATTAATTATTTTACGTTACATTAATATTTATTTCCCTGTGTTATATAATTTTATATTAATATTAAATACATATTATATTTTTTTTCTGTCTTCAGAATGCCAAGGAGAGATTGTGGTGACTCAGACTCCAGAATCTTTGTCTGTTCTTCCAGGGGACCCGGTGACCATCAGCTGTAAGACCGTTATATATTTCTAAAAGAAGACCCCTTGAATATTTCCGACATGACACTTACTTTCTTACATCGCTCACAAAATCCTGCAAGACTAGACGATTTTTGTTTTCCCCCTCCTTCTTTTTGTGGCATAATTGAGGATGGATGCTGTTCCCCAGCCAACATGGAACAAGAAAGAAAATTAAAAGAAATAATATCCCACGTCTGTCGAGCACATACATAGCACATATGTGTAGTTATTATAATTACCTTTTATTAACTAAGCACCAGCAAATTACACAGCGCTGTTCAACTTAAATGGGGTGATTAACACATTTGTAAGAAATATACATTAACGCATACAGATCAGGAGTGGAGAACCCGGCCCGTGACCTGCCATCTAGCCTTTTTATACTTTTACACAAGTTCCTGGCAGGAATGGTGGGCGTTTGGATGCATCCCAACTGTCTCTCTTTGTGGTGAACACTCCTGATTTTCTTAACTCTATGCTGCTGCCCACCAAGCTACATTCCCTGCCCCACTTTTCAGAAAGAGGTAGAGCTCAGCTGGACCGCAATCTGATGGTTCCAATATCATCACTGGAGAATGCATAAAGCACATGTGCAGAATTTTGTGCATGCGCAGTAGTGCTTAACTTTTAAGCTCCTCCCCTGGTATTCTGATTCGATAGAGGTTGGGAGGTATTTCATTGTGCATGCACATGCACGGTATCGCTTATCTCCAAACATCTGCCCCCACGTCCTAATTTGCGGGGGTAGAAGTTGGGAGGTACGCTATATTTAAAGTTTCCCCAAAACATGCCCAATCTATGCATCCGCTCTGGGGAAGTTGCTGAACATAAACTGATGTTTTCATCTGCAGTTGCACACATGCTGAGCAAAAAATCAAAAGTAACATTGCAACGTATGCCTAAAAAATACAAAAAAATAAAGCTCCTACAAACTTTGGCCAACGACAGTAATGACATTGCTGCCTGGAAAGTGTCAGAATGACCCTGGTTGATTACTTTGGGTTATCTTCTATTCATAGATGTGTTCTTATATGGGGTTTATAGAATTTGGGGGCTACTAAACTGTATCAAATAGGAAATGGACCCAGCAAACCAATTTCTAAAAATCTAATACAATATTCGCACAACTCTGGCTCCCCTTGCAGGTGGAATAAAGGTACTGCATTCAACCATGCAAGTTAATGGAGCCCAGATTTCTAATCACAATCTGATCAGTAAAATATTTTAAAAAATAATGTAAAAAATTTTTAAAAATTAAAATATCTAAAAAAAATGTAGTAAAATTTAAAAATAATTATGCAGTGATATCCCCATCAGGAGAACCATCCAGTTCCAACAAAATGTAAAAACATCCAAAAATAATAAAAATAAAGAAGATTAAAACCAAAGTTTATTATTACAATCTAGGGCTAAAATTAGCGCTGTATCTTCCAAAAATTTTTGACCTGAAGAGAGTTAAAATAAAAGCATTTCAAATACCCAAGATTTTTTTTGGGGGGGGGCATAAAAACAGTAAGTATGTCTAAACTCAGGACAAATAGTAGAATCTATTTAGCAGGATTTTTATTAGCTTTTTTAGATGAGTAAAAAAGTTGTTTTTTTAAAAAAAAGTTTTTTTTAATAGGAAATTAGATGATATAATCAAAATAGTATCTGAAGAAAGTCCTTCTTTTGGAAAAAAAAACAATATATACAGGGGCATAACTAGAAACCTCAGGGCCCCGGTGCGAGAATCTGTTAAGGGCCCCCCCCACCCCCAACCCATCTATCCCTTTCTCACTATCTCCCCTCTCCCTCCCTAACCCACCTTCTCACAATCTCCCCTCTCCCTCCCTAACCCACCTTCTCACAATCTCCCCTCTCCCTCCTTACCCCACCTTCTCACAATCTCCCCTCTCCCTCCCTAACCCACCTTCTCACAATCTCCCCTCTCCCTCCTTACCCCACCTTCTCACAATCTCCCCTCTCCCTCCCTAACCCACCTTCTCACAATCTCCCCTCTCCCTCCCTACCCCACCTTCTCACAATCTCCCCTCTCCCTCCCTACCCCACCTTCTCACAATCTCCCCTCTCCCTCCCTACCCCACCTTCTCACAATCTCCCCTCTCCCTCCCTACCCCACCTTCTCACAATCTCCCCTCTCCCTCCCTAACCCACCTTCTTACAATCTCCCCTCTCCCTCCCTACCCCACCTTCTCACAATCTCCCCTCTCCCTCCCTACCCCCCTTCTCACAATGTACCCTCTCCCTCCCTACCCCCCCTTCTCACGATCTACCTACCCCCCCTTTGTAGGTCACTTACCGTCAACTCCTGTGTTGGGAGCGTGAGGCGTTTGTCTCGGGTGCCGGCGCTTCACTGCTGAGTGCCGGCATATGACGTGAAGCGCCGGCACCCGAGACAAACGCATCACGCTCCCAACACTGCACTCTGGGCAGCGCTGAGGCAGGCGGCGGTGCCGACGGCGGTGCCGACGGCGGCAGCAGCGGGGAGCAGCGGCATCCTGGATTTCTGTCAGTCGGGGGGGCGCAAGAGTTGCCGAGCCGTCGTTTTCAGCAACCGCTCGGCACCCCTTGGGCCCTCCCTGACTGGCAGAACTCCAGGGCCCGGTCGCAGTCGCGACCCCTGCAACCCCGGTAGTTCCGCCACTGAATATATAACTTGTGTTTACACTAAATGGAACAAGAGAAAATTACAGCTAGACACGAGCACCGCAAAATTGTTAAAACAGCCTTTGTCACGAAGGGTACAAAAAATAAAAAGCAACCTGGTCGTTAAGGGGTTAAATACCTATTGTTAGTTTTTAGGAAGAAAAATATATTTCTCATTAATACTTTAAGTATTTTAAAAGTACGCGAAACGCGTTGAGCACAAAAAAACTTTTCAATCGCTCGTATTTTATTTATCCCTCAGAAGGGCTTCCTCAGGAGGCAAAAAAAAGAATCTTTAGAGGACCTGAACCTAACACAGGAGCTGGCGAATATTCATGGAATACAAAGATTTTTTTCCTCACGAAGACGAATACGAAGAGTTGGCCGGCGCCCAAGTCTTCTTTCGATTATTGGGCCACTTTTCGCTGTTTGAACCATGGCTTAATCATACATGTGGTATATCCATCTGCTACCACTAGTGGCCACCCTCCTCCCTCTGGAGTGCCCAGAACCCAATTACAAGGTACAGCTGAGCCTTATTACCTGAGTGGAGCCCTGCCTTTAAAGACCTGCCCTTCAGTCAGGGCCTTGGCATTAATGTTGGAAGACTGCTTTGCTCTCGACCCATACCTGACCCCGTATTGTTCCTGCTGTCCGCCTCTGCCAGCGGGCTTCCCTGCCGTCCGCATCTGCCTCGGCTCCTCTGCCTCAGCTCCCCTGTCTCTGCCTCAGCTCCCCTGTCTTTTGTTTTCCAGTCCTGCTAATCCGTCTGTGTGCCTGTCTGTACCTACCTACCCATCAATATGCATAAAGGGGTACAGACAAACTCCCCAGTATCCCCTGCACATGGGCTCCTACGCGACCTGCTCGGCCGGGTCCTGACAATTATGCTTATCTTGCAGGACATCAATATATTTTCCCACTGTTAATTTCCAGGACTGTTGCCGCATTTCAATAGATTAATAAAACCAATTATCTACCCTCAAGTATGATTTTCATCTCCTTACCTAAAAGAAAGAGGATTGTTAGAACATGTTTACAGCTCTGAGGTAATCACAGACTTCACATCATTAAATTTATTTTTATTGACGGTTTTGTAAGCGTATGTTAAATTCTCAATTGTTTGCACAGCTGTGTTTATGTAATATAAAGTATATAAAATATTGTTTAGATTGGGGAAATTAAAATTAATACTTATTTGATTCTGTAATTTGTGCATAAATTTATAGTCCACATATCCCAATCATTACATTCAATTTAAGATTTTGTTTAGTGCATTAGAACTTGAGAATTCCAGTCTGATGATGATGATGATGATGATGATTAGCCTTTTGGGTGCCTACATTCCTTATGTGTAACTTATTCTTGTAACTTACACATATGTTTAACCTTCTCTATCATACTCTGTATAATACTCGTGTATTACAAATAATATGACACAAGCTAATTTCCATATATTACCCATGTGAATCTGCCCAGGTGGGGGCATTTCCTTGTGATGGTATAAATGGCCCATTCTGCAGACAGGGGCTCAGTGATCTGTATCAGACCAGAGTGCAGCGATCAAGATGATGTCACACAGCTGTTTGCTGATCATATTAATCATTTGCATGCAGGGTAAACAATTGTTTCATTAATGAAACAAAACTGGATATTTTTTCTTGTAAATTAATACTAAATTGAATGCAGAAAGTTCCTAATAGTTATATGAAGAAGTAGAATTCATATCATTAATTGTTTTATGTTAAATTAATATCCCTGTGTGCTATAATTTTGAATATGTTATATTTTGTTTCTGTCCTCAGAATGCCAAGGAGAGATTGTGGTGACTCAGACTCCAGAGTCTGTGTCGGTTCTTCCAGGGGACTCTGTTACCATCAGCTGTAAGACCAGTAGTAGTGTATATAGCAGCACCTATAGTGTTAATAGGTTGAGCTGGTACCAACAGAAACCAGGACAACCCCCAAAGCTCCTGATCTCTGGTGCCAGCAGCAGATACACCGGGACCCCAGAGCGGTTCAGCGGCAGCAGGTCGGGAACTGATTACACTTCTATCTGATCGGGAAGAAAAAGGGGCGAGGAGGGGCACTGCATGGGGTCCAACCCTCAAATTCTTTGCTTTATTATAAAATAAGCCCCCATTTCCCTGTGCAGGTGGGAGATTACGTTGGGATTAGTGGGAATTATACCCTACAAAGCATATTTTCTTACCACCTGTCCCAATCGTCATAGATTCTCATTTGTTTTTTTATATTCAATATTTTTCTTCCATTTGTTTAGTCGGCGGGGGACAGTCACGTGTCCAACTCTTATTTGCACCGCAGCGCTGTAACAAATACTGAGTTGTATCTGTGGTAATATATTATATATTTGGATATATTTATATTTTCCGGATAGCAGCAGAGAAGGAATGAATGTCGTTAATACCCATTAAACCAATTTACAGAGACATTTTCATTAGTAATTAATTTCACAACAACGTGTCTGTGGAGACACTTATTATTTCATTACTTTTAATTACAAACAACTTGTATAAAAATTACGTTCGAATAGTTCATAGCAGGAATAGAGTAATATTGCAGGCGGCAGCCATTATGGTTTTGATGCCCAAAATGTATTCTGTCAGAAACCAGGCCCCCTTCGGAGAGTATACCGTCCGTGAAGTATTCTGCACTAGGCATAGGGGGGCAGATGTGAGGGGGCTTCAGCATCTCTGCTACAAAACATGGGTCCGATTGCGTTGTTGAGTCTTCAGCGTACCTGGAAATTCTCCGGATGAAGCACCGGTTCTCCGGCTCAATACCTGAATCCTCCAGGTCGTGGGAGCGGGGGCTTGACACGCCCCGCTCCCCGCCCATTTCCCCTTTAACATAGAAACATAGAAAGTGATGGCAGATAAGAACCAGTAGGCCCATCCAGTCTGCCCAACCTCTGAGAAACTGGGGGTGTTTCCCTGCAATGTCAGCGGGAACACCCACCGACGTCAGCGGGAAAGCCCACTGACATCAGTGGGCAGTCCTGGCCGCGTCCTGCAAGGGAAGGGTCCGGGTAGCCGGAGCTCAGAAGTACCCAAGTCAGGTCATCGGGTTTCCGGATGCATTTCTTATCTAATGGTCTAATCAAAGAGATGAAAAAACTCTGGAGTCTGAGTCACCACAATCTCTCCTTGGCATTCTGAGGACAGAAACAAAATATAATATGTAATATGAAAAAACCCCATTTACCTACCTTCCAACTTCTACCCCGGGCAAATCGGCACACCGGGGGACAGAGCTTGGGAGGTAGAGTGTCACTCAAACTGGCAGAGCTACTGCGCATGGGCAGTATTGTCTGCATTCCAGACACCGGAGAATGAAATTGGGGCCGTTGGATTGCGGGAGAGAGTGAGAGTGCGGTGGGAAAGTGGGATCGAGGGGCAAAATCGTCCCTGTCCTGAGCTAAGCGTGACAGTTGGGAGGCATTTACCTCCTTGCCATGCATTATATCTGCCACATGTCCTTGAGAGGCAATTTAACATCATATCCGACTCACAACAGGGAGAACAGTGGTGCGGCAATGGGGGCAAGGTGCGGTGCAGCGCAGGGTCAGACCTAGTGTGGCCCCTGCCTAAATACACAATTAGCGGATACACTGGGATCCCAGAGCTCTTCGGTGGCAAATGGTTCTTTATAATCAACACGATGGAAGCAGAAGATGCAGCAGATTATTACTGCGAGACGTTTATAATCTGCCTCCTCACAGTGATACAGAACTCTACAAAATTCTTTATTTATTTTAATGCTTAATTGTACTGATATTGTTTTATAAACGTTTTAATATAATTTTTAAATGTTTGAATAAACATAGTTCATTATAATTATATTTATTTTAGTTGGAAACATTTAACTTTCACATCTGTGAGGGTAGTAGATAAGAAGAACAGCTTCTCAGTAGAAGTTGTAGAGGTTAAAATAATTGTACATTTAAACATGTATGGGATAGGTATATGAGTCCTGAATCTAAGACCAGACCAAGGACTGATAAAGGTTTTAGGCTTAAGGACTAAGTCTGGTTTTTTCTATTTGTACACTTAAAGACTGAAAGTTTTTTTGTACTTTTGCTATGATGTTTTCAATCATAATTTCCTCCCCTCTCATTTACTTTAACAATACAAGTTCTATATATATTTACAGGACATGTTCGGTTTATCGGCGGTCTGCCAATTTGCGGCATCCCATGTTCTTCTGTAACCACGATTCCAAATACCAGTAAGGACGCCTCTTATGTCCGCACGTACGTTTTGTGTAATACTTCCTCAGGTAGCATATCATGGGGCAGAGTGGCATATAGGAGAGTATAAGGAATATCTGGGGGCAGATGTGCATAACTGGGGGGGCAGGTTGGCAAATAAAAGGAAACAAAAACAAAAAATATATATTTTTTTTAATCATAGCTTTTATTAAATATGAAAAAATAGTTTACATGAATTAACATTTACTGGTAAAACTTTTTTCCAATAGGGTCGTCTTATATTCAGGCTTTTCTTTTTTTCCTAAATTAATATTCAGATTTTGGGGGGGTCGTCTTATAATCGAGCAAATACGGTATTATAGGGATTCCCATAATAACGTTATTAATACTCTATACATGAAATAATGGTATAATATAATGAAATATACTCATTCGGTTAATCATTTTAATATGTCAAATTCATTGTGTCTGATTGTTCATGATTCAATTCTTAACCATAATCAGTGCATTTATATAGATAAAATACGAATATAAAATTCCAAATACAATAATTGAATAAATTAAATAAATGAGACCCCTATAAGTATTGTAAAGGGTTAAAGGACCCCCATTATACTATTATATACATTGTATACATAGTGCAGTGTGATGTAACAGAATCACATAGTTTCCGTGCATTTTGCAACAAATCTTCTAGAACAGTTTAAGGTCTGTACTTACACAAATGAATGAGTATGGGTGTCCTCACTCAGATATTAAATGAAATGCACGGTATAATTATTTACTTGAATCTAATTATTTTAAAATATAATACAGAGTCATTTTAAAGTTATAATATACATGTGATCATTTTAAAAGAAGTGACATCATTCAAAATCATTGTTTAATCCGGCGGGGATTAAAGTTTATAAAGTATAGATCCACTTCATCTCTGAAGACACAATCGCCACCTCTCCAGAACTTATTTACTTTAAAAATGCCCATAAATTCACAGCTATATAATATATATATAATATAATGTAACCGTTTACATCAACAGATTTGAAATGTGTTTCAGTTTTTATGGTTACGTCTTCTATGTAGATTGTTAAATCCAGGAAGTCTACTTTTTTAGAACTATAGCACGTAGTAAGTTTTATTCCCCACTGGTTATCATTTAATGAGGTTATGAATTTATCTAAATCGTCCAAAGGACCCTTCCAAATGAACAAATATATACCGTTAATAAATTATTACATTTCCTTTTGTACCTAGGTGGGGGTGTATGTATAAATGTTCCCATGCTGACATAGATAGGTTGGCAAATTTAGTGCCCATAGCTGTGCCTCGCATTTGTAAATAGAATTGGTGTTCCAACCAAAAATGATTATGGGTACGAATTATGTTTATCCCCTCTATAATGAAACCAATTTGTTCTTTTAAAAGAGTTTTATCCTGATTTTATAAGTTATTAAAGTATTACATTACTTTGGACTACATGGAAAAGGTAAGGAGGGTTCTGCTAAAACAAACTTCGAGACAGTAAAGCAAATGATATAAAGTCAGTTGATCTGATTTCTAAACTCACCAGATCTGTTATTGAATTCTGCTCCATCAGAAAGTGTTTTTCATTGATGAACTGTCCACTTCATTACTCTTTTAGAACAAGAGATCATAACTGAAAACTAGACGGTCAGAGACTTGGATGTAATGCGGGGAAGTTTTACTTAGAGGGGGTGGTAGATAAGAGCAACGGCGTATCAGCAGAAGAGGTAGAGGTTAATACACTGAGGCAATGCAAGCATACATAGGATAGGCATATGGCTCCTGAATATAAGATGAGACCAACGACTAATTTAGGTTTGACTCGATGGTTCTTATCTGCCATCAAATTCTCTGTTTCTGTGTATATGGAGGCGAAGGCGTAGATCTCCAGACCAGCGAGCATCTTCCCAAGTAGCGTTATATACTGCAGTATCCACGTGTTAGAACGGTATCCTCAGCTGTGTATTTATCATGCAGTGTATATGACTTTAAGGAGCTAATTTCCATACATTACCCATGTGAATCTGCCCAGGTGGGGGCATTTCCTTGTGATGGTATAAATGGCCCGTTCTGCAGACAGGGGCTCAGTGATCTGTATCAGACCTGAGTGCAGCGATCAAGATGTCACACAGCTGTTTGCTGATCATATTAATCATTTGCATTCACGGTGAGCAATTGTTTTAATAAAAAAAAACCTGAATATTAATCTTGTAAATTAATACTAAATTGAATGCAGAAAGTTCCTTATAGTTATATCAAGAAGTAGAATTAATATCATTGTTTTATGTTAAATTAATATTTAATTTTATATTAATATTAAATACATATTATATTTTGTTTCTGTCCTCAGAATGCCAAGGAGAGATTGTGGTGACTCAGACTCCAGAGTCTGTGTCGGTTCTTCCAGGGGACTCGGTTACCATGAGCTGTAAGACCAGTAGTAGTGTATACAGCAGCACCTATAGTGTTAATAGGTTGAGCTGGTACCAACAGAAACCAGGACAACCCCCAAAGCTCCTGATCTATGATGCCAGCACCAGATACACCGGGACCCCAGAGCGGTTCAGCGGCAGCGGGTCGGGAACTGATTTCACTTTTACCATCAGCGGAGCGCAAGCAGAAGATGCAGCAGATTATTACTGTCAGCAGTATCGCAGCTACCCTCTCACAGTGATACAGAGCCGTACAAAAACCTTCCTCTTTTCACCAAGTCTGTAGCATCAAATATGATCTGTTTAGCTTCTACGTGGGGTATTTATACAGCTAAAGACATGGATTTGCCTACAGCGTGTAAATATGTGCATGAACTTTATGTTTTGGTCTCTTCTTCATTATATTTATATAAAACTCCAAATATTTGAGAAAGTTGCACAATGCATTGAAAAGAAATCCCCAGTGAATCGGTGTTTGGATGTATTGAGCGCTTTCCAGGATACAGTATAATAAAAGAGAAAAGGGATAATAAGGGCTCCAATGTAATAAGTACAGAAGTCCACAAACATTTGGTCGGGATGCAGTAGGTATGAATATATTGGGAAAGGAACTCAATGCCCTGTAAACCTTGCAGACTAAGTATGGTTAGTTCTTAAAGAAAACAAAATGATGTTTATTACAGTCTAAATTTAATCCTCACACATCAGAGTCTGTGAAATCTCCCCATTGGTTTTCTAGCCCAGGGCTGAACTGGGGATTAAATCAGGTTCTGGCCCTTTAAGGCCGGTGGCTGATGAATGACATACATTTGGGGTCACTTACACTCTGACCGTGTGAGATACAGATGGCGGCTGGATCTGCTGTGTCAGCCGTTCTTAAGGTGAGTGAATGGGGCGTGTTTATTAACCTGTGAGTGGGCTGCATGTTGTAAATGTGAATTACAACAAAGTTCCAATTCACAAAAAACCCCATTGATTTGTGAGGTAACCTGTGTGCCCCCCCCCATACACAAACATCATTAAACTAAATAAACTCAAACAATGACCTTTATTAAACATAAGGGGGCAATGCTTGTCTTTTCCTCTTCCCACACCCCCTACACAGAACCATCATATTTTACCACAGATAAGAACCATTGGGTCGCCTAATGTGCCCGGTTTTCCACTTTTGAAGACTGAAACTTTAATCGCTCCTTAATCTTGCGTTAGATTCAGGATAGCTCCATGACTGCAAAATGCATTTTAAAATGTCCTCACTGTATTAGCCTTTACAACTTTTGCTGGGCGTCTGTTCCATTTATCTACCACCTTTAAAGAATTATACATTACATCTAAGCCTCTGAATTTATAGTTTTAGATTATGGCCTCTTGTTCCAACATTTATCCCCCCTTTAAGTATAATTCCCTACTGTACTATAGAGCCCAAGTATAGCCCTCCTCTCCCTCATATTTAAAATGTATGAAATAGTCCCTACATGATGAGTGTACTCCATGCTACTCCTATCCCTCACTCTTATCTTACTCACATAGGGTGAGAAGCATCAAAATGTATTTAAGAAACATTAGAAAGGTACTGACCCTGTCCCACTCTTCTCTCCATCCACCTCTTCCTCGTGGGATTTAGAATGTTTTGTTACACAAATACATAAATAAAACAACCTCACCCACCCTCCCCACCTCTACGTCTCCCAGGCAGGGCGGCTGAAATCCACCCAAGTGCTCTTCGGTGTTACAGAACCACCAGATGTCGCTGTGGGATTTCTCATTGTCTCTTATGAGACAGCCTGATCCAACATCTGCACATCTGAAAAGATTATATCTATATTTTTGTGTCTTTATGAAACCCACTTTCTCTCTCATCTCAAAATATTCACTAAAACATTCTTGAGAAAAAAAGGGATGCAGCATCATCAGACTGTATGAATATATCTTGGCAAAATCTGGTGAAACTTTTATAGATATACCAGCAATTGGGGCGCAAAGAACATAAAAAGAAGAAAAAAAGGTAATAATAGTGTGATATTGTTACAATTGGAATATACTAAAATAAGATTAAGTTCCACTCACAAACTTAACAGAAATGTCAAGCCCATCAATCACTGTATAAGGTTACCTTTAATAGCTTCGTAAAATCTAAAAGTGAAGTAAAAACAGACCGCAATAGTGGGGGTATCTCTGGTGAAATGGAGGCCAACAAACGAATTGCACTTACAGTGTTCCAAGGCACAGTTTTGAATGGCTGTGCAATAAAGCCCAAATGTTCCAGAGTCCACACAGAAGAAAGACGTCCAAAGAAGTCTCATAAAAGTAATAAAATAATTTGAAGATCAATCTCTCAACGCGTTTCGCCTTCGGCTTCCTCAGGAGAAATTAGAGATGTGTTCTGTATGTGTCCGTAATGGATTCTAAACTTTTCTAATTGTCGGCTATTTCCGGATTCCCGACGTCACCTCGTAGGACGCAGGACGGGGCCATCCCGGCGTCACCTCGTTTCGCGCGAAAGACTTAAAATCAGGACTTTGTGCACCTTATATTTTACTAAATATTGTAATCCCCTCAGTGCAAGTGCAAAAAATAAGAAAAAAACATGTTCTATTCCCATCTCCCTTCAGACCTTCCCTTGATCCCACGTCCCCATCAAACTACTGCCACGTTCCCTCCTCTGCCTAAACTAACAAACTCACTTTCTTCTGCTCGCATCTCTCTTCTACCGTTATCACCTATTTCCACTCCTTTATTCAGAATTTCTCACACGCTGTATCGCTTCTATGGAGTTCTCTACCCCATTCCATGAGACTTTCTTCCTCTTATTCTAATTTCAAACCCACCTATTCCGAGAAACTTACAACCTTCCTTCCTAATGCCATCAACCAGCATGCCAAAGAAACCACCTGACATGTCCACCTGCAACATCAACACAGTTCTCCATATCGCTCTCACTGCAATCAACTCATCCTCAGCCAAGCAGGTCTTTCCTAAAGTCTCTCCCCCCCCCTCATCTACCAAATAGATTTTAAACAGGGCCCTCTACTCCTTCTGTACCAGTATGTTTAATGTCTGTTAGCGATATTTAAATCTTCTTATTTACTTTCACTGTACCCTATTGTAACAGCGCTACAGAATCCACTGGCGATATACAAAAATATAATATAATGAAAAAACTGACTTCTGGTCAAGTGCAGAATAACAAGAATCATGGAGAGTAAAAGATAAAAGAATCTTTATTTTTTATTATTTGGGTTTATACAAATAATACATTTTACAAGATGGAAGAGATATCAATACAAATATGTCACAGGGGCAATCTCAGCAGCTGGCATATATATATATATATATATATATATAAACGGTATATACACATTGAAGTGTTTAATACACGGCTAATCCACGTATATGAGTGAATAATAAAAAATACATAAACAACAAATCAAAATTGCTGGAAGAAACTCGAATGGATTCATATATATATATATATAAAAAAAACATGACATAAACACTATATAGTGTAGTAAGTAGATAAATGTGGAGGATATAAATACAAAGACAGATACCCTTACATTATATAGGGCATAGAATAGCCCTTTAGAAAGGATCTGTGTCCTTCTCGGATATGGACAGTATATGTAGAAGACAGAAAGCCGGAAGGTGTTTTTTCTATACATACAAATTCCCACTGCCTGTAAAAGCAGTGTGGCAGGAACAGTTCTTCTTTACTTGTGGAAAATTATACCAGTGAAAAACCCAGCAGTAAATACAAAAGAATGAGCTGCAAATGTACAGTATGTTTTAACCCCTTAGCGACAAAGCCCGTACATTTACGGGCTGCCATTAAATAGCTGCATTGCAGCGATCGGCAGCTTTGCAGCATCCACGAAAGCCTCACAGGTGAGGCTGACTGTGGATCTGGGGAGGAAAGCCCTCCCTGGAAGAAAAATGGCGCCCGGCTAAAACAGGAATCGCTTCCTAAGCATAAACTGTGTTGCTGACATGCCATATAGACATATCGAGGCATATAGCAACACAACCCCCCTACCCCGATAGCCTTGTGATTGCTCCGAAGAGCAACCACAAATGCCATCATGTAAATGACGTTGCCGTCATTCACAGGATGACATCAACAATAGAAAATGAGTTCACAGAGGCTCTCTCCAGACCCTCTTGAGAACTCTCGAGCTCCTTTTGCAGGTTGAATGCAGGTACTGCATCCAACAATGCAAGGTCAATGGAGCCCAGCTCACTAATCAGGGCGATTTATGTTCTAAAATGTTCAAAAAAAAATAAAAAATAAAATATGGTAACATGTAAAAATTTATACCTGAAGTACAACGTTTATGAAAAAAATGCAAAAAAGATTTACTACCATAAAGTTTGGTTGATGGGCTGGTGGTAAAATTAGTGCATGGAAAGGGTTAAAATACCAGCATTTCAAATACCTTGGGGTATCTAGTTTTTAAAAATATTAGGTTTGATGGGGTAAATTTTATTGGACGGCTTCAAAGATACCCAAAATAGGATATGTGGGCAGACTTTTTGGCATGTCAAAATTCCAATTAGAAAAATACACACCTCTCAAAAAGGGCCTTTTAGTTCCTGAAAAACCTAACAAACCCATGCATGGGGATATAACTGCGCTCAGGAGATGTTGCTGAACACATATTGTTGTTTGGCAGTGACATATACCAGGAGCAGTAAATTTATACCTTGAGTACAGTGTGTTTGGAAAAAAAAAATTGCTACTATCAGGCTAGGTTTCCACTTGGGTTTTTGTCCTGCGTTTTTTTTCTTGATGAAAAACGCCAAGAAAACTGCCACTGCATTTTTCTGCGTTTTGGCGTTTTTTTCTGGAGTTTTTTCTGGCGTTTTAGCCTTTCTGTGGAAATTGCTTTTTTTGACCTTAGGCAGTTTTTCCAGCCTTTACAAGTTAGAAGTTTCACCCAGCTAAAAGGGATTAGGATAAATGGCAAGTATCTGCCCCCTGATGTCATTTACTTGGTAGAGTTCTACTTAAACGCCCCGGCGGACCCTTTTGTCACTTTTCTGTGGTTTGTAAGGCATGCTTTATTCCGAATGTCTGCTCCTCTAGGAAGATTGGCCCCAAATGATGGTGCAAATTGTTTGCTGTTGCTTTTGGCACGCAGGATCCAGTTGATGCGTCGCGTATGTTTGTTTGTAATGGCATGTTTGTTCCAAATCGTGTAGAATTCAATATGAACTTTTTTTTTGTGTGAAACTGTTTGTTTCCAGCCTATTTCTTGTAGGACACACAGATACTGGGTCCATCCTCTGCATTGTAACTGTGGAAAAAACGCCATAAAAAACGCCAAGGCAATAAACCCACATGGCTTTTTCATGGCGTTTTTTCTCTCCCATAGACTTCTATTGGAGAAAAACGCCAAGATTTCCTTGCAAAAAACGCCAGAGTGTGAACATGCTGCGATTTTGAAAAACTGCCACAGAGCCCAAAAAAGCAGAAAAACGCCAAAGAGGACTGAAAAAACGCCAAACAAAAAAACGCCAAGTGGATATGGCATTCTGCGATTTCCTATTGAAGAACAGCTAACATCTGGCTGCTGCGTTTTTTCACTAAAAAAACGCCAGGTGGCGCTATTGGCGTTTTTATGGGCGTTTTTAGCTAAAAGAAACCAAGTGGAAACCTAGCCTCATAAAGTTTGGCAAAGGCTGATGGTAGAACTAGTGCATGGAAATGGTTAAAATACCAGCATTTGAAATACCTTGGAGTGTCTAGTTTTTAAAAATATATGGTGGGGTGAATTTCATTGGCCGGCTTCAAAGATACCCGAAATAGCACATGGGGCAGAATGACCAGCTTTGGGGAAAAAATGGTTTTGAAATAGCAAAACGCTACTGGTAAGAAAAAAAACATAAAAACATTGGGTATTTCTAAACTCAGGACAAATAGTAGAATCTATTTAGCAGGTTTTTTCATTAGTTTTTGCAGATGAGTAAAAGTATTTTGTTTATAAAGTGAGAAAAAGTAATTTTTTAACAAAAAACACCATATTTTATCATTTTTTTTTATAGTAAATTAGATGATATGATTAAAATAATGGTATCTAAAGAAGTCCATGTTTGTCGTGAAAAAAAACAATATATAATATATGTGGGAGCACGAAACGAGAAAGAAGAAAATCACAGCTAAACAGCAACACTGAAAAATGTTAAAAGAGCCATTGTCCCACAATATGCTACGAGTAAGAAACAGTATTGTCCTTAAGGGGTTAAACATTAAGGACAAAAGCACCATTACTCCCGTAACCTTACCACCAGGGATACCTCCACTAATTGCACTTGTGCTGTGAAACCTACAGGTAAAGGCGAGGGAATGTAATCCTGGAATGAAGGGAAGAAGGACTGGCGGATACTCTCTGTATGTTCCTATGAAGCTCTAATATCTACAAAAAATAAAGCCTATTTTTGTGCTTTATCAATGAATTTATTTTTGCCAAATACAATCCACGTGGCTTAGAGAGTGAACTGGTTTCTTTGGGTTGATTCATATAACCCATTTTACAATATGGTATAGATATCAATATAAATGTGTCCTTGATCTTCCACCCTTAGATAACCCTGCCTAGTTAGGGTATTGTGGTCTAGATGCATACTTTAAATTATCCTTATTTTGCAGGACAGTTGTACCCATATCAACAGAACAAAAAAACCAAATTATCTACCCTCAAGTCTGATTTTCATCACATTTCCTAAAATAAAGAGGATTGTTAGAACACGTTTATAGCTTTGAGGTAATCACAGACTTCACATCATAAAATATATTTTTATTGACGTTTTTTTAAGCGTGTGTTAAATTCTCAATTATTTGCACAGCTGCATTTATATAATATAAAGTCTATAAAATTCAAATATTGATTAGATTGGGGAAATTAAAATGAATACTTACTTGATTCTATAATTTGTACATTCAATTTAAGATTTAGATTTAGTGCATTAGAATTTGAAAATGATTATTATTATTAGCGTTTTGGATGCCTACATTGCTTATGTGTAGGTTATTATTATATATCAAACCAAATTCTATCTTAAAACTTCTCTATCATATTCTGTATAATACTCGTGTATTACAAATGATATGACACAAGCTAATTTCCATATATCCCCCATGTGAATCTGCCCAGGTGGGGGCATTTCCTTGTGATGGTATAAATGGCCCGTTCTGCAGACAGGGGCTCAGTGATCTGTATCAGACCCGAGTGCAGCGATCAAGATGATGTCACACAGCTGTTTGCTGATCATATTAACCATCTGGGTTCATGGTGAGCAATTGTTTTATTAAATAAAAACAACTGAATATTAATCTTGTAAATTAATATTAAACAGAATGCAGAAAGTTCCTAATAGTTATATGAAGAAGTATAATTAATATCATTAATTGTTTTATGTTAAATTAGTATTTATTTCCCTGTGTGCTATAATTTTATATTAATATTAAATACATATTACATTTTGTTTCTGTCCTCAGAATGCCAAGGAGAGATTGTGGTGACTCAGACTCCAGAGTCTGTATCCGTTCTTCCAGGGGACTCGGTTACCATGAGCTGTAAGACCAGTAGTAGTGTATACAGCAGCACCTATAGTGTTAATTGGTTGAGCTGGTACCAACAGAAACCAGGACAACCCCCAAAGCTCCTGATCTATGAGGCCAGCAGCAGATACACCGGGACCCCAGAGCGGTTCAGCGGCAGCGGGTCGGGAACTGATTTCACTTTAACCATCAGCGGAGCGCAAGCAGAAGATGCAGCAGATTATTACTGTCAGCAGGGTTACAGCGACCCTCTCACAGTGATACAGAGCCGTACAAAAACCTTCCTCTTTTTCACTAAGTCTGCAGCATTTATATGAAAAAGTAGAATTCATATAATTAATAATTTTACGTTACATTAATATTTATTTCCCTGTGTGCTATAATTTTATATTAATATTAAATACATTGTGACAGGGAACAGGGCATTGTGGTGGATAACATGTACATTTCCCACAAAATACTGCAGTGCAATGTATTTGATAACCCCAGGGAGAATGTTTTGTTACCAGCAAAGTAATGGTAATGTTGTAGTTATGTTTGGGTCCCTGGGGTGGAGCATTTGGAGAGAAGGGAGGGCCAGCGCTCCACTCCACAGTTTACTTGCAGCAGGTGATGCAGCCAGTCCAGGAGTTCTGGTTCAGAGATTTACTCACCTGTTACCAATGAGCAGCAGGGGGCTGCTACAAAAAGGAGCCCTGTAAGTTAGTCAGGTGAGAAACATACAAGCAGTGAGTGAGACTGCATTTTCTCCTAAACAAATCTGCTGAACGGTTCCTAAACGAAAAAGGTCTCTGCTAAATGTTTTTTTGTTGGTAGCGGGTAAGCCGTCCAACGATAGTTAGTTTTTTGTTTGTCAGTAAGTGCTCAGAGAGCAAGGCTTTTCTTTTTGTTTGTTTTATTTATGTTTGTTTACAGACCTTTTAATAAAAAGGACTACAATTCTAAAAATAATTCAGCCTTACGTGGTATTTCAAACCTTAAGACTGTGTGGTTACATGATCCCAGCTCACAACATATTATATTTTGTTTCTGTCCTCAGAATGCCAAGGAGAGATTGTAGTGACTCAGACTCCAGAATCTTTGTCTGTTCTTCTAGGCGACCCGATTACCATCAGCTGTAAGACCGTTATATATTTCTTAAAGAAGACCCCTTGAATATTTCCGACATGACACTTCCCTTCTTACATCGCACACAAAATCCTGCAAGGCTAGATGATTTTTGTCCCCCCCCCTTCTTTTTGTGGCATAATTGAGGATGGATGCTGTTCCCCAGCCAACATGGAACAAGAAAGAAAATTAAAAGAAATAATATCCCACGTCTGTCGAGCACATGCATAGCACATATGTGTAGTTATTATAATTACCTTTTATTAACTAAGTGCCAGCAAATTAGACAGCGCTGTTCAACTTAAATGGGGCGATTAACACATTCGTAAGAAATATACATTATCGCATACAGATCAGGAGTGGAGAACCCGGCCCGTGAGCTGCCATCTAGCCTTTTTTACTTTTACACAAGTTCCTGGCAGGAATGGTGGGCGTTTGGATGCATCCCAACTGTCTCTCTTTGTGGTGAACAGTCCTGATTTTCTTTACTCTATGCGGCTGCCCACCAAGCTACATCCCCTGCCCCACTTTTCAGAAAGAGGTAGAGCTCAGTTGGACCGCAATCTGATGGTTCTAATATCATCTTAGGACACTGGAGAATGCATAAAGCACATGTGCAGAATTTTGTGCATGCACAGTAGTGCTTAACGTTTAAGCTCCTCCCCTGGTATTCTGATTCGATAGAGGTTGGGAGGTATTTCATTGTGCATGAACATGCACGGTATCGCTTATCTTCAAACATCTGTTTGGGAGGTACGCTATATCAGGGGCGTCCAACGTGCGGCCCTCCAGCTGCTGCAGGACTACATCTACCATAATGCTCTTTCAGCTAAGGGGCTGGCTGAGGAGTATGGGAGATGTAGTCCTGCAGCAGCTGGAGGGCCGCACGTTGGACGCCCCTGCGCTATATTTAAAGTTTCCCCAAAACATGCCCAATCTATGCATCCTCTCTGGGGAAGTTGCAGTTGCACATATGCTGAGCAAAAAATCAAAAGTAACATTGTAACGTATCCCTAAAAAATACAAAAAAATAAAGCTCCTACAAACTTTGGCCAACGACAGTAATGCCATTGCTGCCTGAAAAGTGTCAGAATGACCCTGGTTGATTACTTTGGGTTATCTTCTATTTATATTCTATTCTATTCTTATATGGGGTTTATAGAATTGAGGGGCTACTAAACTGTATCAAATAGGAAATGGACCCAGCAAACCAATTTCTAAAAATCTAATACAATATTCTCACAACTCTGGCTCCCCTTGCAGGTGGAATACAGGTACTGCACTCAACCATGCAAGTTAATGGAGCCCAGATTTCTAATCACAATCTGATCAGTAAAATATTTTAAAAAATAATTTAAAAAAATTGAAAAAATAAAAATAGCTAAAAAAAATGTAGTAAAATTTAAAAATAATTATGCAGTGATATCCCCATCAAGAGAACCATCCAGTTCCAGCAAAATGTAAAAACATCCAAAAATAATAAAAATAAAGAAAATTAAAACCAAAATTTATTATTACAATCTAGGGCTAAAATTAGCGCTGTATCTTCCAAAAATTTTTGAGCTGAAGAGAGTTAAAATAAAAACATTTCAAATACCCAAGGGGTGTCTATTTTTAAGTAGTCGGGTTCAAAGATAGCATACGCAGAAAGAAAGAAAGAAAGGTTGGAACGCAGCACCCAGTAGCGAAATGGTGCACAAGCCAGGGCACCACCAAGTCCCTATATAAATTCAAAATAAAGAAGCAGAGGCTCAGCACCCACATGATAAGGTGAGTTTATATCATACAGCCTGCGTGAAATAAACTCACCTTATCATTTGGGTGCTGAGCCTCTGCTTCTTTATTTTGGGTTCAAAGATGGGGCATAGGCACAGACTGACCAAAATGGAAAAAAAAAAAAAGTGCACCTCCCAAGTGTGGCTTTGGGGATTAGTGCATTGAAAGGGTTCAAATACCAGCATTTTAAATACCTTGGGGTGTCTAGTTTTCAAAAATATATGGTTTGATGGGGTAAATTGCATTGGCCGGCTTCAAAGATACCCAAAATTTCACATGGGGCAGAACTAGCAGATTTTTTTTGGGGGGGGGGAGACATAAAAACAGTGAGTATTTCTGAACTCAGGACAAATAGTAGAATCTATTTAGCAGGATTTTTATTAGCTTTTTTAGATGAGTAAAAGAGTTTTTTTTGTAAAAAAAAAAGTTTTTTAATGGGAAATTAGATGATATAATCAAAATAGTATCTGAAGAAAGGCCTTCTTGTGAAAAAAACAATATATAACTTGTGTTTACACGAAATGGAACAAGAGAAAATTACAGCTAAACATGAGCACCGCAAAATTGTTAAAACAGCCTTTGTCACGAAGGGTACAAAAAATAAAAAGCAACCTGGTCCTTAAAGGGTTAAACACCTATTGTTAGTTTTAGGAAGAAAAATATATTTTTAAAAAAACTTTTAAATCGCTCGTACTTTATTTATCCCTCAGAAGGGCTTCCTCAGGAGGCGAAAAAAAAGACTCTTTAGAGGACCTGAACCTAACACAGGAGCTGGCGAATATTCATGAAATACAAAGATTTTTTTTCCTCACGAAGACGAACACAAAGAGTTGGCCGGCGCCCAAGTCGTCTTTCGATTATTGGTCCACTTTTCGCTGTCTGAACCATGGCTTAATCATACATGTGGTATATCCATCTGCTACCACTAGTGGCCACCTTCCTCCCTCTGGAGTGCCCAGAACCCAATTACCAGGTACAGCTGAGCCTTATTACCTGAGTGGAGCCCTGCCTTTAAAGACCTGCCCTTCAGTCAGGGCCTTGGCCTTAATGTTGGAAGACTGCTTTGCTCTGGGCCCATACCTGACCCTGTATTGTTCCTGCTGTCTGCCTCTGCCAGCGGGTTTCCCTGCCGTTCGCATCTGCCTCGGCTCCCCTGTCTCTGCCTCAGCTCCCCTGTCTCTGCCTCGGCCCCCTTCTATTCTGTTTTTTCCAGTCCTGCTAATCCGTCTGTGTGCCTGTCTGTACCTACCTACCCATCAAGATGCATAAAGGCGTACAGACAAACTCCCTAGCCCTGCACATGGGCTCCTACGCGACCTGCTCGGCCGGGTCCTGACAATTATGCTTATTTTGCAGGACATCAATATATTTTCACACTGTTAATTTCCAGGACTGTTGCCCCATTTCAATAGAATAATAAAACCAATTATCTACCCTCAAGTATGATTTTATCTAAAATAAAGAGGATTGTTAGAACACGTTTACAGCTCTGAGGTAATCACAGACTTCACATCATTAAATTTATTTTTATTGACGGTTTTGTAAGCGTGTGTTAAATTCTCAATTATTTGCACAGCTGCGTTTATGTAATATAAAGTCTATAAAATATTGTTTAGATTGGGGAAATTAAAATGAATACTTACTTCATTCTGTGTATAAACTTATAGACCACACATCCCAATCAGTACATTCAATTTAAGATTTAGATTTTGTTTAGTGCATTAGAACTTGAGAATTCCAGTCTGATGATGATGATTATTAGCCTTTTGGGTGCCTACATTCCTTACGTGTAACTTGTAACTCACACATCCGTTTAACCTTCTCTATCATACTCTGAATAATACTCATGTATTACAAATGATATGAGAGGAGCTAATTTCCATATATTCCCCATGTGAACCTGCCCAGGTGGGGGCATTTCCTTGTGATGGTATAAATGGCCGTTCTGCAGACAGGGGCTCAGTGATCTGTATCAGACCCGAGTGCAGCGATCAAGATGATGTCACACAGCTGTTTGCTGATCATATTAATCATTTGCATGCAGGGTAAACAATTGTTTTATTAATTAAACACAACTGGATATTATTTCTTGTAAATTAATACTAAATTGAATGCACAAAGTTCCTAATAGTTTTATGGAGAAGAAGAATTAATATCATTAATTGTTTTATGTTAAATTAATATTTATTTCCCTGTATGCTATAATTTTGAAAATGTTATATTTTGTTTCTGTCCTCAGAATGCCAAGGAGAGATTGTGGTGACTCAGACTCCAGAGTCTGTGTCGGTTCTTCCAGGGGACTCGGTTACCATGAGCTGTAAAACCAGTAGTAGTGTATATAGCAGCACCTATAGTGTTAATTGGTTAGCCTGGTACCAACAGAAACCAGGACAATCCCCAAAGCTCCTGATCTATAGCGCCAGCAGCAGATACACCGGGACCCCAGAGCGGTTCAGCGGCAGCGGGTCGGGAACTGATTTCACTTTTACCATCAGCGGAGTGCAAGCAGAAGATGCAGCAGATTATTACTGTCAGCAGGGTTACAACACCCCTCTCACAGTGATACAGAGCCGTACAAAAACCTTCCTCTTTTGTCATCAAATCTGTAACATCTAAAATGTGTTTAATCCAAAAATTATTTGCTTAATAATAAATTAAGACCCCATTTCCCTGTGCAGGTGGGAGATTACATTGGGATTAGTGGGAATTAATACCCTACAAAGCATGTTTTCTTACCACCTGTCCCAATCCTCCTAGATTCTCATTTGTTGTTTTTTTATATTCAATATTTTTCTTCCATTTGTTTAGTGGGGGGGGGGCAGTCACATGACCAACTCTTATTTGCACCTTGAGGGTTAATGAATGTGGGGGTTGGTTTCTTTTGAGTTTTGTGCCAACACGCAGGCTCTTGCAGTTTGGCGAACCGACCCCAGTGAAGCTGCAATATTCCGCAGCGCTGTAACAAATACCTAGTTGTATCCGTGGATATATTTATATTTTCCGAATAGCAGTAGAGAAGGAATGGGTGTCGGTAAAACGATTAAACCAATTTACAGAGACATTTTCATTAGTAATTAAATTTATAACAACATCTGTGGAGACACTTATTATTTTTATTATTTTTAAATAAAGAAACAAGTTATATAAAAAATTAAGTTCGAATACTTCATAGCAGGAATAGTGTAATAGTGCAATTCCCAAAATGTATTCCATCAGAAACCCGGCTGCCCTCCGGAGGATATACCGTCCGTGGAGTATTCTGCACTAGGCGTTGGGGGGGCAGATGTTATGGGGGCTGCAGCATCTCTTCTACAAAACATGGGTCCGATTGCGTTGTTGTTGAGTCATCAGCATACTTGGGAACTCTCTGGAAGAAGCACCGGTTCTCCAGGTCAATACCTGAATCCTCCGGGTCACAGGAGCAAGGGCTCCCCGCCCATTTCCCCTTAAAATGGGGGTGTTTCCCTGAGACGTCAGCGGGAACGCCCACCGACGTCAGTGGGAAGTCCTGGCCGCGTCCCGCAAGGGAAGTCTCCGGGTAGCCGGAGCTTAGAAGTTCCCAGGTGTGGTCATCAGGTTTACCAAAGCATCTCTTATATAATGGTCTGATCAGAGACATGAAAAAACTCCCTTGTAGCCACCCCATTTACCTACCTTCCAATTTCTACCCCGGGGCAAATCGGCAGACCTGGGTACAGAGCTTGGGAGGTAGAGTGTCACTCAAACTGGCAGAGCTACTGCGCATGGGAAGAATTGTCCGCATTACAGACACCGGAGAATGAAATTGGGGCCGTTGGATTGCGGGAGAGAGGGAGAGCACAGTGGGAAAGTGGGATAAAGGGGCAAAATCGTCACTGTCCTGAGCTAAGCGTGACAGTGGGGAGGCATTTACACGACTGTCCCCTCCTTGCCATGCATTATATCTGCCACATGTCCCTGAGAGGCAATTTCACATCATATCCCACTCACAACAGGGAGAACAGTGGTGCGGCGGTGTGTGCTGGGGGCAAGGTGCGGTGCAACGCGGGGTCAGACCTAGTGTGGCCCCTGCCTAAATACACAATTAGTGGAGACACTGGGATCCCAGAGCTCTTCGGTGGAAAACGGTTCTTTATAATCAACACGATGGAAGCAGAAGATGCAGCAGATTATTACTGCGAGACGTTTATAAGCTGCCTTCTCACAGTGATACAGAACTCTACAAAATCCTTTATTCATTTTAATGCTTAATTGTACTGATATTGTTTTATAAACATTTTAATATAATTTTTAAATGTTTGACTACACATAATATATTTCATTTTTATTATAATATTTATTTTAGTTGGAAACATTTAACTTTCAGATCTGTGAAGGTAGTAGATAAGAAGAACAGCTTCTCAGCAGAAGTTGCAGAGGTTAAAGCAATTGTAAATTTAAACATGTATGGGATAGGTATATGAGTACTGTTTAGTCTGTTTTTTCTATTTGTACTTTTGCTATGATGTTTTCAATCATAATTTCCTTCCCTCTCAACACAAGTTATATATATATATATATATTCAGGACATGTTCGGTGTATCAACGGTCTGCCGATTCACGGTGTCCCACGTTCTTCCGTGACCATGATTCTAAATACCAGTAAGAAGTCCTCCTACGTCAGCACGTACGACGCGTTTCATCTAATACTTCCTCAGCTCCGTGTTTAGACGTCTTTCTGTGCTTTTTTATAAAGGTTCTTTGGTATTAAAGTTAA
Organism: Spea hammondii; assembly: GCA_029215755.1. Taxonomy (NCBI): domain Eukaryota; kingdom Metazoa; phylum Chordata; class Amphibia; order Anura; family Pelobatidae; genus Spea; species Spea hammondii. Next base: position 8,541,524 of record JARDYJ010000001.1, read on the forward strand.
TTGAAATCATCCGCATGTAGAGTTAATGATGGTGAATGTCTCCAATTGTCCATCATTTAGTCCTCATCATAGCAAAATGGATAATGTAAATCGCAAATTTATAGATCACAAAAGAAAATAAGCATTTCTATTCGAGATTCCCATAACGTTATTAGTACTCTATACATGAAATAATGGTATAATATAATGATGTATATTCATTTGGATTAATCATTTTAATATGTCAAATTAATTGTGTCTCTGATTGTTCATGATTAAATTCTTAACCATAATCAGCACATTTATATAGATAAAATTTAAATATAAAATTTCACATAAAATAATTGAATAAATGATATCCCTATAAGTATTGTAAAGGGTTAAAGGACCCCCATTATACTATTATATACATTGTATACATAGTGCAGCGTGATGTAACAGAATCACTACTTTCTTTGCATTTTGCAACAAATAATCTTCTAGAACAGTTTAAGGTCTGTACTTACACAAATGAATGAGTATGGGTGTCCTCACTCAGATATTAAATGTAATGCATGGTATAGTTCTTTACTTGAATATAATTATTTTAATATATAATACAGAGGGATTTTAAAGTTATAATATACATGTGATCATTTTAAAAGAAGTGGCATCATTTAAAATCATTGTTTAATCCGGCGGGGATTAAAGTTTTTAAAGTATAGATTCACTTCATCTCTGAAGACACAATCGCCACCTCTCCAGAATTTATTTACTTTAAAAATGCCCATAAATTCACAGCTATCTAATTTATATATAATATAATGTAACTGTTGTTACAACGTTGTGTTTCAGTTTTTATGGTTACGTCTTCTATGTAGATTGTTAAATCAAGAAAGTCTACTTTTTTAGAACTATAGCACGTAGTAAGTTTTATTCCCCACTGGTTATCATTTAATGAGGTTATGAATTTATCTCAATCGTCCAAAGGACCCTTCCAAATGAAAAATAGTCATCTATATACCATTTATAAATTATTAGATTTCCTTTTGTAACTAGGTGGGGGTGTAAAAATAAATGTTCCCATGCTATTTATAAATAGAATTGGTGTTCCAACCAAAAATAATTATGGGTACGAATCATGTTTATCCCCTCTATAATGAAACCAATTTGTTCTTTTAAAACAGTTTAATCCTGATTTTATAAGTTATTAAAGTATTACATTACTTTGGACTACATAGAAAAGGTACGGAGGGCTCTGCTAAAACAAACTTACTATCTAGACAGTAAAGCAAATGATATAAAGTCAGTTGATCTGATTTCTAAATCTGTTATTGAATTCTGCTCCATCAGAAAGTGTTTTTCATTGACGAACTGTCCACTTCATTACTCTTTTAGAACAAGAGATCATAACCGAAAACTAGACGGTCAGAGACTTGGATGTAATGCGGGGAAGTTTTACTTAGAGGGGGTGGTAGATAAGAGGAACGGCATATCAGCAGAAGAGGTAGAGGTTAATACACTGAGGCAATGCAAGCATACATAGGATAGGCATATGGCTCCTGAATATAAGATGAGACCATTGACTAATTTAGGTTTGACTCGATGATTCTTATCTGTCATCAAATTCTCTGTTTCTGTGTATATGGAGACGAAGGCGTAGATCTCCAGACCAGCGAGCAGCTTCCCAAGTAGCGTTATATACTGCAGTATCCACGTGTTAGAAGAGTATCCTCAGCCGTGTATTTATCATGCAGTGTATATGACTTCAAGGAGCTAATTTCCATATATTACCCATGTGAATCTGCCCAGGTGGGGGCATTTCCTTGTGATGGTATAAATGGCCCGTTCTGCAGACAGGGGCTCAGTGATCTGTATCAGACCCGAGTGCAGCGATCAAGATGATGTCACACAGCTGTTTGCTGATCATATTAATCATTTGCATTCACGGTGAGCAATTGTTTAAATAAAAAAAACCTGAATATTAATCTTGTAAATTAATACTAAATTGAATGCAGAAAGTTCCTAATAGTTATATCAAGAAGTAGAATTAATATCATTGTTTTATGTTAAATTAATATTTATTTCCCCGTGTGCTATAATTTTATATTAATATTAAATACATATTTATTTTGTTTCTGTCCTCAGAATGCCAAGGAGCGATTGTGGTGACTCAGACTCCAGAGTCTGTGTCGGTTCTTCCAGGGGACTCGGTTACCATGAGCTGTAAGACCAGTAGTAGTGTATATAGCAGCACCTATAGTGTTAATTTGTTGAGCTGGTACCAACAGAAACCAGGACAACCCCCAAAGCTCCTGATCTATGCTGCCAGCAGCAGATACACCGGGACCCCAGAGCGGTTCAGCGGCAGCGGGTCGGGAACTGATTTCACTTTTACCATCAGCGGAGCGCAAGCAGAAGATGCAGCAGATTATTACTGTCTGCAGTATCAGAGCTTCCCTCTCACAGTGATACAGAGCCGTACAAAAACCTTCCTCTTTTTCACCAAGTCTGCAGCATTTATATGAAGAAGTAGAATTCATATAATTAATTATTTTACGTTATATTAATATTTATTTCCCTGTGTTATATAATTTTATATTAATATTAAATACATATTATATTTTGTTTCTGTCCTCAGAATGCCTAGGAGAGATTGTAGTGACTCAGACTCCAGAATCTTTGTCTGTTCTTCCAGGCGAACCGATTACCATCAGCTGTAAGACCGTTATATATTTCTAAAAGAAGACCTCTTGAATATTTCCGACATGACACTTACTTTCTTACATCGCTCACAAAATCCTGCAAGGCTAGACAATTTTTGTTCCCCCCACCCCTTCTTTTTGTGGCATGATTGAAGATGGATGCTGTTCCCCAGCCAACATCAGATATGATCTGTTTAGCTGCTACGTGGGGTATTTATACAGCTAAAGACAAGGATTTGCCTACAGCGTATAAATATCTGCATTAACTTTATTTTTTGGTCCCTTCTTCATTATATTTATATAAAACTCCAAATATTTCAGAAAGTTGCACAATGCATTGAAAAGAAATCCCCAGTGAATCGGTGTTTGGATGTATTGAGCGATTTCCAGGATACGGTATAATAAAAGAGAAAAGGGATAATAAGGGCTCCAATGTAATAAGTACAGGAGTCCACAAACATTTGGTCGGGGTACAGTAGGGATGAATATATCAGGAAAGGAACTCCATGCCCTGTAAACCTTGCAGACTAAGTATGGTTAGTTCTTAAAAGAAAGCAAAATGATGTTTATTAGAGTCTAAATTTAATCCTCACACATTAGAGTCTGTGAAATCTCCCCATTAGTTTTCTAACCCAGGGCTGAACTGGGGATTAAATCAGGTTCTGGCCCTTTAAGACCTTGTGAGATACAGATGGCGGCTGGATCTGCTGTGTGAGTGAATGGGGTGTATTTATTAACATGTGAGTGGGCTGCATGTTGTAAGTGTGAATTACAACAAAGATCCAACTCACAAAAAACCCCATTGATTTGTGAGGTAACCTGTGTGCCCCCCCCATACACAAACATCATTAAACTAAATAAAATTAAACGGTGACCTTTATTAAACATAAGGGGGCAATGCTTGTCTTTTCCTTTTCCCCCACCCCCTGCACAGAACCATTATATTTTACCATTGGGCCGCCTAATCTGCCCAGTTTTCCACTTTTGAAGACTGAAACTTTAATCAGTCCTTAATCTTGCGTTAGATTCAGGATAAACCCATGACTGCCAAATGCATTTTAGAATGTCCTCGTGGTTTTAGCCTTTACCACTTCTGCTGGGCGTCTGTTCCATTTATCTACCACCTCTAAAGAATTATACATTACATCTAAGCCACTAACCTTATAGTTTTAGATTATGGCCTCTTGTTCCAACATTTATCCTCCCTTTAAGTATACTTCCCTACTGTCCTATAGAGCCCAAGTATAGCCCTCCTCTCCCTCATATTCAAAATGTATGAAATAGTCCCTACATGATGAATGTACTCCATGCTACTCCTATCCCTCACTCTTATCTTACTCACATAGGGTGAGAAGCATCAAAATGTATTTAAGAAACATTAGAAAGGTACTGACCCTGTCCCACTCTTCTCTCCATCCACCTCTTCCTCGTGGGATTTAGAATGTTTTGTTACACAAATACATAAATAAAACAACCTCACCCACCCTCCCCACCTCTACGTCTCCCAGGCAGGGCGGCTGAAATCCACCCAAGTGCTCTTCGGTGTTACAGAACCACCAGATGTCACTGTGGGATTTCTCATTGTCTCTTATGAGACAACCTGATCCAACATCTGCACATCTGAAAAGATAATATCTATATTTTTTGTGTCTTTCTGAAACCCACTTTCTCTCTCATCTCAAAATATTCACTAAAACAAAGGGTTGCAGCATCATCAGGCTGTATGAATATATCTTGGTAAAATCTGGTGAAACTTTTATAGATATACAAGCAGTTGGGGCGCAAAGAACATAAAAAGAAGAAAAAAAGGTAATAATAGTGTGATATTGTTACAATTGGAATATACTAAAATAAGATTAAGTTCCACTCACAAACTTAAATGTCGAGTCCATCAATCACTGTAAAAGATTTCCTTTAATAGCTTCGTAAAATCTAAAAGTGAAGTAAAAACAGACCGCAATGGTGGGGGTATCTCTGGTCAAATGGAGGCCAACAAACGAATTGCACTTACAGTGTTCTAAGGCACAGTTTTGAATGGCTGTGCAATAAAGCCCAAATGTTCCAGAGTCCACACAGAAGAAAGACGTCCAAAGAAGTCTCATAAAAGTAATAAAATAATTTGAAGATCAATCTCTCAACGCGTTTCGCCTTCGGCTTCCTCAGGAGAAATTAGAGATGTATTCTGTATGTGTCCGTGATGGATTCTAAACTTTTCTAATTGTCGGCTATTTCCGGATTCCCGGTGTCACCTCGTTCCGTGCGAAAGACTTAAAATCAGGACTTTTTGCACCTTATATTTTACTAAATATTGTAATCCCCTCAGTGTAAGTGCAAAAAATAAGAAAAAACATGTTCTCCTCCTCTGCCTAAACGAACAAACTCACTTTCTTCTGCTCGCGTCTCTCTTGTACCGGTATCACCTATTTCCACTCTTTTATTCAGAATTTCTCACACGCTGTACCGCTTCTCTGGAGTTCTCTACCCCATTCCATGAGACTTTCTTCCTCTTATTCTAATTTCAAACCCACCTATTCCGAGAAACTTACAACCTTCCTTCCTAATGCCATCAACCAGCATGCCAAAGAAACCATCTGCCATGTCCACCTGCAACATCAACACAGTTCTCCATATCGCTCTCACTACAATCAACTCATCCTCAGCCAAGCAGGTCTTTCCTAAAGTCTCTCCTCCCCCTCATCTACCAAATATATTTTAAACAGGGCCCTCTACTCCTTCTGTACCAGTATGTTTAATGTCTGTTAGTGATATTTAAATCTTCTTATTTACTTTCACTGTACCCTATTGTAACAGCGCTACAGAATCCACTGGCGATATACAAAAATATAATATAATAAAAAAACTGACTTCTGGTCAAGTGCAGAATAACAAGAATCATGGAGAGTAAAAGATAATCTTTATTCGTATGATTTAGGTTTATACAAATAATAAATTTTACAAGATGGAAGATATATCAATACAAATATGTCATAGGAGCAATCTCAGCAGCTGGCATTTATATATATATATATATATATATATATATATATATATATAACCAGTATATACACATTGAAGTGTTAAATAAAGCTGTGCACAACACCCTTATCCACAGTTGGTTGCTCAGTGGGGTTTGTGTTCAGTGATGAGTATTGATCAGCTATTGGCCTAAGCAGTCATGATATTTCTTTAGGAAAAGGTGTGATAAAGAGAACCGATATACCTACAAGATGCAGAAAATAGGTGGAATCAAAGACAAAGTTAAATAAGATTAAATAAAATACTTTCCCTGTATATTTTGCTTACAGCTGCCGACCGAAATCAACGCTCTCCAAATGTTGTAAGTTGCAAATATACAGCCACCAGGGGGCGCTCATGTAAGACAAAAAATAGGGGAAAAAACACAAAACAATGATAGTGTAGAATGCCACTCTAATCATGCGGAAAATTATTAATATTTAGTGCACTTACAAAGATGTATAGTGTTTTGTGCGTTTCTCAAGTTGTTTTTTCTTGCACTGTCTATAAATACAATAGAAAATACAAATAGTGTGGTAACTCTTATCTTGTGTGTAAGTGTTATAAATGGTTAAACTCACAGGATCCCATGCACATCCAAAGTGTGCAAGCAAGCATGCAGGAGGGGTGCAAAACCCAAATGCATCCAGGTGATGTCTGTGTGCTCCAGGACTTATATATCCTCTAAATCAAAATACTCTGCATTAGAAGAGCATGTATTTGATATTTATTAGAAATCAACTTTCAAAATAAATAAATAAAATACAAGCGATTTCAAAAAGTTTTTTGCAGGACATCAATATATTTTCCCACTGTTAATTTCCAGGACTGTTGCCCCATTTCAATAGAATAATAAAACCAATTATCTACCCTCAAGTATGATTTTCATCTCCTTATCTAAAAGAAAGAGGATTGTTAGAACACGTTTACAGCTCTGAGGTAATCACAGACTTCAAATCATAAAATTTATTTTTATTGACGGATGCGTTTATGTAATATAAAGTCTATAAAATATTGTTTAGATTGGGGAAATTAAAATGAATACTTAATTGATTCTGTAATTTGTGTATAAACTTATAGTCCACATATCCCAATCAGTACATTCAATTTAAGATTTAGTTTAGTGCATTAGAACTTGAGAATTCCAGTCTGATGATGATTATTAGCCTTTTGGGTGCCTACATTCCTTACGTGTAACTTATTCTTGTAACTCACACATCCGTTTAACCTTCTCTATCATACTCTGTATAATACACGTGTATTACAAATGATATGAGAGGAGCTAATTTCCATATATCACCCATGTGAATCTGCCCAGGTGGGGGCATTTCCTTGTGATGGTATAAATGGCCCGTTCTGCAGACAGGGGCTCAGTGATCTGTATCAGACCTGAGTGCAGCGATCAAGATGATGTCACACAGCTGTTTGCTGATCATATTAATCATCTGGGTTCATGGTGAGGATGAAACTGCCTTTTGTTTAAGACAAAGAGTTAAGCCTAATATAATCACATCCCGCTTTTATAAATTATTGGAATATAGGGATATTTTGTCTCATGAAAGTATTCACAAGTATTGGAAATTCCAAAGTTATTTGTGTTTCATGTAAACATGAAAATAAATTAATTCATCACTGTTATTCTGCACATAAAGTTTACTTTATTCATATCCCCCAACCCTCAGGCTCCTGTGGACAGATTGTGATGACTCAGACTCCAGACTCTGTCTCTGTGTCACCAGGAGAACGCGTCACCATGACATGTAAAGCCAGTACTAGTATTGGCAGGGCATTAGCCTGGTACCAACAGAAACCAGGACAACCCCCAAAGCTCCTGATCTATAGCGCCAGCAGCAGATACACCGGGACCCCAGAGCGGTTCAGCGGCAGCGGGTCGGGAACTGATTTCACTTTTACCATCAGCGGAGCGCAAGCAGAAGATGCAGCAGATTATTACTGTCAGCAGTATCAGAGCTTCCCTCTCACAGTGATACAGAGCCGTACAAAAACCTTCCTCTTTTGTTATTTAGTTTCTAAACATCAGAAATGATCTGTTTAGTAGTCAAATGGATTTTTAACCACCATCATTCGATATGTTCTGCACAATGGATGCCCAGAAGGGTTCATTATTATTATTAACCCCCTATCCCATTGGGAAGAAAAAGGGGGTGAGCAGGGGGTACTGCATGGGGTCTATTCCTTACATTGTTCATTTAATCATAAATTAAGACCCCATTCCCCTGTGCAGGTGTGAGATTAGGCTGGGATTATATCCCACAAAATGCATTTTATTACGTCCTATCCCATCCACATTGATTCTTATTTTTGTTTTCTTTGTATTCAATGATTCCCTTGCATTTGTTTAGTGGGGGGCAGTCACATGCCCAACTCTTATTAGCACCTTGAGGATTAATAAATGCGCATGTTGGTTAGTTTTGAGTTGCAAATGCGAGACAACTTTATTACATTTTCTTTGCAAACGTTAATTTTTTTCCAACAGGCAGGCACTTGCAGCCTAGTCAATCGACCCTAATGAAGCAACAACGGAATGATCTGTAACATTATTTGTAATTTTTTTTATATGTATCCACAGCGCTGTAACAAATACTCAATTGTATTCCTGGTAAACTGGGATATATTTATGTTTTCAGGTTAAACCCTCTGATCTGATCTATTGATATCAATTTTCATTTATCTTACTGATATAGTTTTATCATTTTTATTTGAAATATTTACTTTCACATCTGTAAGGGTAGTAGATAAGCATAACAGCTTCCCAGCAGAAGTTGTTTTTCAATAAAATAATGGAGATTGGAATTAAGTAAAAAACACAAAACCTTTACTTTTCCTCTCACTGATTTCTGGGCCTAGAAAGTTTTGTCCTCTGAAGTGACTACAAATTCAGGAGGGCACAGGAACAGCCTCTCCCTTATCCCTCCAATTGGCTTGGTGTGGTCAGAAGTAGCTTCCCATGACTATTGAAGGTGAGCTCATGGCCAAAAGGCTTTGGAGCTCTACAGGATTAGATTGAATAAGCAAGTTTCAAAATTTGATTTGGGGATGGGGGTTTATGATGAGTCATATGGTCTTTGAGAAGGATGGAGCAGCTTACTTTAGTGGACCTCCATTTTTTTACCCATTGGCCCCAGGAGACGAGACAGTTGGAGCATCTCACTGATGCTGAACCACCGGGTCGTGATAGCATCAGGGGAAAGACCAGTGTTGCAGCATGGTTTGGAGCAGGCCATGTTTTTTTGGTGGGGCGCACATGGTTTCTTTTCTCTCCACCAGATGTCAGTGTGGTATTTCTAATGGTCTCTTACAAAACAGAATCATCAGACATCTGCACGTTTTGAAATTCCTGTAATAACTAAACTTGGGTGCCAGCCAAGTCCTCATGTTCGTCTTCATCTTCGTGAAAAAACCCTTCATGTTCCACAAATATTCTCTCATTCCCGTGTTCCTTTCGGGTGAATATTCGTGTATGTTCTTCGTGTTTGTTTTTCTCTTCCTTTTCTGACGGTTTTCTAGCAGGGGTTAATACTGGATCAACACGGTAGCGGTTAGCAGCAGCTTTGGCGACAGGATTTTAAAGGTCCATAAGAGCGACTACATTGGTCTACGGCAGGGGCCTCCTCTGGCATCAACCAATGAAAGGCAGACTCAGACAACTGCTCTGAGCAACTTGGTTTGGGAGGAATGGGGATTTTATTCTCCCTGGCAAAGGGCAGGGCAAGGTACACCTCGGAGGATCTTGGCCTGGGGAGACCAATGTTTTCTGCGCTAGGATTCAAATTTTATAGGTCTGTAAGAGGGACTCTACTGGTCCTGGCATCAACCAATGAAGGGCAGCTGATTTTTATTTCCCTGTGTGAGTTATATTTTTAACATTAATATTAAATACATATTATATTTTGTTTCTGTCCTCAGAATGCCAAGGAGAGATTGTGGTGACTCAGACTCCAGAATCTGCGCATGTATTTCCTGGGGACTCGTAAATCATCAGCTGTAAGACCAGTAGCAGTGTATATCACAGCGGCTATAGTGTTAACGTGCGGCACTGGCACCAACAGAAACCAGGACAACCCCCAAATCCCCTTTATGATGCTCTATGATGCCAGCAACAGATACCCTGGGACCCCCAGAACGGTTCAGTGGCAGTGGGTCGGGAACTGATTTCTCTCTTACAATCCGCAACGTGGTACCAGAAGATGCGGCAGGTTATTACTGTCAACGGGGTTACAGCGATCCTCTCACAGTTATACAGAGCCGTACAAAAAAGCTTTGCATTCAATAAATGCTTTGATCACAAATTAGGGTCCGTTTATGCCATACTGACTCCTGGGGGAAAAGGCATTACTGTCCTTTTAAGTACATTTGTTTTATGCTTTCCAGATTTTTAATGATATATTTAGACGTATGAAATATTTTGTTATATATACATACCTGGCCACTTTTTCTCCAGGCATCCTGGTACAAAAGGGGGGAGCCTAAAGAGGGACATTTAATGTGTTGGGGGAGGTGGAAGTAAGCCTCCTCCCAATTAACCCCTGGAGAGCAAGCTGCAATCAGACTAATGAGGAGCCAACAACTTCAAATATGTGCAAACATTAACCCCTTAACGACAAAGCCCATACATGTACGGGGTTGCAGTGCAACGTGATAACGACAAAGCCTGTACATGTACGGGCTGCCATTAAATAGCTGCATCGCCGCGATCGGCGGCTTTGCAGCATCCACGGAATCCGTGGGGAAAGCCCTCCCCGGAAGAAAATGGCTGCCGCCGCACCGATCATCAGAGATCGTGGCTGCGTCCGGCAAAAACAGCTTAGGAAGCGATCAGAATCGTTTCCTAAGCTTAAACTGTGTTGCTGACATGCCTCAATATCGAGGCATGTAGCAACACAAGCCCCCCTACCCTGATAGCCTTGTGATTGCTCTGAAGAGCAACCACAAGTGCCATCCTGTAAATGATGTTGCCGTCCTTCACAGTATGGCATCAACAATAGATATGAGTTCACAGAGGGTCTATCCAGACCCTCTTGAGAACTCTCAAGCTCCTCCTGGAGGTTGAATACAGGTACTGCATCCAACCATACAAAGTCAATGGAGCCCAGCTCACTAAAAAAAAAAATTAATGTTAAAAAATATTTAAAAAAAAATTTTTTAAACATATGGTAGCATGTAAAAATCCCCACTGTCACCAAAAAAAAAGTTTTTAATGAGCAAGTCCTACAATTCTTTATCTTCACAAAAATTCCCGCATGGAAAGAGTTAAAATGTTGGCATTATAAATGCCTATAGGGTGTCTAGTTGTATGAAATGTATGATTTAATGGGGTAAATTAAATTGGCTGGGTTCAAAGATGTCCCAAATATGGGACATGGGGGCTGTAGGATCAGATGTCTAAATGGCAAAAAATACACACCTCACAAAGGTGGCCTTTTACCTCCCAAATAACCCAACAAACCCATGCATGTGGGGTATCACTGCACTCAGGAGATGTTACTGAACACATACTGGGGTGTATACCAGGGACATATACCAGGCGCTGTAAATTCATACCTGGAGTACAACATGTGTGAAAAAAATACAAAAAATTTTTACTACCATAAAGTTTGACAAAGGCTGATGGTAGAACTAGAGCATGGAAACGGTTAAAATACTAGCATTTGAAATACCTTGTGGTGTCTAGTTTTTCAAAATATATGATTTGATGGGGAAAATTGCATGGCCGACTTCAAAGATACCCGAAATGGCACATGGGGGGAACAATTACTAGATTTCGAAAAAATGGTTTTGAAATAGCAAAACGCTACCTGTACTTATTGCCCCATTACAGAAAAAAGCAAAAAAACATAAAAACGTTGGGTATTTCTAAACTCAGGACAAATAGTAGAATCTATTTAGCAGGTTTTTTCATTAGTTTTTTGTTTAAAAAGTAAGAAAAAGTAATTTTTTAACAAAAAATCCCCATATTTTATCATTTTTTTTAATAATAAATTAGATGATATGATAAAATGGTTTCTAAAGAAAGCCCTGTTTGTCCTGAAAAAAAACAATATATAATATGTGTGGGAGCACGAAATGAGAAAATCACAGTTAGGCTAGGTTTCCACTTGGTTTTTTTATGCTAAAAACGCCCATAAAAACGCCAATAGCGCCACCTGGCGTTTTTTTTGTGGAAAAACGCAGCAGCCAGATGTTAGCTGTTTTTCAATAGGAAATCGCAAAATGCCATTTCCACTTGGCGTTTTTTTGTTTGGCGTTTTTTCAGTCCTCTTTGGCGTTTTTGTGCTTTTTTGGGCTCTGTGGCAGTTTTTCAAAATCGCAGCATGTTCACACTCTGGCGTTTTTTCAAGGAAATCTTGGCGTTTTTCTCCAATAGAAGTCTATGGGAGAGAAAAAACGCCATGAAAAAGCCATGTGGGTTTATTGCCTTGGCGTTTTTTATGGCGTTTTTTCCACAGTTACAATGCAGAGGATGGACCCAGTATCTGTGTGTCCTACGAGAAATAGGCTGAAAACAAACAGTTTCACACAAAACAAAGTCCTGGACTGGTTCATATTGAATTTTACACCATTTGGAACAAACATGCCATTACAAACAAACCAACGGGATCCTGCCTGCCAAAAGCAACAGCAAACAATTTGCACCATCATTTGGGGCCAATCTTCCCAGAGGAGCAGACATTCGGAATAAAGCATGCCTTACAAACCACACAAAAGGGTCTACCAAGTAAATGACATCAGGAGAGGGCAGATACTTGCCATTTATCCTAATCCCTTTTAGCTGGGTGAAACTTCTAACTTGTAAAGGCTGGAAAAACTGCCTAAGGTCAAAAAAAGCAATTTCCACAGAAAGGCTAAAACGCCAGAAAAAACTCCAGAAAAAAACGCCAAAACGCAGGAAAATGCAGTGGCAGTTTTCTTGGCGTTTTTCATCAAGAAAAAAAACGCAGGACAAAAACCCAAGTGGAAACCTAGCCTTAAACAGCAACACTGAAAAATGTTAAAAGAGCCATTGTCCTACAATATACTACAAGTAAGAAACAGTATTGTTCTTAAGGGGTTAATAAGGAGGTGAGAGTAGGTTCTCACCCTATTGAGAGTGTACCTTGACGTGGCAGAGTTCAGCATAATCTGTAGCCAGCACCAGGTAAGAAACCCACTGTGTGCGTGATGTGTCTGTATGTGAAAATGTTTTTTCTGTTTATGTGACTGTGTGTAATGTCTGGTAATGGAGGGGATTATTTGTCTGAAACTGCTCATGTCTGGTAATGAAATGTGTTATTGGTCTGAAACTGCTCATGTTTGGTAACAGAAGGTGTTAATTGTCTGAGACTGCTCATGCCTAGTAATGGAGAGCGTTAATTGTATGAGACTGCTCGGACATATATTATTAAATACATATATTATTAAATCTGAAATCGACATGGTTCTGGAGGTTTCATAATAATTCCTATAATAGAAAAAAAGTATTTTATGTGCGTATGGCAGTGAGTGTGTATGTGATAAGTGTGATAAGTGTACAGCCTTTCCCCTCATACTGTTTCACTTCCCCCACAACCACCACCGAGATTGTCAGCTCGCAAGAGCAGGTCCCTCTTCTAGTTTTGTACCAGTTTGTTATTGTGTGTGAATTTAAATTATTCCACTAACCCTGACTATAACAGTGCTACGGAATCTGATGGTGCTATATAAATAAATGTAATATATGTACTATAAAAATAAAACATACGCCTATGTATGTAATCTCATCTGCTCCATACTGTGCCCATGAATGGCAGAAATTAAATGTGGTCACCCTAGCCCTCACTGGTAGAGGCGTCTCTAGTCTTCAGTGATGCTTCAATGACGTCTTTGGCACCAAACGCCTTGTCTGCATCATCTTTGCTCCAAAATGGACTATTTGTGTCCTGAAACGCCTTGGCTGCGCCATCTTTGTGTTAAATGGCTTGCCTGTGTCCCCAAATGGCTTGTCTGTGCCATCTGGGTACCCAAGCGAGTTGCCACGAAGACAAGAGAAAATCCCGGTGGTGCGGAGGGAAGGTCATCTGGGGAGAGGGAGACCATTTGTTCTGTAAGAAGCCCGAAAACTTCTGATGGCGGCCTCCTGCTTAACATTATACTACATGTGTGAATTTGGTTTTAAAATTTACTTAGTACTGTAGTGATTATTTGACTACCTTTAGGACTGAGAACTTGGTTGTTTGATTTTGATAGCAAAAAATTGGCTTAATGTGTTTATTTAATGAAAATCTAAATGTATTAGTTTATATAATTATAATAATAATGTAATAATAACATTGAACTACCGTATTTGCTCGATTATAAGACAAGGTTTTTTTTCAGAGCAAATGCTCTGAAAAATACCCCTCATCTTATAATCGAGGTCGTCTTCTAATCAGACCTCAAAAAAATGGACGCTGGGACCAGGCTGCTTACCGGTGCTTTGGTCGCAAGCAGCGTCTCTTCTAGTAGCAGCAGGAGAACAGGAAGCTAGCAGAGTGTCACATAACTCTGCCTCCCCCTCCTTCCTCTGGGGGCGGGGCCAGAGAAGTTGCTCGCACAGCCGGGCCCCTGCAGAAGTCTTCGAGTGAGAGATCTGCAGTTCAGGTAAGGGGTGGGTTTTTGTGATTAATGTGTGAAGTATGTGTGATTAATGGAATGAATGAGTATTGAAATGTTTGTGAATGAGTGTGTGTGTGATAGCATGGATGTGTAAGGGGGGTGGTGGTGGTAGCATGGCATAGGGAGGCTGTACTCACACTCCTATCATCCCCAGGTTCCAGCATGTACTGGCTGCCTTGGCTTGATAGGAGTGTGATTGCTGTTAGCAGTTTTATATATATATATATATATATATATATATAAAAAAAAATAATATATATATATACCTCCAGAAATGCCTTTTAACCCCCTATATGCCACTCTGTCCCATGATATGCCTTTTAACCCCCTATATGCCACTCTGGGGCAGAGTGGCAAATAGGGGGTATAAGGCATTTCTGGGGGCAGATGTGCATAACTGGGGGGGGCAGGTTGGCAAATAAAAGGAAATAAAAAATATATATATTTTTCTCAATCATAGCTTTTATTAAATATGAAAAAATTGTTTACATGAATTAATATTTACTAGTAAAACTTTTTTTCCTATAGGGTAGTCTTATATTCAGGCTTTTAGTTTTTTCCTAAATTAATATTTAGATTTTGGGGGGTCATCTTATAATCAGGGTCGTCTTATAATACGTCCGCAAATACGGTAATTGCAGTAATAGTCTTATGCCATACTTTTGCTTGGCAAACAACTTTGATTTTGATGTGCCGTGAGAATTTTTCCTTAAAACAGGCCCTTTTGTGTACTATGAATACTTTTTGTTAGTTTTTGGAAAGAAATTTAGTTCTCATTGCTTATATAACTTATTCTTGAGAGCAAATTCATAGGACTCAACCAGAAAAAAATGGCTGGCAGAATAAAAAAAAATAGAGGATTTTTGGAACACATATGGACCGCTGCACTAAACCCAAGCTTTGGTTACATCTCATCACAATCTGAATCTCATCCCCAGTTTGGTCAAAGTAGGTGTTATACTAACATTTATATACACTGTAATGAAAGCATTCCTTCTGTTAATCAACAGCTAATATATTGAACTCTCTATCACAGTGGCCCCACTAGGGTTGGTTTTACCCAGTGTGGTAACTCTCGCTGTCACCCCCATGGACATCCTGTAACAGACCATG
This sequence comes from Spea hammondii, assembly GCA_029215755.1. NCBI lineage: Eukaryota > Metazoa > Chordata > Amphibia > Anura > Pelobatidae > Spea > Spea hammondii. The sequence continues at coordinate 8,556,946 of JARDYJ010000001.1, forward strand.
CGAATCTCATCACCTTGTGTTCGCTCATTGGTCCCACCTCTGTCTGTCATCCTGTGCATTTGCATCACTGGCCAGCCCCTGGTTGTCACTCTTGCTGATGGTGTCATCCAGTGCGGTCTGCACTCCCCTAGTGACGCATACTCTGCACAGTACTCATGTATTACAAATTATATGAGAGGAGCTAATTTCCATATATTACCCACGTGAATCTGCCCAGGTGGGGGCATTTCCTTGTGATGGTATAAATGGCCCGTTCTGCAGACAGGGGCTCAGTGATCTGTATCAGACCCGAGTGCAGCGATCAAGATGATGTCACACAGCTGTTTGCTGATCATATTAACCATCTGGGTTCATGGTGCGAATGAAAGTGTCCTTTGAAAACAGAAGAGTTATGCAACCTTTAAGCAAAATATAAAATATTCTTTCACAATTTACTAAATATAATCAATTTTTTTATGTTAAAAGTACCCTTAATTATTTTTGACTATTTTCTTATCTTAATATTTTAGTTAAATTCAATTCTTCACTTTTATTTTGCATTTAATGTTAAGTTTACGTATTTTCTCTCAATTCTCAGGATCCTGTGGACAGACTGTGATGACTCAAGCTCCGGACTCTGTCTATGTGTCACCAGGAGAAAGCGTCACCATGACATGTAAAGCCAGTTGTGGCGTTAGCGACTATGTGAACTGGTACCAACAGAAACCAGGACAACCCCCAAAGCTCCTTATTTATGATGCTGACAACGGATTCACCGGGGCGCCAGAGCAGTTCAGTGCCAGTGGGTCTGGAACTGATTTCACTTTTACCATCAGCGGAGCGCAAGTAGAAGATGCAGCAGATTATTACTGTCAGCAGACTTACAGCTACCCTCTCACAGTGATACAGAGCCGTACAAAAACCTTCCTCTTTTTCACTAAGTCTGCAGCATCAGATATGATCTGTTTAGCTGTTACATGGGGTATTTATACAGCTAAAGACATGGATTTATCTACAGCGTGTAAATATGTGCATTAACTTTATTTTTTGGTCTCTTCTTCATTATATTTATATAAAACCCCAAATATTTCAGAAAGTTACACAATGAATTGAAAAGAAATCCCCAGTGAATCGGTGTTTGGATGTATTGAGCACTTTCCAGCATACGGTATAATAAAAGAGAAAAGGGATAATAAGGGCTACAATGTAATAAGTACAGGAGTCCACGATATATTGGAAAAGGAACTCCATGCCCTGTAAACCTTGCAGACTAAGTATGGTTATTTTTTTAAGAAAACAAAATGATGTTTATTAGAGTCTAAATTGAATCCTCACACATTAGAGTTTGTGAAATCTCCCCATTGGTTTTCTAGCCCAGGGCTGAACTGGGGATTAAATCAGGTTCTGGCACTTTAAGGCCGGTGGCTGATGAATGACATACATTTGGCGCACGCAGCGCTCTTTCACTCCCATAGTGTGTGATACAGATGGCGGCTGGATCTGCTGTGTCAGCTGTTCTAAAGGAAAGCGAATGGGGCGTATTTATTAACCTGTGAGTGGGTTGCACGTTGTAAATGTGAATTAAAATAAAGTTCCAACTCACAAAAACACCATTGAGTTGTGAGGTGACTAGTGTGCTCCCCCATACTCAAAAAGTATTGAACTATGTAAAATTAAACCTTTATTAAACATAGGGGGCAAATGCTTGTCTCTCATCTCAAAATATTCACAAACATTCGTGGGGAAAAAGATGCAGTATCATCAGGCAGTATGAATATGTCTTAGTAAAATCTGGTGAAACATTTACGTAAGACTTAAAATCAGGTCTCCTTGTACCTTATATTTTACAAAAGTAGCACTGGTATTTTAGTGGATTTCACAAAATAAAATATAATAAATTTGATATATGTTCAACAAAACAATATGATTTAGTTAACAAATTGAATAGTGCCTGTTTTTTTAATACAATAAAGCGCAAAGAGTTAAAAATAAAAGCTGCGATACATACTGTAGGCTTCCTACTATAATAGCTATAGAAATTAGAATGAATACATATAAAAAATGTAAAAAGTGCTCAAAAGCAAGATGCAAACATACCCTACTTAAATGAAAAAAATATACCGTATTGGCTCGGATATAGGCTGCACCCGAATATAGGCCGCACCCTAAAAGTTAGGTGCTTTTTTAATGAAAAATAATTCTTAGTAAAAAAAAAAAAAAACACCTAGTGGAACAGATATGCTGCCATTCACCTTCCGGGGCAAGGAAGATTGTTAGCGTACATCGCGCAGACGTTTACCGGCTGCGGCGATGCAAGCGTTAACAACCTCTCGCTGCTGGCACTTCTGCACGATGTGCTTTAACAATCTCCCTTGCTGGGACTCCCCCCGTGGGAATTCCCGGCAAGGGAGATTGTTAAAGCACATTGTGTAGATGTGCCGGCAGCGGGGGCTACGCACATCGCTGCTGCCGGTGAACGTCTGCACGATGCGCTTAGACAACCTCCAGTGCCGAGACTCCCCCCATTGAAAGTGCTGGCAGGGGAGGCTGTCTGAGCGTATCGGAGAGTAGGATGCAGGCCCCCTGCACCGCTGCGGGGGATCTGTATCCTAACCCTGCTGCCTGCCCGGTGCCCGGAACTGCATGTCCCGGGCGTCGGGCACTAGACCCCGAATATAGGCCGCACCCCCACTTTAAAGACTTAAAATAGGGGGAAAAAGTGTGGCCTATATTAGAGCCAATACGGTAATAAAAAGCCATTTTAAAAGTACTTACTTATAAAAGTATCTAGATTCAAAATTAGTGCCTTCACTTGTATTTAGCACTGGATGTACAAAATTGCACTAAATTTTCAAGGAAATAAGTAAGGAAGCCGCTCCTGTCCGCTTTGTGGTATTCAGGCTGCAGTCTTCTGCGGGAGACAATCTACAAATGTGTTTATAGCAGACAGAGCAGTGGCGGATCTACCGGGGTCGCAGGGGTCGCGACTGCGACCGGGCCCCGGCGGCAGGGGGGCCCAAGCCAAGGGGCCGCCCGAAATCTTTTTTTTTTACGTTTTTTTTTTTTTTTAAATAAGGCAGGGGCGTCCAACATGCGGCCCGCGGGCCACATGCGGCCCGCGGGCCAAATGCGGCCCGCGAGACCTCGAGGTGCGGCCCGCGTAAGATCGGCAGCCAGGGCAACCGATCTTACACGAGCCGCACCTCAAGCCCTGCTACTTACTTGTGGGAGGGTCTTCTGGACAGCACGGAGGAAGCGGAGTTCACGTGACTTCCTGCTTCCTCTGTGCTTTAGCAGAGAAGGCAGAGGGAGGCCGCGCCCCCTGCTGAAGTCTGTGAGCGGCATCGAGGGAGCTGCAGTACAGGTAAGGGGGTGGGGAGGGTGTTTGAATGAGTGTGTGTGATTGAGGGAATGAATCTGTGAATTAATGATTATATGAATAAATGAGTGTGTGTGTGTGTGTGTGTGTGTGTGATAGCATGGATGTGTAAGTGCTGGAACCTAGGCATGATGGGACTGTGATTGCTGTTAGCAATCACACTCCTATCATGCCAAGTCAGCCAGTACATGCTGAAACCTGGCCAGCTGCCCCCCTTGTGTAGTGATAATGCCAGCAGTATGGGGTCTGCACTTACAGCCACCCTGTACCAGCATGTACTGGCTGACTTGGCATGATAGGAGTGTGATTGCTAACAGCAATCAGAGTCCCATCATGCCTAGGTTCCAGCATTTACTGGATGGATGTGTAAGTGCTGGAACCTAGGCATGATGGGACTGTGACTACTGTTAGCAATCACACTCCTATCATGCCAAGTCAGCCAGTACATGCTGAAACCTAGCTAGCTGCCCCCCTTGTGTAGTGATGCTGCCAGCAGTATGGGGTCTGCACATCACTTACAGCCACCCTGTACCAGCATGTACTGGCTGACTTAGCAATCACACTCCTATCATGCCAACAGCAATCACAGCGAGCACAGTCCCATCATGCCTAGGTACCAGCATTTACTGGTTGCCTAGGCTAACAGCAATCACACTCCTATCATGCCAAGTCATATTGCTAATTTTGTCCTATTGTGTGTTACCTACTTTTATTAAACATGTGCGTTTTTATTATTTTTAAAGGTGGGGGTCATTTTCGGTTTTGGCTAAGTGAACCCTGAATGTTTTGGTCCAGAATTTTCATTTTAGTTCATCCCTAGAATAAATCTAGGGAATCCTGAATTTGTAGTCGCAAAACTTTCAAGGCCCAGAAATCAGTGAGAGGAAGAGTAAAGGTTTTGTGTCATTTTACTTTATTTTAATCTGCATATTTTATTAAAGGCCATATTTTTTGTCACAGTGAAAAATGAGTGCGGCCCTCCCACGTATACAATTCTGATGAAGTGGCCCACTGCAGAAAAAACTTGGACACCCCTGGATTATGCCCTTTGTACATGCGCCCCTTTTTCTTTGATTATGATTCAATATGTAAATTGAATTTGTTGAATTAGTTGAAAAAAAATTGTTGGGTAAAAATCATGTTTTTTTGGGGGGGGTGAGGGGGTAGGGGGGCCCTTAACAGATTCTCGCACCCGGGCCCTGAGGCGTCTAGTTACGCCCCTGAGACAGAGAATCTCCTCTCAACACGTTTTGCTTGCGGACCTTTCCAAGATGCAGACTCTTCAGCTGTGTTATATATGTCCAATGTTTAAAGTGACATTATATGCATTTAAACCTTTTTACATTCAACAATTCAACACACCAATAAAACTATCCTTTAGTACACACAACATTCTTTTTTATGAAAATCATATAACTCTAAATCTATGTTTATTCATTTTTGGATTAAGATATTTAATTGGAACATTCATTTCATTTCTTTCCTACCCTACACTTTAAGGAAATCTATTCAATTAGGTTGCATATGTTTTATACCTATTTATTTGAGACCAGTTGGTTCCCTTTGATGTTTGTCTGTAAATTAAGTAGATACAGTTTGCGCTTCATATTCATCCAATAAACTATATTTTCACTCCGTGTGATGTTAGTTTAATATTGAAGGATTTCCCAAATACATTGGAGGGAAAAGTTAAGCATGTATATTGACCAGATGTCACTGAATTAAAAAGTGACACCTGACAGAAGCATGTGTAAACCAGCACTGCCCCCAGTGTTAGAAATCCGTATTGCGCCTTCACTGACTTCAATAGACTCTCGACTTGAACAGATTCCATCAAAGTCAACAGCGAATCTTCGATGGACTTCATACCCACTATAAGAGGCATTAGGGGTAAACAGTTAGGTAGGGTTTGTGTTTTTACACTACTTGTTAAGCCCCCCCCCCCACACACACACACACACACACGCACACATGCACACATACATACATATGAAAAGAAACAATAAATAACTGCGTGCTCTGGTGGCTAATCCACGTGTATGAGTGAATAATAAAAAATACATAAACAACAAATCAAAAGTGCTGGAAGAAACTCGAATGGATCCATATATATATATATATATTTACTCACAGAGTCCATTGCACACCATTCCAAATATTCCAAGCCCGGTGCTAGTAACCAACAGTTTCCATATAAAACACTTTCAAAAAGATGGTCAGCATTTAAAGACCTGGAGTGCTGACCATCTTTTTGAAAGTGTTTTATATATATATATATATATATATATAACATGACATAAACACTATATAGTGTAGTAAGTAGATACATGTGGAGGATATAAATACAAAGACATCCCCTTACATTATATTTATAGGGCATAGAATAGCCCTATACATTATATAGGGCATAGAATAGTCCTTTAGAAAGGATCTGTGTCCTTCTCGGATATGGACTCCCTCAAGGCAGTATATGTAGAAGACAGAAAGCCGGAAGGTGTTTTTTTATATACATATTCCTACTGCCTGTAAGAGCAGTGTGACAGCTAATAACAATATGATTTGTGGCAGGAACAGTTCTTCTTTACTTGTGCAAAATTATACCAGTGAAAAACCCAGCAGTAAATACAAAAGAATGATCTGCAAACGTACAGTATGTTTTAACCCCTTAACGACAAAGCCCATACATTGCTGCCGTTAAATAGCTGCATCGGCAGCTTTGCAGCATCCACGGAAGCCTCACAAGTGAGGCTGACCGTGGATCTGGGGGGGAAACCCCTCCCCGGAAGAAAAATGGCCCTCGGCTAAAACAGCTCATGAAGCGATCGGAATCGCTTCCTAAGCATAAACTGTGTTGCTGACATGCCTCGATATCGAGGCATATAGCAACACACACCCCCTACCTCGATAGCCTTGTGATTATTAAACAATTTAAAAAAAGTAATTAAAAAAATTTATGTTCAAAAATGTTAAAAAAAAAATATGGTAACATGTAAAAATCCCCACTGTCACAAAAAAAAAAAAAATGCTTTTAATGAGCAAGTCCTACAATTTTTGACACGGACATGTTCCAGGAGCGGTAAATTTATACCTGAAGTACAATGTGTATGAAAAAAATACAAAAAAGATTTACTACCATAAAGTTTGACAAAGGCTGGTGGTAAAATTGCATGGAAAGGGTTAAAATACCAGCATTTCAAATACCTTGGGGTGTCTAGTTTTCTAAAATATTAGGTTTGATGGGGTGAATAGTATTGGCCGGGTTCAAAGATACCCGAAATAGGATATGTGGGCAGACTTTTTGGCATGTCAAAATTCCAATTTGAAAAATGCACACCTCTCAAAAAGGGCCTTTTAGTTCCAGAATAACCTAACAAACCCATGCATGGAGGTATCACTGCGCTCAGGAGATGTTGCTGAACACATATTGGGGTGTTGTTTGGCAGTGACATATACGAGGAGCGGTAAATTTATACCTGGAGTATAACGTGTGTGAAAAAAATAAAAAAAAATGTTACTATCATAAAGTTTGGCAAAGGCTGATGGTAGAACTAGTGCATGGAAATGGTTAAAATACCAGCATTTGAAATACCTTGGAGTGTCTAGTTTTTAAAAATATATGGTTTGATGGGGTGAATTTCATTGGCCGGCTTCAAAGATACCCGAAATAGCACATGGGACAGAATGACCAGATTTGGGGAAAAATGGTTTTGAAATAGCAAAACGCTACTATTACTTATTGCCCCATAACGTGCAGAAAAAAGCATAAAAACATTGGGTATTTCTAAACTCAGGACAAATAGTAGAATCTATTTAGCAGTTTTTTTCATTAGTTTTTGCAGATGAGTAAAAGTATTTTGTTTATAGAGTGAGAAAAAGTAATTTTTTAACAAAAAATCACCATATTTTATCATTTTTTTTATAGTAAATTAGATGATATGATTAAAATAATGGTATCTAAAGAAGTCCATGTTTGTCCTGAAAAAAACAATATATAATATATGTGGGAGCACGAAACGAGAAAGAAGAAAATCACAGCTAAACAGCAACACTGAAAAATGTTAAAAGAGCCATTGTCCCACAATATGCTACGAGTAAGAAACAGTTGTCCTTAAGGGGTTAAACATTAAGGACAAAAGCACCATTACGCACGTAACCTTACCACCAGGGATACATCCACTAATTGCACTTGTGCTGTGAAACCTACTGGTAAAGGCGAGGGAATGTAATCCTGGAATGAAGGGAAGAAGGACTGGCAGATACTCTCTGTATGTTCCTATGAAGCTCTAATATCTACAAAAAATAAAGCCTATTTTTGTACTTTATCAATGAATTTATTTTTGCCAAATACAATCCACGTGGCTTAGAGAGTGAATTGGTTTCTTTGGGTTGATTCATATAACCCATTTTACAATATGGTATAGATATCAATATAAATGTGTCCTTGATCTTCCGCCCTTAGATAACCCTGCCTAGTTAGGGTACTCTGGTCTAGATGCATACTTTAAATTATCAGTATTTTGCAGGACAGCTGTGCCCATATCAACAGAGCAATAAAACCAAATTATCTACCCTCAAGTCTGATTTTCATCACATTACCTAAAATAAAGAGGATTGTTAGAACACGTTCACAGCTCTTAGGCGATCACAGACGTCACATCATAAAATATATTTTTATTTACTGTTTTGTAAGCGTATATAAATTTTTCAATTGTTTGCACAGCTCCATTTATATAATATAAAGTCTATAAAATTCAAATATTGATTAGATTGGGGAAATTAAAATGAATACTTACTTGATTCTATAATTTGTACATTCAATTTAAGATTTAAATTTAGTTTAGTGCATTAGAATTTGAAAATGATTATTATTATTAGCATTTTGGATGCCTACATTCCTTATGTGTAGGTTATTATTATATATCAAACCAAATTCTATCTTAAAACTTCTCTGTCATACTCTGTATAATACTCGTGTATTACAAATGATATGAGAGGAGCTAATTTCCATACATTACCCATGTGAATCTGCCCAGGTGGGGGCATTTCCTTGTGATGGTATAAATGGCCCGTTCTGCAGACAGGGGCTCAGTGATCTGTATCAGACCCGAGTGCAGCGATCAAGATGATGTCACACAGCTGTTTGCTGATCATATTAATCATCTGGGTTCATGGTGAGCAATTGTTTTATTAAATAAAAACAACTGAATATTAATCTTGTAAATTAATACTAAGCGGAATGCAGAAAGTTCCTAATAGTTATATGAAGAAGTAGAATTAATATCATTAATTGTTTTATGTTAAATTGATGTTTATATCCCTGTGTGCTATAATTTTGAATATATTATATTTTGTTTCTGTCCTCAGAATGCCAAGGAGAGATTGTGGTGACTCAGACTCCAGAGTCTGTGTCGGTTCTTCCAGGGGACTCGGTTACCATGAGCTGTAAGACCAGTAGTAGTGTATATAGCAGCACCTATAGTGTTAATTTGTTGAGCTGGTACCAACAGAAACCAGGACAACCCCCAAAGCTCCTGATCTATGATGCCAGCACCAGATACACCGGTACCCCAGAGCGGTTCAGCGGCAGCGGGTCAGGAACTGATTTCACTTTAACCATCAGCGGAGCGCAAGCAGAAGATGCAGCAGATTATTACTGTCTGCAGTATCGCAGCTACCCTCTCACAGTGATACAGAGCCGTACAAAAACCTTCCTCTTTTTCACTAAGCCTGCAGCATTTATATGAAGAAGTAGAATTCATATAATTAATTATTTTACGTTACATTAATATTTATTTCCCTGTGTTATATAATTTTATATTAATATTAAATACATATTATATTTTTTTTCTGTCTTCAGAATGCCAAGGAGAGATTGTGGTGACTCAGACTCCAGAATCTTTGTCTGTTCTTCCAGGGGACCCGGTGACCATCAGCTGTAAGACCGTTATACATTTCTAAAAGAAGACCCCTTGAATATTTCCGACATGACACTTACTTTCTTACATCGCTCACAAAATCCTGCAAGACTAGACGATTTTTGTTTTCCCCCTCCTTCTTTTTGTGGCATAATTGAGGATGGATGCTGTTCCCCAGCCAACATGGAACAAGAAAGAAAATTAAAAGAAATAATATCCCACGTCTGTCGAGCACATACATAGCACATATGTGTAGTTATTATAATTACCTTTTATTAACTAAGCACCAGCAAATTACACAGCGCTGTTCAACTTAAATGGGGTGATTAACACATTTGTAAGAAATATACATTAACGCATACAGATCAGGAGTGGAGAACCCGGCCCGTGAGCTGCCATCTAGCCTTTTTATACTTTTACACAAGTTCCTGGCAGGAATGGTGGGCGTTTGGATGCATCCCAACTGTCTCTCTTTGTGGTGAACACTCCTGATTTTCTTAACTCTATGCTGCTGCCCACCAAGCTACATTCCCTGCCCCACTTTTCAGAAAGAGGTAGAGCTCAGCTGGACCGCAATCTGATGGTTCTAATATCATCACTGGAGAATGCATAAAGCACATGTGCAGAATTTTGTGCATGCGCAGTAGTGCTTAACTTTTAAGCTCCTCCCCTGGTATTCTGATTCGATAGAGGTTGGGAGGTATTTCATTGTGCATGCACATGCACGGTATCGCTTATCTCCAAACATCTGCCCCCACGTCCTAATTTGCGGGGGTAGAAGTTGGGAGGTACGCTATATTTAAAGTTTCCCCAAAACATGCCCAATCTATGCATCCGCTCTGGGGAAGTTGCTGAACATAAACTGATGTTTTCATCTGCAGTTGCACACATGCTAAGCAAAAAATCAAAAGTAACATTGCAACGTATGCCTAAAAAATACAAAAAAATAAAGCTCCTACAAACTTTGGCCAACGACAGTAATGACATTGCTGCCTGGAAAGTGTCAGAATGACCCTGGTTGATTACTTTGGGTTATCTTCTATTCATAGATGTGTTCTTATATGGGGTTTATAGAATTTGGGGGCTACTAAACTGTATCAAATAGGAAATGGACCCAGCAAACCAATTTCTAAAAATCTAATACAATATTCGCACAACTCTGGCTCCCCTTGCAGGTGGAATAAAGGTACTGCATTCAACCATGCAAGTTAATGGAGCCCAGATTTCTAATCACAATCTGATCAGTAAAATATTTTAAAAAATAATGTAAAAAATTTTTAAAAATTAAAATATCTAAAAAAAATGTAGTAAAATTTAAAAATAATTATGCAGTGATATCCCCATCAGGAGAACCATCCAGTTCCAACAAAATGTAAAAACATCCAAAAATAATAAAAATAAAGAAGATTAAAACCAAAGTTTATTATTACAATCTAGGGCTAAAATTAGCGCTGTATCTTCCAAAAATTTTTGACCTGAAGAGAGTTAAAATAAAAGCATTTCAAATACCCAAGGGGTGTCTATTTTTAAGTGGTCGGGTTCAAAAATGGCATACACAGAAAGAAAGAAAGGTTGGAACGCAGCACCCAGCAGCGAAATGGTGCACGAGCCAGGGCACCACCAAGTCCCTATATAAATTCAAAATAAAGAAGCAGAGGCTCAGCACCCAAATGATAAGGTGAGTTTATATCATACAGCCTGCGTGAAATGAACTCACCTTATCATTTGGGTGCTGAGCCTCTGCTTCTTTATTTTGGGTTCAAAGATGGGGCATAGGCACAGACTGACCAAAATGGGGAAAAAAAGCACACCTCCCAAGTGTGGCTTCAGGGATAAGTGCATTGAAAGGGTTCAAATACCAGCATTTTAAATACCTTAGGGTGTCTAGTTTTCAAAAATATATGGTTTGATGGGGTAAATTTCATTGGCCGGCTTCAAAGATACCCAAAATTTCACATGGGGCAGAACTAACAGATTTTTTTTGGGGGGGGGGCATAAAAACAGTAAGTATGTCTAAACTCAGGACAAATAGTAGAATCTATTTAGCAGGATTTTTATTAGCTTTTTTAGATGAGTAAAAAAGTTGTTTTTTTAAAAAAAAGGTTTTTTTAATAGGAAATTAGATGATATAATCAAAATAGTATCTGAAGAAAGTCCTTCTTTTGGAAAAAAAACCAATATATACAGGGGCGTAACTAGAAACCTCAGGGCCCCGGTGCGAGAATCTGTTAAGGGCCCCCCCCACCCCCAACCCATCTATCCCTTTCTCACTATCTCCCCTCTCCCTCCCTAACCCACCTTCTCACAATCTCCCCTCTCCCTCCCTAACCCACCTTCTCACAATCTCCCCTCTCCCTCCCTACCCCACCTTCTCACAATCTCCCCTCTCCCTCCCTAACCCACCTTCTCACAATCTCCCCTCTCCCTCCCTACCCCACCTTCTCACAATCTCCCCTCTCCCTCCCTACCCCACCTTCTCACAATCTCCCCTCTCCCTCCCTAACCCACCTTCTCACAATCTCCCCTCTCCCTCCCTAACCCACCTTCTTACAATCTCCCCTCTCCCTCCCTACCCCACCTTCTCACAATCTCCCCTCTCCCTCCCTACCCCCCTTCTCACAATGTACCCTCTCCCTCCCTACCCCCCCTTCTCACGATCTACCTACCCCCCCTTTGTAGGTCACTTACCGTCAACTCCTGTGTTGGGAGCGTGAGGCGTTTGTCTCGGGTGCCGGCGCTTCACTGCTGAGTGCCGGCATATGACGTGAAGCGCCGGCACCCGAGACAAACGCATCACGCTCCCAACACTGCACTCTGGGCAGCGCTGAGGCAGGCGGCGGTGCCGACGGCGGCAGCAGCGGGGAGCAGCGGCATCCTGGATTTCTGTCAGTCGGGCCAGGGCCCGGTCGCAGTCGCGACCCCTGCAACCCCGGTAGTTCCGCCACTGAATATATAACTTGTGTTTACACTAAATGGAACAAGAGAAAATTACAGCTAGACACGAGCACCGCAAAATTGTTAAAACAGCCTTTGTCACGAAGGGTACAAAAAATAAAAAGCAACCTGGTCCTTAAGGGGTTAAATACCTATTGTTAGTTTTTAGGAAGAAAAATATATTTCTCATTAATACTTTAAGTATTTTAAAAGTACGCGAAACGCGTTGAGCACAAAAAAACTTTTCAATCGCTCGTATTTTATTTAGCCCTCAGAAGGGCTTCCTCAGGAGGCAAAAAAAAGAATCTTTAGAGGACCTGAACCTAACACAGGAGCTGGCGAATATTCATGGAATACAAAGATTTTTTTCCTCACGAAGACGAATACGAAGAGTTGGCCGGCGCCCAAGTCTTCTTTCGATTATTGGGCCACTTTTCGCTGTTTGAACCATGGCTTAATCATACATGTGGTATATCCATCTGCTACCACTAGTGGCCACCCTCCTCCCTCTGGAGTGCCCAGAACCCAATTACAAGGTACAGCTGAGCCTTATTACCTGAGTGGAGCCCTGCCTTTAAAGACCTGCCCTTCAGTCAGGGCCTTGGCATTAATGTTGGAAGACTGCTTTGCTCTCGACCCATACCTGACCCCGTATTGTTCCTGCTGTCCGCCTCTGCCAGCGGGCTTCCCTGCCGTCCGCATCTGCCTCAGCTCCCCTGTCTCTGCCTCAGCTCCCCTGTCTTTTGTTTTCCAGTCCTGCTAATCCGTCTGTGTGCCTGTCTGTACCTACCTACCCATCAATATGCATAAAGGGGTACAGACAAACTCCCCAGTATCCCCTGCACATGGGCTCCTACGCGACCTGCTCGGCCGGGTCCTGACAATTATGCTTATTTTGCAGGACATCAATATATTTTCCCACTGTTAATTTCCAGGACTGTTGCCGCATTTCAATAGATTAATAAAACCAATTATCTACCCTCAAGTATGATTTTCATCTCCTTACCTAAAAGAAAGAGGATTGTTAGAACATGTTTACAGCTCTGAGGTAATCACAGACTTCACATCATTAAATTTATTTTTATTGACGGTTTTGTAAGCGTATGTTAAATTCTCAATTGTTTGCACAGCTGCGTTTATGTAATATAAAGTATATAAAATATTGTTTAGATTGGGGAAATTAAAATTAATACTTATTTGATTCTGTAATTTGTGCATAAATTTATAGTCCACATATCCCAATCAGTACATTCAATTTAAGATTTTGTTTAGTGCATTAGAACTTGAGAATTCCAGTCTGATGATGATGATGATTAGCCTTTTGGGTGCCTACATTCCTTATGTGTAACTTATTCTTGTAACTCACACATACGTTTAACCTTCTCTATCATACTCTGTATAATACTTGTGTATTACAAATTATATGAGAGGAGTTAATTTCCATATATTACCCATGTGAATCTGCCCAGGTGGGGGCATTTCCTTGTGATGGTATAAATGGCCCGTTCTGCAGACAGGGGCTCAGTGATCTGTATCAGACCCGAGTGCAGCGATCAAGATGATGTCACACAGCTATTTGCTGATCATATTAATCATTTGCATTCACGGTGAGCAATTGTTTAAATAAAAAAAACCAACTGAATATTAATCTTGTAAATTAATACTAAATTGAATGCAGAAAGTTCCTTATAGTTATATCAAGAAGTAGAATTCATATCATTAATTGTTTTATGTTAAATTAATATTTATTTCCCTTTGTGCTATAATTTTATATTAATATTAAATACATATTACATTTTGTTTCTGTCCTCAGAATGCCAAGGAGACATTGTGGTGACTCAGACTCCAGAGTCTGTGTCGGTTCTTCCAGGGGACTCGGTTAGCATGAGCTGTAAGACCAGTAGTAGTGTATATCACAGCGGCTATGGTGGTAATGTGTTGCACTGGTACCAACAGAAACCAGGACAACCCCCAAAGCTCCTGATTTATCGTGTCAGCAGCAGACACACCGGTACCCCAGAGCGGTTCAGCGGCAGCGGGTCTGGAACTGATTTCACTTTTACCATCAGCGGAGCGCAAGCAGAAGATGCAGCAGATTATTACTGTCAGCAGGGTAGCAGCTACCCTCTCACAGTGATACAGAGCCGTACAAAAACCTTCCTCTTTTTCACCAAATCTGCAGCATCAGATATGATCTGTTTAGCTGCTACGTGGAGTATTTATACAGCTAAAGACAAGGATTTTCCTACAGCGTGTAAATATGTGCATTAATATTATGTTTTGCATTGAGAAGAACTCCATAGTGAATCGGTGTTTGGATGTATTGAGCGCTTTCCAGGATACGGTATAATAAAAGAGAAAAGGGGTAATAAGGGCTACAATGTAATAAGTACAGGAGTCCACATTTGGTCGGGGTACAGTAGGGATGAATATATTGGCAAAGGAACTCTATACCCTGTAAACCTTGCAGACTAAGTTTGGTTAGTTCTTAAAGAAAATAAAATGATGTTTATTAGAGCCTAAGTTTAATCTTCACACATTAGAGTCTGTGAAATCTCCCCATTGGTTTTCTAGCCCAGGGCTGAACTGGGTATTAAATCAGGTTCTGGCCCTTGAAGGCCGTTGGCTGTTGAATGACATACATTTGGCACAATCAGCACTCCTTCACTCCCATAGTGTGAGATACAGATGGCGGCTGGATCTGCTGTGTCAGCAGATCTTAAGGTGAGTGAATGGGGCATATTTATTAACTTGGGTCAGTAGCGTACCTGGGGGGGGGGTGGTCCGCACCGGTTGCCGCTCATCAGGGGGTGCCAACTTGCCGGCACCCCTCCAGAGACGGACAGTAATGTCCGCCGCTGGAGGAGCAGGCTCGCAAGGGAGTGGTATCGGAGGTCTTTAACAGACCTCCGGTTCCCTTGAACCAGCTTAAAATCACTCAAGGGATCCGGAGGTCTGTTAAAGACCTCCGATACTGCTCCCTTGCGATCCGCGCGGCAACTGCTGCTGTGCGCCGGGGTTTGTTGTCAGATCCCGGCGGCACTGAAGCCCGCCCACAGTGCCCTCTGACCCGGAAGAAGACTGAAGAAGAGGAGCGAAGAGGAAGACTGTTGTAAGAAGAAAAGACTGCTGTAAGAAGAAAAGAGGTAGCAAAGAAGGTAGGAAATCATTCAGTAAGACTGAGTGACAGTGAGAGTGGATTGGTATGTGTGGAATCTGTGGATTGGTATATCTGTGGATTGGTATATGTGGATTGGTATGTGTGGAATCTGTGGATTGGTATGTGTGGAATCTGTGGATTGGTATGTGTGGAATCTGTGGATGTATATGTGTGGATTGGTATGTGTGGAATCTGTGGATTGGTAAATGTGTGAGAGTGATGGGTGTTATGCTGTACCATTTCCAATGTCTTTTTCATTATAATTATGCTCTAAAGTACATCATAACTCCCATCACTCTATACTGTTCCATACAGTGGCAGAGCTGGGAGACAGAGGCCTTGCACCCCCACCGCAGGACTCCTGAAAGGTAAGTGAACTTCAAAGGGGGCAGAGGGTAGATAGTTAGGAGGGGGTAGATAGGGAGAAGGGAGTGAGACGGGGGGATAGGGGATAGATAGGGAGAAGGGAGTGAGAAGGGGTAGATAGGGCAGAAGGGGGTGAGAATGGGTAGATAGGGAGAAAGGAGGGTAGCAAGAATATTGAAATAAAGAGTCAGAATGAGAGAGCGAAAATGAATGGATTAATGTGTGGATGAATTGTGTGAGAGAATTAATGAATTTGTGAGAATGCATCAATAAATATGTGTAAATAATTTGTGTGAAAGAATAAATGATTGTGTGAATGAAAGTGAATTAGTGAGTGTTTGTGTTAATCATAGGTGTATAGTTGATTTGTCAAAAAGGCAAAGATGGTATAAGCAGGGTGTTTATGTGACAAAAATGGCACAGGCAGGGTGTTTATGGGACAAAGATGGCACAGGTAGCGTGTTCATGGGACAAAGATGGCGTAAACTCGGCTATTTGGGAACAATGCTGACTCATGCTGGGCTGTTTGGGGCCAAAGATGGCACGTCCTATGTGTGTGTAATTTGGGTGCTGGTCAGGTTCTATGTGGGCAATATGGGCAATGTGGACGCTGTCTTTTTTGGAGGGTTATTAAAGAAAGCACTATTATATGTTCAGTAAATGTTAAACGTATTTATTTTACTTATAAATTATTAATTTATTTTTTCAGATTTCTTGTTTACAGTTTACAAATTGGTGCAATAAATATTCTTAACATAATTTTGTAGATGTCTTTACATTTGGTGGGGGGGGGGGTGCCACTTACAGGATCCGCCCCGGGTGCCAAATACTCTAGATACGCCCCTGACTTGGGTTGCATGTTGTAAATGTGAATTACAACAAAGTTCCAACTCACAAAAACCCAATTGATTTGTGAGGTAACCTGTGTGCCCCCCCCATACACAAACATCATTAAACTAAATAAAATTAAACAGTGACCTTTATTAAACATAAGGGGGCAATCCTTGTCTTTTCCTCTTCCTCCACCCCCTGCACAGAACCATTATATTTTACCACAGATAAGAACCATTGGGTCGCCTAATCTGCCCAGTTGTTCACTTTTGAAGACTGAAACTTTAATCAGCCCTTAATCTTGCGTTAGATTCAGGATAGCTCCATGACTGCCAAATGCATTTTAGAATGTCCTCGTGGTATTAGCCTTTGCCACTTCTGCTGGGCAACTGTTTCATTTATCTACCACTTCTAAAGAATTATACATTACATCTAAGCCTCTGACCTTATAGTTTTAGATTATGGCCTCTTGTTCCAACATTTACTTCCCTACGTATACTTCCCTACTATACTATAGAGCCCAAGTATAGCCCCCATCTCCCTCATATTTAAAATGTATGAAATAGTCCCTACATGATGAATGTACTCCATGCTACTCCTATCCCTCACTCTTATCTTACTCACATAGGGTGAGAAGCATCAAAATGTATTTAAAAAACATTAGAAAGGCACTGACCCCGTCCCACGCTTCTCTTCATCCACCTCTTCCTCGTGGGATTTAGAATGTTTTGTTACACAAATACATAAATAAAACTACCTCACCCACCCTCCCCACCTCTACGTCTCCCAGGCAGGGCGGCTGAAATCCACCCAAGTGATCTTCGGTGTTACAGAACCACCAGATGTCACTGTGGGATTTCTCATTGTCTCTTATGAAACAACCTGATCCAACATCTGCACATCTGAAAAGATAATATCTATATTTTTTGTGTCTTTATGAAACCCACTTTCTCTCTCATCTCAAAATATTCACTAAAACATTCTTGAGAAAAAAAGGATGCAGCATCATCAGGCTGTATGAATATATCTTGGTAAAATCTGGTGAAACTTTTATAGATATACAAGCAGTTGGGGCGCTAAGAACATAAAAAGAAGAAAAAAAGGTAATAATAGTGTGATCTTGTTACAATTGGAGTATACTAAAATAAGATTAAGTTCCTCTCACCCATCAATCACTGTAAAAGATTTCCTTTAATAGCTTCGTAAAATCTAAAAGTGAAGTAAAAACAGACCGCAATGGTGGGGGTATCTATGGTCAAATGGAGGCCAACAAACCAATTGCATTTACAGTGTTCCAAGGCACAGTTTTGAATGGCTGTGCAATAAAGCCCAAATGTTCCAGAGTCCACACAACATCCAAAGAAGCCTCATACAAGTAATAAAATAATTTGAAGATCAATCTCTCAACGCGTTTCGCCTTCGGCTTCCTCAGGAGAAATTAGAGGTGTATTCTGTATGTGTCCGTGATGGGTTTTAAACTTTTCTAATTGTCGGCTGTTTCCGGATTCCCAGGGTCACCTCGTTCCATGCGGAAGACTTAAAATCAGGACTTTGTGCACCTTATATTTTACTAAATATTGTAATCCCCTCAGTGCAAGTGCAAAAGATAAGAAAAAACATGTTCTATTCCCATCTCCCTTCAGACCTTCCCTTGATCCCACGTCCCCATCAAACTACCGTCACATTCCCTCCTCTGCCTAAACGAACAAACTCACTTTCTTCTGCTCGCGTCTTTCTTCTACCGTTATCACCTATTTCCACTCTTTTATTCAGAATTTCTCACACGCTGTACCGCTTCTCTGGAGTTCTCTACCCCATTCCATGAGACTTTCTTCCTATTATTCTAATTTCAAACCCACCTATTCTAAGAAACATACAACCTTCCTTCCTAATGCCATCAACCAGCATGCCAAAGAAACCATCTGCCATGTCCACCTGCAACATCAACACAGTTCTCCATATCGCTCTCCCTACAATCAACTCAGCCAAGCAGTTCTTTCCTTTTTTTTTTTTATTTGTTCTTTATTACAGTTTTTTCTTCTATAAAACATAAAAACTTAACAAACAATCATATTCTCTCTAAAACTTACAAAAAGACAAGAAGATATTTGATACACGATTTATACATGGCTGATAAGATACTTAGTAAAGTCATTTTAAGGAAAAATATCTTCAACCACTAGTTTAATAGGTTCATATCAATTACTTTCAACAAATTCTCAAACAAATGCCCTATATAAAGATCCATATGAGACCCTGGAACCCTAGGGATGTCTAGCTTCGAATTCTTATTATGATAGGGTTAAACATCAGTTTAGATTTTTTTTTCCCCCTCCTAAGGAATAGAGTGATTAAATTGGTTCCATCCAGCCCAGATTTTGGTATAGAAATCTAAGTTGTTCCGGAAAAATATTTTTCTGATATTGATTGAATTTTAATTTGATTGAAAATTTCTTTCCATGGTGGGATTTCCTGTTGTTTCCAAAAACGTGCAGTACAGATTTTACATGCCAATAATATATTGACTAATAATATTTTATTATATTTCGAAATTTGAGGTATGTCTAGATGGAACAGAAAGATCTGTGGATTAAGGACAATATTAGTGCCTGTGACTGAGCAGAATAAGGAAATTACTTTTTTCCTTAATTGGTTGAAGATATTCACATTTCCACCATATATGAAAGTGATTTCCAGTTCTTCGTGACATCGCCAACATAAATCACTCATACTGTTAGATATTTTATTGAGTATGGATGGAACCATATACCAACGATGCAGCAATTTATAATATTGTTCGTGGAAATTTGAACAATGAACTGCTTTTCTAGTGTATTGCCAAGCTTTCTACCAATTTTGTAATGGGAACTCTTTCTGTAGATGCTTTTCCCACATTAAAATTGTTTTTAATTTATGACAGGATGAAGAAGAATTTGTTAGTAATTTTAATATTTTAGATATCGTGTTTGATTGGGGGGGTTCCAAAAAAAATCATCCCATTTATCTCGTTTTCTTAATAGATTTTTTGTTGAAAAATTTTTCATGCGAAGGAATGAGAATAATTCTCTATTTGAAATGTTATATCTAAATTGAATATCCGAGAATGAGATCACTCTTTGGTCCTCCATGATATCTTCGATGTTAGAGATTCCACAGAGAGTCCATTCATGGATGTTCAAATTTTCTAAGTATATACAAAGAGTTTCAATTGGGGAGGATTCAGAGAGAGCCATTGATAATCCGTAGGTTTTCCGGATTCTACGTAAAGCTTTCAATAGATCTTTCACTATAGAGCTGGTTATGCCCAGTTTTTTAATTGTATTCTTATCAAGTCAAATTAATATAAATGGATTTATTTTATTACAGAGATTTCTCTTTTTTGTACCAACCTAGATGGTATTTATTTTTTAGGCCCCATGCCAATATGTGTGAGATTTGTGTAGCGTCGTGTAGTCTATGACTATATATATAAAGCACTCTCAAAGGATGGCCAGCACTCCAGGTCTTCAAGTTAACAACTTTTCTTTATTCAAACAAATGTGGAATGGTGTGCAACGGACTTTGTGAGTAAATATATATATTTATACAGTATATACACGTTGAAGTGTTAAATAAAGCTGTGTACAACACCCTTATCCACAGTTGGTTGCTCAGTGGGGTTTTTGTTCAGTAGGGAGTATTGATCAGCTATTGACCTAAGCAGTCATGATATTTATTTATGCTGAAACTACACAAGAATTTTTATGTATAGTTTTATAGAAATATATTTCTTAGTAAATGAAATTATGTACAAAATCATAGTAATGAGTTCAGGTTTTTGTCTCCCAATCCTCGGGATCCTGTGGACAGACTGTGATGTCTCAGACTCTGTCTCTGTGTCACCATCAGATGTAAAGCCAGTAGTAATATATAAAGCTATGTAGCCTGGTTACTTCATGTTTTTAGTACTATCATTGTCTATTTCTGATATAAAACTCAAAATATTTCAGAAAGTTTCCCTATATATTGAAAAAAAACCAGTTGATCAGTATTTTGTATGTTAACACAGGTATGTCCTGGCCAGCTCTAGCCATTTACATTATGTTGTCAGAGAATCACATTCATGGGATAAGGTCCAATCCACTCCAAAGAGTTTTTTTTTAACCCTCATCATCCCAGTTTTCGGGGGGGGGGGGAGGCTTGAATGTCTCTAAGGTTTGTAATTTTGTTATTAACAGAATGCAGTGGGAAGGGGGGTATACTGGATTTAATCCATGCCGCCCATTAGTTTTAAAAGGGGTAAGAAGATACGATTTTGATATTTGGGGATAGGATTTCTACAACTACACATGGTATAAATTGTCAACTTTTACTTTCAACTTTAATTCACTAAGAAGTCAAGGTAAGTGAGAAGTCAACTAAAGGTCCATGCGAGCAACTCTCTTGGTTGCCAGCAGAGAGCTCCTCTGGCATGAACCAATTAATTGATGCTAGAGGAGGCCCCTTCCGATGACCAATAGAGTCACTCTTATAGACCTTTAACTACTGTTCCCTCCCCAGGCAAAGTTTTGGCGTCAGGAGTTAAAGGTCCGTAAGAACGACTCTACTGGTTGCCGACAGGGAGCTCCTTCATTGGTTGATGCCAGAGGAGCACTCTGCTGGCGACCAATAGAATCACTCGCACAAACTTTTTACTCCTGGATCTTCCGAAGGCCAAGTTTTGCCAGCAGGAGTTTAAGGTCTGTACCGGCTCTATTGGTCGCTCGTACTGACCTTTAACTCCTGGAGCAGGAGTTAAGGCGGAGTTTTGCTGTCAGGAGTTAAAGATCCGTACAAGCGACTCTATTGGTCGCCGACAGGGAGCTCCTTCATTGGTTAATGCCAGAGAACCTTTAACTACTGGAACTTCCGAAGTCCAAGTTCCTCCGCCAAAAGTTAAAGGTTTGTATGAGTGACTCTATTGGTCGCCGGCAGCAAGAGCAGCCGCACTTCATTGGTTGATGGCAAAGGAGGCCCCTGACAGCAACCAAAGAGTTGCTCATACAGACCTTTAAAACCCTGGTACCAACAAATACGAAGAAAGTGTACGAATATTTGCCTGAACCTAACACAGGAGCTGGCGAATATTCGTGGAATACAAAGATTTTTTTCCTCACGAAGATGAATACGAAGAGTTGGCCGGCGCCCAAGTCTTCCTTCAATTATGCTTATTTTGCAGGACATCAATATATTTTCCCACTGTTAATTTCCAGGACTGTTGCCCCATTTCAATAGAATAATAAAACCAATTATCTACCCTCAAATATGATTTTCATCTCCTTATCTAAAATAAAGAGGATTGTTAGAACATGTTTACAGCTCTGAGGTAATCACACATAATCTGAGGACTTCACATCATAAAATGTATTTTTATTGATGGTTTTGTAAGCGTGTGTTAAATTCTCAATTATTAGCACAGCTGCGTTTATGTAATATAAAGTCTATAAAATATTATTTAGATTGGGGAAATTAAAATGAATACTTACTTGATTCTGTAATTTGTCTATAAATAAAAAGTCCACATATCCCAATCAGTACATTTAATTTAAGATTTAGATTTAGTTTAGTTCATTAGAACTTGAGAATTCCAGTCTGATGATAATGATGATGATTATTAGCCTTTTGGGTGCCTACATTCCTTATGTGTAACTTATTCTTGTAACTCACACACCTTCTCTATCATACTCTGTATAATACTCGTGTATTACAAATGATTTGAGAGGAGCTAATTTCCATATATTCCCCATGTGAATCTGCCCAGGTGGGGGCATTTCCTTGTGATGGTATAAATGGCCGTTCTGCACACAGGGGCTCAGTGATCTGTATCAGACCCGAGTGCAGCGATCATGATGATGTCACACAGCTGTTTGCTGATCATAACAATCATTTGCATGCAGGGTAAACATTTGTTTCATTAATTAAACACAACTGGATATTATTTCTTGCAAATTAATACTAAATTGAATGCAGAAAGTTCCTAATAATTATATAAAGAAGTAGAATTAATATCATTAAATGTTTTATGTTGAATTAATATTTATATCCGTGTTTGCTATAATTTTGAATATGTTATATTTTGTTTCTGTCCTCAGAATGCCATGGAGAGATTGTGGTGACTCAGACTCCAGAGTCTGTGTCTGTTCTTCCAGGGGACTCGGTTACCATGAGCTGTAAGACCAGTAGTAGTGTATATACTAGCACCCATAATGTTAATTGGTTGAACTGGTACCAACAGAAACCAGGACAACCCCCAAAGCTCCTGATCTATTCTGCCAGCACCAGATACACCGGGACCCCAGAGCGGTTCAGCGGCAGCGGGTCGGGAACTGATTTCACTTTAACCATCAGCAAAGCGCAAGCAGAAGATGCAGCAGTTTATTACTGCCAGCAGCGTTACAGCACCCCACAGTGATACAGAGCCGTACAAAAACCTTCCTCTTTGCAGGAGGTATAGATTCTCCACAAAGTATGATTATTTCTTATTAACCCCCTATCTGATTGGGAAGAAAAAGGGGCGAGGAGGGGCACTGCATGGGGTCCAATTCTCAAATTGTTTGCTTAATTATACATTAACCCCTTCAAGACCGGGACGTACCTGGTACTTCCTGGTCAAAGGTCACCGGCACATACAAGGTACGTCATCGATGATGCGCGATCCAGCGTCGCTATGAACGCTGGGATCGCGAGGGGCGGCTGCTACTGACTGCTGGGTGTCCCCCCCCAGCGATCCGTAGCAGCCACTCCCCCTCAATTCCGTGCACGTGATCACTTAGAATCGAATCACGAGCACGGAATTTAAGCATTTTAAAAAAAAAAACAAGGGAAGACGCAGTATGCAAAGGTCGGTCCTGAAGGGGTTAAGGCCCCATTTCCCTGTGCAGGTGGGAGATAATGTTGGGATTATTGGGAATTATACCGTACAAAGCATGTTTTCTTACCACTTGTCCCATTCCTCATAGATTCTCATTTCTTTTTTGTATTCAATATTTTTCTTCCATTTGTTTAGTGGGGGGGGGGCAGACACATGTCCAACTCTTATTTGCACCTTGGGGGTGAACAAATGTGCGGGTTGGTTACTTTTGAGTTGGAAATTTGAGAAGACTTTAGTACATTTTCAGTTGCAAACTTCGATGCCCAAAACATATTCCATCAGAAACCGGCCGCCCTCCGGAGGATATACCGTCCGTGGAATATTCTGCGCTAGGCGTTGGGGGGGCAGATGTGAGGGGGCTGTAGCATCTCTGCTACAAAACATGGGTCCGATTGCGTTGTTCTCATCAGAATACCTGGAACTCCCAGGGTGAAGCACCTGGTCAATACCTGAATCCTCTGCCCATTTTCCCTTTAACCCCTTAAGGACCAAGCTGTTTTTTACTTCTTGTACCCTTTAGGACCGAGGCTATTTTAACACTTTTGTGGTGCTCGTGTTTACATGTAATTTTCTCCTCACTCATTTAGTGTACCCACACAGGTTATATATTGTTGTTTTTTCAGGACAAGAAGGGCTTTCTTCAGATACCAGTTTTTATCATATAATCTAATTTCCTATAAAAAAAAATGATAAAATATGATGAAAAATTTTAAAAAACCCCACAAAAAACCTAATGAAAAAACCTGCTAAATAGATTCTACTATTTGTCCTGAGTTTAGATATACCCAATGTTTTTATGTTTTTTTGCTTTTTTTCTGCAGGTTATTGTAAACATTTAACTTTCAGATCTGTGAGGGTAGTAGATAAGTAGAACAGCTTCTCAGCAGAAGTTGTAGAGGTTAAAACAATTATAAATTTAAACATGTATGGGATAGGTATATTGCTTCTGAATCTAAGACCAGACCAATGACTGATAAAGGTTTTAGTCTTTAACCCAGTGGCGGATCTACCGGGGTCGCAGGCGTCGCGACTGCGACCGGGCCCCGGCAGCAGGGGGGCCCAAGCCAAGGGGCCGCCCGAAATCTTTTTTACGTTTTTTTTTTTTTAAATAAGGCAGGGGCGTCCAACATGCGGCCCGCGGGCCAAATGCGGCCCGCGAGACCTCGAGGTGCGGCCCGCGTAAGATCGGCAGCCAGGGCAACCGATCTTACACGAGCCGCACCTCAAGCCCTGCTACTTACTTGTGGGAGGGTCTTCTGGACAGCACGGAGGAAGCGGAGTTCACGTGACTTCCTGCTTCCTCTGTGCTTTAGCAGAGAAGGCAGAGGGAGGCCGCGCCCCCTGCTGAAGTCTGTGAGCGGCATCGAGGGAGCTGCAGTACAGGTAAGGGGGTGGGGAGGGTGTTTGAATGAGTGTGTGTGATTGAGGGAATGAATCTGTGAATTAATGATTATATGAATAAATGAGTGTGTGTGTGTGTGTGTGTGTGTGTGATAGCATGGATGTGTAAGTGCTGGAACCTAGGCATGATGGGACTGTGATTGCTGTTAGCAATCACACTCCTATCATGCCAAGTCAGCCAGTACATGCTGAAACCTGGCCAGCTGCCCCCCTTGTGTAGTGATAATGCCAGCAGTATGGGGTCTGCACTTACAGCCACCCTGTACCAGCATGTACTGGCTGACTTGGCATGATAGGAGTGTGATTGCTAACAGCAATCACAGTCCCATAATGCCTAGGTTCCAGCATTTACTGGATGGATGTGTAAGTGCTGGAACCTAGGCATGATGGGACTGTGATTGCTGTTAGCAATCACACTCCTATCATGCCAAGTCAGCCAGTACATGCTGAAACCTGGCTAGCTGCCCCCCTTGTGTATTGATGCTGCCAGCAGTATGGGGTCTGCACATCACTTACAGCCATCCTGTACCAGCGTGTATTGGCTGACTTGGCATGATAGGAGTGTGATTGCTAACAGCAATCACAGTCCCTAAATGCCTAGGTTCCAGCATTTACTGGATGGATGTGTAAGTGCTGGAACCTAGGCATGATGGGACTGTGATTGCTGTTAGCAATCACACTCCTATCATGCCAAGTCAGCCAGTACATGCTGAAACCTGGCTAGCTGCCCCCCTTGTGTATTGATGCTGCCAGCAGTATGGGGTCTGCACATCACTTACAGCCATCCTGTACCAGCGTGTATTGGCTGACTTGGCATGATAGGAGTGTGATTGCTAACAGCAATCAGAGTCCCATCATGCCTAGGTTCCAGCATTTACTGGATGGATGTGTAAGTGCTGGAACCTAGGCATGATGGGACTGTGATTGCTGTTAGCAATCACACTCCTATCATTCCAAGTCAGCCAGTACATGCTGAAACCTGGCTAGCTGCCCCCCTTGTGTATTGATGCTGCCAGCAGTATGGGGTCTGCACATCACTTACAGCCATCCTGTACCAGCGTGTATTGGCTGACTTGGCATGATAGGAGTGTGATTGCTAACAGCAATCACAGTCCCATAATGCCTAGGTTCCAGCATTTACTGGATGGATGTGTAAGTGCTGGAACCTAGGCATGATGGGACTGTGATTGCTGTTAGCAATCACACTCCTATCATGCCAAGTCAGCCAGTACATGCTGAAACCTGGCCAGCTGCCCCCCTTGTGTAGTGATAATGCCAGCAGTATGGGGTCTGCACTTACAGCCACCCTGTACCAGCATGTACTGGCTGACTTGGCATGATAGGAGTGTGATTGCTAACAGCAATCACAGTCCCATAATGCCTAGGCTCCAGCATTTACTGGATGGATGTGTAAGTGCTGGAACCTAGGCATTTAGGGACTGTGATTGCTGTTAGCAATCACACTCCTATCATGCCAAGTCAGCCAGTACATGCTGAAACCTGGCTAGCTGCCCCCCTTGTGTATTGATGCTGCCAGCAGTATGGGGTCTGCACATCACTTACAGCCATCCTGTACCAGCGTGTATTGGCTGACTTGGCATGATAGGAGTGTGATTGCTAACAGCAATCACAGTCCCTAAATGCCTAGGTTCCAGCATTTACTGGATGGATGTGTAAGTGCTGGAACCTAGGCATGATGGGACTGTGATTGCTGTTAGCAGTACATGCTGAAACCTGGCTAGCTGCCCCCCTTGTGTATTGATGCTGCCAGCAGTATGGGGTCTGCACATCACTTACAGCCAGGGCCGGCCGAAGACTTAACGCCGCCTGGGGCGAAGTTTAAAACGCCGCCCCCCCCCGCCGACGCCGGGGGGGGGGGGCGGCATTTTAAACTTCGCCGACGCCATAATCTACGGTTCCCCCCCCCGGTGCTTACCTTTAAACAGTCCTGCGGCGAGTCTCCCTGCGCTGCCACGGTGCCGGCTTGTAATGCTGAGCGCCGGAAATTGACGTCACTTCCGGCGCTCTGCATTACAAGCCGGCACCGGGACCGAACAGGGAGACTCGCCGCAGAGGAGAGAGAGAGAGGGGCGCCGAGCGGGTAAGCGAAAACCACTCGGTGCCCCTCTCTCTCTCCTCCGCTTAAAAAAAAAAAAAAAAAAAAAAAGCGCTTGGGGCGGCAAAGTGCCGCCCCTTCTAAAGTGCCGCCTGGGGCAATTGCCCCAGTCTGCCCCATTATAGGGCCGGCCCTGCTTACAGCCATTGTGTACCAGCTGCCCCCCTTGTGTAGCGATAATGCCAGCAGTATGGGGTCTGCACTTACAGCCACCCTGTACCAGCATGTACTGGCTGACTTGGCATGATAGGAGTGTGATTGCTAACAGCAATCAGAGTCCCATCATGCCTAGGTTCCAGCATTTACTGGATGGATGTGTAAGTGCTGGAACCTAGGCATGATGGGACTGTGACTACTGTTAGCAATCACACTCCTATCATGCCAAGTCAGCCAGTACATGCTGAAACCTAGCTAGCTGCCCCCCTTGTGTAGTGATGCTGCCAGCAGTATGGGGTCTGCACATCACTTACAGCCACCCTGTACCAGCATGTACTGGCTGACTTGGCATGATAGGAGTGTGATTGCTAACAGCAATCACATCGAGCACAGTCCCATCATGCCTAGGTACCAGCATTTACTGGTTGCCTAGGCTAACAGCAATCACACTCCTATCATGCCAAGTCATATTGCTAATTTTGTCCAATTGCGTGTTACCTACTTTTATTAAACATGTGAGTTTTTATTAGTATTTTTAAAGGTGGGGGTCATTTTCGGTTTTGGCTAAGTGAACCCTGAATGTTTTGGTCCAGAATTTTCATTTTAGTTCATCCCTAGAATAAATCTAGGGAATCCTGAATTTGTAGTCGCAAAACTTTCAAGGCCCAGAAATCAGTGAGAGGAAGAGTAAAGGTTTTGTGTCATTTTACTTTATTTTAATCTGCATATTTTATTAAAGGCCATATTGTTTGATTTTTGTCACAGTGAAAAATGAGTGCGGCCCTCCCACGTATACAATTCTGATGAAGTGGCCCACTGCAGAAAAAACTTGGACACCCCTGGATTATGCCCTTTGTACATGCGCCCCTTTTTCTTTGATTATGATTCAATATGTAAATTGAATTTGTTGAATTAGTTGAAAAAAAATTGTTGGGTAAAAATCATGGTTTTTTGGGGGGGGTGAGGGGGTGGGGGGGCCCTTAACAGATTCTCGCACCCGGGCCCTGAGGCGTCTAGTTACGCCCCTGCTTTAACCCCTTAAGGACTAACTTGTACACATAAAGACTGAAAGTTTTTTTTGTACTTTTGCTATGATGTTTTCAATCATAATTTCCTCCCCTCTCATTTACTTTAACAACACAAGTTATATACATATATATATATATTTTCAGGACATGTTCGGTGTATCGGCAGTCTGCCAATTTGCAGTATCCCGCGTTCTTCTGTGACCAGGATTCAATACCAGTAAGGACGCCTCCTCCTACGTCAGCACGTACGTTTTGTCTAATACTTCCTCAGGTAGCATATCATGGGGCAGAGTGGCATATAGGAGAGTATAAGGAATATCTGGGGGCAGATGTGCATAACTGGGGGGGCAGCTTGGCAAATAAAAGGAAATAAAAACTAAAACAATATATATTTTTTAATCATTGCTTTTATTAAATATGAAAAAATACTTTACATGAATTAATATTTACTGGTAAAACTTTTTCCTATAGGTTAGTCTTTTATTAAGGCTTTTCTTTTTTTCTAAATTAATATTCTTATAATCAGGGTTGTCTTATAATCGAGCAAATACGGTATTATAGAGATTCCCATAATAACGTTATTTATACTCTATACATGAAATAATGGTATAATATAATGAAATATAGTCATTCAGATTAATCATTTTCATATGTAAAAAAAAATTCATTGTGTCTCTGATTGTTCATGATTTCATTCTTAACCATAATCAGTACATTTATATAGATAAAATTTAAATATAAAATTCCAAAT
Source organism: Spea hammondii (assembly GCA_029215755.1). Lineage (NCBI taxonomy): Eukaryota > Metazoa > Chordata > Amphibia > Anura > Pelobatidae > Spea > Spea hammondii. The sequence continues at coordinate 8,585,851 of JARDYJ010000001.1, forward strand.
AAATTAATTAAATAAATTGAATAAATGATATCCCTATAAGTATTGTAAAGGGTTAAAGGACCCCCATTATACTATTATATACATTGTATACATAGTGCAGTGTGATGTAACAGAATCACATAGTTTCCTTGCATTTTGCAACAAATTATCTTCTAGAACAGTTTAGGTCTGTACTTACACAAATGAATGAGTATGGGTGTCCTCACTCAGATATTAAATGAAATGCATGGTATAGTTCTTTACTTGAATATAATTATTTTAAAATATAATACAGAGGGATTTTAAAGTTATAATATACATGTGATCATTTTAAAAGAAGTGACATCATTCAAAATCATTGTTTAATCCGGCGGAGATTAAAGTTTTTAAAGTATAGATCCACTTCATCTCTGAAGACACAATCGCCACCTCTCCAGAATTTATTTACTTTAACCCCTTAAGGACCGGGCTCATTTTTCGTTTTGTACCCTGTGGGACCGAGGCTGTTTTAATACTTTTGTGGTGCTTGTGTTCAGCTGTAATTTTCTCCTCACCCATTTAGTGTACCCACATAAGTTATATATTGTTTTTTTCAGGACAAGATGGGCTTTCTTTAGATACCATTATTTTGACCGTATCATATTATTTACTATAAAAAAAAAACAAAAAACATGGTGAAAAATGGAAAAAAAACACATTTTATGACTTTTATTTGAAAAATCTTTTACTCACCTAAAAAAGCAAGTAAAAAAACTAGCTAAATAGATTCTACTACTTGTCCTGAGTTTAGAAATACCCAATGTTTTTATGTTTTTTTGCTGTTTTTTGTAAGTTATAGGGCAATAAGTACAAGCAGCGTTTTATGATTTCCAAATCTTTTTTAACAAATCTGGTCATTCTGCCTCCATCTCCTCTTTGGAACATCTTTGAAGCCGGTTAACTCAATTTAACCAATTCAAACCATATATTTTTGAAAACTAGACACCCCGGGGTATTCCAAATGCTGTTATTTTAACCCTTTCCATGCACCAATTATACAACTACACTTTGTCAAACTTTGTAATAGTAATTTTTTTATTTTTTTTTTCACACAAATTGTACTTTAGTTATAGATATACAGGTCCTGGTATATGCCACTGTCAAACAACACCCCAATGTGTGTTCAGGAACATCTCCTGAGTGCAGTGATACCCGACATGCATGGGTTTGTCGTGTTGTTTGAGATTTAAAATGCCACATTTGGGAAGTGCGCTTTTTTTGTCCATTTTGGAAAGTCTGTACCTATGCCCTATCTTTGAGCTCAGCCACTCCAATTTACCCCATCAGCCATTTTTTTTTATATTAGACACCCCTTGGGTATTTGAAGTGCTTTTATTTTAACTCTTTGTTGAGAGTTTTGAGAAATTTTAGCACTTGCTCAAAATAATAAACTTTATTTTTTTATTTTATTTTTTAATACTTTTTTTTTTTTTTATATTTTTTTTTACACATTTTGCTGGTACTGGATGGTTCATCTAGTGACATCACTGCATAATTATTTTTAAATGTTAGCACTTTTAATTTTTTCCATATTTTTTTTTTTCTTTGAATATTTTACTAATCACATTGTGATTAGAAAGCTGGGCTCCATTGACTTGCATGGTTGAATGCAGTACCTGTATTCAACCTGCAAGTGGAGCCAGAGTTCTCTAGACCATCTAGCGAACTTTAAAAACTTGTTTGTTTCTTTTACAGGGCGGCCGCCATCTTGCTGATTATCCGGAGCGGTCACAGCCCACCCAGAGGTAAGTGTTTGGTGTCGCTGGATGCCTCCTGATCGAGGCATTCCAGCGACACCATTTAAGTTTAGGAGGCGATCGTTGATCGCCTCCTAAACGCTTTTACAACGGGCGTCTGCCGCCATACAATGTATGGCGGCTGTTGACGCCTCGGGGAGGGGCCAGACATGGCCCCCGATGCCGATCTCGGCCTTGCTGAATGCCTCAACATCGAGGCATTACAGTAACGCCGTTTAAGCGAAGAAAGTGATCGTTGATCACTTTCTAAGCTTGTTTTACTTTCTCACGGTTCAGGACCGTCAAAGGTCATTTAGTGACCTTCATGTCATGACGGTCCTGAACCGGCAAAGGTTGCGAAGGGGTTAAAAATGCCCATAAATTCACAGCTATCTAATATAATGTAACTGTTGTTACAACGTTGTGTTTCAGTTTTTATGGTTACGTCTTCTATGTAGATTGTTAAATCAAGAAAGTCTAAGTTTGTAGAACTAGAGCACGTAGTAAGTTTTATTCCCCACTGGTTGTCATTTAATGAGGTTATGAATTTATCTAAATCGTCCAAAGGACCCTTCCAAATGAACAAATATATACCGTTAATAAATTATTACATTTCCTTTGTACCTAGGTGGGGGTGTATATATAAATGTTCCCATGCTGACAAAGATAGGTTGGCAAATTTAGTGCCCATAGCTGTGCCTCGAACCAAAAATGATTATGGGTACGAATCATGTTTATCCCCTCTATAATGAAACCAATTTGTTCTTTTAAAAGTTTTTAAAGTATTACATTACTTTGGTCTACAGAAAAAAAGGTAAGGGGGGCTCTGCTAAAACAAACTTACAATCGAGACAGTAAAGCAAATGATATAAAGTCAGTTGATTTGATTTCTAAACTCACCAGATCTGTTATTGAATTCTGCTCCATCAGAAAGTGTTTTTCATTTTTCACGAACTGTCCACTTTTCACGACTCTTTTAGAACAAGAGATCATAACCGAAAACTAGACGGTCAGAGACTTGGATGTAATACGGGGAAGTTTTACTTTACCGAGGGGGTGGTAGATAAGAGGAACAGTCTATCAGCAGAAGAGGTAGAGGTTAATACACTGAGGCAATGCATACATAGGATAGGCATATGGCTCCTGAATATAAGATGAGACCAATGACTAATTTAGGTTTCACTCGATGGTTCTTATCTGCCATCAAATTCTCTGTTTCTCTGTATATGGAGACGAAGGCGTAGATCTCCAGACCAGCAAGCAGCTTCCCAAGTAGCGTTATATACTGCAGTATCCACGTGTTAGAACAGTATCCTCAGCTGTGTATTTATCATGCAGTGTATATGACCTTAAGGAGCTGATTTCCATATATTACCCATGTGAATCTGCCCAGGTGGGGGCATTTCCTTGTGATGGTATAAATGGCCCGGTCTGCAGACAGGGGCTCAGTGATCTGTATCAGACCCGAGTGCAGCGATCAAGATGATGTCACACAGCTGTTTGCTGATCATATTAATCATTTGCATTCACGGTGAGCAATTGTTTAAATAAAAAAAAAACAACTGAATATTAATCTTGTAAATTAATACTAAATTGAATGCAGACAGTTCCTTATAGTTATATCATTAATTGTTTTATGTTAAATTAATATCCCTGTGTGCTATAATTTTGAATATGTTATATTTTGTTTCTGTCTTCAGAATGCCAAGGAGAGATTGTGGTGACTCAGACTCCAGAGTCTGTGTCGGTTCTTCCAGGGGACCTGTAAAACCAGTAGTAGTGTATATAGCAGCACCTATAGTGTTAATGTGTTGAGCTGGTACCAACAGAAACCAGGACAACCCCCAAAGCTCCTGATCTATGATGCCAGCAGCAGACACACCGGGACCCCAGAGCGGTTCAGCGGCAGCGGGTCGGGAACTGATTTCACTTTTACCATCAGCGGAGCGCAAGCAGAAGACGCAGCAGATTATTACTGTCAGCAGGGTTACACCCCTCTCACAGTGATACAGAGCCGTACAAAAACCTTCCTCTTTTTCACCAAATCTGCAGCATCAGATATGATCTGTTTAGCTGCTACGTGGGGTATTTATACAGCTAAAGACAAGGATTTGCCTACAGCGTGTAAATATGTGCATGAACTTTATGTTTTGGTCTCTTCTTCATTATATTTATATAAAACTCCAAATATTTCAGAAAGTTGCACTATGCATTGAAAAGAAATCCCCAGTGAATCAGTGTTTGGATGTATTGAGCACTTTCCAGGATAAGGTATAATAAAAGAGAAAAGGGATAATAAGGGCTCCAATGTAATAAGTACAGGAGTCCACAAACATTTGGTCGGGGTACAGTAGGGATGAATATATTGGGAAAGGAACACCATGCCCTGTAAACCTTGCAGACTAAGTATGGTTAGTTCTTAAAGAAAGCAAAATGATGTTTATTAGATGTTTAATCCTCACACATTAGAGTTTGTGAAATCTCTCCATTGGTTTTCTAGCCCAGGGCTGAACTGGGGATTAAATCAGGTTCTGGCCCTTTAAGGACAGTGGCTGATGAATGACATACATTTGGCGCACACAGCGCTCTTTCACTCTCATAGTGTGAGATAAAGATGGCGGCTGGATCTGCTGTGTCAGTGTATCTTAAGGTGAGTGAATGGGGCGTGTTTATTAACCTGTGAGTGGGCTGCATGTTGTAAATGTGAATTACAACAAAGTCCTACTCACAAAAAACCCCATTGATTTGTGAGGTAACCTGTGTGCCCCCCCATACACAGACATCATTAAACTAAAGAAAATTAAACAGTGACCTTTATTAAACATAAGAAATGGGGCAATGCTGGTCTTTTCCTCTTCCCCCACCCCCTGCACAGAACCATTATATTTTACCACAGATAAGAACCATTGGGTCATCTAGTCTGCCCAATCTTTCAACGTTAAAGACTGAAACCTTAATCAGTCCTTAATCTTGCCTTACATTCAGGATAGCTCCATGATTGCCAGATGCATTTTAAAATGTCCTCACTGTATTAGCCTTTGCCACTTCTGCTGGGAGTCTGTTCCATTTATCAACCACCTCTCAGTAAATTATACATTACATCTAAGCCTTTCTAGTTTTAGAGCCTAGGTATAGCTGCCATCCCCCATACTTAAAATGTGCTACATGATGAATGTCATGCCGGTGCTCCGTCATATAAGCCCGGCGGAAGTGCCGGCAGCAGCAGAGGATGTCTGCGTGGATCGTGCAGCCGTCCACCGTCTCCAGAGAGGAGGATCCAGGTCCCCTAAAGCGCTGCGAGGGATCTTCCTCTCTGGCAGGCGGTAAACATCTGCATGATGCACTCAGACAACCTCCGCTGCTGCCGGCCGCCACTTTCACCGGGGCTTCTATGACTAAATTGAATGCAGAAAGTTCCTAATAGTTATATGAAGAAGTAGAATTAATATCATTAATTGTTTTATGTTAAATGAATATTTATTTCCCTGTGTGCTATAATTTTATATTAATATTATATACATATTATTTTTTGTTTCTGTCCTCAGAATGCCAAGGAGAGATTGTGGTGACTCTTCATTCACAAATGTGCAGAAGTTTGTGCATGTGCAGTAGCACTTACCTATTAAGCTCCTCCACCAGTATTCTGATCTGCCAAGGGTAGAGCTTGGGAGTTATTATATTGTGCACGTGCAGAGTTGTGGGCATGCATGGTAGCGCTTATGTCCAAGCCTCTGCCCCCCACTTCCTTATTTGCTGTGGCAGAAAACTGTTTTTTTCATCTGCAGTTGCACATATGCTATGTAAAAAATCAAAAGCAACATTGCAACGTATGCCTAATTCAAAAATATATTCTTTTATGGGGTTTATACAATTGGAGGGGCTGCTAAACTGTATCAAATAGTAAATGGACCCAGCAAACCAATTTCCAAAAATGTTAATACAATATTCACACAACTCTGGCTCCCTCTGCAGGTTGAATACAGGTACTGCATTCAACCATGCAAATCAAGGGAGGCCAGCTTTCTAATCACAATCTGATTAGTAAAATATTTAAAAAAATAATTTTAAAAAATGTAGTAAAATTTAAAAATAAACATGCAGTGATGTCAACATCAGGAGAACCATCCAGTTCCAGCAAAATGTAAAAACGTCCAAAATAATAAAAATAAAGAAGATTAAAACAAAAGTTTATTATTATGATCTAGTGCTAAAATTAGCGCTGTTTCTTCCAAACAATTCTGACATGAAGAGAGTTAAAATAAAAGCATTTGAAATACCCAATGACTTTTTTGAAGTGGTCGGGTTCAAAGATAGGGCATAGGCACAGACTGAACAAAATGGAAAAAATAAAGCGCACTTCCCAAATGTGGCCTTTTAGCCCCCAATCATGGTACTCGGGAATTTGTGCATGGAAAGGGTTAAAATACTAGCATTTCAAATACCTTGGGGTGTCTAGTTTTCAAAAATATATGGTTTGATGGGGTAAATATCATTGGCTGGCTTCAAAGATACCCGAAATTGCACATAGGGCCAAAATTACTAAATGTTTGGGGAAAAAAACATAAAAACATTGAGTATTTCTAATCTCAGGACAAACAGTAGAATCTATTTAGCAGGTTTTTTTATTAGTTTTTTTAGATGAGTAAACGAGTTTTCAAATAAAAGGTTTTTTTTAATAGGAAATTAGATGATCTAATCAAAACAGTATCTGCAGAAAAAAACAATATTTAACTTGTGTTTACATTAAATGGGAGAGGAGAAAGCACGTGCACCGCAAAAGCGTTAAAACAGCCTTCATCACGCAGGGTACAAAAATAAAAAGCAACCTGGCCCTTAAGGGGTTAAAAACCCCTTGTTAGTTTTAGGAAGAAAAATATATTTCTCATGAATAAGTTAAAGTACTTTAGTGGCCGTATTAATAGGACTCATTCATAAAAAATTACCCTCAATGCTGCTTTTCATAATAAAGAGGATTGTTAGAACACGTATGGATCTCTGGGCCGAACACACGCTTTGGTTATGTCACATCACAATCTGAATCTCATGTGTGTTTATATAATAAAAGCATTATTCTGCTAGAAAATAAACTCTTTTAATATACTGAACATCTCTATCATACGCGTTATAACGCTACTATACTTGAAATGATATGAGAGGAGCTAATTTCCATATATTACCCATGTGATTCTGCCCAGGTGGGGGCATTTCCTTGTGATGGTATAAATGGCCCGTTCTGCAGGCAGGGGCTCAGTGATCTGTATCAGACCCGAGTGCAGCGATCAAGATGATGTCACACAGCTGTTTGCTGATCATATTAACCATCTGGGTTCATGGTGAGGATGAAACTATCCTTTATTTTAAAACAGACGAGTTATGCTTAATATAATCACGTCCGCCTTTTAAACAAAATATTAAATATTCTTTTATCATTTTTGTTATAGTTTTATATAAATATTTTTGTTAAAATGTTTAATTCTGCATTATTATTTTGTACCTAAGTTTATGTATTTCCTCCCAACCCTCAGGCTCCTGTGGACAGATTGTGATGACTCAGACTCCAGACTCTGTCTCTGTGTCACCAGGAGAACGCGTCACCATGACATGTAAAGCCAGTTCTGGTATTAGCCGCTGGTTAGCCTGGTACCAACAGAAACCAGCACAACCCCCAAAGCTCCTGATCTATGATGCCAGCACCAGACACACCGGGACCCCAGAGCGGTTCAGCGGCAGCGGGTCGGGAACTGATTTCACTTTTACCATCAGCGGAGCGCAAGCAGAAGATGCAGCAGATTATTACTGTCAGCACTATTACGGCACCCCTCTCACAGTGATACAGAGCCGTACAAAAACCTTCCTCTTTTTCACCAAGTCTGTAGCATCAGATATGATCTGTTTAGCTGCTACGTGGGGTATTTATACAGCTAAAGAAAAGGATTTGCCTACAGCGTGTAAATATGTGCATTAACTTTATGTTTTGGTCTCTTCTTCATTATATTTATATTGTTAGGGATATTAATGAGACAAAAAAGGGAAAACCAATATTTTATCACATACGCAAAATAACGACGCTACCAAATATTGTAGTACCACAGCCACAATATTAATTTAAGGAGATACCCTATATTTTATCTCCGATCCTAAATTATAATTCGAATTAGATAGATATCGCCACGATAGTCAATCAAAATATTATTTATTGTAAATACAATTTATAAAATATAAATATGAGTCACACAGTGCATAATATAAAACACAAAAGTCTTAAAACATGTCAAAATAAATCAATTCAAATACAGTATATTATCGATAGAATAATAATTCATATTGATAACTATGAGTCTAACACACAATTAATTTCCATTCCACTCAGCAACCAAAAATTGATAATAATCTGGGCAGTAATAAAGATATCACTATCTCTCTAATATTAGTTCAACTGATATAACAAATTAAAAATAATTTAATTGTGTCTAAGAGTATTAGTGAAGTTCCTAATAGATGCAAATAATGTCAAACTTCATCTATAGGTAAAATACCTTTTCATTATTGTTATTATCACGGGTTATAAGCTGCAGTCTCACAAGCCGTCATATACAATAATGCAATATACTATTTCCCAGAAACAGGGAATTCTATACGAAGAAGACAAAATTCATCTCTATTCAGAATAATAAAACAATTATAATTACCACAACTTGTTGCTGTTGTCCAACTGGTCCTTGTAGAAATTAATCCAGGTTCAGTGGCAAGAAATTAAGTAGGAAAGAATATAACTTTCTACAAATTATATAGGTTAGAACTCAAAGTAACTCTAAGAGTGAAATATGGTGCCAGAATCTTAAGATTCCAATTCTCTGGGGTAAATTTGGTGAATAAGTCCGTCAGGGTCTGTCTATTTCAGGGTGCGATCTTTTTCTAAGGTCCGTCCTTTTTTTTTTAATTATTAAAGACCTAAACTTTTAAAAACAGGGCTTATTATCATAGCCTCCACCTCTTGATTGGAATTCTCCAATCATAACGGTGGGTTTTACCCATTATAATTCGGATTTCTACTCTTATTTACACCGTTGTTATTTCTTAATTTACCTGTGAGAGACGCTCTGGTCTAAGAATTAACTTAAAACCATTACATGTGTTTTTGGAAATTATCCTTGGTCACCCTAATCGCCAGGTGTTACCTCCTAGATAGTAACTCAGGTCTTGGTAGTCTTACCATGTATCCCCCATACGAATTTACATTCCGAAAGATATGCAACGTCTACTCCTTAACTTTCTCATGGGAGATAACGTTAATTGGATCATATATACACTGAAACATCTATATACATGAATACTTCTTTGTTCTCAATTATAGAGGGAACAAGGACAAAAAGAAATAATCACTACATGATTAAGTAAAATAAAATGGCTCTGACTCCATTTTGTGAACATGTAAAATACAGAATATGTGGAATACATGTTTTCTATCATAAAATATCTGACAATATAAAACTCCAAATATTTCAGAACGTGGCAGTATGGATTGAAAAGAAATCCCCAGTGAATCGGTGTTTGGATGTATTGAGCACTTTCCAGGATACGAAATAATAAAATAGAAAAAGAATAATAAGGGCTACAATGTAATAAGTACAGGAGTCCACAAACATTTGGTCGGGGTACAGTAGGGATGAATATATCGGGAAAGGAACTCCATGCCCTGTAAATCAGGTTCTGGCCCTTTAAGACCGTTGGCTGATGAATGACATACATTTGGGGTCACTTACACTCTGACTGTGTGAGATACAGATGGCTGGATCTGCTGTGTCAGCGGTTGTAAAGGAAACTGAATAGTGTGTATTTATTAACCTGTGAGTGGGTCGCATGTTGTAAATGTGAATTACAACAAAGTTCCAACTCGCAAAAAACCCAGGGCCAGTCCTGCCATGGAGCAGAGTGGGGCAATTGCCCCAGGCAGCACTTTAGAAGAGACTTTGCGCAGAGAGAGGGGCGCAGAGTGGTTTTCGCTTATCAAGTTTTCAGTACCTGCTCGGCACCCCTCTCCTCTGCGAGCCCTCTAGCTCGGTCTCGGTGCCGGCTTGTAATGCTGAACGCCGGAATATGACGTCATATTCCGGCGCTCAGCAGTGAAGCAGCGCGCACTGCAGCGGAGCAGGAAGACTCTGGATAGTAAGTGAAGTACAAAGGGGGGTCGAATAGGGTAGATAATAGGGAGGGAGAGAGGTAGATAATGAGCAGTGGCGTCGGCAGGGTGGGGGGGCGGTATTTCAAACTTCGCCCCATTGATTTGTGAGTCTCCCCCCCATACATAAACATCATTAAACTAAATAAAATTAAACAGTGACCTTTATGAAACATAAGAAAGGGGGAAATGCTTGTCTTTTCCTCTTCCCCCACCCCCTGCACAGAACCATTATATTTTACCACAGATAAGAACCATTGGGTCATCTAGTCTTCCACTGAAACCTTAATCAGCTCCATGACTGCAAAATGCATTTTAAAATGTCCTCATGGTATTAGCCTTTACCACTTCTGCTGGGCGTCTGTTCCATTTATCTACCACCTCTAAAGAATTATACATTACATCTAAGCCTAAAACCTCATAGTTTTAGATTATGGCCTCTTGTTCCAGCATTTATCCTCCCTTCAAGCATACTATATAAAACAACCTCACCCACCCTCCCCACCTCTCCGTCTCCCAGGTAGGGCGGCTGAAATCCACCCAAGTGCTCTTCGGTGTTACAGAACCACCAGATGTCACTGTGGGATTTCTCATTGTCTCTTATGAGACAGCCTGATCCAACATCTGCACATCTGAAAAGATAATATCTATATTTTTTGTGTCTTTATGAAACCCACTTTCTCTCTCATCTCAAAATATTCACTAAAACAAAGGGATGCAGCATCATCAGACTGTATGAATTTATATTGGTGAAATCTGGTGAAACTTTTGTGTAAGACTTAAAATTAGGACTTAATTTTACAAAATAAGCACTGGTATTTTACTGGATTTTACTAAATATTGTAATCCCTTCAGTGCAAGTGCAAAAAATAAGAAAAACCATGTTATATTCCCTTCTCCCTTCAAACCTTCCCTTGATCCCACGTCCCCATCAAACTATCGTCACATTCCCTCCTCTGCCTAAACGAACAAACTCACTTTCTTCTGCTCGCGTCTCTCTTCTACCGTTATCACCTATTTCCACTCTTTTATTCAGAATTTCTCACACGCTGTACCGCTTCTCTGGAGTTCTCTACCCCATTCCATGAGACTTTCTTCCTCTTTTTCTAATTTCAAACCCACCTATTCCAAAAAACTTACAACCTTCCTTCCTAATGCCATCAACCAGCAAGCCAAAGAAACCATCTGCCATAAGGGGGTACAGACAAACTCCCCAGTATCCCCTGCACATGGGCTCCTACCCGACCTGCTCGCCCGGGTCCTGACAATTATGCTTATTTTGCAGGACATCAATATATTTTCACACTGTTGATTTCCAGGACTGTTGCCCCATTTCAATAGAATAATAAAACCAATTATCTACCCTCAAGTATGATTTTCATCTCCATAACTAAAAGAAAGAGGATTGTTAGAACACGTTTACAGCTCTGAGGTAATCACAGACTTCACATCATAAAATTTATTTTTATTGACGGTTTTGTAAGCGTATGTTAAATTCTCAATTATTTGCACATCTGCGTTTATGTCAAATAAAGTCTATAAAATATTGTTTAGATTGGGGAAATGAAAATGAATACTTACTTGATTCTGTAATTTGTGCATAAATTTATAGTCCACATATCCCAATCAGTACATTCAATTTAAGATTTTGTTTAGTGCATTAGAATTTGAGAATTCCAGTCTGATGATAATGATGATGATGATTATTAGCCTTTTGGGTGCCTACATTCCTTATGTGTAACTTATTCTTGTAACTCACACACCTTCTCTATCATACTCTGTATAATACTCGTGTATTACAAATGATATGACACAAGCTAATTTCCATACATTACCCATGTGAATCTGCCCAGGTGGGGGCATTTCCTTGTGATGGTATAAATGGCCCGTTCTGCAGACAGGGGCTCAGTGATCTGTATCAGACCCGAGTGCAGCGATCAAGATGATGTCACACAGCTGTTTGCTGATCATATTAATGATTTGCATGCAGGGTAAACAATTGTTTTATTAATTAAACACAACTGGATATTATTTCTTGTAAATTAATACTAAATTGAATGCAGAAAGTTCCTAATAGTTTTATGGAGAAGTAGAATTAATATCATTGTTTTATGTTAAATTAATGTTTATATCCCTGTGTGCTATAATTTTAAAAATGTTATATTTTGTTTCTGTCCTCAGAATGCCAAGGAGAGATTGTGGTGACTCAGACTCCAGAGTCTGTGTCGGTTCTTCCAGGGGACTCGGTTACCATGAGCTGTAAGACCAGTAGTAGTGTATATAGCAGCACCTATAGTGTTAATTGGTTAGCCTGGTACCAACAGAAACCAGGACAACCCCCAAAGCTCCTGATCTCTGCTGCCAGCAGCAGATACACCGGGACCCCAGAGCGGTTCAGCGGCAGCGGGTCGGGAACTGATTTCACTTTTACCATCAGCGGAGCGCAAGCAGAAGATGCAGCAGATTATTACTGTCAGCAGGGTTACAGCTTCCCTCTCACAGTGATACAGAGCCGTACAAAAACCTTCCTCTTTTGTCATCAAATCTGTAACATCAAAAATGTGTTTAGCAGGGATGGGGTCGCTGCCTCACCAAATGGATTTTTAGCCCCCATAATCCTAATGTTCAGGAGGTATAGATTCTCCACAAGTGGTTCAATCCAAAAATTATTTGCTTAATAATAAATTAAGCCCCCATTTCTCTGTGCAGGTGGGAGATTACATTGGGATTAGTGGGAATTAATACCCTACAAAGCATATATTCTTACCACCTGTCCCAATCCTCCTAGATTCTCATTTGTTGTTTTTTTATATTCAATATTTTTCTTCCATTTGTTTAGTGGGGGGGCAGTCACATGACCAACTCTTATTTGCACCTTGAGGGTTAATGAATGTGGGGGTTGGTTTCTTTTGAGTTTTGTGCCAACACGCAGGCTCTTGCAGTTTGGCGAACCGACCCCAGTGAAGCTGCAATATTCCGCAGCGCTGTAACAAATACCTAGTTGTATCCGTGGATATATTTATATTTTCCGAATAGCAGCAGAGAAGGAATGGGTGTCGGTAAAACGATTAAACCCATTTACAGAGACATTTTCATTAGTAATTAAATTTATAACAACATCTGTGGAGACACTTATTATTTTTATTATTTTTAAATAAAGAAACAAGTTATATAAAAAATTAAGTTCGAATACTTCATAGCAGGAATAGTGTAATAGTGCAATTCCCAAAATGTATTCCATCAGAAACCCGGCTGCCCTCCGGAGGATATACCGTCCGTGGAGTATTCTGCACTAGGCGTTGGGGGGGCAGATGTTATGGGGGCTGCAGCATCTCTTCTACAAAACATGGGTCCGATTGCGTTGTTGTTGAGTCATCAGCATACTTGGGAACTCTCTGGAAGAAGCACCGGTTCTCCAGGTCAATACCTGAATCCTCCGGGTCACAGGAGCAAGGGCTCCCCGCCCATTTCCCCTTAAAATGGGGGTGTTTCCCTGAGACGTCAGCGGGAACGCCCACCGACGTCAGTAGGAAGTCCTGGCCGCGTCCCACAAGGGAAGTCTCCGGGTAGCCGGAGCTTAGAAGTTCCCAGGTGTGGTCATCAGGTTTACCAAAGCATCTCTTATATAATGGTCTGATCAGAGACATGAAAAAACTCCCTTGTAGCCACCCCATTTACCTACCTTCCAACTTCTACCCCGGGGCAAATCAGCAGACCTGGGTACAGAGCTTGGGAGGTAGAGTGTCACTCAAACTGGCAGAGCTACTGCGCATGGGCAGAATTGTCCGCATTCCAGACACCGGAGAATGAAATTGGGGCTGTTGGATTGCGGGAGAGAGGGAGAGCACGGTGGGAAAGTGGGATAAAGGGTCAAAATCGTCACTGTCCTGAGCTAAGCGTGACAGTGGGGAGGCATTTACACGACTGTCCCCTCCTTGCCATGCATTATATCTGCCACATGTCCCTGAGAGGCAATTTCACATCATATCCCACTCACAACAGGGAGAACAGTGGTGCGGCGGTGTGTGCTGGGGGCAAGGTGCGGTGCAGCGCGGGGTCAGACCTAGTGTGGCCCCTGCCTAAATACACAATTAGTGGAGACACTGGGATCCCAGAGCTCTTCGGTGGCAAACGGTTCTTTATAATCAACACGATGGAAGCAGAAGATGCAGCAGATTATTACTGCGAGACGTTTATAAGCCGCCTTCTCACAGTGATACAGAACTCTACAAAATCCTTTATTCATTTTAATGTTTAATTGTACTGATATTGTTTTATACACATTTGAATATCATTTTTAAATGTTTGACTACACATAATATATTTCATTATTATTATAATATTTATTTTAGTTGGAAACATTTAACTTTCAGATCTGTGAGGGTAGTCGATAAGAAGAACAGCTTCTCAGCAGAAGTTGCAGAGGTTAAAGCAATTGTAAATTTAAACATGTATTGGATAGGTATATGAGTACTGTTTAGTCTGTTTTTTCTATTTGTACTTTTGCTATGATGTTTTCAATCATAATTTCCTTCCCTCTCAACACAAGTTATATATATATATATATTCAGGACATGTTCGGTGTATCAACGGTCTGCCGATTCACGGTGTCCCACGTTCTTCCGTGACCATGATTCTGAATACCAGTAAGAAGTCCTCCTACGTCAGCACGTACGACGCGTTTCATCTAATACTTCCTCAGCTCCGTGTTTAGACATCTTCCTGTGCTTTTATATAAAGGTTCTTTGGTATTAAAGTTAATTGAAATCATCCGCATGTAGAGTTAATGATGGTGAATGTCTCCAATTGTCCATCATTTAGTCCTCATCATAGCAAAATGGATAATGTAAATCGCAAATTTATAGATCACAAAAGAAAATAAGCATTTCTATTCGAGATTCCCATAACGTTATTAGTACTCTATACATGAAATAATGGTATAATATAATGATGTATATTCATTTGGATTAATCATTTTAATATGTCAAATTAATTGTGTCTCTGATTGTTCATGATTAAATTCTTAACCATAATCAGCACATTTATATAGATAAAATTTAAATATAAAATTTCACATAAAATAATTGAATAAATGATATCCCTATAAGTATTGTAAAGGGTTAAAGGACCCCCATTATACTATTATATACATTGTATACATAGTGCAGCGTGATGTAACAGAATCACTACTTTCTTTGCATTTTGCAACAAATAATCTTCTAGAACAGTTTAAGGTCTGTACTTACACAAATGAATGAGTATGGGTGTCCTCACTCAGATATTAAATGTAATGCATGGTATAGTTCTTTACTTGAATATAATTATTTTAATATATAATACAGAGGGATTTTAAAGTTATAATATACATGTGATCATTTTAAAAGAAGTGGCATCATTTAAAATCATTGTTTAATCCGGCGGGGATTAAAGTTTTTAAAGTATAGATTCACTTCATCTCTGAAGACACAATCGCCACCTCTCCAGAATTTATTTACTTTAAAAATGCCCATAAATTCACAGCTATCTAATTTATATATAATATAATGTAACTGTTGTTACAACGTTGTGTTTCAGTTTTTATGGTTACGTCTTCTATGTAGATTGTTAAATCAAGAAAGTCTACTTTTTTAGAACTATAGCACGTAGTAAGTTTTATTCCCCACTGGTTATCATTTAATGAGGTTATGAATTTATCTCAATCGTCCAAAGGACCCTTCCAAATGAAAAATAGTCATCTATATACCATTTATAAATTATTAGATTTCCTTTTGTAACTAGGTGGGGGTGTAAAAATAAATGTTCCCATGCTATTTATAAATAGAATTGGTGTTCCAACCAAAAATAATTATGGGTACGAATCATGTTTATCCCCTCTATAATGAAACCAATTTGTTCTTTTAAAACAGTTTAATCCTGATTTTATAAGTTATTAAAGTATTACATTACTTTGGACTACATAGAAAAGGTACGGAGGGCTCTGCTAAAACAAACCTACTATCTAGACAGTAAAGCAAATGATATAAAGTCAGTTGATCTGATTTCTAAATCTGTTATTGAATTCTGCTCCATCAGAAAGTGTTTTTCATTGACGAACTGTCCACTTCATTACTCTTTTAGAACAAGAGATCATAACCGAAAACTAGACGGTCAGAGACTTGGATGTAATGCGGGGAAGTTTTACTTAGAGGGGGTGGTAGATAAGAGGAACGGCATATCAGCAGAAGAGGTAGAGGTTAATACACTGAGGCAATGCAAGCATACATAGGATAGGCATATGGCTCCTGAATATAAGATGAGACCATTGACTAATTTAGGTTTGACTCGATGATTCTTATCTGTCATCAAATTCTCTGTTTCTGTGTATATGGAGACGAAGGCGTAGATCTCCAGACCAGCGAGCAGCTTCCCAAGTAGCGTTATATACTGCAGTATCCACGTGTTAGAAGAGTATCCTCAGCCGTGTATTTATCATGCAGTGTATATGACTTCAAGGAGCTAATTTCCATATATTACCCATTTGAATCTGCCCAGGTGGGGGCATTTCCTTGTGATGGTATAAATGGCCCGTTCTGCAGACAGGGGCTCAGTGATCTGTATCAGACCCGAGTGCAGCGATCAAGATGATGTCACACAGCTGTTTGCTGATCATATTAATCATTTGCATTCACGGTGAGCAATTGTTTAAATAAAAAAAACCTGAATATTAATCTTGTAAATTAATACTAAATTGAATGCAGAAAGTTCCTAATAGTTATATCAAGAAGTAGAATTAATATCATTGTTTTATGTTAAATTAATATTTATTTCCCCGTGTGCTATAATTTTATATTAATATTAAATACATATTTATTTTGTTTCTGTCCTCAGAATGCCAAGGAGCGATTGTGGTGACTCAGACTCCAGAGTCTGTGTCGGTTCTTCCAGGGGACTCGGTTACCATGAGCTGTAAGACCAGTAGTAGTGTATATAGCAGCACCTATAGTGTTAATTTGTTGAGCTGGTACCAACAGAAACCAGGACAACCCCCAAAGCTCCTGATCTATGATGCCAGCACCAGATACACCGGGACCCCAGAGCGGTTCAGCGGCAGCGGGTCGGGAACTGATTTCACTTTTACCATCAGCGGAGCGCAAGCAGAAGATGCAGCAGATTATTACTGTCTGCAGTATCAGAGCTTCCCTCTCACAGTGATACAGAGCCGTACAAAAACCTTCCTCTTTTTCACCAAGTCTGCAGCATTTATATGAAGAAGTAGAATTCATATAATTAATTATTTTACGTTATATTAATATTTATTTCCCTGTGTTATATAATTTTATATTAATATTAAATACATATTATATTTTGTTTCTGTCCTCAGAATGCCTAGGAGAGATTGTAGTGACTCAGACTCCAGAATCTTTGTCTGTTCTTCCAGGCGATCCGGTGACCATCAGCTGTAAGACCGTTATATATTTCTAAAAGAAGACCTCTTGAATATTTCCGACATGACACTTACTTTCTTACATCGCTCACAAAATCCTGCAAGGCTAGACAATTTTTGTTCCCCCCACCCCTTCTTTTTGTGGCATGATTGAAGATGGATGCTGTTCCCCAGCCAACATCAGATATGATCTGTTTAGCTGCTACGTGGGGTATTTATACAGCTAAAGACAAGGATTTGCCTACAGCGTATAAATATCTGCATTAACTTTATTTTTTGGTCCCTTCTTCATTATATTTATATAAAACTCCAAATATTTCAGAAAGTTGCACAATGCATTGAAAAGAAATCCCCAGTGAATCGGTGTTTGGATGTATTGAGCGATTTCCAGGATACGGTATAATAAAAGAGAAAAGGGATAATAAGGGCTCCAATGTAATAAGTACAGGAGTCCACAAACATTTGGTCGGGGTACAGTAGGGATGAATATATCAGGAAAGGAACTCCATGCCCTGTAAACCTTGCAGACTAAGTATGGTTAGTTCTTAAAAGAAAGCAAAATGATGTTTATTAGAGTCTAAATTTAATCCTCACACATTAGAGTCTGTGAAATCTCCCCATTAGTTTTCTAACCCAGGGCTGAACTGGGGATTAAATCAGGTTCTGGCCCTTTAAGACCTTGTGAGATACAGATGGCGGCTGGATCTGCTGTGTGAGTGAATGG
The DNA here is from genome assembly GCA_029215755.1 of Spea hammondii. NCBI lineage: Eukaryota > Metazoa > Chordata > Amphibia > Anura > Pelobatidae > Spea > Spea hammondii. The sequence goes on from JARDYJ010000001.1 coordinate 8,603,931, forward strand.
GGTGTATTTATTAACATGTGAGTGGGCTGCATGTTGTAAGTGTGAATTACAACAAAGATCCAACTCACAAAAAACCCCATTGATTTGTGAGGTAACCTGTGTGCCCCCCATACACAAACATCATTAAACTAAATAAAATTAAACGGTGACCTTTATTAAACATAAGGGGGCAATGCTTGTCTTTTCCTTTTCCCCCACCCCCTGCACAGAACCATTATATTTTACCATTGGGCCGCCTAATCTGCCCAGTTTTCCACTTTTGAAGACTGAAACTTTAATCAGTCCTTAATCTTGCGTTAGATTCAGGATAAACCCATGACTGCCAAATGCATTTTAGAATGTCCTCGTGGTTTTAGCCTTTACCACTTCTGCTGGGCGTCTGTTCCATTTATCTACCACCTCTAAAGAATTATACATTACATCTAAGCCACTAACCTTATAGTTTTAGATTATGGCCTCTTGTTCCAACATTTATCCTCCCTTTAAGTATACTTCCCTACTGTCCTATAGAGCCCAAGTATAGCCCTCCTCTCCCTCATATTCAAAATGTATGAAATAGTCCCTACATGATGAATGTACTCCATGCTACTCCTATCCCTCACTCTTATCTTACTCACATAGGGTGAGAAGCATCAAAATGTATTTAAGAAACATTAGAAAGGTACTGACCCTGTCCCACTCTTCTCTCCATCCACCTCTTCCTCGTGGGATTTAGAATGTTTTGTTACACAAATACATAAATAAAACAACCTCACCCACCCTCCCCACCTCTACGTCTCCCAGGCAGGGCGGCTGAAATCCACCCAAGTGCTCTTCGGTGTTACAGAACCACCAGATGTCACTGTGGGATTTCTCATTGTCTCTTATGAGACAACCTGATCCAACATCTGCACATCTGAAAAGATAATATCTATATTTTTTGTGTCTTTCTGAAACCCACTTTCTCTCTCATCTCAAAATATTCACTAAAACAAAGGGTTGCAGCATCATCAGGCTGTATGAATATATCTTGGTAAAATCTGGTGAAACTTTTATAGATATACAAGCAGTTGGGGCGCAAAGAACATAAAAAGAAGAAAAAAAGGTAATAATAGTGTGATATTGTTACAATTGGAATATACTAAAATAAGATTAAGTTCCACTCACAAACTTAAATGTCGAGTCCATCAATCACTGTAAAAGATTTCCTTTAATAGCTTCGTAAAATCTAAAAGTGAAGTAAAAACAGACCGCAATGGTGGGGGTATCTCTGGTCAAATGGAGGCCAACAAACGAATTGCACTTACAGTGTTCTAAGGCACAGTTTTGAATGGCTGTGCAATAAAGCCCAAATGTTCCAGAGTCCACACAGAAGAAAGACGTCCAAAGAAGTCTCATAAAAGTAATAAAATAATTTGAAGATCAATCTCTCAACGCGTTTCGCCTTCGGCTTCCTCAGGAGAAATTAGAGATGTATTCTGTATGTGTCCGTGATGGATTCTAAACTTTTCTAATTGTCGGCTATTTCCGGATTCCCGGTGTCACCTCGTTCCGTGCGAAAGACTTAAAATCAGGACTTTTTGCACCTTATATTTTACTAAATATTGTAATCCCCTCAGTGTAAGTGCAAAAAATAAGAAAAAACATGTTCTCCTCCTCTGCCTAAACGAACAAACTCACTTTCTTCTGCTCGCGTCTCTCTTCTACCGTTATCACCTATTTCCACTCTTTTATTCAGAATTTCTCACACGCTGTACCGCTTCTCTGGAGTTCTCTACCCCATTCCATGAGACTTTCTTCCTCTTATTCTAATTTCAAACCCACCTATTCCGAGAAACTTACAACCTTCCTTCCTAATGCCATCAACCAGCATGCCAAAGAAACCATCTGCCATGTCCACCTGCAACATCAACACAGTTCTCCATATCGCTCTCACTACAATCAACTCATCCTCAGCCAAGCAGGTCTTTCCTAAAGTCTCTCCTCCCCCTCATCTACCAAATATATTTTAAACAGGGCCCTCTACTCCTTCTGTACCAGTATGTTTAATGTCTGTTAGTGATATTTAAATCTTCTTATTTACTTTCACTGTACCCTATTGTAACAGCGCTACAGAATCCACTGGCGATATACAAAAATATAATATAATAAAAAAACTGACTTCTGGTCAAGTGCAGAATAACAAGAATCATGGAGAGTAAAAGATAATCTTTATTCGTATGATTTAGGTTTATACAAATAATAAATTTTACAAGATGGAAGATATATCAATACAAATATGTCATAGGAGCAATCTCAGCAGCTGGCATTTATATATATATATATATATATATATATATATATATATATATATATAACCAGTATATACACATTGAAGTGTTAAATAAAGCTGTGCACAACACCCTTATCCACAGTTGGTTGCTCAGTGGGGTTTGTGTTCAGTGATGAGTATTGATCAGCTATTGGCCTAAGCAGTCATGATATTTCTTTAGGAAAAGGTGTGATAAAGAGAACCGATATACCTACAAGATGCAGAAAATAGGTGGAATCAAAGACAAAGTTAAATAAGATTAAATAAAATACTTTCCCTGTATATTTTGCTTACAGCTGCCGACCGAAATCAACGCTCTCCAAATGTTGTAAGTTGCAAATATACAGCCACCAGGGGGCGCTCATGTAAGACAAAAAATAGGGGAAAAAACACAAAACAATGATAGTGTAGAATGCCACTCTAATCATGCGGAAAATTATTAATATTTAGTGCACTTACAAAGATGTATAGTGTTTTGTGCGTTTCTCAAGTTGTTTTTTCTTGCACTGTCTATAAATACAATAGAAAATACAAATAGTGTGGTAACTCTTATCTTGTGTGTAAGTGTTATAAATGGTTAAACTCACAGGATCCCATGCACATCCAAAGTGTGCAAGCAAGCATGCAGGAGGGGTGCAAAACCCAAATGCATCCAGGTGATGTCTGTGTGCTCCAGGACTTATATATCCTCTAAATCAAAATACTCTGCATTAGAAGAGCATGTATTTGATATTTATTAGAAATCAACTTTCAAAATAAATAAATAAAATACAAGCGATTTCAAAAAGTTTTTTGCAGGACATCAATATATTTTCCCACTGTTAATTTCCAGGACTGTTGCCCCATTTCAATAGAATAATAAAACCAATTATCTACCCTCAAGTATGATTTTCATCTCCTTATCTAAAAGAAAGAGGATTGTTAGAACACGTTTACAGCTCTGAGGTAATCACAGACTTCAAATCATAAAATTTATTTTTATTGACGGATGCGTTTATGTAATATAAAGTCTATAAAATATTGTTTAGATTGGGGAAATTAAAATGAATACTTAATTGATTCTGTAATTTGTGTATAAACTTATAGTCCACATATCCCAATCAGTACATTCAATTTAAGATTTAGTTTAGTGCATTAGAACTTGAGAATTCCAGTCTGATGATGATTATTAGCCTTTTGGGTGCCTACATTCCTTACGTGTAACTTATTCTTGTAACTCACACATCCGTTTAACCTTCTCTATCATACTCTGTATAATACACGTGTATTACAAATGATATGAGAGGAGCTAATTTCCATATATCACCCATGTGAATCTGCCCAGGTGGGGGCATTTCCTTGTGATGGTATAAATGGCCCGTTCTGCAGACAGGGGCTCAGTGATCTGTATCAGACCTGAGTGCAGCGATCAAGATGATGTCACACAGCTGTTTGCTGATCATATTAATCATCTGGGTTCATGGTGAGGATGAAACGGCCTTTTGTTTAAGACAAAGAGTTAAGCCTAATATAATCACATCCCGCTTTTATAAATTATTGGAATATAGGGATATTTTGTCTCATGAAAGTATTCACAAGTATTGGAAATTCCAAAGTTATTTGTGTTTCATGTAAACATGAAAATAAATTAATTCATCACTGTTATTCTGCACATAAAGTTTACTTTATTCATATCCCCCAACCCTCAGGCTCCTGTGGACAGATTGTGATGACTCAGACTCCAGACTCTGTCTCTGTGTCACCAGGAGAACGCGTCACCATGACATGTAAAGCCAGTACTAGTATTGGCAGGGCATTAGCCTGGTACCAACAGAAACCAGGACAACCCCCAAAGCTCCTGATCTATAGCGCCAGCAGCAGATACACCGGGACCCCAGAGCGGTTCAGCGGCAGCGGGTCGGGAACTGATTTCACTTTTACCATCAGCGGAGCGCAAGCAGAAGATGCAGCAGATTATTACTGTCAGCAGTATCAGAGCTTCCCTCTCACAGTGATACAGAGCCGTACAAAAACCTTCCTCTTTTGTTATTTAGTTTCTAAACATCAGAAATGATCTGTTTAGTAGTCAAATGGATTTTTAACCACCATCATTCGATATGTTCTGCACAATGGATGCCCAGAAGGGTTCATTATTATTATTAACCCCCTATCCCATTGGGAAGAAAAAGGGGGTGAGCAGGGGGTACTGCATGGGGTCTATTCCTTACATTGTTCATTTAATCATAAATTAAGACCCCATTCCCCTGTGCAGGTGGGAGATTCGGCTGGGATTATATCCCACAAAATGCATTTTATTACGTCCTATCCCATCCACATTGATTCTTATTTTTGTTTTCTTTGTATTCAATGATTCCCTTGCATTTGTTTAGTGGGGGGGCAGTCACATGCCCAACTCTTATTAGCACCTTGAGGATTAATAAATGCGCATGTTGGTTAGTTTTGAGTTGCAAATGCGAGACAACTTTATTACATTTTCTTTGCAAACGTTAATTTTTTTCCAACAGGCAGGCACTTGCAGCCTAGTCAATCGACCCTAATGAAGCAACAACGGAATGATCTGTAACATTATTTGTAATTTTTTTTATATGTATCCACAGCGCTGTAACAAATACTCAATTGTATTCCTGGTAAACTGGGATATATTTATGTTTTCAGGTTAAACCCTCTGATCTGATCTATTGATATCAATTTTCATTTATCTTACTGATATAGTTTTATCATTTTTATTTGAAATATTTACTTTCACATCTGTAAGGGTAGTAGATAAGCATAACAGCTTCCCAGCAGAAGTTGTTTTTCAATAAAATAATGGAGATTGGAATTAAGTAAAAAACACAAAACCTTTACTTTTCCTCTCACTGATTTCTGGGCCTAGAAAGTTTTGTCCTCTGAAGTGACTACAAATTCAGGAGGGCACAGGAACAGCCTCTCCCTTATCCCTCCAATTGGCTTGGTGTGGTCAGAAGTAGCTTCCCATGACTATTGAAGGTGAGCTCATGGCCAAAAGGCTTTGGAGCTCTACAGGATTAGATTGAATAAGCAAGTTTCAAAATTTGATTTGGGGATGGGGGTTTATGATGAGTCATATGGTCTTTGAGAAGGATGGAGCAGCTTACTTTAGTGGACCTCCATTTTTTTACCCATTGGCCCCAGGAGACGAGACAGTTGGAGCATCTCACTGATGCTGAACCACCGGGTCGTGATAGCATCAGGGGAAAGACCAGTGTTGCAGCATGGTTTGGAGCAGGCCATGTTTTTTTGGTGGGGCGCTCCCGGGGCTTGTAGCAGGGGTGTCCTTGCCAATAGGAGTTGGATCTGGAGATCTGAGAGACATGGAGTTTACTCATCCCCCTAATCTCTGGTAATGGTATTGAATAATGGTCATGCCCACTGAGTTAATGGCCAGCTAGTGGTTAGCATTAACTGGATGGAAGGCTGGTAATTTTAGACCATTTGGTTGAGGTGTGTGTGGGGGGGTGCACCTCAATGGCTTATGGTATGGTTTGGAGCGGCTTTGGCAAGGATGAGTTATTTGTTGTTATGTTATTATATTAAAATGATATGTTAAAGTTACTTCTAATGAATGATATATTAATGTAAAAAAAAAAAATGCTCCGGCTTGTTTTCTCCAAGGTCAGCTGCTGGGGAGTGGGGGTGATGGTGGGCATGCATGGTACTCACTACCGTCACACATGGTTTCTTTTCTCTCCACCAGATGTCAGTGTGGTATTTCTAATGGTCTCTTACAAAACAGAATCATCAGACATCTGCACGTTTTGAAATTCCTGTAATAACTAAACTTGGGTGCCAGCCAAGTCCTCATGTTCGTCTTCATCTTCGTGAAAAAACCCTTCATGTTCCACAAATATTCTCTCATTCCCGTGTTCCTTTCGGGTGAATATTCGTGTATGTTCTTCGTGTTTGTTTTTCTCTTCCTTTTCTGACGGTTTTCTAGCAGGGGTTAATACTGGATCAACACGGTAGCGGTTAGCAGCAGCTTTGGCGACAGGATTTTAAAGGTCCATAAGAGCGACTACATTGGTCTACGGCAGGGGCCTCCTCTGGCATCAACCAATGAAAGGCAGACTCAGACAACTGCTCTGAGCAACTTGGTTTGGGAGGAATGGGGATTTTATTCTCCCTGGCAAAGGGCAGGGCAAGGTACACGTTGGAGGATCTTGGCCTGGGGAGACCAATGTTTTCTGCGCTAGGATTTAAATTTTATAGGTCTGTAAGAGGGACTCTACTGGTCCTGGCATCAACCAATGAAGGGCAGCTGATTTTTATTTCCCTGTGTGAGTTATATTTTTAACATTAATATTGAATACATATTATATTTTGTTTCTGTCCTCAGAATACCAAGCAGAGATTGTGGTGACTCAGACTCCAGAATCTGCGCATGTATTTCCAGGGGACCCAGGTACCATCAGCTGTAAGACCAGTAGCAGTGTATATCACAGCGGCTATAGTGTTAACGTGCGGCACTGGCACCAACAGAAACCAGGACAACCCCCAAAGCCCCTTTATGATGGTATATGATGCCAGCAATAGATACACCGGGACCCCAGAACGGTTCAGTGGCAGTGGGTCGGGAACTGATTTCTCTCTTACAATGCGGCAGGTTATTACTGTCAACGGGGTTACAGCGGCCCTCTCACAGTGATACAGAGCAGTACAAAAAACTCTGCATTCAATAAATGCTTTGATCACAAATTAGGGTCGGTTTATGCCATACTGACTCCTGGGGGAAAAGGCATTACTGTCCTTTTAAGAACATTTGTTTTATGCTTTCCAGATTTTTAATGATATATTTAGACGTATGAAATATTTTGTTATATATACATACCTGGCCACTTTTTCTCCAGGCATCCTGGTACAAAAGGGGGGAGCCTAAAGGGGGACCTTTTAATGTGTTGGGGGAGGTGGAAGTAAGCCTCCTCCCAATTAACCCCTGGACAGCAAGCTGCAACCAGACTAATGAGGAGCCAACAACTTCAAATATGTCTAAACAGGGAAAAGGAAAATTGCTGGTGCGCTAAGCTAATTCCAGGCTCAAAAAATACAAATGTGTAAAATGAAGCTTACCTCATTAACCCCTTAACGACAAAGCCCATACATGTACGGGGTGGCCGTGCAACGTGATAACGACAAAGCCCGTACATGTACGGGCTGCCGTTAAATAGCTGCATCGGCGGCTTTGCAGCATCCACGGAAGCCTCACAAGTGAGGCTGACCATGGATCCAGGAAGGAGAGCCCTCCCCGGAAAAAAAAGGGCTGCCGCCGCACCGATCATCAGAGATTGTGGCTGCGTCCGGCAAAAACAGCTTAGGAAGCGATCAGAATCGTTTCCTATGCATAAAATGTGTTGCTGACATGCCTCAATATCGAGGCACGTCAGTAACACAACCCCCCTTCCCCGATAGCCTTGTGATTGCTCCAAAGAGCAACCACAAGTGCCATCCTGTAAATGACGTTGCCGTCCTTCACAGTATGGCATCAACAATAGATATGAGTTCACAGAGGGTCTATCCAGACCCTCTTGAGAACTCTCAAGCTCCTCCTGGAGGTTGAATACAGGTACTGCATCCAACCATACAAGGTCAATGGAGCCCAGCTCACTAATCAGGGTGATTAGTAAAAAAAATAAAAAAATGAATGTTCAAAAATGTTTAAAAAAACATATGGTAACATGTAAAAATCCCCACTGTCACCAAAAAAAAAAGTTTTTAATGAGCAAGTCCTACAATTCTTTATCTTCACAAAAATTCCCGCATGGAAAGAGTTAAAATATTGGCATTATAAATGCCCATAGAGTGTCTAGTTGTATGAAATGTATGATTTGATGGGGTAAATTGAATTGCCCGGGTTCAAAGATGTCCCAAATATAGGACATGGGGGCTGTAGGATCAGATGTCTAAATGGCAAAAAATACACACCTCACAAAGGCGGCCTTTTACCTCCCAAATAATAATAATAATTGACACGGACATATACCAGGCGCTGTAAATTCATACCTGGAGTACAACATGTGTGAAAAAAATAAAAAAAATTTTTACTACCATAAAGTTTGACAAAGGCTGATGGTAGAACTATAGTATGGAAATGGTTAAAATACCAGCATTTGAAATACCTTGGGGTGTCTAGTTTTTAAAAATATATGATTTGATGGGGTAAATTGCATTGGTCAGCTTCAAAGATACCCGAAATGGCACATGGGGGGAAGAATTACCAGATTTGGAAAAAATGGTTTTGAAATAGCAAAACGCTACCTGTACTTATTGCCCCATAATGTGCAGAAAAAAGCAAAAAAAACCCATAATATAGGCCGTTTTGTGTACTATGAGTACTTTTTGTTAGTTTTTGGAAAGAAAATTTGGTTCTCATTGCTTATATAACGTATTCTTGAGAGCAAATTCATAGGACTCAACCAGAAAAAAATGACTGGCAGAAAAAAAAAAAATAGAGGATTTTTGGAACATGTATGGACCGCTGCACTAAACCCAAGCTTTGGTTACATCTCATCACAATCTGAATCTCATCCCCAGTTTGGTCAAAGTAGGTGTTATACTAACATTTATATATACTGTAATGAAAGCATTCCTTCTGTAAATCAACAGCTAATATATTGAACTCTCTATGACAGTGGCGTCACTAGGGTTGGTTTTACCCAGTGTGGTAACTCTTGCTGTCGCCCCCATGGACCTCCTGTAACAGACCATGCGGATCTCATCACCTTGTGTTTGCTCATTGGTCCCACCTCTGTCTGTCATCCTGTGCATTTGCATCACTGGCCAGCCCCTGGTTGTCACTCTCGCTAATGGTGTCATCCAGTGCGGTCCTCACACAGGGGCGAAATATAATCTAAACGGCCGCTGGGTGCTGATGCCGCCGGCCGGCGCTACTTTAATACTTTTTTTTAAAAATTAAATATGGCAAGCCATAAATATGGGTGCTAAATATGGCATCAGCACCCAGCGGCCGTATGCGATGGCCGCCAAGTGATGGGAGCAGCGTGAGGGGTGAAAGCTCCGCCCCCTCGCACTCACCTTTCACCCCTCATGCTGCTCCCATCACTATGCGGCCATCAGATTGTTGGAAATCAAATCTAAACGGCCGCTGATGCTGCCGGCCGGCGCTACTTTAATACTTTATTTATTTATTTTTAATATGGAAAGCCAATCCGGCATATTAAATAAATAAAAAAAAAGGATTAAAGTAGCTCCGGCCGGTGGCATCAGCACCCAGCGGCCGTTTAGATAAGTTTTCCAGCAGTCTGATGGCCGCATAGTGATGGGAGCAGCGTGAGGGGTGAAAGGTGAGTATGAGGGGGTGGAGCCACTTCACTTGACTTAGGCTGCCAGCCCTCCCCTGTCCTCACCCCCCTAGTGACACCTACTCTCCAAATACTGGTGTATTACAAATGATATGAGAGGAGCTAATTTCCATATATCCCCCATGTGAATCTGCCCAGGGGGGGGCATTTCCTTGTGATGGTATAAATGGCCCGTTCTGCAGACAGGGGCTCAGTGATCTGTATCAGACCCGAGTGCAGCAATCAAGATGATGTCACACAGCTGTTTGCTGATCATATTAACCATCTGGGTTCATGGTGAGAATGAAAGTGTCCTTTATTTGAAAACAGAAGAGTTATGCAACCTTTAAGCAAAATATAAAATATTCTTTCACAATTTACTAAATATAATCAAATTTTTTTATGTTAAAAGTACACTTAATTATTTTCTTATCTTAATATTTTAGTTAAATTCAATTCTTCACTATTATTTTGCATTTAATGTTAAGTTTACGTATTTTCTCCATATTCTCAGGATCCTGTGGACAGACTGTAATGGCTCAAACTCCGGAATTTGTCTATGCGTCACCAGGAGAAAGCTTCACCATGACATGTAAAGCCAGTTGTGGCGTTAGCGACTATGTGAACTGGTACCAACAGAAACCAGGACAACCCCCAAAGCTCCTTATTTATGATGCTGACAACGGATTCACCGGGGCGCCAGAGCAGTTCAGTGCCAGTGGGTCTGGAATTGATTTTACTTTTACCATCAGCGGAGCGCAAGTAGAAGATGCAGCAGATTATTACTGTCTGCAGACTTACAGCTACCCTCATGTTGTAAATGTGAATTAAAATAAAGTTCCAACTCACAAAAACACCATTGAGTTGTGAGGTGACTAGTGTGCTCCCCCACACTCAAAAATGATTGAACTATATAAAATGAAACCTTTATTAAACATAGGGGGCAAATGCTTGTCTCTCATCTCAAAATATTCACAAACATTCTTGGGGAAAAAGATGCAGTATCATCAGACAGTATGAATATGTCTTAGTAAAATCTGGTGAAACATTTACGTAAGACTTAAAATCAGGTCTCCTTGTACCTTATATTTTACAAAAGTAGCACTGGTATTTTAGTGGATTTCACAAAATAAAAAATAAACTTGATTTATGTTCAACAAAACAATATGATTTAGTTAAAAAAAACAGGCACCATTCAAAGAGTTAAAAATAAAAGCTGCGATACATACTGTAGGCTTCCTACTATAATAGCTATAGAAATTAGAATGGATAAATATAAAAAATGTAAAAAGTGCTAAAAAACAAGATGCAAACATTCCCTAATTAAATGAAAAAAAATATAATTAAAAAGCTATTTTAAAAGTACTCACTTATAAAAGTATCTAGATTCTACGTTTTCAAGGAAATAAGTAAGGAAGCCGCTCCTGTCCGCTTTGTGGTATTCAGGCTGCAGTCCTCTGCGGGAGACGATCTACAAATGTGTTTATAATCTCCTCTCAACACGTTTTGCTTGCAGACCTTTCCAAGATGCAGACTCTTCAGCTGTGTTATATATGTCCAATGTTTGAAGTGACATTATATGCATTTAAACCTTTTTACATACAACAATTCAACACACCAATAAAACTATCCTTTAGTATACACAACATTCTTTTTTATGAAAATCATATAACTCTAACTCTATGTTTATCCATTTTTGGATTAAGATATTTAATTGGAACATTCATTTCATTTCTTTCCTACCCTACATAAAATCTATTCAATTAGGTTGCATATGTTTTATACCTATCAATTTGAGACCAGTTGGTTCTGTTTGATGTTTGTCTGTAAATTAAGTAGATACAGTTTGCGCTTCATATTCATCCAATAAACTATATTTTCACTCCGTGTGATGTTAGTTTAATATTGAAGGATTTCCCAAATACATTGGAGGGCAAAGTTAAACATGTACATTAACCAGATGTCACTGAATTAAAAAGGGACACCTGGCAGAAGCATGTGTAAACCTGCACTGCCCCAAGTGTTATTAATCTGTATTGCGCCTTCACTCACTTCAGTAGTCTTTCGACTTGAACATTGAAGTCAACAGCAAATCTTCGATGGACTTCATATCCACTATAAGAGGTTTTTACACTACTTGTTAACCCCCCCCCACACACACACACACATGCACACATACATACATATGAAAAGAAACAATAAATAACTGCGCACTCTGGTGGCTAATCCACGTATATGAGTGAATAATAAAAAATACATAAACAACAAATCAAAAGTGCTGGAAGAAACTCGAATGGATCCATATATATGTATAAAAAAACATGACATAAACACTATATAGTGTAGTAAGTAGATAAATGTGGAGGATATAAATACAAAGACAGATACCCTTACATTATATAGGGCATAGAATAGCCCTTTAGAAAGGATCTGTGTCCTTCTCGGATATGGACAGTATATGTAGAAGACAGAAAGCCGGAAGGTGTTTTTTCTATACATACAAATTCCCACTGCCTGTAAAAGCAGTGTGGCAGGAACAGTTCTTCTTTACTTGTGGAAAATTATACCAGTGAAAAACCCAGCAGTAAATACAAAAGAATGAGCTGCAAATGTACAGTATGTTTTAACCCCTTAGCGACAAAGCCCGTACATTTACGGGCTGCCATTAAATAGCTGCATCGCCGTGATCAGCAGCTTTGCAGCATCCACGGAAGCCTCACAAGTGAGGCTGACTGTGGATCTGGGGAGGAAAGCCCTCCCTGGAAGAAAAATGGCGCCCGGCTAAAACAGGAATCGCTTCCTAAGCATAAACTGTGTTGCTGACATGCCATATAGACATATCGAGGCATATAGCAACACACACCCCCTACCCCGATAGCCTTGTGATTGCTCCGAAGAGCAACCACAAGTGCCATCATGTAAATGACGTTGCCGTCATTCACAGGATGACATCAACAATAGAAAATGAGTTCACAGAGGCTCTATCCAGACCCTCTTGAGAACTCTCGAGCTCCTTTTGCAGGTTGAATGCAGGTACTGCATCCAACAATGCAAGGTCAATGGAGCCCAGCTCACTAATCAGGGCGATTTATGTTCTAAAATGTTCAAAAAATAATTAAAAAAAAATATGGTAACATGTAAAAATTTATACCTGAAGTACAACGTTTATGAAAAAAATGCAAAAAGGATTTACTACCATAAAGTTTGGTTGATGGGCTGGTGGTAAAATTAGTGCATGGAAAGGGTTAAAATACCAGCATTTCAAATACCTTGGGGTATCTAGTTTTTAAAAATATTAGGTTTGATGGGGTAAATTATATTGGACGGCTTCAAAGATACCCGAAATAGGATATGTGGGCAGACTTTTTGGCATGTCAAAATTCCAATTTGAAAAATACACACCTCTCAAAAAGGGCCTTTTAGTTCCCGAAAAACCTAACAAACCCATGCATGGGGATATCACTGCGCTCAGGAGATGTTGCTGAACACATATTGGGGTGTTGTTTGGCAGTGACATATACCAGGAGCGGTAAATTTATACCTGGAGTACAACGTGTGTGAAAAAAAAAAAAAATGCTACTATCATAAAGTTTGGCAAAGGCTGATGGTAGAACTAGTGCATGGAAATGGTTAAAATACCAACATTTGAAATACCTTGGAGTGTCTAGTTTTTAAAAATATATGGTGGGGTGAATTTCATTGGCCGGCTTCAAAGATACCCGAAATAGCACATGGGGCAGAATGACCAGCTTTGGGGAAAAAATGGTTTTGAAATAGCAAAACCAGTGGCGGATCTACCGGGGTCGCAGGGGTCGCGACTGCGACCGGGCCCCGGCGGCAGGGGGGCCCAAGCCAAGGGGCCGCCCGAAATCTTTTTTTTTTTTTTTTTTTTTTTTAATGAGGCAGGGGCGTCCAACATGCGGCCCGCGGGCCAAATGCGGCCTGCGAGACCTCGAGGTGCGGCCCGCGTAAGATCGGCAGCCAGGGCAACCGATCTTACACGAGCCGCACCTCAAGCCCTGCTACTTACTTGTGGGAGGGTCTTCTGGACAGCACGGAGGAAGCGGAGTTCACGTGACTTCCTACTTCCTCTGTGCTTTAGCAGAGAAGGCAGAGGGAGGCCGCGCCCCCTGCTGAAGTCTGTGAGCGGCATCGAGGGAGCTGCAGTACAGGTAAGGGGGTGGGGAGGGTGTTTGAATGAGTGTGTGTGATTGAGGGAATGAATCTGTGAATTAATGATGATATGAATAAATGAGTGTGTGTGTGTGTGTGTGAGTGATAGCATGGATGTGTAAGTGCTGGAACCTAGGCATGATGGGACTGTGATTGCTGTTAGCAATCACACTCCTATCATGCCAAGTCAGCCAGTACATGCTGAAACCTGGCCAGCTGCCCCCCTTGTGTAGTGATAATGCCAGCAGTATGGGGTCTGCACTTACAGCCACCCTGTACCAGCATGTACTGGCTGACTTGGCATGATAGGAGTGTGATTGCTAACAGCAATCACAGTCCCATAATGCCTAGGTTCCAGCATTTACTGGATGGATGTGTAAGTGCTGGAACCTAGGCATGATGGGACTGTGATTGCTGTTAGCAATCACACTCCTATCATGCCAAGTCAGCCAGTACATGCTGAAACCTGGCTAGCTGCCCCCCTTGTGTATTGATGCTGCCAGCAGTATGGGGTCTGCACATCACTTACAGCCATCCTGTACCAGCGTGTATTGGCTGACTTGGCATGATAGGAGTGTGATTGCTAACAGCAATCACAGCGAGAACAGTCCCATCATGCCTAGGTACCAGCATTTACTGGTTGCCTAGGCTAACAGCAATCACACTCCTATCATGCCAAGTCATATTGCTAATTTTGTCCAATTGTGTGTTACCTACTTTTATTAAACATGTGAGTTTGTATTATTATTTTTAAAGGTGGGGGTCATTTTCGGTTTTGGCTAAGTGAACCCTGAATGTTTTGGTCCAGAATTTTCATTTTAGTTCATCCCTAGAATAAATCTAGGGAATCCTGAATTTGTAGTCGCAAAACTTTCAAGGCCCAGAAATCAGTGAGAGGAAGAGTAAAGGTTTTGTGTCATTTTACTTTATTTTAATCTGCATATTTTATTAAAGGCCATATTTTTTGTCACAGTGAAAAATGAGTGCGGCCCGCGCACGTATACAATTCTGATGAAGTGGCCCACTGCAGAAAAAACTTGGACACCCCTGGATTATACCCTTTGTACATGCGCCCCTTTTTCTTTGATTATGATTCAATACGTAAATTGAATTTGTTGAATTAGTTGAAAAAAAATTGTTGGGTAAAAATCATGTTTTTTTTGGGGGGGTGAGGGGGTGGGGGGCCCTTAACAGATTCTCGCACCCGGGCCCTGAGGCATCTAGTTACGCCCCTGAGCAAAACGCTACTGGTAAGAAAAAAAACATAAAAACATTGGGTATTTCTAAACTCAGGACAAATAGTAGAATCTATTTAGCAGGTTTTTTCATTAGTTTTTGCAGATGAGTAAAAGTATTTTGTTTTTAAAGTGAGAAAAAGTAATTTTTTAACAAAAAACACCATATTTTATCATTTTTTTTATAGTAAATTAGATGATATGATTAAAATAATGGTATCTAAAGAAGTCCATGTTTGTCGTGAAAAAAAACAATATATAATATATGTGGGAGCACGAAACGAGAAAGAAGAAAATCACAGCTAAACAGCAACACTGAAAAATGTTAAAAGAGCCATTGTCCCACAATATGCTACGAGTAAGAAACAGTATTGTCCTTAAGGGGTTAAACATTAAGGACAAAAGCACCATTACTCCCGTAACCTTACCACCAGGGATACCTCCACTAATTGCACTTGTGCTGTGAAACCTACAGGTAAAGGCGAGGGAATGTAATCCTGGAATGAAGGGAAGAAGGACTGGCAGATACTCTCTGTATGTTCCTATGAAACTGCTCTAATATCTATAAAAAATAAAGCCTATTTTTGTGCTTTATCAATGAATTTATTTTTGCCAAATACAATCCACGTGGCTTAGAGAGTGAACTGGTTTCTTTGGGTTGATTCATATAACCCATTTTACAATATGGTATAGATATCAATATAAATGTGTCCTTGATCTTCCACCCTTAGATAACGATGCCTAGTTAAGGTATTGTGGTCTAGATGCATACTTTAAATTATCCTTATTTTGCAGGACAGTTGTACCCATATCAACAGAACAAAAAAAACAAATTATCTACCCTCAAGTCTGATTTTCATCACATTTCCTAAAATAAAGAGGATTGTTAGAACACGTTTATAGCTTTGAGGTAATCACAGACTTCACATCATAAAATATATTTTTATTGACGTTTTTTTAAGCGTGTGTTAAATTCTCAATTATTTGCACAGCTGCATTTATATAATATAAAGTCTATAAAATTCAAATATTGATTAGATTGGGGAAATTAAAATGAATACTTACTTGATTCTATAATTTGTACATTCAATTTAAGATTTAGATTTAGTGCATTAGAATTTGAAAATGATTATTATTATTAGCGTTTTGGATGCCTACATTGCTTATGTGTAGGTTATTATTATATATCAAACCAAATTCTATCTTAAAACTTCTCTATCATATTCTGTATAATACTCGTGTATTACAAATGATATGAGAGGAGCTAATTTCCATATATTACCCATGTGAATCTGCCCAGGTGGGGGCATTTCCTTGTGATGGTATAAATGGCCCGTTCTGCAGACAGGGGCTCAGTGATCTGTATCAGACCCGAGTGCAGCGATCAAGATGATGTCACACAGCTGTTTGCTGATCATATTAATCATCTGGGTTCATGGTGAGCAATTGTTTTATTAAATAAAAACAACAGAATATTAATCTTGTAAATTAATATTAAACAGAATGCAGAAAGTTCCTAATAGTTATATGAAGAAGTAGAATTAATATCATTAAATGTTTTATGTTAAATTAGTATTTATTTCCCTGTGTGCTATAATTTTATATTAATATTAAATACATATTACATTTTGTTTCTGTCCTCAGAATGCCAAGGAGAGATTGTGGTGACTCAGACTCCAGAGTCTGTATCCGTTCTTCCAGGGGACTCGGTTACCATGAGCTGTAAGACCAGTAGTAGTGTATATAGCAGCACCTATAGTGTTAATGTGTTGAGCTGGTACCAACAGAAACCAGGACAACCCCCAAAGCTCCTGATCTATGATGCCAGCAGCAGATACACCGGGACCCCAGAGCGGTTCAGCGGCAGCGGGTCGGGAACTGATTTCACTTTAACCATCAGCGGAGCGCAAGCAGAAGATGCAGCAGATTATTACTGTCAGCAGGGTTACAGCTACCCTCTCACAGTGATACAGAGCCATACAAAAACCTTCCTCTTTTTCACTAAGTCTGCAGCATTTATATGAAGAAGTAGAATTCATATAATTAATTACTTTACGTTACATTAATATTTATTTCCCTGTGTTATATAATTTTATATTAATATTAAATACATATTATATTTTGTTTCTGTCCTCAGAATGCCAAGGAGAGATTGTAGTGACTCAGACTCCAGAATCTTTGTCTGTTCTTCCAGGCGACCCGATTACCATCAGCTGTAAGACCGTTATATATTTCTAAAAGAAGACCTCTTGAATATTTCCGACATGACACTTACTTTCTTACATCGCTCACAAAATCCTGCAAGGCTAGACAATTTTTGTTCCCCCCACCCCTTCTTTTAGTGGCATGATTGAAGATGGATGCTGTTCCCCAGCCAACATGGAACAAGAAAGAAAATTAAAAGAAATAATATCCCATGTCTCTCCAGCACATACATAGCACATATGTGTAGTTATTATAATTACCTTTTATTAACTAAGTGCCAGCAAATTACACAGCGCTGTTCAACTTAAATGGGGCGATTAACACATTCGTAAGAAATATACATTAACGCATACAGATCAGGAGTGGAGAACCTGGCCCGTGAGCTGCCATCTAGCCTTTTTTACTTTTACACAAGTTCCTGGCAGGAATGGTGGGCGTTTGGATGCATCCCAACTGTCTCTCTTTGTGGTGAACAGTCCTGATTTTCTTTACTCTATGCGGCTGCCCACCAAGCTACATCCCCTGCCCCACTTTTCAGAAAGAGGTAGAGCTCAGTTGGACCACAATCTGATGGTTCTAATATCATCTTAGGACACTGGAGAATGCATAAAGCACATGTGCAGAATTTTGTGCATGCGCAGTAGTGCTTAACGTTTAAGCTCCTCCCCTGGTATTCTGATTCGATAGAGGTTGGGAGGTATTTCATTGTGCATGCACATGCACGGTATCGCTTATCTTCAAACATCTGTTTGGGAGGTACGCTATATTTAAAGTTTCCCCAAAACATGCCCAATCTATGCATCCTCTCTGGGGAAGTTGCTGAACATAAACTGATGTTTTCATCTGCAGTTGCACATATGCTGAGCAAAAAATCAAAAGTAACATTGTAACGTATCCCTAAAAAATACAAAAAAATAAAGCTCCTACAAACTTTGGCCAACGACAGTAATGACATTGCTGCCTGAAAAGTGTCAGAATGACCCTGGTTGATTACTTTGGGTTATCTTCTATTTATATTCTATTCTATTCTTATATGGGGTTTATAGAATTGAGGGGCTACTAAACTGTATCAAATAGGAAATGGACCCAGCAAACCAATTTCTAAAAATCTAATACAATATTCGCACAACTCTGGCTCCCCTTGCAGGTGGAATACAGGTACTGCATTCAACCATGCAAGTCAATGGAGCCCAGATTTCTAATCACAATCTGATCAGTAAAATATTTTAAAAAATAATGTAAAAAAATTGAAAAAAAAAAAATAGCTAAAAAAAATTTAGTAAAATTAAAAAATAATTATGCAGTGATATCCCCATCAGGAGAACCATCCAGTTCCAGCAAAATGTAAAAACATCCAAAAATAATAAAAATAAAGAAAATTAAAACCAAAGTTTATTATTACAATCTAGTGCTAAAATTAGCGCTGTATCTTCCAAAAATTTTTGAGCTGAAGAGAGTTAAAATAAAAACATTTCAAATACCCAAGGGGTGTCTATTTTTAAGTAGTCGGGTTCAAAGATAGCATACGCAGAAAGAAAGAAAGAAAGAAAGGTTGGAACGCAGCACCCAGTAGCGAAATGGTGCACGGGCCAGGGCACCACCAAGTCCCTATATAAATCCAAAATAAAGAAGCAGAGGCTCAGCACCCACATGATAAGGTGAGTTTATATCATACAGCCTGCGTGAAATAAACTCACCTTATCATTTGGGTGCTGAGCCTCTGCTTCTTTATTTTGGGTTCAAAGATGGGGCATAGGCACAGACTGACCAAAATGGAAAAAAAAAAAGCGCACCTCCCAAGTGTGGCTTTGGGGATTAGTGCATTGAAAGGGTTCAAATACCAGCATTTTAAATACCTTGGGGTGTCTAGTTTTCAAAAATATATGGTTTGATGGGGTAAATTGCATTGGCCGGCTTCAAAGATACCCAAAATTTCACATGGGGCAGAACTAGCAGATTTTTTTGGGGGGGGGGAAGACATAAAAACAGTAAGTATTTCTGAACTCAGGACAAATAGTAGAATCTATTTAGCAGGATTTTTATTAGCTTTTTTAGATGAGTAAAAGAGTTTTTTTTGTAAAAAAAAAAGTTTTTTAATGGGAAATTAGATGATATAATCAAAATAGTATCTGAAGAAAGTCCTTCTTGTGAAAAAAAACAATATATAACTTGTGTTTACACTAAATGGAACAAGAGAAAATTACAGCTAAACACGAGCACCGCAAAATTGTTAAAACAGCCTTTGTCACGAAGGGTACAAAAAATAAAAAGCAACCTGGTCCTTAAGGGGTTAAACACCTATTGTTAGTTTTAGGAAGAAAAATATATTTTTTAAAAAACTTTTAAATCGCTCGTACTTTATTTATCCCTCAGAAGGGCTTCCTCAGGAGGCGAAATAAAAGACTCTTTAGAGGACCTGAACCTTACACAGGAGCTGGCGAATATTCATGAAATACAAAGATTTTTTTTCCTCACGAAGACGAACACAAAGAGTTGGCCGGCGCCCAAGTCGTCTTTCGATTATTGGGCCACTTTTCGCTGTCTGAACCATGGCTTAATCATACATGTGGTATATCCATCTGCTACCACTAGTGGCCACCTTCCTCCCTCTGGAGTGCCCAGAACCCAATTACCAGGTACAGCTGAGCCTTATTACCTGAGTGGAGTCCTGCCTTTAAAGACCTGCCCTTCAGTCAGGGCCTTGGCATTAACGTTGGAAGACTGCTTTGCTCTGGGCCCATACCTGACCCTGTATTGTTCCTGCTGTCTGCCTCTGCCAGCGGGTTTCCCTGCCGTCCGCATCTGCCTCGGCTCCCCTGTCTCTGCCTCGGCCCCCTTCTATTCTGGTTTTTCCAGTCCTGCTAATCCGTCTGTGTACCTGTCTGTACCTACCTACCCATCAAGATGCATAAAGGGGTACAGACAAACTCCCTAGCCCTGCACATGGGCTCCTACGCGACCTGCTCGCCCGGGTCCTGACAATTATGCTTATTTTGCTGGACATCAATATATTTTCACACTGTTAATTTCCAGGACTGTTGCCCTATTTCAATAGAATAATAAAACCAACTAGCTACCCTCAAGTATGATTTTCATCTCCTTATCTAAAATAAAGAGGATTGTTAGAACATGTTTACAGCTCTGAGGTAATCACAGACTTCACATCATTAAATTTATTTTTATTGACGGTTTTGTAAGCGTGTGTTAAATTCTCAATTATTTGCACAGCTGCGTTTATGTAATATAAAGTATATAAAATATTGTTTAGATTGGGGAAATTAAAATGAATACTTACTTCATTCTGTGTATAAACTTATAGTCCACATATCCCAATCAGTACATTCAATTTAAGATTTAGATTTAGTTTAGTGCATTAGAATTTGAGAATTCCAGTCTGATGATAATGATGATGATTATTAGCCTTTTGGGTGCCTACATTCCTTATGTGTAACTTATTCTTGTAACGCACACATACGTTTAACCTTCTCTATCATACTCTGTATAATACTCGTGTATTACAAATGATATGAGAGGAGCTAATTTCCATATATCACCCATGTGAATCTGCCCAGGTGGGGGCATTTCCTTGTGATGGTATAAATGGCCCGTTCTGCAGACAGGGGCTCAGTGATCTGTATCAGACCCGAGTGCAGCGATCAAGATGATGTCACACAGCTGTTTGCTGATCATATTAATCATTTGCATGCAGGGTAAACAATTGTTTTATTAATTAAACACAACTGGATATTATTTCTTGTAAATTAATACTAAATTGAATGCAGAAAGTTCCTAATAGTTTTATGGAGAAGTAGAATTAATATCATTAATTGTTTTATGTTAAATTAATGTTTATATCCCTGTGTGCTATAATTTTGAAAATGTTATATTTTGTTTCTGTCCTCAGAATGCCAAGGAGAGATTGTGGTGACTCAGACTCCAGAGTCTGTGTCGGTTCTTCCAGGGGACTCTGTTACCATCAGCTGTAAGACCAGTAGTAGTGTATATTATAGTGGTGCTGATAGGTTGAGCTGGTACCAACAGAAACCAGGACAACCCCCAAAGCCCCTGATCTATTATGCCAGCAGCAGATACACCGGGACCCCAGAGCGGTTCAGCGGCAGCGGGTCGGGAACTGATTTCACTTTTACCATCAGCGGAGCGCAAGCAGAAGATGCAGCAGATTATTACTGTCAGCAGTATCGCAGCTACCCTCTCACAGTGATACAGAGCCGTACAAAAACCTTCCTCTTTTTCACCAAATCTGCAGCATCAGATATGATCTGTTTAGCTGCTACGTGGAGTATTTATACAGCTAAAGACAAGGATTTGCCTACAGCGTGTAAATATGTGCATTAACTTTATGTTTTGGTCTCTTCTTCATTATATTTATATAAAACTCCAAATATTTCAGAAAGTTGCACAATGCATTGAAAAGAAATCCCCAGTGAATCAGTGTTTGGATGTATTGAGCGCTTTCCAGGATAAGGTATAATAAAAGAGAAAAGGGATAATAAGGGCTCCAATGTAATAAGTACAGGAGTCCACAAACATTTGGTCGGGATGCAGTAGGTATGAATATATTGGGAAAGGAACTCCATGCCCTGTAAACCTTGCAGACTAAGTATGGTTAGTTCTTAAAGAAAGCAAAATGATGTTTATTAGATGTTTAATCCTCACACATTAGAGTCTGTGAAATCTCCCCATTGGTTTTCTAGCCCAGGGCTGAACTGGGGATTAAATCAGGTTCTGGCCCTTTAAGGCCGGTGGCTGATGAATGACATACATTTGGCGCACACAGCGCTCTTTCACTCTCATAGTGTGAGATAAAGATGGCGGCTGGATCTGCTGTGTCAGCATATCTTAAGGTGAGTGAATGGGGCGTATTTATTAACCTGTGAGTGGGCTGCATGTTGTAAATGTGAATTACAACAAAGGTCCAACTCACAAAAAACCCCATTGATTTGTGAGGTAACCTGTGTGCCCCCCCATACACAAACATCATTAAACTAAAGAAAATTAAACAGTGACCTTTATTAAACATAAGAAATGGGGCAATGCTGGTCTTTTCCTCTTCCCCCACCCCCTGCACAGAACCATTATATTTTACCACAGATAAGAACCATTGGGTCATCTAGTCTGTCCAATCTTTCAACGTTAAAGACTGAAACCTTAATCAGTCCTTAATCTTGCCTTACATTCAGGATAGCTCCATGATTGCCAGATGCATTTTAAAATGTCCTCACTGTATTAGCCTTTGCCACTTCTGCTGGGAGTCTGTTCCATTTATCAACCACCTCTCAGTAAATTATACATTACATCTAAGCCTTTCTAGTTTTAGATTATGGCCTTTTGTTCCAACAATTATCCACCCTTCAAGTATACTTCCTTACTGTACTTTTTGGAATGGTGGAGTAATTAAATCAACTTTTGGAGAACAGAGCCTAGGTATAGCTGCCATCCCCCATACTTAAAATGTGCTACATGATGAATGTCATGCCGGTGCTCCGTCATATAAGCCCGGCGGAAGTGCCGGCAGCAGCAGAGGATGTCTGCGTGGATCGTGCAGCCGTCCAACGTCTCCAGAGAGGAGGATCCAGGTCCCCTAAAGCGCTGCGAGGGATCTTCCTCTCTGGCAGGCGGTGAACATCTGCATGATGCACTCAGACAACCATATATATAGTTATATGAAGAAGTAGAATTAATATCATTAATTGTTTTATGTTAAATGAATATTTATTTCCCTGCGTGCTATAATTTTATATTAATATTAAATACATATCATGTTTTGTTTCTGTCCTCAGAATGCCAAGTAGAGATTGTGGTGACTCAGACTCCAGAGTCTGTGTCTGTTCTTCCAGGCGACCCGGTGACCATCAGCTGTAAGACCGTTATATATTTCTAAAAGAAAACCCCTTGAATATTTCCGACATGACACTTACCTTCTTACATCGCTCACAAAATCTTGCAAGAATAGACAATTTTTGTTTCCCCCCCCTTTCTTTTTGTGGCATAATTGAGGATGGATGCTGTTCCCCAGCCAACATGGAACAAGATAGAAAATTTAAATAAATAATATCCCATGTCTGTCAAGCACATACATAGCACATATGTGTAGTTATTATAATTACCTTTTATTTTCTAAGAGGCAACAAATTACACAGCACTGTCAAACTTCAATGGGGTGATTAACACATATGTAAGAAATATACATTAACACATACAGATCAGGAGCGGAGAACCCTGCCCGTGAGCTGCCATCTAGCCTTTTTATATTTTTACACAAGTTCCTGGCAGGAATGGTGGACGTTTGTATGCATCCCAACTGTCTCTCTTTGAGGAGAACAGTCCTGATTTTCTTTACTCTAT
Source organism: Spea hammondii (assembly GCA_029215755.1). Classification (NCBI taxonomy): domain Eukaryota; kingdom Metazoa; phylum Chordata; class Amphibia; order Anura; family Pelobatidae; genus Spea; species Spea hammondii. The sequence goes on from JARDYJ010000001.1 coordinate 8,627,513, forward strand.
GCTGCTCCCCCGCCAAGCTACACCTCTGACCCACTTTCCAGACAGAGGTAGAGCTCAGCTGGACTGCAATCTGATGGTTCTAATTTCATCCTAGGACACTGGAGAATGCATAAAGCACATGTGCAAAATTTTGTGAATGCGCAGTACCGCTTACCTATTAAGCTCCTCCACCAGTATTCTGATACGCCAAGGGTAGCGCTTGGGAGGTATTATGTTGTGGGGATGCATGGTAGCGCTTATGTCCAAGCCTCTGCCCCCCACGTCCCTATTTGCTGTGGTAGAGATTGGGAGGTACGCTATATTTAGGAAACATGCCCAATCTATGCATCAGCTCAGGTGAAGTTGGTGAACATAAACTGATTTTTTCATCTGCAGTTGCACATATGCTAAGCAAACAAACAAATGCAACATTGCAACGTATGCCTAAAAAATACAAAAAATAAAGTTCCTACAAACTTTGGCCGACGACAGTGATGACATTGCTGCCTGGAAAGTAGAATGACCCTGGTTGATTACTTTGCGTTATCTTCTATTCATAAATATATGCTTTTATGGGGTTCATACAATTGGAGGGGCTGCTAAACTGTATCAAATAGGAAATGGACCCAGCAAACCAATTTCTAAAAATATAATGCAATATTCGCACAACTCTGGCTCCCCTTGCAGGTTGAATACAGGTACTGCATTCAACCATGCAAATCAATGGAGCACAGCTTTCTAATCAGAATCTGATTAGTAAAATATTTGAAAAAATAATTTCAAAAGAATGTAGTAAAATTTAAAAATAAATACGCAGTGATGTCAACATCAGGAGAACCATCCAGTTCCAGCAAAATCTAGTCTAGTTTTCAAAAATATATGGTTTGATGGGGTAAATTGCATTCGCCAGCTTCAAAGATACCCGAAATTGCACATAGCGCCAGAATTACCAGATGTTTGGGGGGAAAAAAACATAAAAACATTGAGTATTTCTAATCTCAGGACAAACAGTAGAATCTATTTAGCAGGTTTTTTTATTAGCTTATTTAGATGAGTAAACAAGTTTTCAAATAAAAGTGGTTTTTTTAATAGGAAATGAGATGATCTAATCAAAACACTATCTGAAGAAAAAAACAATATTTAACTTGTGTTTACATTAAATGGGAGAGGAGAAAGCACGTGCACTGCAAAAGCATTAAAACAGCCTTGGTCACGAAGGGTACAAAAAATAAAAAGCAACCTGGCCCTTAAGGGGTTTAATACCTCTTGTTAGTTTTAGGAAGAAAAATATATTTCTCATGAAAAAGTACTTTAGTGGCCGTATTAATAGGACTCATTCATAAAAAATTACAATCAATGCTGCTTTTCATAATAAAGAGGATTGTTGGAACACGTATGGATCTCTGGACCGAACACAAGCTTTGGTTATGTCACATCACAATCTGAATCTCATGTGTGTTTATATAATAAATATTTATAGCATTATTCTGCTAGAAAATAAACTCTTTTAATATACTGAACATCTCATTCATACGCGTTATAACACTACTATACTTGAAATGATATGAGAGGAGATAATTTCCATATATCCCCCATGTGAATCTGCCCAGGTGGGGGCATTTCCTTGTGATGGTATAAATGGCCCGTTCTGCAGACAGGGGCTCAGTGATCTGTATCAGACCCGAGTGCAGCGATCAAGATGATGTCACACAGCTGTTTGCTGATCATATTAACCATCTGGGTTCATGGTGAGGATGAAGCTATCCTTTATTTTAAAACAGAAGAGTTATGCTTAATATAATCACGTCCGACTTTTAAACAAAATATTAAATATTCTTTTATCATAAAGCTGAAAGACAGCAGCAAAATGTTTTTGTTATAGTTTTTCTAAATATTTTTGTTAACATGTTTAATTCTGCATTATTATTTTGTACCTAATGTTAAGTTTATGTATTTCCTCCCAATCCTCAGGATCCCGTGGACAGATTGTGATGTCTCAGACTCCAGACTCTGTCTCTGTGTCACCAGGAGAACGCGTCACCATGACATGTAAAGCCAGTAGTAATGTTAACAGCTATGTAGCCTGGTACCAACAGAAACCAGGACAACCCCCAAAGCTCCTGATCTATGATGCCAGCAGCAGACACACCGGGACCCCAGAGCGGTTCAGCGGCAGCGGGTCGGGAACTGATTTCACTTTTACCATCAGCGGAGCGCAAGCAGAAGATGCAGCAGATTATTACTGTCAGCAGGGTTACACCCCTCTCACAGTGATACAGAGCCGTACAAAAACCTTCCTCTTTTTCACCAAATCTGCAGCATCAGATATGATCTGTTTAGCTGCTACGTGGAGTATTTATATAGCTAAAGACAAGAATATGCTACAGCATGTAAATATGTGCATTAACTTTATGTTTTGGTTTCTTCTTGATTATAATTATATAAAACTCCAAATATTTTAGAAAGTTGAACTATGTATCGAAATGAAATCCCAAGTGAATCAGAACAAGGAAAGAGGCAAATTCATACAATCCTGTATTAGTATCATACAATTAGTTTTCTAGCCCAGGGCTGAACTGGGGATTAAATCAGGTTCTGGCCCTTTAAGGCCGGTGGCTGATGAATGACATACATTTGGCGCACGCAGCGCTCTTTCACTCTCAAAGTGTGAGATAAAGATGTGTCAGCGGATCTTAAGGTGAGTGAATGGGGCGTGTTTATTAACCTGTCAGTGGGCTGCATGTTGTAAATGTGAATTATAACAAAGTTCCAACCCATTGAGTTGTGAGGTGACTTGTGAGTACCCCATTCACAAACATCATTAAACTAAATAAAATTAAACAGTGACCTTTATTAAAAATAAGAAATGGGGCAACGCTTGTCTTTTCGTCTTCCCCCACCCCCTGCACAGAACCATCATATTTTACCACAGATAAGAACCATTGGGTTGTCTAGTCTGTCCAATTTTCCACTTTTGAAGGCTGAAACCTTATTCAGTCCTTAATCTTGCCTTAGATTCAGGATAACCCCATGACTGCCAAATGCATTTTAAAATTTTCTCACTGTATTAGCTTTTACCACTTCTGCTGGGAGTCTGTTCCATTAACCTACCACCTCTCAAGAAAGTATACATTACACCTAAGCCTCTGATCTTTTAGTTTTAGATTATGGTCTCTTGTTCCAACATTTATCCTCCCTTCAAGTATAATTTTTCTTCTGTACTTTTTTGGGATTGTGGGGTATAATTGGGCTCATTATAGAGCCCAATTATAACCCCCATATCCCTCATATTTAAAATGCCCTACATGATGAATGTACCCCACGCTATTCCTATCCCTCACCCTTATCTCGCTCAAATGGGGTGAGAGGCATCACATTTAAAAAAAAAAAAAATTTTAGAAAGGTACTGACCCCGTCCCACTCTTCTCTTTATCCACCTCTTCCCTGTGGGATTTAGAATGTTTTGTTACACAAATACATAAATAAAACAACCTCACCCACCCTCCCCACCTCTACGTCTCCCAGGCAGGGCGGCTGAAATCCACCCAAGTGATCTTCGGTGTTACAGAACCACCAGATGTCACTGTGGGATTTCTCATTGTCTCTTATGAGACAGCCTGATCAAACATCTGCACGTCTGAAAACCTCTGTGCGATCGTTTCCACTTTCTCTCAGTATCATCAGGCAGTATGTTTTTATTATTTTACAAAATCAGCACTGGTATTTTGGTGGATTTCACTAAATATTGCAATCCCTTCAGTGATAGACCAAAAAAAACCCAAAAAACATGTTATATTGCCATCTCCCGTCTGTTATGAACCTATTACTCACGCGCTCCTGGTATTCAGCGAAGAGTGGACACATCGTAGCGTCTCCTCCCCTGCTCGCTGACACAGAAGCGAGCAGGGTTTCCGTGGCAATGCGCCCCCCTCCGTCGGCAGGGAGAGGAACGCGTACAGAGGTTGCCATAGAGACGCGTCTCCTCCCCTGTGCCGACAGACGGAGAGCGGCAGAGGAGACGTGTAAATGTGTTGCTATGGCAACGCATCTCTTCCGGTGACGCCGCTTTGGCGCCAAATTCAAAGGTACTGATCTTACAGTAACCTTTGCTCAGGTATCAGCTGGACTGCACCTTATACCCAAGCGTTGTGTGCTATTCTTGACTACCTGTGTACCAGACCCTCTTCAGTAATTTCAACGGGCTGCAGTGGTCAGTACGCTAAAAATGGTGGATCAGCAACAGGGTCATGGACGGCCAAGATACCACGGCATACCTTCAGAGGTCTAGTGGAGTCCATGCCTCAACAGGTATATAAGGAATAACACCACCTTTCCAAGGCAAGTATAAACTGTTATTCTATCCACTAGGGAAATCTCAATTGAAGCAATAGGAGAAACGGTATGTCACTTTATAAAGTGCAAGCATGTTACTGAGTTTATCATAGCTTTGTTCATTATCTTGAAGGTTCACAAACGGAGCATGTTCACATGTGTCCCTGGATCTTTATGTAGATATTTCAGAAGGTTTCTGGACATCCCTTTCCAAAATTGTATGTAATCTTCAAAAAAGGATATATAAACTAGCAGGTCTCCACAAGAAGTATAACACTTTAAAGGTTTATTGTATCCAGAGCCGGCCTTAGGTGTTCTGGCGCCCTGTGCGAACTACCCCCCCTCTGCCCCTTCAAACTACCCCCCCCTCTGCCCCTTCAAACTACCCCCCCCTCTGCCCCTTCAAACTACCCCCCCTCTGCCCCTTCAAACTACCCCCCTCTTTATTTACTTTATTTAACATGGAGGATTTTAAATAAAGTAAAAAAAACAACAACAAAAAAAACCGATGTTTTAATCTAGGTCCAGAGGGGGCGGCAGCGGACCCCGCGGCGGTGGCGGCGGCGGCGGCGGCCCCTGCGTCGTCATCGGCGGACCCTGCGTCGTCGTCGGGCGGCGGCGGCCCCGGAGGCGGCGCCCCTTGGAGTGTGGCGCCCTGTGCGGTCGCACACGTCGTACACCCCAAAGGCCCTGATTGTATCCATTGAAAAGTTCCTGAAAATCATCCACAAACAAACATGGCCATGGCCCGCCAATAATCCCAATCGCTAAATATAAACGCATAAGGGTTCACGAACAGATCCATTACTCTCCGCTATAGGGTGACCTGGAGGAGGAATCCTTTGTGTAGGAACCGTATAAAAAGACAGGTACTATACTGTAGGTATACTGTATTAGTAGGAAGATGTCTAACGGTTTCTTCTGTAATAATACCCCTATTTAAAGCCATTTCTAATAAACAAACAGATATTTTTTAGTTCATTTTTTTGTTTTTTATTTTTATTTATGCGGATGCCGAAAACAAATGTAATTTTGTATACTATTTCGATCCTTTGAAGTGCCTGCTAATCTTTTGATCACATGTGACTGCAATTGTTGCTTATTAACCACTAAAAGGCTACCATAATTGCTACACTATACATTTTTTTTTTTTCGCTTTCTGTTTTTGTATTAACTATTCGGAGGAGAATTTTAGATTGTCAAGGTTGTGACAGGTTAATAAAGATGGCTTTTTTTGTTATATTTTTGTTATATATATTTTGTGTCACTTTAGCACATGAACCATGAACATGAACTTTTTTTGTTTACAGAATCTACTTTTGCTTTAATGTGATCAGTGGGATTCACTTCTAATTTGCAAAAATAGTCCATTAAATGTCTCTCGCATTCTGAAACATAATCTTTGATGGTTAAGAGGATGAGCCCCCCTTATCTGCTGCCTTAAAAGTCAATCAGTTGTTTAGGCACAGTCTCTCAAGAGCGTGTCTTGTGTTGTAAGATAACAATATTATGTGGGGCATTGTTCCTGTTTAGTCAGATCATTAAATTGCTTACTGCTGTCTTTTTTATCAATCTTGATGTTAGCTTGATGTCAGGGGCGTAACTAGACGCCTCAGGGCCCGGGTGCGAGAATCTGTTAAGGGCCCCCCCCACCCCCTCACCCCCCCCAAAAAAACATGATTTTTACCCAACAATTATTTTTCAACTAATTCAACAAATTAAATTTACATATTGAATCATATCTGTAAAAAAATCAAAGAAAAAGGGGCGCATGTACAAAGGGCATAATCCAGGGGTGTCCAAGTTTTTTCTGCAGTGGGCCACTTCATCAGAATTGTATGCGTGCGCGGGCCGCACTCATTTTTCACTGTGACAAAAAATATGGCCTTTAATAAAATATGCAGATTAAAATAAAGTAAAATGACACAAAACCTTTACTCTTCCTCTCACTGATTTCTGGGCCTTGAAAGTTTTGCGACTACAAATTCAGGATTCCCTAGATTTATTCTAGGGATGAACTAAAATGAAAATTCTGGACCAAAACATTCAGGGTTCACTTAGCCAAAACCGAAAATGACCCCCACCTTTAAAAATAATAATAAAAACTCACATGTTTAATAAAAGTAGGTAACACACAATTGGACAAAATTAGCAATATGACTTGGCATGATAGGAGTGTGATTGCTAACAGCAATCACACTCCTATCATACCCAGGCAACCAGTAAATGCTGGTACCTAGGCATGATGGGACTGTGCTCGCTGTGATTGCTGTTAGCAATCACACTCCTATCATGCCAAGTCAGCCAATACACGCTGGTACAGGATGGCTGTAAGTGATGTGCAGACCCCATACTGCTGGCAGCATCAATACACAAGGGGGGCAGCTAGCCAGGTTTCAGCATGTACTGGCTGACTTGGCATGATAGGAGTGTGATTGCTAACAGCAATCACAGTCCCATCATGCCTAGGTTCCAGCACTTACACATCCATGCTATCACACACACACACACACACTCATTTATTCATATAATCATTAATTCACAGATTCATTCCCTCAATCACACACACTCATTCAAACACCCTCCCCACCCCCTTACCTGCACTGCATCTCCCTTCGATGCCGCTCACAGACTTCAGCAGGGGGCGCGGCCTCCCTCTGCCTTCTCTGCTAAAGCACAGAGGAAGTAGGAAGTCACGTGAACTCCGCTTCCTCTGTGCTGTCCAGAAGACCCTCCCACAAGTAAGTAGCAGGGCTTGAGGTGCGGCTCGTGTAAGATCGGTTGCCCTGGCTGCCGATCTTACGCGGGCCGCACCTCGAGGTCTCGCGGGCCGCATGTTGGACGCCCCTGCCTTATTTAAAAAAACGTAAAAAAGATTTCGGGCGGCCCCTTGGCTTGGGCCCCCCTGCCGCCGGGGCCCGGTCGCTGTCGCGACCCCTGCGACCCCGGTAGATCCGCCACTGCTTGATGTTATAGCTTCATGTGAACGTTCTCAGCCACAGGACATTTAACAGAATTGCCCAAGCTTTTCTGAGAGGAAACAAGGCCACCAGGAGTAGCATTCACAACTGATAGGTTCTGTGAATGCCTTTTATCCAAAGTTGGTGTAATTTGTAAGGATTTCAGATAAACATGCTTGGAGTTGAAGGATTGATTGACTGATCAGCTTGATATATAACTGTTTTTTATCTACTGAGGAGCAAGGAGGTATCTGATGGAGAGAAAGGAAGGGTAGATGATGAGAAGAAAGACGGGTAGATGATAGGGAGAAAGTGGTGCTGTAAGCTGTGAGCCAGTATGTGTATATGTTTGTATATGGGCAGTGTATATGTGTGTATGGGCAGGTGTGTGTAAGTGCAGTGTTTATGTATGTATATGGGCAGTGTATATGTATGTAAATGGGCACATGTGTGTAAGGGCAGAGCATATGCGTGTATATGGCAGTGTATGTGTATATGTATGTCTATAGACAGCCGTGTGTAAGGGCAGTGTAAATAAAATAACCTCTGTAGAAATATATTGGGGGTGGTATCACAATTTTCAATTCTTGCCTACGGAGCAAAAGGAGCTAGTTACGACTCTGCTGATAATGCCCACACAACAGCATACTTAAGAACTTCAGATATCAGGATACATATGGAACTTAGTAAACCCTACATCTTGAAACACTGGCTTCCTCCTCCATTGACATTAAAAACATTGCTCAAACCTTGTTTATATCTTTAATTGATTTATTTAATTCCAAATTCACAGATCTCAATTCCTAAATATACAGATAACACAATTAAACCAATATCAAATCTAGATATATTTAATCAAAGCATAGTAGTGGCACTGACAGCATGTTTGGTTATATTATATTTACCACTTAGGATGCAGGTAGGAATTATTCATTCAGCACTGATTAATTCTACAATATACTTCAAAGCATAGATAAAATAATTTCTTAAAGATAGCCATAGCATGCATCTTTTGCTTTTCTTAATGTGATTGTTGTGGAAATATTTTGTATTTTTTTTCAGATAGTTACTTAAAATCTGTAATCAGTGGAGTCTCCTCCATAGGAGCACATGCGCATGTGAACCTCCAAACGCAAAAGGAAAAATGTTTTGCAAAATTAATCAAAAATCCTTTTTAATCTAACTTAGATTAAAATGGATTTTTGATGAATTTTGCAATTTTTTTTTCCCTTTGCACTTTGGGGTTTACATGCCATGAAGCCTCCTGTCCCCTCCTGTCGCACAAGCGATAGGAAGAGACCCTATTTGGCTCAATTGCTGCCGTGCTTGCTAAAGCACCGGCTGAGCTGCCCATTTGAATCTTGTTCGCACAGTAAAAGCTGTGCGATTGGCGGAGGAGCTCCCAGCCGTCAGCTCCCAGCCAACAAACTGCCCGCCCAGCCCGGAGTCTCCCCGCCCTCCCCAGTGTCTGACTGCAATCCCTGCAGTCACTCTAACGATTGGCCCCGCCCCGTTCCTGATAGATTAGTTGCTGAGCAGTGTGGACGGTAACTGTGAGTATAAAATTAATATTCGGGCTGCTGAAAGGGGCAGTTATGGTTGATGGGGTGTTTAGGGTTAATTTAGGGTCAGTTATGGTTAATGAGGTCTTTTGGGCTAATTTAGGGGGCACTTATGGTTGATGGGGTCTTTAGGGTTAATTTAGGAGCAGTTACGGTTCATGGAGTCTTTAGGGTTAATTTAGGGAAATGTATTTTAACCTGTACATTAAGTAGTGAATGTACAGTTAATTTTCAAAATGTATATATTGTGAACCCCCATTGGAATTACCCACCAGCCGCCACTGCCTGTAGTAAAAATATCCAGCAGCATATTCTTGCCTAGGCTGACAATTTGTTATATTCTGTTCTACTTAGCAGAGCACTGGGATACCATGTCTTAGCTGTGTCCAGAAGACGCATGGCGTCACAAAATGCTCAACTTTAGAGCAAATGGGGAAAAGAATCATGTAAGTCACAGAATCAGTTAGTTGAGGTGGCAGTCCCCATGGTACACATATAAGGTAGCTGTTTAAATACATTTATACTGCTTATTTTTATTTTGTAAGTGACATTATAGAAGTTTATGTAGTGTATGTAACTATAAAATGATTTGAGAAAAAGACAGATCCACCTGTAGCAGATTTGCTTTAACATACTTGACTTACTTCTGTTTAAGTGCTGTGATAAAGGCAACTTTTTCATGATCTATGACATCATAAGAAGCTTTCCTAGTTTGGGTTTCATATGTTTCAATAATATATCCCTCATTTTTTATAGCAGATTTCAGAAATTCTTCATCGAATGTTAAGATATTATATTTGTGCTCCCCAATCATGAAATGTTTAACATTGATATCTGTAACCAATACCAGACGGCCGCCTGGTTTTAGTAAAGAGGAGATTTTTCTAAGATTGCTGATATAAGCATCTTTATCTATGCTTATGACATCCAGGATCCACATACAAATGAGACAGTCTGCTTTCGGTAGCATTATTGGGTCGGTGGGGTTGTCCTTACTAAAATCACACTTCAGAATGCGTTTAATTTTTCCTCTTAATAATTCTTCTTTTTCCTTCCACCCACCACTGGAAAAACAAAAATTAGAAAGTTTTCATTCAACTTAAAGGAAACATAATCATGTATTCTGATTCTGTATTTTTTTGTTAATATAAAAAATAAATAACTAAAACACTTTATATTTCCAAAAAATGTTGGCCAAGACATGAGTCTTCCAGAAATATATACTTTGATGAATTAATTTAATTTGTTTGGCGACTTTTTTATTGTGTAATTTATCTAATTTATCACATACACCTTTTGAAAAAGACAGTTTATTAGTAATTCACAGGTAAGCGCTGCAGGGAATTCTCCTTCCTGGCAGCCGGGGAAGGTATGCGCGAGTCGCGTAGACAACCTCCGCTGCTGCCCGTACTTTCTCGGGCGCTCGGTGATAGAAGCCCCGGCGGAAGTGGCGGCAGCAGCGGAGGTGACCAGACAGGAGGATCCGGGTCCCCTGCAGCGCTGCGGGGGATCTGGATCTTAGTCTCATAGTCAGACCTCTATTTGAGGTCTGATTAGAAGATGACCCCGATTGTAAGACTTTGCTCTGAAAAAACCTTGTCTTATAATCAAGCAAATAGGGTACTTTATCTGTTGAGTAGGAAAACACTCTAGATAAAGTATCTTTAATATATATTTAAATGAAGCAACCATATGCAATTTGTTTCATAAGGTAAAATATGAAAATATGCAATTCTGGGATATTTCTGATACTTATGTTTTCATATCTCACTCCTTGATGTAAAATGTATTTCACATAGCATAGCAAAGTTTTCACCTATAGAAGCGACACCTCAGTTTATGAAACTAAAATGACAATTTTTCTGTGTTTGTTCAATAAAATCTTTTTAACCATAGAAAAAATCTTGAGAATAAAGTATACATGCTCCCCACCTTTTTCCTTCCGGATCCATTATATATGTCGAGGCATGAGACCAATCAAAAGCTTCTTCGTGGTTGTTTATCCATTTTTCCATTTCCGAAATACAAAGGTCGTTTAAGTCTAATAGAGTAATTTCTTTGAAGAACTCACAAACTGTGATGAGCTGATACATAGCTGGACCAATACTGATATCTACCAACATTTCCCCTTTAATATGACCTGCGATAGAAGTAATCATCAAATTATTTAATAAATGTCCTACACAGGGCTTTTCAATATTATGTGGGTAAATGAAATACATATGCATTAACCTGCTTATATTATCTCTAGCGATAAGGGTTAATCTTCATTATAATCAGTTCCACTTACATAACTGAGGATTGTTTAGTAGCTGGATATTTACAAGACCATATTATAGTGGAGAAACACAAGAAAATCACAGGTTTCATGAAAAAAAGGTATTTTAGAGTAAACCATTTACTGCAACACCAACATTTAGTAGTTAACCAATTAACCATAGTTAACCAATTCTAAGGAAATGTATTAAATATCTAAGATGAGAGGAAAGAACATCAAAGATAATTTGGCAAATATTGGTCAATTTGGGGAAAAAAAATACCTAAGACAAGCTCCTTACGAAGATATCTCATTGGATTCATGACAGCTTCTTCTAGAAGTAGTTCATCAGTTTTAGGAGAAAAGTACGTATCAAAAAAATGTTTCGGGTCACATGGATGGAGGTGATAATGCTTAAGAGGGGTAGAATCCATCCTGGTATCCTGTTGTTTTAAAGCAGATAGATTAAATGCACATCGGCGCTCAGTTTTTAAGGAAATTCATAATAATATTTTTTTATTTTAACCCATCACAGATCATAGGACTATAAGCATTTTTTATGAACCTATCACATGGACTCCAACAGGATATTCATTAGTAGAACAGGATGTTAGGCACTCAGCTTTAAATCTAATTTTATTGTGGAAGATGCCACAGTCATATGACAACCAGAAAGATTGTTTTTAAGGACCAGGCTGTTTTTTTTTTATATTTTGTACCCTTCTTGACCTATTGCATTGTTTGTGTTTAGCTGTAATTATTGTCCTCTACCATTTAGTGTACCCACAAAAGTTATATATTTTTGTTTTCAAGACAAGAAGGGCTTTCTTCAGATACCATTTGTTTTGTAATATCATCTAATTTCCTAAGAAAAAAAAAATGAAAATTTGAAAAAAAAGCTATTTTTTCTCACTTTTATTTGAAAAAATATTTTACTCATCTAAAAAAGCTAATACAAAACCTGCTAAATAGATTCTACTATTTGTCCTGAGTTTAGAAATACCCAATGTTTTAATGTTTTTTAGCAAGTTATAGGGCAATAAGTACAAGTAGCATTTTGCTACTTCAAAACCATTTTTTTTAATCTGGTCATTCTGCCCCTATGTGCAATTTCTGACATCTTAGAAGTCGGCCAATGCAATTTACCTCCATCAAACCATATATTTGTGAAAACTAGACACCTTAAGGTATTTCAAATGCTGGTATTATAACCCTTTCCATGCACTTATTCTAGTACTACAACTCTTTGTCAAACTTGACGGCTCCTGGTAAATGTCACAGTCACAAAACACTTCTATGTGTGTGTTTAGCAACATCTCCCGAGTACAGTGATACCCCCCCATGCATGGGGTTGTCAGGATGTTTGGGAGGTAAAATGCCATATTTGGGAAGTGCGCATTTTTTCAACTTATGAAGATATCTCATTAGGTTCATGATAGCTTCTTCTAGAAGTAGTTCATCAGTTTTAGGAGAAAAGAACGTATCAAAAAAATGTTTCGGTTCATATGGATGGAGGTGATAATGCTTAAGAGGGGTAGAATTCATCCTAGTATCCTGTTGTTTTAAAGCAGATAGATTAAATGCACATCGGCGCTCAGTTTTTAAGGAAATTCATAATAATGTTATTTTTTTTAACCTATCACAGATCATAGGACTATAAGCTTTTTTATGAACCTATCACATGGACTCCAACAGGATATTCATTAGTAGAACAGGATGTTAGGCACTCAGCTTCAAATCTAATTTTATTGTGGAAGATGCCACAGTCATATGACAACCAGAAAGATTGTTTTTAAGGACCAGGCTGTTTTTTTAATTTTTGTACCCTTCGTGACCTAGGCTGTTCTTACATTATTGCAGTGTTTGTGTTTAGCTGTAATTTTGGTCCTCTCCCATTTAGTGTACCCACAAAAGTTATATATTTTTGTTTTCAAGACAAGAGGGCTTTCTTCAGATACCATTTTTTTGGTAATATCATCTAATTTCCTAAAAAATCACTTTTATTTGAAAAAATCTTTTACTCATCTAAAAAAGCTAATACAAAACCTGCTAAATACATTCTACTATTTGTCCTGAGTTTAGAAACACTCATTCTTTTAATGTTTTTTTGCAAGTTATAGGGCAATAAGTACAAGTAGCATTTTGCTACTTCAAAACCATTTTTTTAATCTGGTCATTCTGCCCCCATGTGCAATTTCTGACATCTTTGAAGACGGCCAATGCAATTTACCCCCATCAAACCATATATTTTTGAAAACTATGTCCTAATTAGGCCATCTTTGAAGCTGGCAAATTAAATTTACTCCATCAAACATGGGAGTTAAGCTGTAATACCACCAATCTCTGGCTCAGTATGCTGTACCGTATCTGTTCAGTAAATGTTATTTATTTAAACTTATTTAATTTATTTATAAGTAAATTTTTTCAGATTCCTAGTTTTTTTTCAGTTCACATACAGTTTACAAATTTGTGAAATAAATATTATATTCTTTTTGTAGCGGGGTGCAACATACAGGATCTACCCTGGGTGCCAAATACTCTATGTATGCCCCTGGCTCTCAGAGCGGTCAAAATGCGTCCTGGTATGGGTTTTCGGTATCACTGAATGTCACACTATCGAGGCATTTCAGCGACACCATTGATGCTTAGGAGGCAATCGTTGATCACCTCCTAAGCGCTTTTAAAACGGGCTAAATACATATATATATATAGACTATATATATATATATATATATATATATATATATATATATAATGTAGTATAGACTGTTTTAACACACATATATACACTACCCTTACAAATGCTTGCCCATAAACAGACATGCCTACCCTTAAATACATACGCACATTCATGCTTGCCCTTACATAAACATCCTGACTTAAACTTGCCTTTGCATCCACATGCTTGCTTGCCCTTACACATACTTACCCTAATATACAAACACTTTCAAATCACAAATACGCTGACGCAGAGGGCTTAAGAGATGGACCTCACGTTCCCTTAATTTTGGGCTGGTTAGAGGCAAATCTGTGATCTCCCCAGCAGGCCTGACACCTGTAATTTCACTGAAAGTAAGTAAGACTGCAAAAACCAGAATGTTGCAGAATCTTGTAATACCTTTTTTACTGGACTAACAGTATTTAAAATAAAAGACAAGCTTTCGGGAGTCCTCCCTTTATCAAGTCAAAAGCATTTCTGACCAAGCAAGTGAAAAACACAGTTTAAAACTGACCAGTACATGTTCTGATACAGGGTTAAAACAGGGGTTAAAACAGCAAGGTAGATAATTTGAAGACAAAAAGAGGGTCGTAAATAGTAGGAGAGAGGAGAGATGGTTTACTTGACAATGACAGCGTCTGATTACATAATTGACTTTATCTTTATTCTTGATAACCATGTTGCAACGATTTGCTTCGGGGGAGGGAAATAACAGTTTATAGTTTTTTTTTTTTATATTTGAAAACTCAATACATTTTTTTGAAAGTAAAAGAAGTTTAGCAGGTTGTAGAAGAGCAGGAGGGACCCTAGAGGAGGAATGGAAAGAATGCTGACTACAACCCTAGTGTCTGTAATAGATAAAGTGATAGACATATGGACAGACTCCCGCTATGCTTACGGAGTCCTGCGTGAATTTTGTGGGAACACGTTGTAAAACAGGCAGACCGCATACCTGACCTACTAGGAAAGTAGCAGCTAAAGCTGTTAAATGCCAGGCACATCAGCAAGCAAAAGAACTAGCAAAAAAGGTTAAATAAATATGATAGTATCATGGATGGGGTAATAAATGAGACCAGCAGTTCTATCCATGCCCTCAATAAAGAGATGACCCAGATTAGAAAAGTTGCCATGCAAAACAGAATGGCCTTGACTACTTATTAGGAATAGAGGGCAGGACTTGTGCTATCATAGGTAAGGAATGTTGTACTTGGATTGGAGACTCTCATGACCCCTTGGAAGCACACTTGAATAAGGCAAAGGAATTGCTAAAAACTAGAGATATATCTAAGGAGGAATCCTTGGGGTCTATCTATCTAGATGGGGTCTATCAGAGTTGGGTTTAACAATATGCTTTCTAGTCCCCTGAAACCGATAGTACTAGTCATAGGATTGATTTTATTGTTTTTTATTGCCTGGAAATTATTAATTTGTTTTATTTGTCATTGCAGTAAAAATGTGAGTACATCCACCCTTTAAAAAGGATGACATAACAGCTACAAAGATGGCCCAGCTCAACCGCCTGACCTTCTTGAACACTCCTCAGTTCCTTGGAAGTTGGGTGGTGGAAAACCCCTTTGAAAGATAATCCCACGGGTGCACTAAGACAATTTAAGCACCGCTCTAGTAAGGATTCAGTGCTCTGAGAGTGATTCTTGAGCCATGGTGCATCTATGGGGAGCTCCTGCCACCCTGTTAGATAGACAAGAGTGTGTGAAGTGTGTGTATTCAATAAAGATGTGTGAACGCCAAGATGAAGTGGCAACTAAAACGCAGCCAGGAATAGACGCTTGGCATCCCATGATGTATGGAGCTTACCTGTATACTTTATGAAGTATGAGCTGCCCGAGGGGTCACTTACAGTAGGAAGGCTAGTTAGAAATTTAGATGTATGATAATACAATTATCAAAAGGGTGAGCAATGTTAAAAAAATCAAATAATTCCAGCATTTCACCTGTATTCTATAAAACTTGTGTTTTTGCTGAGAACTAGTTATATTCTTTTTTGCTTATAATTGCATGAAGAGAGAAAATTGCACTTAATCAACTGTTCTGCAAGATAAGGGGACTTATTCAAATTTGTATCTGCTGACTTTGTGAATTTGGCGTTACCATGTTCAGACTATAAGAAGTCCCTGTTTTATCTCAATGGGGGGGCGCTCAGTTTACATGAAAGTATATGCATCATTTATGTCACTTTATTGTAATCTCACTTGAATAAATAACTCTTAATTTAAAACAGCCGTTTCACATTGATTTTCCACAACACTTATGTTATATACTACTAATATGCATATGTTCTTAGTAGCGGTGCCAGGAACACTAAACTATCCCTTTAGTTATGTGTAATTCATGCAAGCTTGCTGAGGTAACCTTGACTCAACTGCCACCTTGCTGCATCTTGGCACACTGTATGTAAATGTGGAGGAAAAGATATCTAGATCATGGGAATAGGAAATTAGGATGGCTGCTGCTTTAACCCACAACTGCGTAAACAGACAGGGGTACAACAGGTTCGAGGATACAGAGATGATAGTTTCACTCAATGGATGAAATCATGCAAATAGTTTATTAACCAAATCAAAATACATGCATAATAATCAGCAACGAAAAAGGAATTAAATAAATTAGGTTCACGTCCCTTCCTGCACTGGGAGATCCCCAAATCTATATGCAGCTTCTCAGTGCGTCTCTGTCACCATGCACTAGTCCATGGCAGAGTCTCATCATCGCTGGAAGGGGCTCACTTTTATATCTTTTAGTAATACATGAAATTCTATTCAATTATTTGTCTACATGATCATTAACTATTGTTAATAAATTCTGTGGTTCATTAAAAAAAACAGGATTCTCATGCTCTACTCCCTATCTTGTCAGCCTGGGTTCTCAAACTCCCAGCATACCTTGGTTCAAGGACATATTTAACTGTGTTTAGTCAAACTAAATCATTTTGCATAACATCATCTTATATGTTATACTTTATACAGAGAATTGCTGAAAAACAAAAATATTAACCCTTACACCAACATGCTTTCATCACACTATTAACCCTTTCACTTCACAATTCTCTTCCGGGCACCACAGCTGGTCCCATGATACACAAAAAAGCAATAATTCAGCGCATACCCAGCAAATACCATTCAAAGGCATACATATGACCATATATTGCTATATAACCTATCACTATGTCAAAGTACCCCAATCTTGGCGAGTCCCATCTCATTTTCCATGGCTATATTACTTACAAAACAGCGTAATCAGTGGGACTGGTTTGCATTTTAACACAAGCAATTTAAAGCCTTCTCTGGACACCATTAATGAGGCACCTGTGTGGCAGGTGGGGTTTTTAGTATATACAGATTATTTTGTTTTGCAGTCATCATTTTATATTTTTATTTTCTGCATACAACCATAAAACAAGAGAAAGTGACAGATCCACTTTAAGATGTTTGGCTTTTTAATTTTTTTTTTCAGTAATTTTTATTGAAGTTTTTATTTCATTGACAATAGTAACTTACAATAAACTATTGAGTTGAAGAAAATACATTAGAAATGTGTTACAACTGATATTAAATTCCGAATTGGTCTCCAATAATTGAATTGGCTCCAGTACGTGAAAATAATAAATTAATGAATATTAAAATAAGAATATATTAGCTGCATACAATATAAAGAGAAAATACTCCTGACTTAGAAAACAAAAACAAAAACCACTGGCCTTATTTCTACCTTGTTGTGAACCAATTATTAATAGTGCTTGTTAAGTACATGAAAATGAAAGGGGAAAAAAACTAAAATACATAGCATTGTTACAGTAGCAAAGACATACATTTATAATTGGATATGCAAACATAACTACACATAGTATATGATATATGCAGAAAATTCATTAGGAAAACCAAATACATGTCTCTCCATGGGCCCATTTACACAAATCCATATACAAACATATATATATACCTACATACACATGCATAATATACATACACATATACCTACACATGCATATACATCCCTGTTTCATTCCTCTTCCCCTCCTTTTTACTTACTACTCTACAAAAAGAAAGAATAACCTGTTAAAAAGTACCAGATTAAGTAAGAGTTTTTTCAAGGGCTATATTGGATATAGGAGCCCAGACCTGATCATATATAGCCACTGAATCTGAAAGAGAATGAGACATGTATTCCATGTTTTTTATATCTAATAAAATATGCATGACTTCTGAAAATTGTGGACCCTTGTTATTTTTCCATTTCCTGACTATGGCAATTTTGGTAGATAACAGTATATATTCCAGTAATTTTGATTTAGATCTGGAGATACCATAAGGTACTGCTCCTAAAAGAGCAATCTCAGGTGAGACTGGAACATTGAATTGAAGTAGTTTGGATGACAAGCAAAAAATTCTGTTCCATAATGGTTGAATTATGTGGCAATACCACAGAATGTGACTTAGAGTACCCTTTTCTCTACATTCTCTCCAACAAAGATGAGAAATATTTGGGAACATATGATGTAATTTCTCTGGGGTGGGATACCATCTATACAATATTTTTTTTTATTAATTTCTTTGTGATTAGCGCACCTAGATGTTTGGGAAGATGTTTGGCTTTTAACATTACTCTGGTTTAAGTGCTGTGAGAAAGGCAAGTTTTTCATAATCAATGTAATCAAGGCAAACCTTCCTATCGTGAGCTTCGTAGGTTTCAATAATATACCCTTCATTTTTTAAAGCAGTTTTCAGAAATTCTTCATCGTAGGTTAAGACACCATATTTGTGTTCTCCAACAATATAAAATGTAGCATTAATATCAGAAACCAACATCAGACGGCCGCCTGGTTTTAGTAAAGAGGATATTTTTCTCAAATTGCTGATATAGGCATCTTTATCTGTGCTGATGACATCCAGTACCCACATGCATATGATACAGTCTGCTTTTGGTAGCTCTACTGGGTCTGTTGGGTTATCTTTAGTAATATCACATTTGAGAATACTTTTAATTTTTCCTCTCAATAATTCTTCTTTTTCCTTCCAGCCACCACTAGAAAAAGATAGAAAAAGCAAACCAAACAGTGATATAAACATCACTTAGAATTTTTTTAAGTAGTGTTAATTACTTTAATATAATTATCCCTGCCGACATGATCGCAATACATACCACGTACCACTAAACAGCTACCTTTACGTATTTCATAATCTCTGTGTATCAATTTGAGTATGTTATGCTTCATATGATATGTACATTAATGTGTAAATTGATTGATCTAAATAAATGATAATATCCAAAATATCCAATCAATTGTATATCAATGTAGGGGTAACACAGGTTAAGAAAATTGTTTTTCTCCTTAAGTATCAGGAAAACAAGAGCTACATTTTCCCCATGTTGTTTTATGTTTTACACGTCATCCAATAAAGATGTGGTTTTCTCAAATTATCGATGTGCAAATTAATCAGGATAAAACATTCATGTTTATTGACCTTTAAAGTTTTAGTAAGCAACTTATCATCATTTAACTGTAATTACTTGTTTTAGACAACTTGGGTGATTGTGTGACTAATAATAATAAAACTGGCACCAGTGAGGCATATCAGGGAGGCAGAGTGGCATATAGAGGGGTATAAGGCATTTCTGGTGTGGCAGAGTGACAAGCCTGGGGGCAGATGTGCATAACTGGAGGGGGGGGGTTGGCAAATAAAAGGAAATAAAAACAAAAAATATATTTTTCTCAATCACAGCTTTTATTAAATATGAAAAAAAAGTTAACATGAATTAATACAGAAATAAACGTTTCTTACAAGAATATCGTGAAGAATAAGGCGATCACTGTTTTGTTCCACTGAATAAAATGGAACTTTTTAGTCTAAAAATGTTTGCAGTAGCAAATATTTTGATTCCAGTACGTCTAATGTATTTCATTTATTAGGGCCTTTTAACACTTGTGTTTTGTGGCATTTTAATACAAATGTGATAAAAAGAATGTTTTATAGTTATTTATATGGCAAATGTGACTCGGGTATGTACAAGGGGTGCGTGTGGTTATAAGAGCTCGACCGCGAGATAAACTATATGGGGCTGGTCTCCAAATGTTTCCAGGGCTGCTTTTCATTCCCAGTCCGGCCCTGTCCACAGCCTGCTTAGAGACTACTCTCTTAAGCACAGTCTAGAGGCTGTCTAGCCCCATCTCCCTCAAACCCTTACACTTCTCTCCTCACCCACCCCAGACACCCCACTAACCCATTTCTCCAGGCTGTTTCCATTAATGTGCTAACCATATGCGCCATGTCTGGAATTGTAATTGTACACTGCTTTTACTGTATATTACTGAGCTTTCCGTTAACTGAAGTTGTACTGTAACATGAGTTGCAGTACTACTTATCGTCTTTCTGTTCTACAATACATTAATATCTTTTGTGGTATTTTGGTCAACTAAACTAGCTTGGGGACAATTATAAGTTAATAATTTAGTTTTTCAGATTTCAATTTTTTTCAGTTGACATACAGTTTACAAATTTGTGAAATAAATATTCTTGCCAACATTCATTTTTGTGTGGGGGTGCCATATACAGGGTCCGCTCTGGGTGTTTCAAATACTCTAGGTACACCCCTGCTATAGTGTCGGTTTCTTTGTATTTTTTTTTTTAATGTTCACTTTTTTAGAGTTTAGCCCTACAGATAACAGAGCAATTTATTATTTATTATTTGGATTACTAATTTAACAGAGGGATAAATTGCAAATTGCAGGATAAGGTACCACAGCAATGACTATGTGTGTACATAATTATATATATATATATACACATATACATGTGTGTGTATGTGTATGCGTATTACCTTTTGTGTGTGTATGTGCTTATTACCTTTTTCCTTCAAGATCCATCATAAACTTTGATGCGTGAGACCAATCGAAGGCTTCTTTGTCGTTGCTTAGCCATTTATCCAGTTCTGCGACGCAGAAACGATTAAATTCCAATATAGTAATTTCTTTGAAGAACTCACAAACTGGAAAGAGATGACAAATACTGGGACCAACAGTGATGTCAATCAGATTGTGCCCTTTAACATGACCTGCAGCACAAAGAGTAAACAAGCTATCAGCTGTAATGCTGTAGATGAATAAAAAACATGTTAATTCATTATAATTGGACTGCAGAGTTAAAAAAGAAATCGTAAAACAAATTCCCCAAAGTGATTTGTTTACATTTTGACACTGATGGTGGTACAGCATAACTCCCAACAATATATACTGAGTCTGATGGTGGTACAGTATAATATATATATATACTGAGTCTGACATTTGAATACAGCAACTCCCATCGCCACAAACATAATACAGTATAACTCCTATTATATAGTGATCCAGACACTGAGGGGGGTAGAGTGTATCTCTTATCATTATAGCAAGATATACACATATGGTGGTATGACATATCTACCATCACTATATACTGTGACAGACATTGGTGGTGATACACCCTAACTCCCATCATTATTACTGAGCCAGACATTGGCAACGCTACAGCATAAATCACAATATCACATGGGTATATTAATATCACTTTTTAATTTTATATGCTGGGGCATTGGTTCAAGCTTTTCTTGTTTTCACACCAAGTAGCTGCATTATGTCCAATAATGATTCATTATTAAGGGCCAGTTTAAGCATATAAAAGGACCAGCTAGAAGAAACTATGAAAGGTTGGCCCATCAGAATGCAAGAATATGAAATTGATTCATCACAGATCAACACATAGGACATTCCGCAGCACCCAGTTTGCACACAAAGGACTTACCCCAGCACCCACATTGCACCCAAAGTATTTACCTTAGCACCGAGGTTGCACCTGCCTCTGCACAGCCCTGGCTGGGACTTAAAATCTTATTTGGGTAAACTATACCAATAATGCCAATAAATAATCCAGATTTGTCTGGGAAAAGGTGTTGTAAAAAGAAAAGAAAGTCTATTATTTATGTATATTATTTATGTTCTGCCTTAAAGAAGAAAACTCTATCGTACTTCTTTAAAGGGTCATACTTGGGTAAAATAAAAATAGCTTTTACAAAATAAAAAAGGAAAATAAAATATGTATTAGTCAAGTTTATTAGTGTAAACAAGGTAAATCTAATATATAATATCTTCCTCCTCTTCAATTTTATGTTAGGTCCACACTCCACAAGTAGGAGTAACAAAATGTAGGAGCAACCTAAGGACCAAATGTCAAAAATACTTTACATAACTTAAGCATTACTACATCACAAAAAAAACATACCCGACACAAGTTCTTTATGCATATATTTCATTGGTCTCCAAATGGCTTCCTCTTGAAGTTGTTTATTGGTGTTGGGAGACAAAAATGCATCAAGATAACATTTTGAGTCAAATTCATGGACATGATAATATTTAAAAGTAATGGAATCCATCGTGTTATAAAATCCAATTGTGTTTTGTGAAGCTAAATTAAAAACATATTGTAGCTCAGTTTATATATAACTGTATCACATGATCCTGATATTGGTTAAGCATACATGTTGTTTGCCTTTCTCACACATCTTTGATAAGGAGCTGTTTCATCAGCCCATCACATGGGACCAGGATTTTCCTTAATATAACAGGATATCTCAGCATGTGGTTATGTTAGACACCACAGTTGGGTGGCAGTTTCTTGTGCTATGGACCATAATGTTTTAATTTTGCAAAGCATGGGAGGCTGACTTTGTGTGTCAATAAGTAAGCTAGTAGTTATGTATTCAGTCAGTTTGTATTTAAAAAAGGGTGTGGAAGAGGGTGATCATGCACATCATGAGCTTTACTGGCCCTCTCCATAATATAGGTCCAAGAGAATTCATACTGAATTGAAAAAGGACCAAAACAGTATAGGAGGACTTTGGAAAAAGAAAACTTTGGCTTTAGTACTTTACTCTTCACAAACCAGACCAGATATCGTACTAGGGCACAGATTTGTATATAATAATATATATGTATTGTGGTAAAGTGTATGGGAGAGTGGTTGATGGGATATATATCTCACCTGGTTTCCTCAGCCAGGCACGGTAGCAAACCCAGGAGCCCTCAGGTGAGGCTTCCTAAGCTCATTACTGGGGAGGAAGCCTTAAAAG
The DNA here is from genome assembly GCA_029215755.1 of Spea hammondii. Lineage (NCBI taxonomy): Eukaryota > Metazoa > Chordata > Amphibia > Anura > Pelobatidae > Spea > Spea hammondii. The sequence goes on from JARDYJ010000001.1 coordinate 8,650,439, forward strand.
AGAGGGCTGTTAGGTTTGAAGGGGAGAGGAGAGACTGAGTGAAGGAGCAGCTACAGCCAGCGCTGCAGCCCACCAGGTATGAAGCTTTATCTATGGAAAACCTCTTACTTTGCTTTGTGCCAGACCGTAGGCTTGTAGAGAGGTATCTGGATGTTTAGTTAGAGCCGGACAGGCTTAGAGTTTGTTTTGTTTACAAGGTGCTCTGTGCCTACAGCATCCAAATAAACACGCTTTACGTTTGAAACCTGTGTGAATACAGTCATTGCTGCCCTATGCGTGAGCTGTTCCCTACAGTATATAATAATTTAGATGTTGTATATAATAATTTAGATGTTGGCTAGCGTTATTGGTACAGAGCTGCATGCTTAATACGTTTTTGATTTACAAAATCTTGTAGTTGAGCCAAAACTCAAAAAGCAAATTTTTTTTGTAATGTGTAATTGCTACCATTAAAAATAGGTACATCCATTCAAGATCATTACACCAGAAAAAAACAGTACCTGCTTAGTACTCGACCATCTCTTTACTGAGAGATCAGTGGTAATGGTTAATACAGTAACAGTAGTGTTTCCTTGCATTAATCCAATAATGGATCACATCTTGGATATGGCCTGTGGAAGACTGGGTTTTCTTCCCTGGTGTGTATCTGACCTCTGACAGCTCTTCTGTATATTTATGCATCATATTTCCCGATGTAAGACCTTGGAAATTCTCTTAGACTAAAAGCTGCCCCCACTTCCTGGCACCTCTTATGCTCCTTAATGCTTCATGCTGTTGCCATGCTTTAGTGTGGGTGTCACTATCCGGAAGTGAGCTGGTAAATGAAAGGTTCCTAATAGCAAAAAACTCCAATACACACAGGACACAAATCCAGGCGAGGTACAATAGGGCACGAGCGGAGGCAGAGTCAAAAAACAAGCAGGGGGTCAGAGGCAGGCAGCAAATAGATAATGGTCAGTAAGCGAGAATAGGGTCTGGTACACAAAGGGTCAAAACACAGAGAACGCTTCGGTATAGGAATCCAACTTCAACTGATACTTCAGCAAAGGATACTGGGACTGAAGCGTCTAAATACGTTCGAATTTGGCGCCAAAATGACGTCAGTATTTGAAACGTGTTGCTATGGCAACGGTGGAGCGTGTCCTGCGTCTCACTGGATTCTGCCGGCAGCTAGAGAGAGACGCGTCTCCCTGGCAACGGAGCGAGCGCCCCCTCCCTCCTGTTAACCTCCGGCTGCAGCTGCGTGGGAGTGTAGCTGGAGAGGCCCTGCTTGCTGCTGTGTCAGTAAGCCGGGAAGGAGCAGAGATGTCAGCGTGGGAACGATGGCTGGGGTAAGTACTTGCTTTATGACAGTACCCCCTCCCGAACGGTAACCTCCGGGAACCGATAGGACCAGGTTTAGAGGGGTAACTCCTGTGAAACCGACGAACCAAGACAGGTGAGTGAACTAAAGAGGCCGGTTCCCAGGAACGGTCAGCAGGTCCGTAACCCTCCCAATCCACTAAATAATACAAACGGCCTCCCCTAAGACGGGAATCCAAAATGTCTTGAACGATATATTCAGGATAACCTTCAACAATGACAGGAGGAGGAGGTAAGGAAGACCGTGTGGCCAGTCTATTGGCAATAACTGGTTTGAGCAGAGAGGTGTGGAAAACCGGATGGATTTTGACAGATGGCGGTAACGCAAGTCGATAAGTGACTGGGTTAATACGGTGAGTGATGGTATATGGACCAATAAATCGGGGTCCCAACTTTAAAGAGGGTATGGCTAGTTTCATATTTCGAGTAGATAACCATACTTTATCCCCGGGTTGATAGTCAGGGCCAGTACGTCTATGTTTATCCGCTTGACCCTTATATCGTTGTTGAGCAATCGTCAGATTTTGTTTTGCCATACGTAATGCTTTATGTATTATTCGCAGTCTTTTCGCCGCCTCTGGCACCATTACTGGGGTTATAGATATAGGTAGGTCAGGAGGATGATAACCGTATAGCAGAAAGAACGGGATTTCTTGTGTTGATGAGTTCTTAATGTTATTGTGTGCAAATTCTGCCATAGGTAGCAAAGAGGACCAGTCCGATTGGAGGTAAGATGTGAAACAACGAATATATTGTTCTAGACTTTGATTTATTCGCTCCGTCTGACCATTAGTTTGAGGGTGATAACCAGAAGATAGGGCTGGTTCAATCTTCAACCCTTTACAAAATGACCTCCAGAATTTTGAAGTGAACTGAGAACCCCGGTCAGTCAGTATTTGGAGAGGAACTCCATGTAAGCGAACAATCTCTCTTATGAACATGTCAGCTGTCTCAGTTGCTGATGGGAGGTGTTTCAGTGGTATGAAATGCGCCATTTTGGTCAGTCTGTCTACAACAACCATGATGGTATTATATCCGTTAGATAAAGGTAATTCCACTATAAAGTCCATTGATACGGAGGACCATGGCGATTGGGGAGTGGGAATAATTTGTAACAATCCCGGAGGGCATTGGTGTGAGGTCTTGTTCCTTGCACAAACTTGGCATGAGTTCACATAGTCTTTTGCATTCATTGCCATGTTAGGCCACCAGAAGCGACGGCGAAGCAAACTGAGCGTTCCTGAGATCCCTGGATGCCCTGCCAACGGGGCGTCATGGCAGATGCGGAGAGCGTCGGTCACAAAAGGTGGAGGTATTATCAATTTATTTTGATGGTAAAAGAGTCCTCCTTTCCTCTGCAACGGTTGAACTGTAGGACGATGAACTCTGAATTTGAAGTAGTCCCTCAGGGAGCTAATAAAATCTTTCTTGGTGACCAAAAAATGTCTCGGGGGAATTATTGGTTGGGTGGTGTTGGGGTCATCCTGTTCATTGACGTATTGGCGAGATAAAGCGTCAGCCTTGCCATTTTTACTTCCTGGTCTGTAAGTTATGTGAAAATTGAATCTTGTAAAAAAAAGAGACCAGCGCGCCTGACGAGGTCGTAGTCTCTTGGCTCGTTGAAGATATTCCAGATTGCGGTGGTCGGTAAAGATAACAAACGGATGTCGAGACCCCTCGAGATGATGTCTCCATTCCTCTAGTGCACACTTTATTGATAGCAACTCACGATCGCCTATGTCGTAATTCTTCTCAGCCGGTGAGAGTTTGCGAGAGAAAAATGCTATAGGGTGAAGTAGATTTTTAGGTCCTTGTCTTTGAGAAAGGATAGCCCCCACCGCTACTGTAGAGGCGTCTACCTCCAAAATAAAAGGCAGATCAGAATTGGGATGTACCAGTATAGGAGCAGAGGTAAATCTTTGTTTAAGCGTGGCGAAAGCCTCCTCGGCCTTTGTGCTCCATAAAAACTTGGTATTTTTGGATGTTAGGGTTGTGAGAGGAAGGACGACTCTGGAAAAGTTATGAATGAAACGCCTATAGAAATTAGCAAATCCAAGGAATCGTTGCACATCTTTACGTGATTGAGGCTGTGGCCACTGTTCAATGGCCTTCACTTTAGTTTTGTCCATTTCGATGCCTTTGGATGAAATGTGAAATCCCAAGAAGTCTATATTATTAGTTTCAAACTTGCATTTTTCTATTTTGGCGAACAAACGGTGGGCACGAAGACGTGAAAGAACCTGGTGTACATGGCTGCGGTGCTCTTGGAGGGTAGCGGAAAAGATCAATATATCATCAAGATAGACAACCATGAAAGTATCTAATAAATCCCGGAAAATATCGTTGACAAAGTTTTGAAAGGTAGCTGGAGCATTACATAGTCCATAGGGCATCACTAAGTATTCGAAGTGTCCATAACGAGTACGAAATGCAGTCTTCCACTCATGACCGTCTTTAATACGCACAAGGTTATATGCTCCTCGTAGATCTAGTTTAGTGAAAATAGCGGCTTGCTTTAAACGTTCGAATAGTTCCGGGATGAGAGGAAGAGGGTATCGATTTTTTATGGTTATAGCGTTTAGTTCTCTGTAGTCCACGCAGGGCCGTAAACCCCCATCCTTCTTTCCTACAAAGAATATTCCTGCCCCGGCCGGAGAGGTGGATGGACGAATAAAACCCTTGGCTAGGTGTTCGTCGAGGTAATCTCGTAGTACTTTCAGTTCTGATTCCGACAAGGGATATATACGGCCGTAAGGAATTTTAGATCCAGGTATGAGGTCTATAGGACAGTCGTATGAACGGTGTGGCGGAAGACATTCAACTCCCTTCTCATCAAACACGTCCTGGAATTCCATATAGCATGAAGGCAAACCCGGTATGGAGGTTCTGGATACAGTAGGGGACGTTTGAAGAGAAATATGTGCAGTACTGAGACAATGGCGGATGCAGAACGGAGAGGAAAATGTTACTTGTCCTGTAGTCCAATGAATGACGGGATCATGTTGCTTGAGCCAGGGCAGGCCCAAGATTAATGGAAATAAAGGGGAATTGATGACATCAAAGGTTATTCTCTCTGTATGCCTATTCCCTATAGAACAGGTGAGTGGGACAGTTTCTAAATGCACTGGTCCGGAAGACACGGGTGAGCCATCAATGGTCTGGATAAATACCTCATGTTTCTTAGAAGAGGTAGGGATCTTCTGTTTAGCGAGGTATTCTTTATCAATTATATTGCTGCTTGCCCCGGAATCGATGATGGCTTGGAGATGAAGTTGATGAGATCCCCACTGTAAACGCAGAGGAACAGATAGGTGAGTAGCGGTCTCCAGAAGTATGGACGAAATACAATAGGATCTGTTTCTGGACTCACCTCTAGGTGATTTAGGACAGATAGGGCAGGCCGACAGGAGATGGGAATCCGCTCCACAATATAAACATAAATTATTGTCCCTACGTCTGTTCTTTTCCTGAACGGACAGAGAAGATCTGGCTAGCCCGATCTGCATAGGTTCCACCTCCGATAGAGGTGAGGGTGTAGGAGTAGGATCCTGTGAACGAGGCATAGATGTTCTCCATGAGGGAGTCCAGGGACGTTGTTTCTCGGCCCTACGTTCTCGCAATCTCCGATCAATAGAAAGAGCCAAAGCCATCAGAGGTTCAAGTGAATCGGGAACTTGGCCATGAGCCAATTCGTCACGAACAGCATCCGAAAGACCCAGGCGAAATTGGTCAGCAAGGGCGTAATCGTTCCATTTAGTATCTGCAACGAGGCATCGGAACTCGGTAATGTACTCCTCCACTGGACGGCGGCCTTGCGATAAGGTACGGATAGCTGAACATGCCGAGGAGTGGAGGTGTGGGTCATCGTATAATGAGGACAAAGTAGCAATAAAGGAGGTGTAATTATGAATAACAGGATCATTTGAAGATAATAAACGATGTGCCCAACTTGCAGGTTCACCCTCCATTAACAAAATCATTGAACGAATCTTCACGGAGTCAGAATTATAAGTACGTGGTTTAACAGAAAAAATGAGTTCGCAATTAGTAATAAATGCACGGAAAGTCTTTCGGTCTCCGGAGAATTTGGTTGGTAAAGGAACTTGGGGTTCAAACGACGGTCCTAACTCTGGAGCTGCAACGGAGGGAGCAGGTGGTGGAGAAGGGTTAATAGGAGCAGCAACTTGGTTTTTGAGGTCAGCTACTTCATTATGAAGATTTCCATATTGAGCTTGCATGTCCATCATCATTTGGGCCAGCTTCTCCATCTTGTCGTTCATATCTGAAAGTGTGGCTTGGAGTCCTGCAGGAACCATAGTAATGGCTGAAGTATACTGTCACTATCCGGAAGTGAGCTGGTAAATGAAAGGTTCCTAATAGCAAAAAACTCCAATACACACAGGACACAAATCCAGGCGAGGTACAATAGGGCACGAGCGGAGGCAGAGTCAAAAAACAAGCAGGGGGTCAGAGGCAGGCAGCAAATAGATAATGGTCAGTAAGCGAGAATAGGGTCTGGTACACAAAGGGTCAAAACACAGAGAACGCTTCGGTATAGGAATCCAACTTCAACTGATACTTCAGCAAAGGATACTGGGACTGAAGCGTCTAAATACGTTCGAATTTGGCGCCAAAATGACGTCAGTATTTGAAACGTGTTGCTATGGCAACGGTGGAGCGTGTCCTGCGTCTCACTGGATTCTGCCGGCAGCTAGAGAGAGACGCGTCTCCCTGGCAACGGAGCGAGCGCCCCCTCCCTCCTGTTAACCTCCGGCTGCAGCTGCGTGGGAGTGTAGCTGGAGAGGCCCTGCTTGCTGCTGTGTCAGTAAGCCGGGAAGGAGCAGAGATGTCAGCGTGGGAACGATGGCTGGGGTAAGTACTTGCTTTATGACAGTGGGAGAGCTGTGGTATGAATTGGTGTATGTGAATTCAGCCATGGGCAATAAGGAGGACCAGTTGTTCTGCTCAAAATAAGCGTACATCCCAAAGAACTGTTCTTTTGCTATGTCTGTACAGAGGTCACCAGAAAAGCTATGAATTTAGAACCCTGGTCAAAATGTCTAGTCATAGTATAGCCTAGAAAGTTAACTATTAAAACATCTGTTAGGGCCTGTACTGTAGGTGGGTTGTGCAATGAAAAGTAATCTGCTGCAACAAGGAGAGTGGTGCTATCTCAGAAGAGTCAACAATAGAGTATATTGCCACATTTGTCAATGTATTTGTAGGCAGAGGCGTACCAAGAGTATTTGGCACCCGGGGACGGATCCTGTATGTGGCACCTCCCCTGTTATCACCTGTCTATACTTACCTGTCTGTCGATATTCCTCTCGGAGTACAGACAGAGCCTCAGATATCCCCTGTAATTGGGCACCTACCTGACCTGCTGGCCCGGGTCCTGACACGGATATCACATACTTGAATATAGTCTATTTTAAGGCACCACAAGTATGGTTGTAGGACCTTAAATGTTTTAAGCGGACCAAAGTGTCCACAAAAAGAGAAGCATATGTGTTTGTTAGTTGTTCAATACTGAGAAATGTTATTTTAGCAAAATATAAATGATGATGCAAAAATAATGGGATAAAAAGGAATGAAGTGTTCAGGAAAAGCTGACAGCAGTAGATTTAAATCAACATCATAGTGCATCAGCCAGTACAGCCTTAGTGCCAAGAGTATCAATGAGGATGAAAATCAAAGAAGGCATGACTAATGCCTATTTAGTTAAGCAATGAGGTCAGTTTTCTATCAAATTCGAGGTACAGGAGATTGTTGATCTATACCACCAAAACAAATATGTCAGGTCCCTACCTCCTGGCACGTCACTGCAGCGCGTCTGAGGGGCGTGAAGTTGCGGCGGGGTATATGCCACAGGGTCACAACCTTCCCCTCAAATCATGTGTCTGCACTACATGATCAGCTACACCTAAACATCACAATAACACACCATATATTACTTGAAAGAAAAACCCTTTAAGGGGTTACTTTCCTACATCGCTCACAAAAAACAAAAATCTTCCTAGAATAGAGTTTTTTTCCCCTCCCATTTTTTTTTCAGGCATAATTAAAGACAAACACTGTTCCCTGGCCCACCTTGAAAATGAAAAAAAAATAAATCCCATGTCTCTCAAGCACATACATACTACATATGTGTAGTTATTATTACCTTTAATTTCTTGAGGGCCAACAAATTACACAGGGCTGTGCAATTTAAATGGGGTGGTTAACACATACATGAGAATTATACATTAACACATACAGACACATCAGGAGTGGAGAACCCTGCCCGTGAGCTGCCATCTAGCCTTATGATACCTTTACACAAGTTCCTGGCAAAAGTGATGGGTATTTGGATGCCTCCCAACCTTTTGGTACTTGCCAATGTCTCGTGGAGTCAATTTTTCTGCGGCTGCGATCAAAAGATTTAGGTAAAATAAAAATATAGCTTACAGGAAAACAGGATTCATTCAAACCTTTTTATACAAGCGGCTATTATGGCTTCTATAACAAGGTAAGCAAAAAGGACACAATAACAAGAACCATGAAGGTTAATAGAGAATCTTAATCTGTATTATTTGAGTTTTTACAAATAATTTATATATACTGGTTGATAAATGCAAACGTGTCCTAAAATGTACACCTTGAACAATGTGGCTCAGGTTGTGTCATTTGAATTGTTAGTTTTAGGAAGAGAAATATATTTCTCATTAATAATTTAAAGTACTTTAATGGCCATATTTCATAATAAAGAGGATTATTAGAACATGCATGGATCTCTGGACCGAACACAAGCTTTGGTTATGTCACATCACAATCTGAATCTCATGTGTGTTTATGTAATAAAAGTATTATTCTCCTAGAAAATAAAGTATTTTAATATACTGAACATCGCTTGAATGGATATGAGAGGGGCTAATTTCCATATATTCCCCATGTGAATCTGCCCAGGTGGGGGCATTTCCTTGTGATGGTATAAATGGCCCGTTCTGCAGACAGGGACTCAGTGATCTGTATCAGACCGGAGTGCAGCGATCAAGATGATGTCACACAGCTGTTTGCTGATCATATTAACTATCTGGGTTCATGGTGAGGATTAACCCCTTCAGGACCGGGATTTTGATACTAACGTGTCGCTAAAGGACCGGAGCCGTTTTTTGTGTTTTTGCCATGTCTTTCTTCAACTGTAATTTCTCTCTTATCAATTGGTGCACCCACACAAATCATATATTGGTTTTTTTCAGCACAAGTAGGGCTTTCATTTGAAACCATATTAAGCTGGGTAGTACATTGTTTTGTTTGAAATAAACTGGAAAAAGTGGGGGGGGGAAAAACACCAAAAAAACGCATTTTTTTACAGTTTTGTATACATACAAATTGTACACACATTGAACCAATGGGAAAAAATTATCCCAAATATATTCATTAAGTTGTCCTGATTTGGAAACCGAATTTTTATCTATTTTGACCAGTATAGGGAAAATATTGCAAGGCATGCATCACGTTTTTGAAATGTAATTTTTTTTCAAATTTGGCATGGTAGTCTAATAACTGCAATAGTTGTCACAGACACCGATTATCCCCCCAAAAATTATATGTTTATGAACAGTAGATAAGTCAAGGTGTACAACTAGGGTCATTTTGACACTTTTCAAACAGGGATTTTATCGCCAATTGCTGGCAAATTTTGAGGTATTTTTATATTTTTGGGGGTTTTTTGCATATGTTGCTTTAGATTTTATATTATATTTTGTATAGAATATGTGCAACTGCAAAAAAAAAAACACCAAATTGTGTTCACCAACATCCCCCGGTTCCAACAAGGCCTCACATGCATGGTTCATGCATTTTTTGAGGAAGCTATGAGGGCAAAACTGGAACATGTGCATTTACATTTTTTTAAATATTTTTTTTCATCAGATTACTTGTAAGTGACAGGTTTAGGCCGCTGACATCAATCAGGGAGACCAATCAATAATCAGCGACTTAAAATGTCACCGACAAGTGATCAGGTAATAATTATGATTTTTTCATTTATTAATAATTTGTGTTTTTTCATAATTACCCTAGATGACCCCTCTCTCTTTGTAGAACAGGGTCATCCGTGGGCTGCCATAATGATCCGATCACTCCTATTGGCCAGGAGCGATCTGATCAGCCCAGCCCAGCATTTGACCTGGAAGCACCCTGGACTTTTTTTTTTTTTTTTATTATTTTATAAACATTTTTTTTAACTCTTTCAATGCTGATGCTCCATTGAAGCACAGCATTGACTGATATTTAGTCCCCACAAGCTTGTGGGGACTAATATTAACCCCTGCAATGCTGCGATGGGGGTCATACACAATCGCAGCATTGAAGGAGTTAATTGAGGAAAAGGGGGGTAGGGGTTAACTGAGGAAGGGTGGGGGGCTGGTCTCCACACTCATGTGGAGACCAAAGAACCCTGTCTCCCTGTCCCTGAAGCCGCCTCTGGAGATTGTAGGGGAGGAGTCTCTTTGATCAGTCCTACAGGACTGATCGAAGGACTTCTGGGGGCTCGTTTTTGCTGTTGCTGGTCTGTCTGGGCTTCCAGGCAGACCACCAGCAGCAGAGCCCCTTACAAAACGGGAATTAACCCCTTCAATGCCGCGATCTCTCATGGAGCGATCAGGCAGCAGGGGGGTGTTGGGTCAGGTCCCCACACTTGTGTGGGGACCCATTCAACACACCACCCCCTTCCCTGGAGCTGCCTGTGACAGCTGAAACCCCGATTGCAGATTTTTCTGCAATCGCGGTTTCTGCCTAGAGAATCACTCCGTGGGAGTGATCTCAGGCTCGGGGGCGGGCTCTGAGCGGCTCTGCCCAGACTCCTGGGCGGACAGCAGCAGCAGCGCCCCCACGATCGCCACGATTGTGGCGATGTGGGGGCGGTTTTTGGAGGAGACGTACCTGGTACGTCCCGGTCTACCGGTGACTGTTAACCAAGAAGTACCAGGTACGTCCCGGTCCTGAAGGGGTTAAACTATCCTTTATCCTGGACAACCCCCAAAGCTCCTGATCTATGGTACCAGCACCTGATTCACCGGGACCCCAGAGCGGTTCAGCGGCAGCGGGTCGGGAACTGATTTCACTTTTACCATCAGCGAATCGCAAGCAGAAGATGCAGCAAATTATTACTGTCTGCAGTGTAGTGGCAGCTACATATACACAGTGACACAGAGCCGTACAAAAACCTGTACTGCAGTAACAGATATGATCTGTTTAGCTGCTACTTGGAGTATTTATACAGCAAAAGACAAGGATATGCCTACAGCCTGTATATATGTGCGTAAGCTTTATTTAAATATTAAAATCGTATAGCAAATAGTGTAGAGCATACACTAGTTACAAAATGCGATTGCTGGGAAGAAAATAATAAAATTGAACTCAAAATGAAGGCTACAAGGTACGTCCCACAATATGTGTATATAGATAAAAAAAAACAATCAAGAGGTAAATACAATTACCTAGGGCCGAGCTCAATATATATATTGATAAGTGTATACAAATAAGTGCATTAAACCAAAACAAATCTGAGCTAGATAGTGAGAATCGAAAATAGGGATAAGGATCATTCAAACAGCTTTCCTGATACAATGTGTACTGTCCTCAGGTTCTTGACAAGTATCTTCCCAAGCACATGCAAAATAATAGAAAACAAAAGAAACAAAAGGTGCAATATGTTTCTTGTAGGAATAGTGAAAATATACAATGAAAAACATGTCTATGAATGGTATCTGAGAGCTAGTCCTGCTCCCTAAGTAGTAAAGTGTTCTTATCAGGAGGTCCAGCTGGAGAATAATTGGCAGGAACAGATAAGCTTTGAACAGAAATGCAATTAAATTGTGTATGTTTGGGAAAATAGTATGACCAAAAGAAATAAAATAGAAAAAAAGGATTGACTCTTGCCTGGTAAAGGGAACTAGATCCCCTTCCCTAAGTGTCCTGTCACAGGCAGCTAGCTGGGTTACAGTTAGAAGGCGGGGTAGGGGGAAAAGCGCCAGGGAGGCTAGTCCTGATCTAGCACACCCCAACAAGTTTGCCCGGTTGGCAGATGAGGGGGATGTTAGTTCAGAGTTAGCAGTACTGCAGCAAGTCACTGCCTCTGACCACCAGAGGGGTGTCTGCTCCAGTAAGGAGGGAAGGAGGAGCGCAGGGCAGGCCAGACAGGTGCTGGTAGTGGGGGACTCAATTATTAGGGGGACAGACAGGGCGATCTGTCACAAAGACCGGGATCGCCGAACAGTGTGTTGTCTGCCTGGCGCTCGAGTTCGGCACATCGCGGATCGGGTTGACAGATTACTGGGAGGGGCTGGAGAAGACCCAGCAGTCATGGTGCACATTGGCACCAATGACAAAGTGAGAGGGAGGCGGAGTGTCCTTAAAAATGATTTCAGGGACTTAGGTAGCAAGCTTAAGGCAAGGACCTCCAAGGTAGTATTTTCTGAAATATTACCTGTACCACGTGCCACACCAGAGAGGCAGCGGGAGATTAGGGAGCTAAACAAGTGGCTCAGAAGCTGGTGTAGGAAGGAGGGGTTTGGGTTCATGGAGAACTGGGCCGACTTCTCTGTCGGATACAGGCTCTACGGTAGGGACGGGCTGCACCTCAATGGGGAGGGTGCAGCTGTGCTTGGGGAGAAGATGGTCAGAAGGGTGGAGGAGTGTTTAAACTAGGGAAAGGGGGGGAGGGAAACTACAATATAGAAGGGGAAGATAGTGTAGATAGAGAGCTGGGGCTTATAAATGTACCTGGGGGTGAAGCAGAGGGAGGGGTTAGAATAGTTAATAGGGATAGGCTTCATAGGGAAAAAAACCATACACCTCTAAATTGTATGCTTACTAATGCCAGAAGTCTGACCAATAAAACTGACGAACTGGAGTTAATAATGTCTGAAGAAAATTATGACATAGTGGGTATAACAGAGACATGGTTGGATGATAGCTATGACTGGGCGGTTAACATACAGGGGTATAGTCTATTCAGGAAGGATCGGAAAAAACGAAAAGGGGGAGGAGTTTGCCTTTATGTAAAGTCCAGCCTAAAGGCCACACTGCGGGAGAATATATGTGAGGGAAATGATAATGTGGAGTCATTATGGGTAGAAATATATGGAAAGAAAAATAATAAAATACTGATCGGGGTTTGCTATAAGCCACCAAATATAATGGAAGCAGCAGAAGATCAATTATTAAAGCAAATAAACAAGGCAGCTAATCACAATGAGGTGGTTATTATGGGGGACTTTAACTATCCCGACATAAACTGGGAAACCGAGACCTGTGAATCTCATAAAGGAAACCGGTTTCTGACTATAAGTAAGGATAATTATCTGTCCCAAATGGTACAGGACCCGACCAGAGGGGGCGCCCTACTGGACTTAATATTAACCAACAGACCTGACAGAGTAACTAATGTGCAGGTCAGGGGACATCTAGGAAATAGTGATCACAATATGATGCATTATAACTTGTCCTTCAATAAGGGAACTCTTAGAGGAGCCACAAGAACTATGCACTTTAGGAGGGCAAAGTTTGATCAACTAAGAGAAGCCCTTAACACTGTAAATTGGGAAAATGTCCTCAAAAACAAGAGTACAGACGCTCAATGGGAGATTTTTAAGAATATCTTAAATTCTCACTGTGAAAGGTACATACCGTATGGGAATAAGAGTCAGGAACAAGAGAAAACCAATGTGGATAAATAAAAATGTAAAGGGGGCAATAAATGGCAAAAAAAAGGCATTTAAGCTACTAAAACAGGAAGGCAGTGAGGAAGCATTAAAAAGCTATCGGGAAAAAAATAAAATATGTAAAAATCAGATAAAAGCAGCAAAATTGGAGACAGAAAGACTCATTGCCAAAGAGAGTAAAACAAACCCCAAAATGTTCTTTAACTATATAAATAGTAAAAAGGTTAACAATGAAAGCGTTGGCCCCTTAAAAAGTAATGAGGGAGAAGTTATAGACGGGGATCAGGAAAAAGCTAATCTATTAAATATATTCTTCTCTGCTGTATTCACAGAGGAAAATGAAATGCCAGGTAATATACAGCAGGATGAGATAAATGCCCCAGTACATGTCGCCTGTCTAACGCAGGAAGAAGTGCAGTGCCGCCTAAAAAAAATCAAAATAGACAAATCACCAGGTCCAGATGGCATTCACCCCCGCGTTCTAAGGGAGTTAAGTAATGTAATAGACAGACCCCTATTTCTAATAGTCAAGGACTCTATAGTGACAGGGTCTGTTCCCCAGGACTGGCGCATAGCAAATGTTGTGCCAATATTCAAAAAGGGGACAAAAAGTGACCCGGGGAATTATAGGCCTGTTAGTTTAACTTCTGTTGTGTGTAAACTGTTTGAGGGTTTCCTAAGAGATGCTATTTTGGAGTATCTCAATGAAAATAAGTGTATGACTCCATATCAGCATGGGTTTACAAGGGATCGGTCCTGTCAAACTAACCTGATCAACTTTTATGAGGAGGTGAGCTCAAGACTGGATCGGGGTGAATCGCTGGATGTCGTATATCTTGATTTTTCCAAAGCATTTGATACGGTGCCACATAAAAGGCTCGTACATAAAATGAGAATGCTTGGGCTGGGGGAGAATGTGTGTATGTGGGTAAGTAACTGGCTCAGTGATAGGAAACAGAGGGTGGTTATTAATGGTACATACTCTGAGTGGGTGACTGTTGCTAGTGGGGTACCACAGGGGTCAGTTTTGGGTCCTATTCTTTTTAATATATTTATTAATGACCTTGTAGAGGGATTGCATAGTAAAGTATCAATCTTTGCAGACGATACTAAGCTCTGTAACGTGGTTAACACAATAGAGGACAGCGCACGATTACAAATGGATCTGCATAGGTTGGAGGCTTGGGCTGGGATGTGGCAGATGAGGTTCAACACAGATAAATGTAAGGTTATGCACATGGGGAAGAAAAATCCAGGCTGGGAATATGTATTAAATGGGAAAACACTGGGGACGACTGACATGGAAAAGGACTTAGGAGTTTTAGTTAACAGTAAATTTACCTGTAGCGACCAGTGTCAGGCAGCTGCTGCTAAGGCAAATAAAATCATGGGGTGCATCAAAAGGGGCATAGATGCCCACGACAAGGAAATAATTCTACCCCTGTACAAGTCACTAGTCAGACCACACATGGAATACTGTGTACAGTACTGGGCACCAGTGTACAAGAAAGATATAGTGGAGCTGGAGAGGGTTCAAAGACGGGCAACCAGAGTAATAAGGGGAATGGGAGGACTACAGTACCCAGAAAGATTATCAGAATTGGGGTTATTTAGTTTGGAAAAAAGACGGCTTAGGGGGGACTTAATAACTATGTATAAATATATAAGGGGACAGTACAGAGATCACTCCCAGGACCTATTTATACCCAGGACTGTATCTATAACAAGGGGACATCCTCTACGGCTGGAGGAAAGAAGGTTTCTACACCAGCACAGACGGGGGTTCTTTACAGTAAGAGCGGTGAGATTATGGAACTCTCTGCCAGAGGAAGTGGTGATGGTAAACTCAATAAAAGAGTTCAAAAGGAGCCTGGACGTGTTTCTTGAAAGCAATAATATTACAAGTTATGGATATTAGATTAATAGGGACAGAACGTTGATCCAGGGATTTATTCTGATTGCCATATTTGGAGTCGGGAAGGAATTTTCCCCCTGGTATGGGGCAATTGGCATCTGCTTCATAAGGGTTTTTTGCCTTCCTCTGGATCAACACAGTAGGGACACAATATGTATATAGGTTGAACTTGATGGACTTTGGTCTTTTTTCAACCTTATGAACTATGTTACTATGTTACTATGTATGTTACAAGGAATTTAATTGTTTGGCAGCTATTCACCGACGTTCACACTGGTATTATAATGGACATACTATATAATTGACATACTATACTATATAGTCATATATATATATGTTTGATCAACAGCAAGAAATAAACGGATCTGGGAAAGGCTGAGCTTGATGGACGCAGGCCTTTTTTTCAGCCTATCTAACTATGTAACTATGTATATAACGGCAAACACTTATATGTGTTATCCCCCAATGCGAATAATTCAACTCATATTGTCCGAGTAAACGTTAAAAATATAAACCAAATGTGCAGGGGTATTTATAGACAACTGTGTTAGATATGATTAATACACTATCCTATCGGTTCAAGTAAATACAAACAGTTGCACACATATCCACTTAACTGTATTATACATAACAGTTTACAATCTATTAACCTATAAACATTGTTTTAAACCCACCTAAAATAACAGGTGACGGCACACAATTAGGATTCCATTTTATATCGGCAGTTTCTTATACTGAACTCCGGCCAAACCTGTACATTACCTACTGAAAGTACATGTGCCATCTACTGTCCCGGGAGTAAAATAGCATCAAAACTGCTCTTAATACATAGGTATATAACAGCCAACACTAAAGAAGATAAATCTCACACACACAAATGAGGGATGTTTATTGTCACCATATTTTTCTTCCACCCCTGTCTTCTACACTTGTGTACAGATTGGTATTCCAGGTGGCCAAGGAAAGGGTCCATTTAGAGGCCTATTTCCCTATCAGTTTAAAGTGGTCCGCACGATAGACAGCTTCCACACAAAATGTGCTTGAGTGATCTGTCTGGGCCCCTTACATGTATGATAATGTTACAATTACATGTCTCATCTCTTTGACTGCTGTTACTCCGAGTGATATTAAAAAAGTTATTTGTCTTTAATGAATGTCACTAGTGTAAGTAAAATGAGATAATGCTTTGAGTCCTGGTGATGGCAGGGAATGTATGGGGAAGTAGGGTAATGTTTTGTTTACTATTACATTACATTTTTTAATCACACACAATAGCAAACTGGTATAAATGTAGAAGAGGACCCTGCTCTTGTGAGCTTGAACGTCCCCACCAGCAGATCATTGAGAGGTCACCTCCTTCCTACAGGGTCCTTCACAGATTCTAAATGTCTAAAGAATTCTACATATAAGTAATGTTTAGGCAGCAGTAGGTTTTCTGACAAATATCAATGGTCTCTGCATTCATTGTCTATGACATTGTGAGGTGAGGTGCATTTTCAGGATTTTTGAATATTGGAACAAATGTATAAATTCAGAGCCTGAAAGTAGAATAACTGAGAGACGATCTGTACATTTCATTTAGCACAGTAAGACAAGACTGCAGGCTATAATTATTAAAGTCAAATATACAAGGATGTGCTGTGATGAGGGTAGAAGATAGAAGTTTAAATAGAATGGTAAAGAAAATGTTCGGTCTCATCGCTTCTTAAATAAACTGGTGGACTGGGCACACAAATGGCAGATGAAATTTAATGTAGATAAATTTAAAGTCATGCACTTCAGGGTAAGGAATGCACAAGCAATTTACACCCTAAATGGTAGTGAATTATGCATAACAACAAGTGAGAAGGATTTGGGAATTGTTATAGACAACAAACTAGGCAACAATGTGCAATGTCAGTCAGCAGTTGCTAAGGCCATCAAGGTATTGTCATGAATAAAAAGGGGCATCAATTCGTGGGTTTAAAATATAATTTTGCCTCATTATAAATCAATGGTTAGGCCGCACCTTGAATATGCTGTGCAATTTTGGGCACCTATTCTAAAGAAGGATATCATAGCACTAGAAAGGGTGCAGAGGCGGGCTACTAAATTAATAAAAGGAATGGAGCACTTTAGTTATGAAGAAAGGTTCATTACTTTAAATCGGTTTAGTTTAGAAAAACGGCGCCTCAGAGGGGATATGATAGCATTATATAAATATATTCGGGTCCAATACAAACCAAACAGCATATGGGAAAGGCTGAATTTGGACGCATGTCTTTTTTCAGTCTATATAACTAAAAACATAAAATGTGCATCAGGAAACTCACGATGTGTTCCTGTGCAATCTTAAATATCACCTACCACTCATTCCCCTCACACTACAGACAGAATTTTCAAAGCTAAACCTTACTTTATAATGACTAATGATCATGTAAAAGTAGGTGACTCGGAAAATTTTAAAAAAAGGGATAACTAGCAATCGTCTATATAGGGACTGTTTTTGGAATTCTTGGATAATTTGCAGGTATTATCTAAATAACTAAGTATAAATCTGACTGGGGTTGGAAACAATGCATGGCACGCTATCATATATATATAGGTATTTCTACTACACCAAATATATATATAAACCTTTAGGGTACCAAAAGACACGATCATATATATATATATATATATATATATATATATATATATATATATATATATATATATACACTCACTGGCCAGTTTATTAGGTCGACCTTGCTAGTCCCGGGTTTGACCCCCTTTTGCCTTCGGAACGGCCTTCATTCTTCGTCGCATACTTTATACAAGGTGCTGGAAACATTCCTCAGAGATTTTGGTCCATATGGACATGATGACATCACACAGCTGCCGCAGATTTTTCAGCTGCACAACCATGATGTGAATCTCTCGTTCCCTTATATCCCAAAGGTGCTCTATTGGATTGAGATCTGGTGACTATGGACGCTATTGGAGTACAGTGAACTTATAGTCATGTTCAAGAAACCAGTTGGAGATGATGTCAGCTTTGTGACAGGGTGCATTATCCTGCTGGAAGTAGCCATCAGAAGATGGGTACACTGTGGTCATAAAGGGATGGACATGGTCAGCAACAATACTCAGGTAGGCTGTCGCATTTAAACGATGCTCAATTGGTACCAAGCGGCCCAAAGTGTGCCAAGAAAATGTTCCCCACCACTTACTAATGATCTACCCACTGCTAAATCCAAGGGCCACTAACCTATGCTAATCCTATTGGATGTTTCTGCTGCTTTTGACACTGTGGACCATCTTCTTCACCCTCAAATGCTTCACATTCTTGGTATCCATGACACTGTTCTCACCTGGTTCTTATCCTACCTTTCCCTCTTCACTTCACTTCCCCTCCCCTTTCCCCTTCCAGTCATGGTACCCCAAGGTTCAGTTCTAGGACCCCTTCTGTTCTTTACACTTGCTCACTTGGCAAACTAATCTCATCCTTTGGCTTTCAGTATGACCTGTATGCCGATGACACCCAAATCTACCTATCCTCTCCTGATTTCTCTCCCTACCTCTTAAATCATGTAACTAACTGTCTTGCCTATGTCTCTAACTGCATTTCTGCACATTTCCTAAAACTCAATCTCCCCAAAACTGAACTTCTTACCTTTCCTAACTCCAACGACAACAGTCTCTCACAATGTCAGTGGTGCAATCATTTTCCTGTCTCTTCATGATTGCTGCCTTATTGTTATCCTTGACTCTGACCTCTCATTCACTACTCACATCCGGTTTGTCTCAAAAATCTGCATTCTCCCGCATTCATCCCATCCTAACACAAGATGCCCTTTAGGCTCTTGTCCATGCCCTCTTTATCTCCCGCCTTGGCTTTTGTAAAGCTATCTTAGCTGGTCTCTCTCATACCCATCTCGCCCCTCTACAATCTACCATGAACACTGCTGCCAGATATCTCGGTCATGGGAATAGGAAATTAAGATGGCTTCTGTTTTAACATATGGCTGCACATGTCTGCGTGGACAGGCAGGGGTCAACAGTCAATGGATGAAATCATGCATTTAGTTTATTAACCAAATCAAAATAAATGCATAATAATCAACAACGAAAGAGGAATGAAATTAGATTTTAAGTATCTGTCTACGTGATCATACCTATTGACTATTGTTAATACATTCTGTGGTTAATTAAAAAACAGGATTTTAATACATACACACAAGAAAACAAGAATTCATAGCATACCCAGCGAATACCACTCAAAACACCTATTAAAAGCACACATTTTGGGGATTCTGTCACACTATATATGTTGCTTAATCTTGGAGAGTCCCTATATTGCTTACCAAGCAGCTGAATCAATGGAACTGCCTTGCATTTTAACACAAGCAATTTAAAGCCTTCTCTGGACACCATTAATGATGCGCCTGTGTTAATACATACATACTGATTATTTTGTTTTGCAGTCATCATTTTATAAGTTTATTTTGTGTAAAACAAGAGAAAGTGACAGATCCACTTTAAGATGTTTGGCTTTTAACATTACTCTGGTTTAAGTGCTGTGAGAAAGGCAATTTTTTCATAATCAATGAAATCAATGCAAGCTTTCCTATCGTGAGCTTCGTAGGTTTCAATAATATACCCTTCATTTTTTACAGCAGTTTTGAGAAATTCTTCATCGTAGGTTAGGATACCGTATTTGTGTCCGCCAACCACATAAAATGTAGCATTAATATCGGAAACCAATATCAGACGACCGCCTGGTTTTAGTAAAGAGGATATTTTTCTCAAATTGCTGATATAGGCATCTTTATCTGTGCTGATGATATCCAGTGACCACATGCATATGATACAGTCTGCTTTTGGTAGCACTACCGGATCTGTGGGGTTATCTTTAGTAATATCACATTTCAGAACACGTTTAATTTTTCCTCTCAATAATTCTTCTTTTTCCTTCCAGCCACCACTGGAAAAAGATAAAAAAAACAAACAGCGATATAAACCTCACTTTACATAAACATAAATGGTAAAAACTTGTATCATATAATATCATTACAAATATCATTCAAATATTTTCATGACACAATCCAACAATTATTTATAAGGAATAAGGAATAGTCAGAAGAGGAGTCTCGGAACAATTCTTTGTTGATTGTTTTATAAGTTGAAGAACTTTGAACATACGTGAGGGCATCATAATGTTACTTTCCTAGTCTTTTCTATTTAATTGTGATGTACTATTATTTTTATTCTTGTTTGTTCCCTATACATAGATTGCAGTCTAACAGGATTTTTAAAGAATATATTTGAAAGGACTTTTAGTTTAAGGACACTTTAGAATCCTTCCTGTTGCTAACCTTAAAAAAGGCTGCTCTCATGTACGTATTCCATCAAAGCAACTAAAAAAAAACGTAACCAATTAGCACAATCGCTGTGATTGGCCAATTTCAGCGATTGCTGTGATTGGCTAATCACAGCAAACACATGGCTCACTAGGTGTCTCTCGGCCTCAATCTTTAGTGTTTACTGAAGCTGTTCAGTGATACATTGTGTTTCTAGGAGAGCAGAGAGAACCCTGATCCAGAAGATACAGTTTCTATATATTCCAATTCATTTGCCAGAATTGGGGATTAAGTCTGTGGGCAAGGTTAAAAAATATTAAAACTATAATTATAAATATTGTGTGTGGGGATTGCTATTGGAAATTTGGTGGAACTTGGGGGAAATCAGAGTGTGGTTAAGTGTGCAGGTATGGAAACATTAAAAAAATTAAAATACATTTTTGTGGGCAATTGCAAAAGTTTGAGGGCAGTTTAGGTAGGTCAATCCACCACACCATGATGAGCCTGGGTGCCTGCCAACATGGTGGTACCCAATTTGCTACCTTTTACATCAATAGCTGGCACAAGTAGCCAAGTTGTCACAAATGCAGTTTGGGAGCCACACCATTTTTAAACTTGTTGCCTTGTTGGATCTTATAGCTCACTAAACTATTCTGTATGCACCACCCCTGGCATTTCACTAACCTGGTGAAAATTTTAGAGGTATAGCCCTAAATTAGCTGATGGACACTATAAAAAAACGTCAACTCTATCCTATTGGAGTAAGCCGCCAACCTTAGCTTTGCCTTATTTTTCATGCAGTGATGACCAGGGATAGATTTTTAATATTAATTATTGACCCATCATATAACAGGCTTTATAAAATAAGACAGATTGTCCTACCTAACACACTCCACAGCAGAATATCTGCATCAATAAACACCTTCTCCTTTCGAATACGTGGACAGCTTATACATGGGTGTCTCTTTACTTCAAATGGTAAAGATTTGCCAACGCAGCTGGTACATACAAGTCAAAGTCACCGTCCTGTGATGGCTTTCCACCATAATGAGTTGTTGCCACTAAAGTAGACTGCAAAGATATGTGTATGTTGTCCGCAATATACTGTATTTCCCCATGTATAAAACGCACCTTTTTTCGAAAAATCTGGGGTCTAAAAACTAGGTGCGTCTTATACAGTGGTTGTAGATTGCAGTTACTACTTCACAGTCCCTCCCTGCAGTCACACAGACAATCGGCCCCGCGCCCTTTCTGATTAACAGTCCCTCCCTGCACACTGACGGTTGACCCCAGCCCCTTTCCTGATAGCGTCCACATGGCTAAGCAACTCATCAAACAGTAAGTAAAAAATTTATATTTGGGCTGCTGAAAGTTAGGGGAGGTGGGGGTTAATTTAGGGACAGTTATGGTTGATGGGGTCCTTAGAGTTAATTTAGGGGCAGTTATGGTTAATGGTTTCTTTAGGGATAATTTAGGGGCAGTTAATGGATGGGAGTGATGATATTGGATGATGAGTATGAATTGTATGATAAATAAAACTTGAGTTCAATAACTATGTAATACTTTTTTTTCAAATTTCGGGCACCAAAATTAAGGTGCATCCTATACATGGGGAAATACATACCGTATTGTGTCCATTGTGATAGCATGTGCTAGAGAGAAAAATGTTACTAAACCAAATTGCTAAGCAGACTACAATATGCATATAAGCATTTTTTACTTGACTGACCAGTGGCTGAAATCAAAAACATAAACAAAAACCTATGTGCAGGTCAATTTCTGTAAACTAGAGGTGCAGCGTAATATGTTTGGTGCGTGTCTGTACGTTTGTGGAAAAACATACACAAAATGTTTGTTCTCCGGTATTTTGGACTGGTGGCCTGCTAAACAGTCCCAAATTTGACCACACAAAGTAAAATTTGAAAATGTTAAGTTTGTAAAAGGGAATGGGCATGTTGTGCCCTGTAACTTCAAAAAGCCATAAAGAAACTATTTATGTGGGGTATTTCTGTAATCTGGAGATGCAGCTGAATATATTTCAAAATTCCTGAAAGGTTGGTGAAAAAAAGAAACAAAAATGAATGTCCATTTTCCAGGGATTGGTGGCCATTCAGGTAAATTCACACCTGAATTACAATTTGTGTGATACAAAAACACAAAATAAATTACTACCACAAAGTTTGACTTTAGATAGTAGTAGAAGAATAAGTGTATGGAAAGGGTTAAAATATGATCACATTAGAAATACCTTAGGGTGTCCAGTTTCCAAAAAAATATGGGTTGATAGGGTAAAGTGCATTAACCGGCTTCAAAGATGGCAAATGGGGCAGAATGAATAGATTTCGGGGGGGAAAATTGTTTTGAAATAGCAAAACCCTACTTGTACTTATTGCCCTATAACTTGCAAAAAAACCCAAAACATTAAGTATTTCTAAACTAGGACAAATAGTAGAATCTATTTAGCAGGTTTTGTAGATGAGTAAAATATTTTTCAAATAAAAGTGAGAATTTTTTTTTGATATAGCAGATTAGATGATATGATCGACATTAGTATGTATTTTAAGAAAGCATTTCTTCTCCTGAAAACAACAATATATAACTTGTGTGGATACACTAAATAGGAAAGGAGAAAATGATAGCTAAACAAAAGTGTTAAAAACAGTCTTGGTCACGAAGGGTACAAAAAATTAAAAACAGCCTGATCCTTAAGGGGTTAAATAGATTTTGTGAGTTTCAGAGAATCACCAACTTGCCTTTCATTGCAAAACATTCACATATTAATATGCAAGTTGTTTTACAAGTGTTAGGACACGCAACTGAAGTCAAATTCACCCCCTTGTGTTTTTCTTTATAACCCTTAACTTGACTGACTACCTGATTTCTTCAGTGGATCGGTTCAAGAGATCTGACTACAGGTGGATAAATCTGCTTCAACTGCTATCTCCTGGTCAGATGTTCTGTGTCAACAGACACAGACAGCCAACTCCATACATTCTGCACATCACTATACTACAGTATTTTAAAAGGAAATATATATATACATATATTTAGATATATATTGTGACGCTGTACACCCCAGGGAGATGATTTGTTTGGAATTTGGGTGCAGGTGCTATACAAGTCACAGGTGCTGGGCATTAAAACCTCTGGAACCTGGTACTTTGAGAGACTGTTGGGGGAAGACGAAGTTCCCCTGAGCTCCCAGGGCAAGGTGGGCCCTAAAGAAGACCATCCCTAAGCCAAGTGAGGCAATGCCTGACCCGACCTATTGTGTGTTTGGGGGAGGTTTTCCAGAGCCTGGCTTAGCTGGGTCTGGCTTAGAGGTCTAGTTAGTGGCTGTTTAGGCTGGTCAGTCTAGACCAGCGTAGTATAGCTAGAGAGGGATTCAATTAGGAGCTAGGTTTGTATATTCTATAATTTTGTTTTGGGGTGTTTCATTTGAGAAATTGAAAATAAATCACTGTTTTGTACAAGTCAGTGTTCCTGAGCCTTATTGCCCTAGAGGACTGTGCTTAACCCCTTCAATCCCAGGGGTTTTTGGTACCTCAAAGCCCAGAACAATTTTGCCATTTTTGGGGTATGTCGGTTTAACGATGATTCTCTTTTCCTATGAATAGTGTACCCATGTAAACTATATATTGTTTTTTCAAGGAGAGATAGAGCTTTCGTTTGATACCATAGTTGGATGATTAGCTGAAAATTTAGAATGAGAAATTTAGTAAAAACTAGCGAAGATTAGAAAAATAAACTAATTTTTTTTTACATTTTCCCTCTGAATCCTCACAAAATTAGGTAAAGTGATGGAAAATCCCCTCCAAGTTTATCAATTCAGGTGTCCTGATTTCAGAAATACCTAATTTATATAGATTTTCCAGACTTTCCCAGCACCAGGGAGCATACTATTAGGTGTACAATTTTGTATAATTTTTATGCCTATGGCTTAACGGGTTTGGGGGTTGTGAACGGGGGCAGGAGGGTTATACTGGCTAGATGTTATGCTAGGGCAATGGGATGTAAGGTTTTTTTAAGAATTTTTTTTATTATCTTTTTTTATATATTTTTTTTTAATTTTTTTTAATTTTTTTTTTTTTACATTTTTTGTATTTTTTATATATATTTTTTTTAAACAGTAATGGTTAGAGGTCCTCCTAGGGACCTCCTGAACATACCAGTGATGTCACAGTGACATCACAGCTCATATTATAATTTTTTTAGTATTATTTATATTATTATTTTAATGATTTTTTTAATATTATTTTTAAATGACTAACCGGTTTTTTTTTTTCAGCTTCTCTCTTTCCGGACGGGAGGGGGGGGTGAGAGAGATGGTTTCTCACTCCCCTCCCCGCGATCCCCCTGCACCGATCACACTGTGATCTCTATGCAGGTCCTCACAGACCTGCATAGAGATCGCAGCGTCTCTGTGCCTCATCGGAGGGCAGGATATCCCCGCAGGGGATATCCTGTCCTCCGATGACCTTCCGGGTTACGTCAGCAGTGACGTAACCCGGAAGGGAATGCCCGATCGCGCGTTTGCAACTGCGCGATCGGGCAGTTTACCGGTAACAGCTTACCGGCTTTCATGCCGGAAGCTGTTACGGGGGATCGGACAGCAGAAAGCCGGCAAAGCCGGCTTCTGCTGTCAGTGGGGAGTCCAGGCTGTCAAACGACAGCCTGGTCTCCCGTGCAGCGGCAGGGATGTGTCCCTGACGCTGCACGAAGGGCTGGACGTACCGGGACGTCCATAGGGGTTTCTTTGTGGGCGTTTTTTGGACGTCCCGGTACGTCTATAGGGGATTGAAGGGGTTAAGATCCCAAACTGTGGCATTTATGGCCCTCCTGCTACAGGGTTTGTCACTATATACTATATAATACATATGTGTGTGCTTATTACCTTTTTCCTTCCAGATCCATCATAAACTTTGATGCGTGAGACCAATCGAAGGCTTCTTCATGGCTGCTTAGCCATTTCTCCAGTTCTGCGACACAGACATCATTAAATTCCAAAATAGTAATTTTTTCGAAATACTCACAAACTGCAAGGAGATGAAAAATACTGGGACCAACAGTGATGTCAGTCAGCATGCCCCCTTTAACGTGACCTGCAGCACAAAGAGTAAAACAAGCTATAAAACAAATAAAAGGACTTAAAATCCTATTTCTGTAATCTATGCCAATATTGCCAATAATGAATCCAGATTTGTCTATATTAAATATAGCTTTTACAAAATTGTTATGACAAAATCAGCTTTCAAAGAAAAGTATCAAGATAGCAGTGTAATAAATAATGCAGAAATAAAATCCAAGAATAGATAAAACAAGACCCCATAACTAAAAACACAAAACAAAAAGGGAAAATAAATTTGTATTAGTTAAATTTCTTAGTGTAAACAAGTTAATTATAATATATAATATCTTCCTCCTCTTCAATAGTATGCTAGATCCCCTCTCCACAAAATGTAGGAGCACCCTAAAGGACCAAATGTCAAATAACAAAAAACATACCTGAAACAAGTTCTTTATGCAGATATCTCATTGGTCTCCAAATGGCTTCTTCTTGGAGTTGCTTATGGGTGTTAGGAGACAAAAATATATCAAGAAAATGTTTTGAGTCAAACTCATGAACATGATAATATTTAGTAGTGGAATCCATCGTGTTATAGAATCCAATTGTGTTGTGTGAAGTTAGAGTAAAACATATTGTAGCTCAGTTTATATAGAAATGTATCACATGATCCTGATATTGGTTAAACATAACTGTTGTTTGCCTTTGTCACAGATCATTGGTAATGAGCTGTTTTCATCAGCTTCTCACATGGGGCTCTACAAGATATTCCTTAATAGAACAGGATTTCTCAGCATGTGGTTATGTTAGACACCACAGTTGGGTTGCAGTTTCTTGTGCTATGGACCACAATGTTTTCATTTTGCAAAGCATGGAAGGCTGTCTTTGTGTATGTCAATGAGTAAGCTAGTAGTTATGCATTCAGTCTGTTTGTATGTATAAGAGGGTGTTGAAAAGGGTGATCAGACACATCATAAGCTTGACTTTATAAGCATGCTTTATAAGATAGGTCTAAGAGAATTCATACTGACATGAGGAAGGACGAAAACAGTATACTGCAGGAGTAGGAGGAATTTGGGGGCAAACTAAGCTTTACTTAAGCTTTACTACTCTTCACAAACCAGACCAGAGATCTTTATTGTAATGTGTAATTGCTATCATTAACAATAAGTATAATTATCCAAGAGCATTACACCAGGAAAAAAAAAACTGTACCTGCTTAGTACTCAGCCATCTCTTTACTGAGAGATCAGTGGTAATGGTTAATATGGTAATGGAGTGTTGCAATACAGTAACCGAGTGTTGATCCAACAATGGATCATATCTTGGATATGGCCTGTGGACAACTGGGCCTTTTTTTCCCCTGATGTGTGAGTGACCTCTGTATATTTGTCCATCATGTTTACCCAGGCTACCTTTTGTGAATTATCTTAGACCAAAAGATGCCTCCATTTCCTGGCTCCTTCATGCTGCTGCCATGCTTTAGTGTGGAAGAGCTGTGGTATAATTTGCTGTATATGTGTTACGCCGGATCAGGCACCACAGGAGGTGGACCCACGATGCAGAAATGTCTCCAAAAAACAAGCCGGGATCGAGACAGGCAGCACAGGAGCGTGGTCAATACAATAGCCGGGGTCGGGGCAGGCAGCACAGGATCAGGGTCAAATGACAAAGCCGAGGTCGGGACGGGCAGCGCAGGATCAAGGTCAAATAACAAAGCCGAGGTCTGGTACACGTGGAGATCAATCAATAAACAGGAGCACCCAGAGAACATTAACATGGACTCGTTGAACGGGCAAGGAAACAAGGAGCCAGGAAGGTTTAAATAGAGCCAATGGCGGGAGAGCAGGTAAGATGACGTCATCGCGACCGGCGCAATTAGCGTCGTCGCGATGGCAACAACGAACAAAACTTCCTGCCTGTGTTACCTCCGTGAAGGACGCGGAGGAGCCACACAGGCAGGGGAGGTAAAACAACCTCCGAAGACATGCAGCGGCGATCAAACACTTGATCGCCGCCGGCATGCCCGCGGCGGTACCCAACGAGATCCTCTCTGCCTGTGTTGCTGCCGCGAGCGACGCGGCAGTGCCACACAGGCAGGGAAGGTAAAACCACCTCCGTGGACATGCAGCGGCGATCAAACACTTGATCGCCGCCGGCATGCCCGCGGCGGTAAACTACGAGTTCCTCTCTGCCTGTGTTGCTGCCGCGAGCCACACAGGCAGATGAGGTACTGGTCGGGTGCCGCGTGCATGTAGCGGCGGATCGGTTTTCCGATCGCCGCTGATATGCTGCGGCAGCCCGAACAGAGCTGTCAGCAACCGGGAGGCGTGCCTGCTCGATACGCACGCCCCCTCGTGTGCGTGTAGAGCGCACGTCAGTACACGAGGGGGACGTGCGCGAGGGACGCCGTGGGACCCCGGCCGGACAGGTAGGTGTAACAATATGTGAATTCAGCCATGGATAATAAGGAGTAACAGTTGCTTACAACCCAAAGAAATGCTCTTTTGCTATGTTCTCACAGGGGTCACCAGAAAGGCTATGACCTCAGAACCCTGGTCAAAATTGTCTAGTCACAGTGTAGCCTCTACAATTCCTGCTAGAGAGTGTCCACAAAAAACAGAAGCATAATGTAAAAAAATTTGATTATAAAGAATAAGGGTTCAGGAAATGCTGACACAGCAGTAGATTTAAATCAACATCATAGTGCATCAGCCAGTACAGCCTTGGCGCCAAGAGTATAAATGAGGATGAAATTTAAAGAAGGCATGACTAATGCCCCCATGGATAAGCAATCAGCTAGGTTCCTTTTCTAATCAAATTCAAGTTACAGGAGATTATTTTGATTGGTAGGTGGTCACCTCCTGTACCTTAGAACAATTCTAGCATTAGTGCTAAAGGTTTAATACATAATTTATTTAACAAAAATTATATCTAGTAAATATTATACAAATAAACCTTAAAAAAAGACCAAGAGCAGCAAAAAGACTCTATAACATTTAATCTAGAAAAAATATAATTTAATACTTTGGGTATCAGTGTATTTAACTGAAGAATCCAAAAAGTTTCTCTTCTCTACAGCTTTAGCAGTCTGTTACCCAATGTCATCTGCTCAATAGCAAAAGCATTTAATTTATTGTCATCTTTATTTAAATTTAAATTGTTTAGAGACTGATTGTTCTCATAGACACTCTGCACGTTGTATCTATGATCTTTTCTTTTCTTGAAATATCTTGCAATCCTTCCAACGTGGAGTCCATAAGGGTATTCCAGCATGTAGATGACATATCTGGATGAGCACAAATGGTATCTCAAGACAGAATAAGAAGCTCCTTTGACAAATCTAGAAAAAGCCATCAACCTGAGAGAGCCATCAGTTTAGGAACACATGCCCAGTAAGGCCAGTGTGCAGAAAGCAATATCTCTCAAATACCCTAGCTAAGTATTTTAAGGTTAACATTATTCGAAATAAACTAATGTCTTCTTTTTCTTTCCAATTTACTTAATTAAGCTTTACATATTTACCTTGAATCATGAGAGTGTTAGGTAATTAATTTTTACAACACGCCCTTGAGCCTTGAATGTTCTGTTTCTAGTGTAAAACTCTTAATCTAAATCAGTATGTTTATTTTTTATTTTTCGGAATTATTAGTTTAAATCATATGATAACTGCAGGCATTAATAATATTTATTGAATATTTGCCCATTAAATATTTAATATTACATTTAAAAAAAAGATTCCTTGCATGGAATAGGAAGCCTAATAGCTAAAATGTTGGGCATAATCCGGTCAATGTGGATAAAACAATATATAATCTGAGTGCCCTCATATGCTATAAATTTACAGGTAAGTGATTATATACTGCTGTGCACCATATAATATAAAAACCTATATTGCATCCCCCATTCACTTCTGTACATTAATTACTTTTTTCTATATATTTTTGGATAGTTCCTTTCCTTGGGCCAAAAATCATTGGTGTATGGGCTGTTTTTTTGTAAGTCTTTGTTTTTATTACCTTACTCCTACCAGGTAAAAGACAAAACTACAAATGTTACTGAAGCAAAAGCCGCTGTGGAGGAACTGTCGAGACACTGTCTGACCGATGTTGCAATAACAGTATAACATTTCTGGTAATAGTAATTATGATAAGCTGCCAAAGCTTTCAATGCTTTGAATATCCCTGACACATGCTGCTATAAATGAGGCATTAGTCACATGAATTCAATTAAAATCTCTGCAAGAAAACACCTTGAGAACTGTTGTGTTGATGCCTGTTTACGAATTGCGACTTCAAGCTTTAATACCAAGGACTTGACTCTTCTGCATTAAAATATATAAAAAATAGACAAATAATGTCTTAAAACTTCTAACTAATGGTAATAGTTATGTAGTACTGACTTTTGTCTTATTGGTTTGAATAACAGTCGTTCTCCATCTGTCCATTTAGTTTGAACGTTCCATCATATGAGGGTCCCCTCTAGTCACTTCATTATTACATTATTCCAGTGCACATAAGGAGGGTGGGGACATCTGTGGAGCGGGACTCTATTTTATTAAGCGGTTAAGCATTTCTATTTCAGAAGTGCCATTTTAACTTTAACTATAGATTAAATATT
This sequence comes from Spea hammondii, assembly GCA_029215755.1. Classification (NCBI taxonomy): domain Eukaryota; kingdom Metazoa; phylum Chordata; class Amphibia; order Anura; family Pelobatidae; genus Spea; species Spea hammondii. The sequence continues at coordinate 8,680,430 of JARDYJ010000001.1, forward strand.
ATTTTTATACACATTTATCCAGACGTTATTATGATTTTCGTTTTTCTTTTTGGAATTTATATACGATGACCATTCCAACTTGATTTTACATGCTAGTACAGGAGGAGACGAGGGCTGTGGTCTTGGAAGCTCACAATCTATTAGAGGGTTGAGGTAGAATACGACAGGTGAGGATAATATCATTGTGACAAGGGTCATTTAGAGTCAGAGGCGTAGAAATTGTATAGCGGAAAGAGCGATTGGTTTCTTCAGGATAAAGAATGAGGGTGTTAGGAGGACAGGTTGTGGAGAAGTAAAACCAACGGTTACTCAGCTCTAACTCCTCCACAGGTCCTTGCATGTTTCCGTACAAACACATTGGGACTTTTATTACTGTCAGGGATTTAAAGGTTTGATATAGGAGGAGTATGGAATAATAATTGACAATATTCAAATATACATGTAACCATACCTGGCAACTCCCGGAATCGCCACTTATGCAGGTTCACTGCTGGGAAACTCGGGCTTGCGAGAGTGGCGTTGCAGCACGTCCCAGTCACTGCCAACTTTCCCTCCAAAAAAAGCATATGTCCTGCAACTTCAGCTGGACTCGGTGAAAGGTAGCTGGAGCTATATTTTTTCCAGGTATGTATATAAAAACATGCCGTGTGTTTAACAACATTCTGCTCTTCAGGATTTTTGAAATAGATAAGGTTAAATAACGGCCCCAGCTTCAATCTAGTCTAATGTTTTATTTAGTCTCTCTTCTGCATTCTACCTCTAATTTAACTTATATATATGTAGCCCTGGCACTAGAACTCCTCCAGTTGCCATGGTGATGAACTATGCACCACAGAGTTCTAGATATAGCAGGCTGACTGTCCTTCATCAGCCAGTATTATGTGTAAGCCAATCAGTTGGGATTTTTGGAAAGGAAAGGGAGGGTCAAGGCATCCATCTTAGAGATTGAGGACCTGAAGAAGAGGAGCCAGGAGTGATGTTCTGTACAGATACCTGGAGAATCTCAGCCGGTTTTACTGCATATCTGTGCCCTAGAGATAAAAAATCTGAAGCACTCTGGGGCAGAAGAAGCTAAGTTTAGTCAAGCATGAATTAGTGGTTGTTGGAGTTGGATCCAGCCTCAACACTTGGTAAAAATACCTGCTCTCTTCAAAAGAAAACACCCTGGAACGTGTGAGTTGTTACCAGTCTCTTCCATAAAGTTTTACTGTCAGCCTAACCTGTTTTACCAAGATAATACCGTCTACTACATTGAAGCGCCCCACTTAAATGCAGCACCGTTTCCCTGGGGAATCTGGGTTACTGCAAATTGGTGAGGGGGTATTGTGAAAGTGGGCATTATTGTCTAAATTGTGCTATTGCATTCTGTATAAATGTTAGGTTAAGAGCTGTGTGCTTACGTAGTTTATAGTTACTGATGTTCTAATATCACATAAAGTATAGTCTGCTACAATATATTTAGTGGATGTCATTCCTCTTGTAAAAAAGGTTTCTATTGGGCCTTGTTTTTAGTTTTTTTTTGTTTGTTATTGTAAAGTTATTTTCTTAGTGGAGGCACTACGTCATTAGAAAAATTAAGATAAGAAGCCAACATTTTCACAGTTTCATTTATAACAAATATACATAGCCAGTGCAAATGAAAAAAAACAAACCTCCAAAATGTATTCTGATTTTGGAAATACCTCATGTCCCTGGTATCTCCATTCATTTTGGCATCTACGGGGTTAAATATGAGCCTGCACGCATCACTGTTTGCAAACAAGTTTTTTTTGGGGTTTTTTTTATTTTTTTATACAAAAATACAAAAAACTTAAGCATAAATACATAGAGTAATTTAAGACAAACATACAGTTTTGGATTCCAAATGACAAAAATAGACAAAACTATTGCCTCATAATACAAGAAAATTAAAAGTACAAAATGGAAGGGCAATGCTTCTTCTTCATATCAGTGTGTTATTAACTCTGTTGGGATATTATTAAAGCTCTATTTCTTTCGTTCTGCAGGGATGAGACTGCAGAAAAAAGGATGAAAGACTGTTAATCTTTACTAATCCATTTTACCTTCTTGAAGAATTTTTATCCAATTTTCCCAGGCTACTGAACCGATTTTATTCCCTCTGTCGTGTAACAAAAGCAATTTTTCCATATGACATTGATGTAGAATTTGGGGTTTTATTTTTGTCCAGCTAATTCTGATTGAAGCTGAGTAAGGGGTTTTATATTAAAGCCACTAATTAGATCTTTTATTCTATGAGCACCTCCTTGTATCCAAGTTTTTAGATTTATATTGTCCATTAGATTTTCTATAATATGTAACGGTAAGCCGAATATTATCTTTACTTTAAGACCTAACTTCCTTCTCACCCAGGTCCAATTCATGTATCAATGTCTTAAGACTAAGCTGTTTATTGTTGGCATTAATTCCGTCGCTCTCTTAGAGGAAATCCAAAAGAAAGTTTGTAAATCTTTAAAAGGATACTTTTTTGTAATCTCACCCCTATACCAAGGCTCCTGAATAGATTCTTTTCTCTGGGATATACAAGCTTGCATTAGTAAAGCTTCCTGTGAGTATTCCTGGATTGCATTTAATCTCGGTTTTTTACCTCCCCAGATAAATCTGTTTATGGCACCTTGGATTAGGTCTAACCAGCTATGGGGTATATTCAATGGAATCATCCTAAATAAATATGTAAATTTAGGTAGGATATATGCTTTCACAACATTTATCCTCCCCCACCAGGACATAAATAGGCCTTGCCATTTTTTAAAGGATAAATTCATTTCTTTAATCATGGGAAGAAGGTTATTTTCAACCCATGTATTTGGAGTATTTGTAATTTTAACACCTAAATATACTAAGGTTTCATTGGTGCATCCGAAACCAATTCTCTCTATTTCTTTCTTTTGTGTTTCGTTGAGGTAAGATGATAACGCTATTGATTTATTTATATTTAATTTATAATTGGCAATAAAACGGAATTGATGTATCAGCTTCATGATCTGTTTCATTGAATTCACTGGATCTTTAATTGTAAGTAATATGTCGTCTGCATAGAGTTTAATTTTTTGTTTCTCCCTCTCCACAGCCCACTATCCCAGAGCTACTTCTAATGTCTCTTGCGAGGGGTTCTGAGGATAGGACATAGAGCAGTGGAGAAAGAGGACAACCTTGTCTTGTCCCATTAGACAGCAGGAACCAGTTGGATTTAATTCCTGACCCAATAACTCTACCTCTCGGATTATTATAGAGAGCCATTATCGCTTGATGAATCTTGCCTTTTATCCCGAATGCTTTCAGAGTTTCTGCTAGATATCTCCAGTTGACCCTGTCAAAAGCTTTTTCAGCATCTAGAGAGAGGGACAACTGAGGAATTTTAGTTTGTATATTCTCTTCAAAAATTCCCAATAGTGCTCTTATATGGTTGGATGCAGAACATCCTTTAATAAATCCAACTTGGTCTATATGGATCAGCTGCGGTAACATTATGTTTAGTCTTTGAGCTAATATACCTGCGTAAATTTTTGCGTCTATATTTAAAAGGGATATAGGTCTATAACTAGTTATCTTGTCTGGTTCCTTCCCTACTTTAAGTATTGGTGTAATATTACCTCTCAATATTACCCCCTTGTCCATACCCTCATTAAAGGCTCGGACTAAACATGGAGAGATCTCCTCTATAAACACTTTATGAAATGTTGCATCAAAACCATCTGGTCCAGGGGATTTTTTCCCCGCAATCTATGTATTTCTTTATGAACCTCATCTTAAGATATTTTTTCGTTTAGATTGTCCAAAACATGTTTAGGGAGTTTAGGAAGTGTTCTTTCCGAGAAATAGTTCTTTACATCTAATTCTGTAGTCTTATTTGGCAAATTATATAGCTCTTCATAGAATTCATTAAAAGCTTGGCCTATCTCATTAGAGACTAATAAGGTTTTTCCTTTAAGTGATATTCGAGTAATCATCTTATCTTCCCTTTTCTTTTTCAGTTGATTGGATAACATTTTATCTGCCCTGTTTCCTTTATAGTATCTTTTTGATTTCAGGGTCATCAAGGCTCTATTGGTATTCTCCAATAATAAGTGGTTAATTTTATCATTTATTTCTTTAATTCTCATTGCAGTATTTTTAGAGGGATTCTGTTTATTAAGTTTATTCAGGTGAGAAAGGGTGATATATAGGTCGGACATTTTAGCTTCCGCTTTTTTTTTTTTTGCATATGCTCCTAATTTGATGAAATGTCCCCTTATAAGTGCCTTAAATGCACACCAGAGACTTAGGGCTGAAGTGTTATCCACAGCATTCTCAGTAAAGTAATGATGTGATGTCTTTTTTATATATTCGATGTCTTCTGGTTTTTCCATTAGTTTGTGATTCAGTCTCCAGTCTGTTCTAAATTTTTCCCCTTTCTCCTCCAAATCCATAGTTACTAAGTTGTGATCAGACCATGTTGTTTCGTGTATTTTAGTATTTTTAGCATTTAATGCTAGACTACAGTCTCCCAAGATTAAATCAATACGGGAATATGAATTATGTGTTTTAGAGAAACATGTGAAATCTTTTTCTGTAGGGTGGGCCATTCTCCAGATATCAAATAATGCATGAGATTTTATCAAGGCTTGGAATCTTTGTGCCTGTAGAAGAAGATTTCGATCACTAATGGTTCTCTTTGAGGACATTTTATCTAAATGGGGGTCTAAGATGCAATTGAAGTCTCCCGTCCATACTAAGAAACCCTGTTTTACCCTCTGAACTTTTCCTAGTAAGTTAGTCAGATAATGAGCTGGAGAGGTATTAGGTGCATATACATTTACTAGTGTGAATAATATATTATTAATTTCAGCAATAGCTATAATATATCTACCATCGGAATCAGTTTCTAAAAATTTGAATTTTAAGTCCAGATCTTTAGAAAATAATATGGCCACACCTCTTTTTTTCTTTGTTTTTATTGATGCCCTTATGGAATGCGGAAATCTTTGATTTCTTAAATTAATATTATCCACAAGGCGCCAGTGAGTTTCCTGAAGGAAACATATATTTATTTTTTCTTCCCATAACCTTTGTAATACTATATGTTTTTTTGGGTAGAGTTGAGGCCTTGGGTGTTTATCGTACCGAATCTAATCATCCTTAATTAGTTTAACAATCTTACTTATTCTCCCAATGAGTCTCACACTGTATATCTTTTGTGTAGTATAAACATGGAATCCACAGAACGACAATACAACATTTAAAAACAATAAACAAATTAGTGTCACATACCTGGCCCGGCAGCCGCCGAGAAGAAGGGGGAGACCTCCCACCGTGCCGCGGCAACCGCAGCCGCCACGGAGAAGAGGGAGACCCCCCACCGTACCGCAGCAGCTGCAACCGCCACGGAGAAGAGGGAGACCTCCCGCCTCTACACGGCAGCCGCCGCGGAAGAGGGGGAGACCTCCCGCCTTGCCGCGGGAGCCGCAACCGCCGCGGAGAAGAGGGAGACCTCCCGCCTCTCCGAGACAGCCTCAGCCGTCGGTCGTCCTGTGTTGGAGCCAGGTCCGGTCCTGCTGCGTGCACGCGGTCCGCTGCACGCCACCTAGTGGCGCCAGCCGGTACTATGGCTCCTTTTAGATTTTTACGTTCTGCCAATCCCAAGATGGCCACGAACAGGAAGTGACGTAACGGCACTTTGAATTTTTGGCGGGAATTCAGTAATTGTTGCCTGGACTTCCTCTGCTTATTTAAGAGCCTCAGAAACACTCCAGCCTTGCCTTCTGATGGTTGTACCTATCTCGTATAGTGTCTGCTCAGTACGCGTTCCTGTTGATTTCCCGTTACCGACCCGGCTTGTTCCTGATACTGACTCCTGGCGTTTGACTCTGGCTTTCCTCACGTTTATCCTGACTTCTGGCTTCCTGACCTCGGCTTACCCTGCTACGATCCTGACTTCTGGCTTCCTGACCTCGGCTTGCTCATTGGCTATTCTATACTGGACTCTGGTTTTCTGTCTATTGGACTCGCACACGCTGCTCTACCTGATTACAGGTTCTACCATACGCTGTGCGTGACAATTAGTAGGAAAAACATCCACCGATGTATCTGCCTACATCCGCACCGTTTCTCCCCTCTCATAGTGCGGATAATTGGTGCCATCAAACAGATGGCAGTTGGAGTCTAGGTATAGGTTATTAACTAATTATAAGTATGCCCATATTAATTCCTAAGAGAACAAGGAGGGAAAAAAAAAAACAAAAACAAAAAAAAAAACATCGTATAAATTTAAGCGAGTGTGTATCTATAAAAACTATATAGCCTAGCTACTTCAATTAGCTTAATGTGACCAATAAGTATATATCTATTTTTATGTAAGCAAACGCTTCCTATTAGTCCTCTAAAAATTCAATGTAAAATAGTACAAAAAGGTTATTTATATTTGGCAATTTTAATTTTACAAAAAAAACCAAAACATTGTGCCTCATATGAATTGTGTCATATAGATTCGAGTGTAATGCTCAGTGTACACCCTAAAATGGGATAAGTCTAAACTAAATTAATTATCTCAACCTAACTATTAATAGATAACTATTAGCTGGATATATTCATATCTGAAAATAATTTCATATGTGTATTACTTATAATATTAGTATCGTGTATTAAATTGCTTTTGTACCAAGAGTTAATAAGTGCTTATTTATTTATGTCGGTGAACCTAAGTCACCTATAATAATAGTGACATGTTCGTGCAGTGTCCTAAGTCAAAAGAAAAAAAAAAAAATAATGTTCCGGCTACTTCAAGTATCTTAATGTAACCAATAAATATATATCTAGTTTTATGTAAACAAACGCTTCGTTTGATCTTCTAAAGGTACAATATAAATAGTGCATAGGTGTTATTTACATTAACAATTTTAGTTTTACAAAAAACATATTACATCATGAAAAATGATGTCATATAAATTCTAGTGGCATACCCAATATACATCCTAAAGTGCAATAAATCTAGATCAATTTAATTGTCTCGTCCTAGCTAATTAGTAGATAACTATTAGCTAGAAATATTCGTGTCGAAAATGAATATCACGTGTATATTGCTTATAATGTTAGTATCGGGTTTTTACGGTGTCCTAAATCAGAAAAAAAAAAAAAAAGTTAATTAATTTCTCTTGTAGCCATTTCTCCAAATTCTCAGGTGTATCGAGGGTCCAAGTTTTAAATTCATATGTAAGCGTACTTTTAGTCGGAAAAGTCCATCTGTATTGGATATTTTTTTTCCTCAAAATGGTTGTAAGATGCGCGTACTGATGTCTTCTTAATCGTGTAAGATAAGAGAGATCTGGAAGGATTTTAATTTTCTTATACGGTTCTGACAGTGGATTCTCTCTATACATTTTTAGAATCTTCTCTCGAATTTGGAGGTTTGCACAACCCATCAAAATATCACGGGGTATTTCTGAAGGCAAATCTGGTGCTTTTGCGGGTCTATAATAACGATCCCATATAGGTATATGGGCTTCTTAAGTGATCCCCAATTTTAAGAATAGGTCTTAAAGAAACTTTTCTAAAGTGTCATTTGTTAAGCTCTCCGGGATTCCTCTTATTCTCAGATTGATTCGTCTTGCACGGTCTTCAAAATCTGCTATTTTCAGTTCCAAAGCCTCTATTTTTGTAGTATTCGGTGTAATGTTATCTTGATGAGACAGATCTTGTATAATTAAATTTTCTAGTTTCTCTTCATTTATTTTCACCCGTGTGGCAACGGATAGTAAGTCAGTTCTTAATCCCTGCATCTGTATTTGTATGCTGTCAAACGACAGCCTGGTCTCCCGTGCAGCAGCAGGGATGTGTCCCTGACGCTGCATGAAGGGCTGGACGTACCGGGACGTCCATAGGGGTTTCTTTGTGGGCGTTTTTTGGATGTCCCGGTACGTCTATAGGGGAATGAAGGAGTTAATAGTACAAAGTGAAAAAATGTATCTTCCATTTGGATCAATAATACATTTATATATCTGGGCTGAAATATCATTTCTAAATAATGTAATACTTTTTTGGTTGATACCATACAATTGTATGCCATAGGAAATTCTTTAAGATCAAAAGTTGGTATTTTGTCTAATGCAAAGTGAGTTTCTCGAAAAAAGACAATTTGAGTACTGTGTAATAATAACAATAATAATAATATGCTGCAAAAAAAGGTTGTCATGCTCTCAACTCTGATTTTATAGGGCTTTATTTTATAATATTGCTATGATAGATCAATTAAATGAATATAGTCATTGTAGTCCTTTTTAGCTTAGTGCACAGTAATTACTACACAAAAGTAATTTGATATATGAAGAAGATCTGTTTCTCGCTTTTCTTTTTTCCTTTGCAATGTGAGAGACTGGCAGCTTCGGAGAACCCCGGAGGAAAACAGAGTAGAACAGGGATTAAATAAATCAGCAGTCATGTCAGATTTTAATGAAACTCCCTGTAAACAATGTCATGTGGAAGAGTAGTTTTATTATGTGAAATGCTAAGGATGGCAGTGTATATCACTTAAAAATAACCCCACATAGACATCTTTTTATACTGTGTATTTATTAGACCTGTAGATTTAGATTCGTACAAGCTTTAAGTTTACGAAAATTGCCTGTTATGTACGTTTGTACAAATATCAGATAACGAGCCGTGTCCCCAATAAAACTGCTAAAGGAAAGAGATGGTCACATGGCCCTTTAACTCCTGACGCGAAACTTGGCCTGGGGACCGCTCCAAGAGTTAAAGGTCTGTACGAGTGACTCTATTGGTCGCCGGCCAATAGAGTCGCTTGCACGGCCCTTTAACTCCTGTTGGCGAACCTACGGATTTCCACTCCCCATAACCACTGCAATGCTGTGTACATAAGGCAGGCTAGATGGGGAAGGGACCAGGAAGATTAGTAAACGAAGACGAAGATTCTTTGCATTGTGTGTCTTCGTCTTCATCCACGTTTTGGCACTGCCATGTTTGTATGTTCAGTGTTCGGGCTCAACAACGAGAACGCACCCTTCGTGTTTATTTTCATGTTCGCCCGAATACGAATGCACAAGTCTAACGTTTATACAAATATCAGATAATGGGCCGTGTCCCTAATTAAACTGCTGGAGGACGAAAGATTAAGACTCATCATTCATTTGCCATGTTTAGCATCCATTACACGCCATGTTTAGCATCCATTACACGCCATTTTAGCCCCATTACAATCAGGAGAGAGATCATTACCGGAAGCGTCATCATTTTGGCAGAGGTTCACACAGAATTATCTGAGGGCAAAATGGCAGCGCTTCTGGTGACATTCTCTACCCTAATCCTCTGCCGTTTTGGTGCATGCTTCCCGGGAGGTTATGTCCACGGAGATGTGGAAAAGAAAGAAGGTATAAAAAAGAAAAAATAGAGAAAAGAGTGAGTGAGACATCCAGAGAGCGTGAGAGAGAGAGCGTTAGTGGATGAGAGAATGGGAGTGAAAGAGCCCTCAAATCTCGGACCAAAATTCATAGCTTTTTGCTTCATTTTCATCAGTTTTATAGGTCTCGTTTTTTGTAGATTCGTACATATTGATGACATTGGCAAATTTCGTTATGCTTGTAATTCATACTCATCAAAATGCACATATCTAACAGTTAAATGCACTTTTAATGAATATGATAGCTGGGTGTCCTTTTTACATTTATATGTCTCAATGAAAATTCATAGAATTCTAACCCCAATGTACTTACCTCTTTCCCCACCCCCTAGTTTGCCAAAGTGCATAATTTTTATTTATGCCCTGTCAGCCAACTCTAACACCTGCTCTAGTGAAAGCACCAGGAGATTTAATGAGGCGTTTCCATGCACATGCGCAGAAAGTTCTCCCATTGATTGTAGCCAAAAATTGGATAAAAGCAAATCAAGAGGGGGTGGTGCACTGCAGCCTAAAGCTATAATCTCTAAAAATAACTTGTGCGGACATGTAATTTTGACTGTTGTATTACTTTATTCATTTATAACATGAGCAAAATATTTTAATATAAGGCATCTTGAACATCATATCATATGGTTTAATCCTGATGATATTTATTCAAACAATATGCTGCTAGCAGAAACGTTGATACACATTAATAACTCCAAATCAAAAATATTTTAGCAAAATGGTGATTTTTCAGAGTGTGATTTCACCTATACCTATTTAAGGAGTCGATATTTAACCCTTTCTCTGTTTAATTGCAGTGAGAAACATAATTTTCTCGTAATCAGCAATATCCGTCATTGTTTTCCTGTTTTTAGCTTGAAACACTTCAATGCTATACCCTTCCTCTTTTAGAACTATTTTGATAAATTCTTCATCATAATTTAATTTACCAAATTTATGCTCCGCAATTTTATAATATGAAACATTTAAAGACCCGATCAATATTAGACGACCACCTTCTTTTAACAAAGAGGAGATTTTTCTAAAATTGTTGATATAATCATTTTTATCTTTGCTGACAACATCCAGTCCCCATGCACTTATGACACAGTCTGCTTTCGGCAACAGTGTTGGTTCAGTGGGATTATCTTTGGCTAAATCGCATTTTAGAACATGTTTGATTTTACTTCTTAACAATTCGTCCATTGTATCTTGTCCATCACTGAAAAAAGAAAACAGAGAAAAATAAATCCACAGTTTTCAGTTGTGTAAAATTGTTATCTATTGAAAACACATTTTGAATAGATCCATAATTGTAAACTGTATAAATTTCTAATGTCTAATTTTCTATATAAAAAATAAAATAATGGTGACAAATTAGAAAAAGCACTTTTGTCACTTTTATTTGAACAATATTTCACTCATCTGCAACATTATGAAGAAACCTGCTAAATAGATTCTATTTGTCCTGAGTTGAGAAATTGCAAGTTATAGGGCTAGTGGCATTTTGCTATTTCAAAACCATTGTTTTCCAAATCTGGCAATCCTGTCCTCATGTCTTATTTGGGACATGAGTTTGTCAGGTTATTTTGGGGGCTGAAAGACCACATTTGGGACATGCGCAATTCAGTTTTTCTTGGAATTTTGACATCTGGTCTTCCTGCCTCATGTCTTATTTGAAACCAGCTGATTCCATCTGACCACATGTTTTTGAAAAATAGACACCCAAGTGTATTTCAAATAGTAGTATTCAACCCCTTCGTGACAAAGGCTGATTTTACCTTTTGTACCCTTCGTGACAATGGCCCTTTTTAAAATTTCTGCGCTGCTCGTGTTTAGCTGTAATTTTCTTCTTTCCCGTTTACTGAACCCACACACATTAGATATTGTTTTTTTCAGGACAAGACGGGCTTTCTTTAGATGACATTGTTTTGATTGTATCATATTATTTAGTATTAAAAAAAGTATAAAATATGGTGAAAAATTTAGAAAAAAATGACTTTCTAACTTTTAGTTAAAAAATCTTTTACTCATCTATAAAAGGTAATGAAAAAACCTGCTAAATAGATTCTACTATTTGTCCTGAGTTTAGAAATACCCAATGTTTTTATGTTTTTTTGCTTTGTTCTACACATTATGGGGCAATAAGTACAGGTAGCATTTTGCTATTTCAAAGCCATTTTTTCCAAATCTGGTAATTCTTCCCCCCATGTGCCATTTCGGGTATCTTTGAAGCCGGCCAATGCAATTTACCCCATCAAGTCATATATTTTTGAAAACTAGATAGCCCAGGGTATTCCAAATGCTAGTATTTTAACCCTTTCCAAGCACTAATTCTACCATCAGCCTTTGTCAAACTTTATGGTAGTAATTTTTTTTGCATTTGTTTTTTCACACACATTTTACTTTAGGTATGAATAAACAGGTTCTGGTATATGTCACTATCACAAAACATCCCAATATGTGTTCAGCAACATCTCCTGAGTACAGCGATACCTCACATGAATGATTTTGCCTGGCTGTTTGGGGACAAAAGGGCCACATTTGGGGCATGCGCATTTTTCAACGTTGAACTTTGGCATTTGGGGATCCACTGCCCATGCCCTATTTGGTACATCTTTGAGCCAGGCCATTTCAGTGTGCCCAACAAAACCATATATTTTTGAAAACTAGACACCCCAGGGTATTTTAAATGCTGGTATTTTAACTTTTTGCATGCACACATTTTACCACCAGAATTTTTTCTAAGTTTGCAGTAGTATTCTTTTGTGTGTATTTTTCCGCCACACAGCTATGTTATGTATGAATTTACAGCTCCTGGTATATGCCGCTGTCACACGACACCCCAATATGTGTTCAGCAACATCTCCTGAGTACAGTGATACTCATATATGCATGGGTTTGTTTTTTTTGGGGGGGAACTAAAAGGCCACATTTGGTACGTGTGCATTTTTCTAATTGGAAATTAGATGTGTGGCCATCCTTCCACCCGTGTTAATTGGGACATTATTGAACTCTGCCAATTCAATTTACCCCTTAAAATCATACATTTTTTAAAAGTAGACACCCCATGGGCATTTAATATGCTGGTATTTTAAATCTTTCCATGCGAGAATTGTTTTAAGCTAATGTTCTAATTTTAGGGCTCACAAAATATATTTTTTATATATATATATTATTTTTTTTGCCTTATTAAAAAAAATTTTATATTTTTTTTCAACTTGAAGGTTCGCCTGATAGTGACATCAGAGGGAAATAATTTTTACATTTTACTGTTTTTTTTACTATTTTTTTCTAAATATTATAAATTTTATTTATAATTTATTTTTACTAATCACACTGTGATTAGAAAGCTGGGCTCCATTGACTTGCATGGTTGAATGCAGTACCTGTATTCAACCTGCAAGTGGAGCCAGAGTTCTCTAGAGGGTCTGGAGACCTTCTAGTGAACTTATGCATCTTTATTGTTTTTTTTCCCGGGCCGCCGGCATCTTGCGGATGGTGAAGACTGCGTGCAGCTGTGGCTGTGACCGCTCTCCGGAGCGGTCACAGTCCATCCTGGGGTAAGTGTTTGGTCTCGCTGGATGCCTCCTGATCGAGGCATTCCAGCGACAGCATTTAAGTTTAGGAGGTGATCGTTGATCGCCTCCTAAACGCTTTTCAAACGGGCGTCCGCCGCCATACATTGTATGGCGGATGTTGACACCCCGGGGAGGGGCCAGACATGGCCCCTGGTGCCGATCGTGGCGTTGCTAAATGCCTCAAGGTCGAGGCATTACAGCAACGCCGTTTGGGTGAAAAAATCGATCACGGATCGATTTTTTTTTTTTTTTTTTTTTTTCACCCGTTTTAACAAATGATGGTCCTGGGACGTCATTTGTCGTAAACGACTTGTTTTTCCGTGACGTGCCCGGACCAGCAATTGTCATCAAGGGGTTAAATACTTTTCTTGCGCTAGTTCTACCACCAGCGTTTGTCATATGTTGTGGTAGTCAATATAGCTCCTGGTATATGTCACACAGCCAAACATGAACCCAATATGTTCACCAATATATTGCAGTGATACCACCTGTGCATGGGTCTTCTTGGTTGTTAGGGGGTCACATTTGAGAGGTGTTTCATTTTTTTATTTAGAATTTTGCCATCTGGTGATCCTGCTCCCCATGTCCTATTTGGGCTGTCTTTGAACCCACCGCCATATTGTATAGTAGACCCTGACGTGGACGTTGATGCCCACGGAGACGCCACATGGGGTCTCTGGAGCAGATTTCCATGCTGCTGAATGCCTCAACATCAAGGCATTACAACAACATTATGCTAAGAAAGCAACATTTGATTGCTTTTTACGCTTCTTTAATACCATTATGTGTAAGGCACACCATCAGCGTTTTTCTGTGACACGCCTGGCATGTCATTGGCCGTCAAGTGGTTAAATCATTGACCATCCTGTAAAATCTGTTTTTTCTTTTATATATACACTAGTCCTCAAATATAAGGTGATTCAGCTCTGACATGTAATTATCAGTCCAGCTGATATAGAATTTCTTGTGCAAAATCATGTCCAATGTCCAATAAGTTGCAGCTACCAAATGACATTTGGAAGCACAACTTATTTGATACAGCTTTCAATAATGACTTTGCCTTAACATCGTTAACATGTTCTGGTGCTTCATATTTGTTATGGCTTTATCTTTTCCGTCTTATTTTGGTTGCACATCACCAATTCAAATTCTAAAGATCGCCATAGACTTTGCCGCCAATTTGTCAATGTAAAATTATTTTACATGGTTTATTTTACATAGTGTTTGCCTTTATAAAAACATATGTGTTATTTACCTTGTTCCTGCCAAGTCGATCATAACCTTTGATGCATGAGACCAATCATATGCTTCCTCGTGACTGTTTAGCCACTTCTCCAATTCCAAAATGCAGAGATCATTAAATTCTAATACAGCAATTTCTTTGAAGAACTTACAAATTGGAAGGAGATGAAAAATAATTGGACCAATAGAAACATCAAGCAAGAAGTCCCCATAAATATGACCTGCAGCAGAAATATCAGGATTATCAAATAAATTGCATGCGCTGGGGTTTAAAATTGTTAATTTGGTAAGTCACCATATGTTTATTTAGAAATCAAACTTTAAAAAAAGTTAAAATCAGAAATGGTCATTTAAAATAAATATTACTACAGACTAATAATACATTGAATTCTTAACTATGTTTTAGTGATAACCAAAAATGCATTAATTTCTAGCATAGTTTTACAAACAATAAACACATTTTAATCAAGATAACACATACCAGTTATTAATTCCTTATGTAAATATTTCATAATGTTTATGAAGACGTCTTCTAAAAGAGCTTCATCTGCTTTAGGAGAAAAATATGCATCAAGGAAGTGTTTCGGCTGAAAGGCATGCTCATGATAATATTTTATACCAGTGGAAGACATCCTCGTACAGAACTTGTTACACTTTTAGAGAGATTTCAAGTTCTATCTATTTATAAGATATGTAAACCCTGATTATATTATTTTTTATTGGTTCTATCATAAGACAATGAGCAATGTTTGCTAGCTCATCATCAGCTATACCAGGATATTCTTTGGTAGAACAGGATGCATTTTTTTTTAAAGAAAAAACATAGGTTTTTAGTTACTCTGATTCACATTTATTCTAGTATTCCATCAATTTCATGCATTCTAATTTTTCTAGTATCCTATACAATATTGTCTTTGTGGATTGGACCTGAAAGATAAATTGATTGGCTTTAGGTTATTTTTGATTTAAAATGTTTGATCGCATTATATCACAAAGTTCATTGTAGAATTATTTACAATTAAGTTAGTAGATTTAAACATAACTCATAGTGTTCCACTTTCCTAATTTTAAATTCATCTTTAGTTAGATAAATTACATAAAAATAAAATTCAGTCTCTGGTTATAGTGTATCCTAAATACAGCTTCCATAATTGGGATCACCCTGATCATAGGGTTTCACACTATGTTTTATCATGTTTTACGCTCGATAAACAGTATTTTTTATACAAAGGCTCAGGCAGGAATATTAGAACAACCCCATGCATAAAGGGCGGTGGGCAATGTTACCTTATAGCTGTGCGTATGTGCATACACGTTTTGCAACCAGGGCACAAAAGAAATGTATGTGTGCACAAAAGATCAGTTAGTGTTTAACACAAAACTTCCCAGTAGTCCACCTCCCGGGGGCTTGGACCTACCATTGCATTTTGTGTGTGGCCGGATAGGTCATTTGAATAGGACATCAAAATCCTTGATCTCCTATTCAAACTCTCAGTGCATGTCTGGCTGTCAGTGTAGCATCGCATATGAGATCATATGTGGCGCAACGCTGCCTAGCAAATGTAGAGTGGAACACCACACTACAGAGCTAGAGGCAGACTGCCAGGCTCAGAGACCAAGGATAGGGAGGTGAGGGGAGAAATATGAAAGGCGACATGCTGAGGGAAGGCATGAAGATGATGGGGAAATCATGCTGGGTGAATACAGAGATGATGAGTAGTTATGTTACTGGGTATGAAGATGGAGGGGGTGATAATGGTAAGGGATGAAAATGATGGTTGGGAGAAATATGATGATGATGAGGGTATGAAAGCGACGGTTGCTGAATAATTGCATGGGATGGATATTAATCATGGTGTGAGTAGCTCTACATTTGCACACACAGACAGTATATACATACATACATATATGCACTCACTCTAACACCTTACACACGCATACACACAGGCCCTCTAACACCACTTACACATACAGACATACATATACGTACATATACACACTCCCACTGTAACATTATACACTTACCTATACATACACACAGCCACTCTAACACCATATACTTACACACACACAGACATATATATATATATATATATATATATACATACCCATGGACATACAATCCATTTTTATTAGCCATAAGGGGGAGAGGATATGCCAATTTCAGGTTTACATTTACACAAGCATTTAGTGCACTTTTCTAACAGGAAGAAAAATTGCACAAAGTTAGATTTCTGCCCTCACAAACTACTAAAAAATACAGGAACGATTGGTGGTGGACACATGTTAGGCGCTCAGTACTAGAATCAAAACTGCTATGCAAAAGTAAGAATGAGCAAAGCAATAACCAATAAAGAGTAAAATTGTATTGAATGCCCAGGAAATCATTTTCAGAGGCAAAATAATAAAAAATCAATAATACCGCAGTTCAGAGTTCACAGCAGAGTTTGTAATAATGCAGCTGCTCTTAGATTATTAAAGGGCTTGTATGTATGGGCTTGTGAAAATGCAGAAGTCTGCAGATCACAGCAAAACTTGTCATACATGTGAAAAAGTCCAAGCTTCACAGAGGATGTAGGCATTAAGCAAATAGTGTTATCAATTGAGTAAATGGTAGCATAATATACTGAGAACACAAGATCAGTGAATACTAATAAGGATAAGTAAGCTCCATATAGTGTGCATCACATGACGGTTCTGTTGGAGAATTTACCACCCTGTTTAGCACTCTACACTAGAGCCCTGCGTGGGACTGCTTTTTTAATTCCGCTCCCGCCCACTCCCGCTGTTTTGAATCCCGCCCGCTCCCACAATGTGGGTGTTCAGCTCCCGCCACATTTGTGGCCAATCCCGCCCGCTCCCGCCACATTTGTGGCCACTCACGCCCGCCCGCCTCCTTACCTGTTTTCCCGCGCAGTCCCGCAAGGCTGCCCTCGAGTTGTTCCCTCACAGCGTCTCTTCTCTTGCTCCGCCCAGGAACAAGGCGGAGTCAAAGGAAGTGACATCACATCACGTGACTCCGCCTTGTTCATGGGCGGAGCAAGATAGGAGACACTGTAATGGAGCAGCGAGAAGGCATCCTTGCGGGACTGCTCGGGATTATTGGGACCTGCAGGTACAGTGCCTGACCGCCCGCTCCCGCCCGCAGCCCCAGAAAGACTGCCCGCAAGTTTTTTGGTCCCGCGGGACCCGCCTACCAATGCAGTCCTCTACTCTACACTAGATGTGCATTAACAAGAGGTTGAGTACTGCACTACCCTGTTATTGAGTGTAGTTGAGTTAAAAGCATATAGATTAAACAAAAAGCATGGCAGTTCAATTTTTAACTAAATACTGAAGTGGATCCTGGGATAGATAAAAAAAAATTATGATTTTTTTTCTCTGGTCATAAGATTATAAGCAATTTTATGAGGCTATCACAAGGGTCTCCATTAGGATATTAATTAGTAGAACAGGATGTCAAGCAGGATGTTTAATCTTTCTTTATTGTTGGATGTTTGAACTCATAATGATGCCGCTGTGGAAAACCACAAGGTAACAACAAAGAAGACATTTTATGATGCAATATCTAGTCCATTTAAAATACCCAAATTAAAAAAATAGAGGCAAATAGTAGTAGTAATGGTAGGTAGACTGCAGCTTCTGTAATGTTCAGTTGACAACTAAACATAATAAAAATTGCTATACACCACAGCATGCAAGTTACAAAACAACACAGGAGTAGGTGGAAGCTGACTCAGATTCAACTTTACATCTCCACTTCTCCAAATCAAATATCAAGCTGGGCCATACCAGACATACCAAATATCACACATAATGTTTATTTATAAAATCCTGCACTTTAAGTATTTGATTTCAATCTGTAGTGCTTTATCATAACGTTGTATAGTTTGTGGAGATGGGGTTTGTAGTGTTAATAAAATTATAATTGTGAGATTCTGAATAAGATTTTGTTTTAAACTAAGTAAAATATATTCTGGGGTTTTTTTTTTAACTAAAATGTTAAATAAAGTATTAATGTTGGTGCATAAAGTATTTACTCATTCACACAATTCATCTACACATTAGATTGAACTGTACAATATGTGATTTGAGAAAGACGGACCAGCTTTAGGCTAGCTCATATCAGCTAAGCTTTTATTTTAGAACGTGTTAGTGTTGGTGCACATACTTTGGATTCTGGTACTTTTGCCAAACCCATTGGGAATATGTATAGTAAATGTATGCAAAACAGTAAACATCACTACCCACCATCATTGTACTCAAATAATTTTGAGAGAAAACAGATCGTTACTTACCTTTTCAAAGTATTGTATAATGTTATTGCTGAACAGTGTAGATAGATAGATAGATAGATAGATAAATACACTATAAAAGTATTTGCAGGAATAGAAAATGGCTTTCCCTGAACAAAGCATTTTCAAAATGTCTTGGTATGTCCCCAGCATACCAAGACATTTTGGACAATGCTGAGCTTCCAACTTTATTTGCTTTTTGTGTATGCGTTTTTCCCTTTTTCAAAGATATATACCATATTTGCTCAATTATAAGATGAGGTTTTTTCCAGAGCGAATGTTCTGAAAAATACCCCTCGTCTAAAAATCGGGGTCGTCTTATAGTCAGACCTCAAATAGGTCTGACTATGAGACTAAGATCCAGATCCCCCGCAGCGCTGCAGGGGACCTGGATCCTCCTGTCCCCACCCTAACTTACTGGTGCTTCTGTCCCTGTGTGTAGCCGGGGCAGCGTGCAGCTGGAAGGAGGTGCGGTTAGCAGCGGGGGTTGTCTGCGTCCATCGCGCAGACCTTCCCCGGCTGTCAGAGAAATTGAGAAATTCTTCATCGTAAGTTGAGGTAGCAAATTTGTGGCATCCAACCATATAAAACGTAACATTAATACCAGAAACCAATATCAGACGGCCGCCTGGTTTTAGAAAAGATATTTTTCTCAAATTTCTGACGTATTCATCTTTATCTGTGCTTATGATATCCAGTGCCCACATAGATATGATAACATCTGCTTTGGTAGCACTACTGGATCTGTGATATTGTCTTTAGTAATATCACATTTTAGAATATGTTTAAGTTTCCCTCTTAATAATTCTTCTTTTTCTTGCCACCCACCACTGGAAAAAAACATAGAAGACATTTTGTTAGGGAAACACATATAGGAATGTTGTTTGGCAGTGACTCATACCAGGAGCTGTAAATTCATACATGACGTGTGAAAAAAAGACCCAAAAAATGACCACCACAAAGTTTGACAAAGACTGGTGGTAGAATTAGTGCATAGGAAGAGTTAAAATACTAGTATTTGAAATACCTTGAGGTGTCTGGTTACAGACAGAGTCAGTAAAATGATTAAAAGTCACACAAATTGGTATAAAAGGAGAAGCCCCTGTAAGCTTGCAATCTAGTCAGTCTAGTAGGGGGAATTTAATCAATACCAGAGGACTGCCTAAATAAATAAGAGCTAATCGAGTCAAGACAATCTGCACAGGTTGTTGGTCATTCAGATGGCTTGATTATGCTTCTTCACTGCCCCATCATGCTAGGTTTTAAAAATATTACTATCTATTTAAAAGAATGGGGGTACTAAAGAATATTCTTGCCTGGAGTTTCATTTGTATTTTTCTGTTAGGTTAGTGTGTATCTGGATATGTAATTGTGTGTACATGTGTGTTAGGGTATGTTAGTGTTTGTGTGATTCATATGATTTATTTATTGTCAATTTTATTAGTATACATACAGTGATCCCCTGCTGATTCTGTACGTTTGCCCACTGACAAAGACATGATCAGTCTATAAATTTAATGGTAGGTTTATTTGAACAGTGAGAGACAGAATAACAAGAAATAATTGAATAATTTCAAATAATTGATTTACATTTTACTCAGTGTTTAATCAGTATTTGATCCTCTATCAGTCAGCTGAGATTACGAGCACTCTCTTAAAGGAAATCAATCAATCAGATAAACCTGAGTTGTGATGCTCATGGTTTCTTATGGATATAAGGATCGGTCAATTTTTCAGTTTATTTTGGCTGCAAATAAGCACTGGAAGCTTATTGAAATTAAACACATTATTCATTTATTTTAATGAGACCCTTCCCCTTGCACTTTTACTAAAGCAAATGACTTGTATTTCACCCCAATACAGGCTTAATAACAGAACATTAAAGCACTTACTTAACATGCATTCTTTATTATTAAATGAAATATTGAGACTGTATCTTTAAATGTTTAATTAGCCCTTCAATACACTGTTCTCAAAATGAATTGTCCAAACATGTAATTCACACCGTTGTATTGATTTATTCTGCAACTTCACTCATAATATGTGTGCAAACGTTTTATAGAATCTATTAAGCATCACAGCATGTAGCTTGCCCTTGATCATATTTATTTAAACAGTAGGAAAAATATTTTCACATTAATAGTGCTAATATCAGTAGTTTAACAAACGTGTAATTTTTCAGTTGTAGTATATGGTTTTAAAAGGATGTAATTTGACATATATACATTTAACCCTCTCTCTGTTTAAGTGCAATGACAAACACAGTTTTCTCATAATCTGAGTAATCAGTAGGTGTTTCTCTATCTTTTACTTGAAACACTTCAGTGATATACCCTTCGTCTTTTAGAACTTTTCTGAGAAATTCTTCATCATACGTTAGGGCACCATATTTGTGCCCAGCAACTATATAATATGAAGCATTGAAAGATCCAAACAATATCAAACGACCGCCTGGTTTTAGCAAAGAGGATATTTTTCTAAAATTGTTGATATAATCATTTTTATCTTTGTTGATGGTTTCCATTGCCCACGCGCTTATGATACAGTCTGCTTTTGGCAACACTATTGGGTCAGTTAGACTATCTTTGGAGAGATCACATTTCAGAACGCGCTTGATTTTACTTTTTAACAATTCTTCTATTGCTTGCTTCCCACCACTGAAAAAAAGGAGAAATATTAATCCACAGTTAAAATAACATAAATTATTGCTTTTGTTTTATTTTAAAATTTGTATCAAAAAGTTTGAATCAAAATATCCATAAGAATATATAGTGATGGAGGTGAACTGTTTTTTTTTATAAACGAGATTTTTCTGAATCACATTTTACATGCCTCCTCCACGTCTCCCAAGTATCAGATTTCCTAATGTAATTGAACTGTAACTAGAACATGTATTGTTTTATGTTAATAATACAAATTAATTAATATTAGTAATATTAATATTAGATATTTACTACACTAAATATGTTCATGATAGCTAATTTAATCATTGATCATCTGATGGTTCAGCTCTGACATCTAATTGTCATTCTCGTTGATATAAAATGTGATATGTAAAATCCAGTTACTGGTGACTATGTCCAATGAATTGCAGCTACCAAGCTACATTTGGAAGCACAACTCATCTGATACAGCTTTTAACATATAGCTTCTATAAACCTCCTGAGTTGTGATGCTCATGGTTTCTTATGGATATAAGCATCGGTCAATTTTTCAGTTTATTTTGGCTGCAAATCAGCACTGGAACCTTATTGAAATTGAACACATTATTAATTTATTATATATATATTTTGGGTATATTTAAGGGGTAGTAGAAGTATTATTAAACACCCATCTACACACACCAGACAAGCCAGAAGGCTTGCTTTTCCCTCAAAAATCTCATGGTGCTTTCACAACCACAAGGGATTCTGGGTAGGCACATGCAAACAAGGTTAACAATTATCACCTTTGTCTCTAAATCCACTTTATGCATGGATTCCTTGAAAGTAATTGCCAGCTGTACAAGACAGCCTTTAGACAAAACTCAGGAAGAGGTACAATAGCCAGATCACCACTCATGGACAGCTGTTTCGTCCTTCATGGGACTCGTCAGCATGAGGTTGTGATACTGGCTTAATAGTATGAGGCTTGGGGTAGCTAAGAAATACCATTACATAAGTTATGGTGGGTAAAAGGTGATGGAAACCCTTCCACTTAAATTTAAGGGGTAGTAGAAGTATTATTAAACACCCATCTACACACACCAGACAAGCCAGAAGGCTTGCTTTTCCCTCAGAAATCTCATGGTGCTTTCACAACCACAAGGGATTCTGGGTAGGCACATGCAAACAAGGTTAACAATTATAAGGGTATATTTAAAAAATTCACCTTCTTTCTTCCAAGTCCAACATAAGATTTGACGCATGTGACCAGTCATAAGCCTCCTCGTGGCTGTTTAGCCATTTCTTCAGTTCAGTAATGCATAAATCATTGAATTCCAATACAGTGATTTCTTTGAAGAATTTACAGATTGGCATAAGATGACTAATATTAGGACCAGTAGAAATGTCAATCAACATGTCCCCATGAATATGACCTACAGGAGATATAACAACTTTATCAAATAAAGTCTATGAACTGGCACTAAAAATTAATTTTGGTTAATCATCATATGTTGTCGCCTCTCCCTGCCACTACTAGCACTATTATCAATTTAAACAAATAAATAGCCTCAGAAACGGTAATTTTATGTTTCCAAAAATACATTTAATTCAAAACTGTTCTTGGTAATAACAGAAAATGCATTCCTATAACTCAAAACTTTCAAGAATGTTTAACAAACAATAAACATATATATTTTAAAGAAACAACATACCAGTGATTAGTTCCTTTTGTAGACGATTCATGGGGTTTTCCATACCATCTTTTATAAGACATTCATCTGCTTTAGGAGAAAGAAATGTATCAAGAAAGTGTTTTGACTCAAAGTCATGCTCATGATAATATTTAAGATCAGTGGAGGACATCCTGTTACTAAACCCAGTCGCGTTTACTGGAGAGAAAGACTGAATGCTCATTTATTAATGCAATATATATATTTATTTAAATCCTGATTATATGTTTGTTAATGCATCCTATCATAGGACTATGGGCAATAATTATTAGCCTATCATGTGCTCTTCCCCAGGATGTTTTTTTACAGAACAGGATGAGAAATCAAAATGTATTGTAGAATTATTTAAATTATAATTATAATTATTAAGGTTTAACTCGTAGTATACAAATAAGCGTTCCTCTTTCTTAGTTCAAAACTTAACTTTTATTACATAAATTAAAAATCTACCATCGAATACACGATCAACCTATAAAATGCAGTCTAATTAAAAGAGACTTCTCTAATTCTAAGACATTTTGACCATCACATCATATAGTTTACTCCTGGTAATATTTAACCCCTTAAGGACCAGGCTGTTTTTTATTTTTTGTACCCTTCTTGACCAAGGCTGTTTTAACAGTGTTGCAGTGCTCGTGTTTAGCTGTAATTTTCTCCACTCATATTTAGTGTACCCACGCAAGTTATATAGTGGGTTGTTTTTCAGGACAAGAAGGGCTTTCTTCGGATACCAATGTGTTGATCATATCATCTAATTTCCTGTAAAAAAAAAATATGATGAATAATTAAAAAATGCACTTTTTCTCACTTTTATTTGAAACATCTTTTACTCATCTAAAAATTAATGAAAAAAACACTGTTAAACGATTCTACTATTTGTTCTGAGTTTAGAAATAACCAATGCTATTTTAAAACCATTTTTCCAAATCTGGTCATTCTGCCCCATCTGTGCTATTTGGAACATATTTGAAGCTGACCAATGCAATTTACCCCTTAAAACCATTTTTGAAAACTAGACACCCCAAGTTATTTCAGATGTTGGTATTTTAACTCATCTCATGCACTAATTCTACTACCACCCTTTGTCAAACTTTGTGGTAGTAATTTACTTTGTGTTTTTTATCACACAAATCGTATTTCAGGAATGAACTTACAGCTCCCAGTATACGTCGCTGTCAAACATCTGCCCAATGTGTGTTCAGCCACATCTCCTGAGTACAGTGATACAACCCATGTATGGGTTTGTGGGGTTGTTTGGGCGGTAAAATGACACATTTGAGAAGTGCGCCTTTTTTAATGTGGAACTCTGACATTTGGTCCTTCTGTCACCATGACCTATTTGGGACATCTTTGAAGCCAGTCAGTTCAATTTATCCAATCAAATAATATATTTTTGAAAAGAAGACACCCTAGGGTATTTCAAATGGTGGTATTTTAACCCTTTCCATGCACTAATTTTACCACTACCCTTTGTCAAAAATTGTGGTGGTATTTGTTTTGTGTGTGTTTTTTTTCTTCACATTGTACTGTATTTGCTCGATTATAAGACGACCCTGATTATAAGACGACCCCCCAAAATCTGAATATTAATTTAGGAAAAATAGAAAAAACCTGAATATAAGACGACCCTATAGGAAAAAGGTTTTACCAGTAAATGTTAATTCATGTAAACTATGTAAACTATTTTTTTTTATAAAATCTATGATTGAGAAAATTATTTTGTTTTTATTTCCTTTTATTTTCTAAACTGCCCCCCCAGTTATCTGCCCCAGAAATGCCTTATACCCCCTATATGCCACTGTGCCCCATGATATAGCTTTTAACCCTCTATATGCCACTGAGCCCCATGATATGCCTTTTGACCCCCTATGTGCCACTGTGCCCAATGATATAGCTTTTAACCCTCTATATGCCACTGCGCCCCATGATATGCCTTTTGACCCCCTATGTGCCACTCTGCCTCCAGAAATGACTTATACCCCACTCTGGCATTTAGGGGGTTAAAGGCATATTAGGGGCAGAGTGGCCTATAGGGAGGTATAAGGCATTTCAGGAGGCAGAGTGGTGTATAGAGGGTTAAAAGGCATTTCTGGACGCAGAGTGGCATTAAGGGGGTTAAAAGGCAATTTATAGAGCACTCTGCCTTATGCCCCCATTTAACACTCCCCTCCCAAACTTACCGGTGCTTCTGATTCCCCGGTGTGTTGTCTGGGCAGCAGGTAGATGTCTACGCGATTCTCGCAGGCAACTTCTGCTGCAGCCGAAAGGAGGTGCGGTTAGCAGCGAGGGTTGTCTGCGTCTATCGCGGGGAACTCTCATCTCTGACAGCCGGGGAAGGTCTGCGCGATGGACGCAGACAACCCCTGCTGCTAACCGCACCTCCTTTCGGCTGCAGCAGAAGTTGTCTACGCGAACCTGCTGCCCCGGCTACGTGACCGGGGAGTCAGAAGCACCGGTAAGTTGGGGGGGCATAAGACAGGAGGATCCAGGTCCCCTCCAGCGCTGCGGGGAATCTGAATCTTAGTCTCATAGTCAGACCTATTTGAGCTCTGATTATAAGACGACCCCGTTGTGACAGGGCCAGGCTAACTGGCTCATGTGTCATATGAAGTTTAGCTGGGTCACGGACACTTTTGTGTCCGGTTCCGTATACCGTGACCCGGTAATATATTATATTGTGTATTACTGTGTAACCAGCCCAGAGACTGATGTGGCTTCAGCTCCAGCCTTCAAAGAGACAATCCTATAATCTGGCTGGGGCTCTTAATCAGCCAACACAGCCCTGTCTGCCCAGATGGCACCCGCACTACAGGGGGGATAACACAGGTGGGGGAACCCATTGTATTCTGTAATCCCCTCACCTGATACATCTCCTGTATACTGATGGGATTTGTGATGGGATGTGGCTGATGGGATTGGGGGTTGGGTTCGGTACACATTGCATTGAGATTGTATAAAGTTCTGTGTGTTTGTAATAAAGAGAGTTCTTCTTGGTTTACTACGAATGGTGGTCTGGATGATCCGTGGATAGCTGAGTGCTATCCGTATGAGGGCCTGACTGGTGATTCCTCAGCCCTCAAACAGGGGTACCCAGCCTTGGGTACGGTGACCCTGTAACACCCGTTTATAAGACGAGGGGTATTTTTCAGAGTATTTGCTCTGAAAAAACCTCGTCTTATAATCAAGCAAATACGGTACTTCAGGTGTAAATTTACAGCTCATGGTATATGTCACTGTCACACAACATCCCAATATGTGTTCAGCAACAGCTCTTGAGTAAAGCGATACCACCCATGTATGGGTTTGTCTGGTTGTTTGGGGCCAAAAGGCCACATTTGGGAAGTGCTTTTTTTTAGGTCAGTCTGTGCCTATTTGGGACATTTTATTTACTCCATCAAGCCACACATTATTTTAAACTAGCCCTATGGGTATTTCAAATCTTAGCAGATGCACAGTCTGCATAAAAGAGATCGTCCACCTCCTATTCAAGCTCTCATTGCACGTCAGCGTAGCACTGGCTATGACATACTTTTTGGGACAGCGCTGCCTGGCAGATGCACTATAGAACTAGAGACAGACTGCCAGGCTCAGAGGCCAAGGATGGGGAGGTGTGGGGAGAAAAAGGAAGAGGGACATGCTACAGGTATAAAGATGATGCGGAACTGATGTTGGGTGGGTATGAAGATGATGAGAAGTTATGTTACAGGGCATGAAGATGGAGGGAATGATAATGGGATAGAAATGATGATAGGGAGATATATGATCACTATGGGGTTATGAATACGATGGTTGGTGGATAATAATTGTGGTGGGAATGGATATTGAATATGGCGTGAGCAGCTCTAAACTTACACATACATACACGCACTCACTATAACACTTTACACATAAATACACGCAGCCCCTCTAACACTATACACATACATATATATATATATATATATATATATATATATATACACACTTCCACTGCAGCACTAATACACTTATCCATATATATGCACACAATCACTCTAACACCATAGACTTACAAATACCGTATTTGCTCGATTATAAGACAAGGTTTTTTTCAGAGCAAATGCTCTGAAAAATACCCCTCGTCTTATAATCGGGATCATTTTATAATCAGACCTCAAATAGGTCTGACTTTGAGACGACTAGGATCCAGATCCCCCGCAGCGATGCGACCTGGACCTCCTGTGTGTCTCCCCCCAGCGCCCCACTTACCGGCGCTTCTGAGTCCCCGGTGTGTAGCCGGGGCAGTGTGTAGATGTCTACGCGATTCGCGTAGACAACATACGCTGCAGTCGAAAGGAGGTGTAGCGGGGGTTGTCTGCGTCCATCGCGCAGACCTTCCCGGGCTGTCAGAGATCAGAGTTCCATGGGGAATTCTCTCTGACGGGCGGGGAAGGTCTGCGCGATGGACGCAGACAACCCCCGCTGCTAGCCACACCTCCTTCTGGCTGCAGCCTAAGTTGTACTCTACACGCTGCCCCGGCTACATGATAGGGGAGTCAGAAGCACTGGTAAATTTGGAGGAGGGAGGGGGAGGGAGTGTTAAATGGGGGGCATAAGGCATTTCTGGAGGCAGAGTGCTCTGTGAAATGCCTTTTAACCCCCTTAATGCCACTCTGCATCCTGAAATGCCTAAAACCCCCCTATATGCCACTCTGCCCCATAATATGCCTTTTAACCCCCTTAATGCCACTCTGCCTCCAGAAATACCGTTTTAACTCTCTATACGCCACTCTGCCTCCTGAAATGCCTAAAACCTCCCTATATGCCACTCTGCCCCATAATATGCCTTTTAACCCCCTTAATGCCAGAGTGGCATATAGGGGTATAAGGCATTTCTGGAGGCAGAGTGGCACATAGGGGGTCAAAAGGCATATCATGGGGCACAGTGGCATGTATAGGGTTAAAAGGCATATCATGGGGCACAGTGGCATTTAGAGGGTTAAAAGGCATATCATGGGGCACAGTGGCATATAGGGGGTATAAGGCATTTCTGGGGCAGATGTGCATAACTGGGGTGACAGGTTGGAAAATAGAAGGAAATAAAACCAAAATATTTTTCTCAATCATAGCTTTTATTAAAAAAAAATAGTTTACATGAAGTAACATTTACTGGTAAAACTTTTTTCCTATAGGGTCGTCTTATATTCAGGCTTTTTCTTTTTTTCCTAAATTAATATTCAGATTTGGGGGGTCGTCTTATAATCGAGCAAATACGGTATATACACAGACCTATGGGTTGCAATGCATTTTTATTAGCCACAGGAGAGAGGCTGTGCCAAAATTATCTTGAAACAACTTCAGGTACATTTATACAAGCATTCAGGGTGCACATACTTTTGTAGCAGAAAAAAACTTCTGCACAGTAGTTGTGCTGAGCAACTACTGAAAACTAGAGAAAACATTGGTGGTGGACACTTGTTAGGGGCTCAGTACTAGAATCAGATCTGTTATGCAGAAGTAGGAATGGGCAAAACAATAATGATTAAAGAGTAAAATTGTATTGAATCTGCAGAAAACCATTTGCAGAGGCAAAGTAATCAAAAGTTAATATACAACAACCTTCTAATGCTTAGCAGTTTTGGATTTTTCTATAAAAAAGTATTATCTGTCTGACAAGACTATACAGGATGGTAAAAATAGAAAAAACCTGAATATAAGACGACCCTATAGGAAAAAGGTTTTACCAGTAAATGTTAATTCATGTAAACTATGTAAACTATTTTTTTTTATAAAATCTATGATTGAGAAAATTATTTTGTTTTTATTTCCTTTTATTTTCTAAACTGCCCCCCCAGTTATCTGCCCCAGAAATGCCTTATACCCCCTATATGCCACTGTGCCCCATGATATAGCTTTTAACCCTCTATATGCCACTGAGCCCCATGATATGCCTTTTGACCCCCTATGTGCCACTGTGCCCAATGATATAGCTTTTAACCCTCTATATGCCACTGCGCCCCATGATATGCCTTTTGACCCCCTATGTGCCACTCTGCCTCCAGAAATGACTTATACCCCACTCTGGCATTTAGGGGGTTAAAGGCATATTAGGGGCAGAGTGGCCTATAGGGAGGTATAAGGCATTTCAGGAGGCAGAGTGGTGTATAGAGGGTTAAAAGGCATTTCTGGACGCAGAGTGGCATTAAGGGGGTTAAAAGGCAATTTATAGAGCACTCTGCCTTATGCCCCCATTTAACACTCCCCTCCCAAACTTACCGGTGCTTCTGATTCCCCGGTGTGTTGTCTGGGCAGCAGGTAGATGTCTACGCGATTCTCGCAGGCAACTTCTGCTGCAGCCGAAAGGAGGTGCGGTTAGCAGCGAGGGTTGTCTGCGTCTATCGCGGGGAACTCTCATCTCTGACAGCCGGGGAAGGTCTGCGCGATGGACGCAGACAACCCCTGCTGCTAACCGCACCTCCTTTCGGCTGCAGCAGAAGTTGTCTACGCGAACCTGCTGCCCCGGCTACGTGACCGGGGAGTCAGAAGCACCGGTAAGTTGGGGGGGCATAAGACAGGAGGATCCAGGTCCCCTCCAGCGCTGCGGGGAATCTGAATCTTAGTCTCATAGTCAGACCTATTTGAGCTCTGATTATAAGACGACCCCGTTGTGACAGGGCCAGGCTAACTGGCTCATGTGTCATATGAAGTTTAGCTGGGTCACGGACACTTTTGTGTCCGGTTCCGTATACCGTGACCCGGTAATATATTATATTGTGTATTACTGTGTAACCAGCCCAGAGACTGATGTGGCTTCAGCTCCAGCCTTCAAAGAGACAATCCTATAATCTGGCTGGGGCTCTTAATCAGCCAACACAGCCCTGTCTGCCACTACAGGGGGGATAACACAGGTGGGGGAACCCATTGTATTCTGTAATCCCCTCACCTGATACATCTCCTGTATACTGATGGGATTTGTGATGGGATGTGGCTGATGGGATTGGGGGTTGGGTTCGGTACACATTGCATTGAGATTGTATAAAGTTCTGTGTGTTTGTAATAAAGAGAGTTCTTCTTGGTTTACTACGAATGGTGGTCTGGATGATCCGTGGATAGCTGAGTGCTATCCGTATGAGGGCCTGACTGGTGATTCCTCAGCCCTCAAACAGGGGTACCCAGCCTTGGGTACGGTGACCCTGTAACACCCGTTTATAAGACGAGGGGTATTTTTCAGAGTATTTGCTCTGAAAAAACCTCGTCTTATAATCAAGCAAATACGGTACTTCAGGTGTAAATTTACAGCTCATGGTATATGTCACTGTCACACAACATCCCAATATGTGTTCAGCAACAGCTCTTGAGTAAAGCGATACCACCCATGTATGGGTTTGTCTGGTTGTTTGGGGCCAAAAGGCCACATTTGGGAAGTGCTTTTTTTTAGGTCAGTCTGTGCCTATTTGGGACATTTTATTTACTCCATCAAGCCACACATTATTTTAAACTAGCCCTATGGGTATTTCAAATCTTAGCAGATGCACAGTCTGCATAAAAGAGATCGTCCACCTCCTATTCAAGCTCTCATTGCACGTCAGCGTAGCACTGGCTATGACATACTTTTTGGGACAGCGCTGCCTGGCAGATGCACTATAGAACTAGAGACAGACTGCCAGGCTCAGAGGCCAAGGATGGGGAGGTGTGGGGAGAAAAAGGAAGAGGGACATGCTACAGGTATAAAGATGATGCGGAACTGATGTTGGGTGGGTATGAAGATGATGAGAAGTTATGTTACAGGGCATGAAGATGGAGGGAATGATAATGGGATAGAAATGATGATAGGGAGATATATGATCACTATGGGGTTATGAATACGATGGTTGGTGGATAATAATTGTGGTGGGAATGGATATTGAATATGGCGTGAGCAGCTCTAAACTTACACATACATACACGCACTCACTATAACACTTTACACATAAATACACGCAGCCCCTCTAACACTATACACATACATATATATATATATATATATATATATATACACACTTCCACTGCAGCACTAATACACTTATCCATATATATGCACACAATCACTCTAACACCATAGACTTACAAATACCGTATTTGCTCGATTATAAGACAAGGTTTTTTTCAGAGCAAATGCTCTGAAAAATACCCCTCGTCTTATAATCGGGGTCATTTTATAATCAGACCTCAAATAGGTCTGACTTTGAGACGACTAGGATCCAGATCCCCCGCAGCGATGCGACCTGGACCTCCTGTGTGTCTCCCCCCAGCGCCCCACTTACCGGCGCTTCTGAGTCCCCGGTGTGTAGCCGGGGCAGTGTGTAGATGTCTACGCGATTCGCGTAGACAACATACGCTGCAGTCGAAAGGAGGTGTAGCGGGGGTTGTCTGCGTCCATCGCGCAGACCTTCCCGGGCTGTCAGAGATCAGAGTTCCATGGGGAATTCTCTCTGACGGGCGGGGAAGGTCTGCGCGATGGACGCAGACAACCCCCGCTGCTAGCCACACCTCCTTCTGGCTGCAGCCTAAGTTGTACTCTACACGCTGCCCCGGCTACATGATAGGGGAGTCAGAAGCACTGGTAAATTTGGAGGAGGGAGGGGGAGGGAGTGTTAAATGGGGGGCATAAGGCATTTCTGGAGGCAGAGTGCTCTGTGAAATGCCTTTTAACCCCCTTAATGCCACTCTGCATCCTGAAATGCCTAAAACCCCCCTATATGCCACTCTGCCCCATAATATGCCTTTTAACCCCCTTAATGCCACTCTGCCTCCAGAAATACCGTTTTAACTCTCTATACGCCACTCTGCCTCCTGAAATGCCTAAAACCTCCCTATATGCCACTCTGCCCCATAATATGCCTTTTAACCCCCTTAATGCCAGAGTGGCATATAGGGGTATAAGGCATTTCTGGAGGCAGAGTGGCACATAGGGGGTCAAAAGGCATATCATGGGGCACAGTGGCATGTATAGGGTTAAAAGGCATATCATGGGGCACAGTGGCATTTAGAGGGTTAAAAGGCATATCATGGGGCACAGTGGCATATAGGGGGTATAAGGCATTTCTGGGGCAGATGTGCATAACTGGGGTGACAGGTTGGAAAATAGAAGGAAATAAAACCAAAATATTTTTCTCAATCATAGCTTTTATTAAAAAAAAATAGTTTACATGAAGTAACATTTACTGGTAAAACTTTTTTCCTATAGGGTCGTCTTATATTCAGGCTTTTTCTTTTTTTCCTAAATTAATATTCAGATTTGGGGGGTCGTCTTATAATCGAGCAAATACGGTATATACACAGACCTATGGGTTGCAATGCATTTTTATTAGCCACAGGAGAGAGGCTGTGCCAAAATTATCTTGAAACAACTTCAGGTACATTTATACAAGCATTCAGGGTGCACATACTTTTGTAGCAGAAAAAAACTTCTGCACAGTAGTTGTGCTGAGCAACTACTGAAAACTAGAGAAAACATTGGTGGTGGACACTTGTTAGGGGCTCAGTACTAGAATCAGATCTGTTATGCAGAAGTAGGAATGGGCAAAACAATAATGATTAAAGAGTAAAATTGTATTGAATCTGCAGAAAACCATTTGCAGAGGCAAAGTAATCAAAAGTTAATATACAACAACCTTCTAATGCTTAGCAGTTTTGGATTTTTCTATAAAAAAGTATTATCTGTCTGACAAGACTATACAGGATGTCATCCATTCTGTGTTTAATCTTATTTTATTTATTGTGGGATAATTTAACTAATAATGATGCTACTGTAGTAAACCACCAGGTAAAAACAAGAAACAATTTAAATATGTTTTATTAGGTATTGGTATTATTAGGTAGGTATAAGTAAAAAATATGTAAAACTAGTAGTTTAAAGGAGTTACCAAAATATAAAAAATAGAGGCAAATAGTAGTAGTAATTGGACGTGGGTTGCAGCTCCTACAGTTAGGGACTAAACATAATGGAAGTTTCTATACACTACAGCATGAGTTACAACTAATGCAGGAGTAGGTGGAATCTGGACTGACTCAGAATTGACTTTACATTTCCACTTCTCACAAGCTGGGCCGTACACGACGTAGCAGATGTCACACATGTTTATTCACAAATGTCTGCTCTTTCAGTATTTTTTTTTTGTCATAGTTTGTGGACATGGGGATCATAGTGTCTATTCATAATATTGTTGTTCTTTACACATTTGACTGTAATTGTGGTTCCATTTTAGAAAACTATTTAAGTAGAATACTGAATGTTCTCATGTATCTTTTTTGACTGAAATTCATATTCATTTTTTGTAATAATTCCAAAAGCAGTTAGTTTCATAGTTATTCCCTTCAGCTTCAGGTCAGCTAATCAACACTGTTTACATGTCTGATGTAACTATGCTTTGTGTCTAAGTGTTTCTGTTATTGGAGTCTAATTGTTGGATTTTACTAAAATATGACGTAAAGTCATGATTTTATGAAAGACACGGAGGCGAATATTGTGCTTAACCCTTTCTTTACTCCCACACAGCAGCAAAGAAAAACAACAGTATATAAGAACAAACAAAGTAGGAGTGTACATAACAATAACCCCTCCCACGTGACATGCATCCCATAAAAGGGGACACATATCCCAAAATCCTCCTCTTTCGATGCTGCGACGAAGACCGAACTCTCCAAACCGGAACAGGCAACTTGACTCAACAGGGACTGTCGCCGCCACCACAAACACCAACGGAACACCGAAGGGAAGGAGGATGTCTACAGCCGACCTCAACCACCGCCGCGGAGACCAGGCCTAGAAGGAGGAACCTGAGAAGGTGAGAACAAAGGACGTAGGCACGAGTTAGTCAGCCAGCCTTCAACACAGCCGAGTAGGCAACACGTATAAACCATACAGGAAAACAAGGCACGGAAAAAGACACAGCAGGATGCATAGAAAAAACACACAGTACAAGGAAAAAACACCCCAAATGCAAGGCAGGAAGGAAAAAAGAAACCTACCAGACTCCCGGAACCACAAACCTGCCAGGCAGAGGCACAGCCAATCAAACAAAAAGGGGGGGGTACGAACGAATGGGCCGGGAACAATATTCGCCTCCGTGTCTTTCATAAAATCATGACTTTACGTCATATTTTAGTAAAATCCAACAATTTTAAATCAAGACACGGAGGCTCATATTGTGCAAGTTTAAAGCTAGGAGACCAATGAAGAAAAAACATGATCAATAGGCTTGAAATAGAAGTCGCGAAAGGTGGATTCCCTGGACCAATCCGCCGCACGCAGAAGATCTTCCAGACGACCTCCAAGCGCCAGTGTTTTGGATGCCGCAGCACTCCTAGTGGAATGCGCCCCAAACCTAGACACATTAATACCTGCAAGGGCCATAACCCACTTGACCCAGCGAGACAAAGTTGCCGACGACACAGGAGAATGAGGAGCACGGAAAGAAAGAAACAACTGCGGAGAGAGATCCGAGCGGAAACCCAAAGTGCGAGCTTCATATTCTTGGAGGCAAGCCACTGGGCACAGAGCAACGTTGGCCGGAAAAGCCGGGTAAGTGACCGACCTGATAGCGGTTTTAGTACGGCGTGTTATATCAAAACGCACCCCTTCCGGAATAAAGGATCGAGCGTCCCAATCGAGGGCCCTAACGTCCGAGACGCGTTTACAGGAGATGAGGCAGAACAACATCACCAATTTAGCCGACAAATGACGCAAGGACAACTCCGAATTAGAGGGCCAGGAAAGAAACAAATGTAAGACCAAAGCCACATCCCAAGTAGAGGAATACTTGGGCCTAGGCGGGCGAGCGAGTCGAATACCTTTAAGAAGGCGGCAAATTAACGGGTGCTTACCCAGAGGGACCCCGTCCAAGCCAAAATGAGCCGCCGAGATAGCGGAACGATACAAGTTGACCGTCCTGTACGCACGGCCCCGGTCAAACAAAGAGGTGAGGAAAAGAATAGCGGAGGTTAGAGGGGCTGAAAAGGGATCCAAATCCCGTTCCAAGCACCAAGAAGACCAAGCCTGCCAGGCTGCACCATAAGACTTGTGGGTACCTGGCGCCCATGCTCCGGCCAGGAGTCGCTGAGCTGAGACCGAAAGGCTGACGGACTGCCCGGACTCCCGGAGATCAAACAAGCCAGGAGAGAAAGGCTGCCGTCCTGAATCAGCGGGTGAGGAGCCCCCGCAGGATCGAGAAGGAGATGAGTGTGAGAACCGAGCAAACGAGGAACCGCCACCAGAAGGTCCAGAAGACTGGGGAACCAAGACTGGGAAGGCCAGAACGGGACCACTAGCACTACCGAGGCCTGCTGATGGCGGACGTGAAGGAGCGTCCTGGGGATCATAGCAAAAGGGGGAAAGGCGTAATGACGGCCTCCGGACCAATCTTGCAGGAAGGCGTCCACCGCCAGCGCGTCCGGGTCCGGCCGCCAGCTGTAAAAGAGAGGGAGACGGGAATTCAGCCGGGAAGCAAAGAGATCGATGCGGAGCGGACCCCAGAGTTCCATAATAGATGAGAACACCCCCCACTCCAGGGTCCAGTCGCTGGCGTCCGTGAGATAGCGCGAATTCCAATCCGCCACCACGTTGGAAAGACCAGGAAGGTATTCTGCCTGCACCGTGATGTTGCGTTCCAAGCAGAAGGACCACAGATCCTTGGCCAAGTCCGCCAGAGCGGCCGACTGGGTGCCGCCCAGGCAATTGATATACCGCACAGCCGAGACATTGTCCATGCGCAGGCGGATGCAAGAGGTGATGCGATCCTTGGAGAAACTCCGTATGGCAAACGAGCCCGCAAGGAGCTCCAGACAATTGATATGGAGACCCGTCTCCGTCTGAGACCAGGGGCCTCCCGTGGAGATCTCTCCGCATCTCGCGCCCCAGCCGTGCAGGCTGGCATCGGAGTCTATGGACAGGTCCGGGGAAGTGCCGAAAATTGCCTTGCCATTCCAAGCGGACATGTTGGCAAGCCACCAACGCAGTTCCGCCAAGGTGTGAGCATCCAGGGTGACGAGGTCCGCATAGGACGCCCCCAAGCGAAGGTGGTGAATCTTGAGGCGCTGAAGAGCCCGATAATGGAGAGGAGCCGGGAAAATCGCTTGAATAGAGGCGGCCAGGAGGCCGATGATGCGGGCCAGGTGGCGTAGAGAGATCACACGCAATCGCAACACCTTCCGGATTTCCTTTTTGATGGAATGAACCTTGGAGGTCGGGAGACGAAGGACACTCTCCACGGAGTCCACGATGAAACCCAGGAACTCCAAGCGCCTGGACGGAACAAGGTGGGACTTGTCCTTGTTGATGAGGAACCCCAACCGCTGGAGCAACCCTAGCGTCCAGCGGGTGTGCAGGCGCAAAACCTCCTTGTCCTGCGCCATGAGGAGCATATCGTCGAGATAGATGATCAGACGTACGCTCCGGGACCGCAGAAGCGCCACCACAGGCCTGAGAAGCTTGGTGAAGCACCAAGGAGCCGACGAAAGACCAAAAGGCAGGCAAGTGAAACGCCAGGAGACGTTGCGCCAGAAGAAATGGAGAAGGTTCCTGGATTCCTCCGCCACCGGAACCGTGAGGTACGCGTCCTTGAGATCGATTTTGACCATCCAATCGTTGGACAAAAGGAGATCCCGAAGAAGATGGATGCCCTCCATCTTGAAGTGGCGGTATCGGACGAAACCGTTGAGGTGACGGAGGTTGATCACCGGCCGGAGGCCACCACCTTTCTTGTGGACCAGGAAGATATTGCTGTGGAAACCTGGGGTGCCCGGAGGAACCCGTTCGATGGCGTTCTTCTCGGCCAAGGAAAGAATCTCGGCATCCACCAGCTCTGCCTCCTGTTGGGAGAAGCGGAAAGGACTTGGAGGGTAAGACATCTG
The DNA here is from genome assembly GCA_029215755.1 of Spea hammondii. Lineage (NCBI taxonomy): Eukaryota > Metazoa > Chordata > Amphibia > Anura > Pelobatidae > Spea > Spea hammondii. The sequence goes on from JARDYJ010000001.1 coordinate 8,717,162, forward strand.
AGGACAACCCACCAGTTCGATGACATAACCGCTCACCGTCTGCAGCACCCATGCGTCCGAGGTGATGGACTGCCAGACCTGTAAAAAATGGGTGAGTCTGCCCCCGACAGGATAATGGGAAAAAGGGGGAGACGGAAAAGGACTTACCGGAGGGACGTCGAGTGAACTGGGATCCGCGATGACCTCTGGACCGCCACGAGCGTCCGCGTTGGGGAAAAAACGGCTGACGGCTGGTATAGACGTCCTGGAACTGAGGTCTGTAAGACTGGAGCGACGAGTAGGAGCCTCGGCTCGAGCGAGCTGAGCCTGGGAAAGTCCGGCCGGACAGACGGCTCCTGCCTCTGCCAGCCCTGGTAGAAACCCGAGGGTTAAATACCTTCCTCATGGAGGATTGAGCTTTGTCCAGGGCCGTGAAGGCTCCCACGTATCGCCCGAGGTCCTTGATAAAGGAATCCCCGAACAACAGGCCCTGGGCTTCGCTACCCATTTCAGTAAGGGCCAGGTTAGATAACTTGGGCTCAATTTTAAACAAAATGGCCTTACGCCGCTCAATAGACAGGGAGGTGTTTGTGTTGCCAGCAATGCAGATAGCGCGCTGCATCCAACCCCGTAGAACCATCGGGTCCGGAGGGGAGCCTGAAGCCACCCACTCCTCAATGATCTGAAACATCTTGGTCAAGGGACCAAAAATATCCAGGAGCTTGTCCTGAGTGGCCTTAAGGGCTGATTCCAGGCCCTTGCGGGGGTTCCAACCCGATTTAGCCAGAAATTGGACCATTTTCGGGTCCACAACGGGAGTTTCACACACCTTGCCCGGAATAATTGGCCGTGGGCATTCAGCGCGAAGTTTACTACGCGAACTCTTACTGAGGGGCTTGCGCACTCTGGCCTGAAGGTAACGAGCCACATGGTCAGACGGAACCCACTCCGCTGAGCGAGGATGGTGAAGCTCCTCAGGGTCAAAAAATGGTTCCCCAAACTGGTCCAGGACTGCAGAGTCCGGGGATTTAACAAGCTGACCAGTCTGGGAAGAGCTAGCCTGCGCAGCCACTTCGGAAGGGTGAACCGAATCCCCAGTCAACTGATCCTCCATATCGGAATCAGAAGAATCCCAAGCCTCCTCAATAGATTCTGGATCAGAATCAGAAGAACTAGAGGATTGTGCCCTAGCACTCCTCCATTTCCTCGCCTGTTCTGCCCGGCGGGAGAGGGCTCGTTTGCGCTTCGGTGGAACGCTATCTAGGATGGGATTATCCACATCATTCAAAAGGGTTCTGGAGGCAGGCACACCAGTATGGTGTGATTTAAATGCAACCTTTTTCCCAGATGTCTTGTGGGAAGAGTCAGAGGGTGGGTCTGCATTATGGGTAGGAGCAGGCAGAGATTTTTTAATGGCCTGGGTCAGTGAGGCAGACAGAGCTGTAGTCATGGATGACATAGCAGAGGCAATAGCCATAGACACAGAATTATTTAACTCCTGTAGAGGGTCAATAACAGGCACCTCAGCAGTGATATCCTCTCTGGGAGAGGAATCAACATCAGATAACTCCCTAGATGGAGATTGGCGTCCAGCCATAATACTAGGGAGAGCACAAGAAAATCAAGAGGAAAAAACAAGAAATAGGTAATAGGGATATGCCCCTTTAAGAAACAAACGGAAGGAAAATGAAATAAAAAACGGGAATAAACCAGAAGAAATGAAGCAAAGGGCAGGAGAGAATGAATAATAAAACTACCGACGCTCGACCCGAGGCTCCAACACACAACTCCGTCCGAGGACTAGTGAGAAGAAAGCCCGCGAACGAGCGTGGGAGGAGCCAGGGGCAGACGGACCGACGCAGGACCAAAGACAACCACGCCGCCACAACGGGGGAACAAAAGGCCCCGGACGGCGGTATAAATCAGCTGCGACCGCCGAGAGGGGAGAGAAGGAACCCTCTGAACCGGGCCGAACAAACCAGGAGCGAACGGATCGATGCAACACGTCGGAACACTCCCGCACCGCGCACACGGCGGGCGGGAGGAGGGAAGGCAAAAACAGAAAGGAGGGGGAGATGAAAAGACCCCGGACGGCAACGCCGCCGACAGGGACACCCGAGGAACCGGCAAAGGTAAGGGGAAACAGAAAAAACACCAGGAAAAAATCAAATAATAAATAGATAATAAGAACAAATAAATAACGAATAAATTATACACAAAAGTAAGACCCCAGGCCGCGGGCAGCCCAACAAAGGACGGGAAAACGCGGCCTGAGCAGAGAACAGTACAATAAGACAAAAAATAACCATATACAAGAGCATACAATATATAGGGAATACTTATCTGCTGTCTGGGAGCAGCAAAGAGGAGGATTTTGGGATATGTGTCCCCTTTTATGGGATGCATGTCACGTGGGAGGGGTTATTGTTATGTACACTCCTACTTTGTTTGTTCTTATATACTGTTGTTTTTCTTTGCTGCTGTGTGGGAGTAAAGAAAGGGTTAAGCACAATATTCGCCTCCGTGTCTTGATTTAAAATTCATGTTTTGCTTGGTTCTTGTATTTCTCTTTTGTGTTCCTTTCTCTATATTGGTTTTATTGTACATCAATCTATGGCCATCTACATTTTGTTCCTCTGCATATCAGATATTTATTTAGGTTTGCTTTTGGATTTGTAGTTTTTGATTTTGGTCTTAACGTGGAAACACAAGGGTAGGGTAGACAGACATACAAAAAAGCCATGGCAAGGCAAAAGTGCCAGAGAGAACTGAACCTTCCATACACATAAAGTAAGTAAAGATTGAGGAGAAATTAAGCATACAAAACGCAAGATTACACTACCGCTACTACATACAGCACCCAAGTAAACATAATATCTTCTTATTGAGCAATATAACCTCCTGTAAGAAATCCATGCTATGGTTTTCAGGAGATAATAACGATAACTTGTTGCTTAGCAGGTCTAAAAACTAGTTAAATACAACCTCGGGTGAACAACAACACATGACATATTGCACCAAAATTAAAGCCAAAATGGAGAAGCCATGTGTGAAAAACTAAGTACACCTTATGTTTCAATAGTTTGTAGAACCACCTTTAGCAGCAATAACTTGAAGTAATAGTTTTTTGTATGACTTCATCAGTCTCTCACATCATTGTGGAGGAATTTTAGCCCACTCTTCTTTACAACATTGCTTCAGTTCATTGAGATTTGCGGTCATTTGCTTATGCACATCTCGCTTAAGGTTACGCCACAGCATTTCAATCAGGTTGAGGTCTGGACTTTGACTGAGCCATTGCAACACCTTAATTCATTTCTACTCCATCCATTCTGTTGTAGATTTGCTGGTGTGCATTGAAGTAGACACCCCAGATATATGGCATTGTGGTACCCAATAACTGCGACACCCAATGGGGTCATGTAACACACATTATGTGGCCCCACTATGTGGTACGGATATATATAATCAGTGTGTTTTAATGTTTGTTGGTAAATAGTGTGTGCATGTGTATTAGAGTGTGGTGTTAGAGTATGCTCTTGTGTGTGTTAACATACTGTACAGCATTAGTTTTAATGTGTGTATGTCAGAATATAATATTAAACAATAGACATATCCACTGGCAGAACAAGATATCACATGCTTTTTACTCTTTGTTCCATACAGGTTTGGGTGGTCCAATTCATAATTATTCAATTGAACAAAATATTGTATATGCTCACAGGACCTAAAACAAGATGGATGAGAGAAAAATATTTATTTTTAATTATTGGTTTTGCAGGGATGTTTTTACCGTATTAGTATATATTACATAGTTTATCTTAAGCACTATATGTTTTGTTTTCTTTATGACAACATTTGTCTAAATTAATTCTTGTATTTCTACACTGCTCAAAATAATAAAGGGAACACTTAAACAACACAATGTAACTCGAAGTCAATCACACATCTGTGAAATCCCACTGTCCACTCAGGAAGCAACACTGATGGACAATCAATTTCACATGCTGTTGTGCAAATGGAACAGACAACAGGTGGAAATTATAGGCAATTAGCAAGACACCCCCAATAAAGGAGTGGTTCTGCAGGTGGTGACCACAGACCACTTCTCAGTTCCTATGCTTCCTGGCTGATGTTTTGGTCACTTTTGAATGTTGGCGGTGTTTTCACTCTAGTGGTAGCATGAGACGGAGTCTACAACCCACACAAGTGGCTCAGGTAGTGCAGCTCATCCAGGATGGCACATCTATGCGAGCTGTGGCAAGGAGGTTTGCTGTGTCTGTCAGCGTAGTGTTCAGAGCATGGAGGCACTACCAGGAGACAGGCCAGTATATCAGGAGACGTGGAGGAGGCCGTAGGACAACAACCCAGCAGCAGGACCGCTACCTCCGCCTTTGTGCAAGGAGGAGCAGGAGGAGCACTGCCAGAGCCCTGCAAAATTACCTCCAGCAGGCCACAATTGTGCATGTGTCCACTCAAACGGTCAGACACAGACTCCATGAGGGTGGTATGAGGGCCCGACGTCCTCAGTTGGGGGTTGTGCTTACAGACCAACACCGTGCAGGACGTTTGGCATTTGCCAGAGAACACCAGGATTGGCATATTCGCCACTGGCGCCCTGTGCTCTTCACAGATGAAGGCAGGTTCACACTGAGCACATGTGACAGACATGACAGAGTCTGGAGACGCCGTGGAGAATGTTCTGCTGCCTGCAACATCCTCCAGCATGACCGGTTTGGCGGTGGGTCAGTAATGGTGTAGGGTGGCATTTCTTTGGGGGGCTGCACAGCCCTCCATGTGCTTGCCAGAGGTAGCCTGACTGCCATTAGGTACCGAGATGAGATCCTCAGACCCCTTGTGAGACCATATGCAGGTGCGGTTGGCCCTGGGTTCCTCCTAATGCAAGACAATGCTAGACTTCATGTGGCTGGGGTGTGTCAGCAGTTCCTGCAAGAGGAAGGCATTGATGCTATGGACTGACCGCCTGTTCCCCAGACCTGAATCCGATTCAGCACATCTGGGACATCATGTTTCGCTCCATCCACCAACGCCACGTTGCACCACAGACAGTCCAGGAGTTGGCGGATGCTTTAGTCCAGGTCTGGGAGGACATACCTCAGGAGACCATCCGCAACCTCATCAGGAGCATGCCCAGGCATTGTAGGGAGGTCATACGGGCACGTGGAGGCCACACACACTACTGAGCCTCATTGTGACTTGTTTTAAGGACATTACATCAACGTTGGATCAGCCTGCAGTATGGTTTTCCATTTTGATTTTGAGTGTGACTCCATATCCAGACCTCCATGGGTTGCTAAATTTGATTTCCATTGAGAATTTTTGTGTGATTTTGTTGTCAGCACATTCAACTATGTAAAGATGGAAGTATGTCATACGATTAGTTCATTCATTTAGATCTAGGATGTCTAATCTTAGTGTTCCCTTTATTATTTTGAGCAGTGTCTTTTGACTTAAAATAAAACATAAAAAACGTCTTGAGCCTTTTGGCACTAGCTTTAAAAAAAAAAAAAGGCTTGAAACACTGACATATTATATTCTCTTCTTGTGTATGCAAAACTATATTTTGATTAAGGTATGGATTGAAATACACATACATTATTTGCATGGGCTTAGTGGACGTTGACTACACTTTTTGTTTTGCTCATTCCTATCAATAGGTGTAAAAATTTAGATATAGGTAGAGAAATGCATGCAGAAAAATTGTCAGACAGAGGCATATAAAATGAGACATCATCTCACTTTATATGAGCTGCTTTCAATATATAGTTGGCAGGATACACATACAATACAGTTCAAAAGTTTGTGGTCACATAAAGGTTTGCTAAAGGTTTTTTTTTAACAATTAGCCTTTTAACAATTAAACTTGGATTAGCGAGCACAACGTGGCATTGGAACACAGGAGTGATGGGAGTGATCAAGTGCCATTGGAACACAGGAGTGATGAGAGTGATAAAGGGCCATTGGAACACAGGAGTGATGGGAGTTATAAAGGGCCATTGGAACACAGGAGTGATGGGAGTTATAAAGAACCTCTGTACGCCTATGCAAATATTGCATGAACAAAATCTACTAGGGCGAAGGGTTGTATCGGGTCTTTGGCTCCCAGGCTTCTCCAGTCACCCTTCCCCAAAATGGAAGTATCAGCCAGATCCTCCAGAGGCTCCCAATGATGTGCTGCAATTTTGCTCTGTGAATGCTGGTCAGGCTGTAAACTGAGAGCTCCAAAACGATACAGCTGTCCAGTATGGCTACCAACTAGAAGTCCCAAAACCAAATTATTCTAATAAGAGCCTATATGAAACCATAACATGAGTAAACAATAAAATGTTGAATTTTATCAGCACTGATAAAGAATCGAGAGATTGGGATGCTCAAGTATGATTTAATCAGATTGCCTGACTTTTGGGAAACACAGGATCAACCCGAGCATGGAAAATTGTGTACCTACTTGTGTCATTTGCGGTCTGCCAGGCCCTGTTTCAATATCCTGTCACGTAGAGCCCAAAGACTTGGGAACAGAAGGGAGTCTCCCAGCCTGTGTATTTTAACTAGTTTAGAGGCACATTGACAGATGTGTTGGGTCTACAGCCATTAAGTGTTCTGGCACAGAGACTCCCCTCTGACAGAGCACTCACAGCTGGAATCCGGCCACTCACCCTCAGTAGCTTAGATTAGGGCAAAAGATTGAGCCTTGGGATCAGTCCCTGCACACACATATTAGTCCCCATTACCAAGTTCCTATGAATTCTGGAATCTTTTTTTTTTTAGCTGAACACGACTCCTGTTTGCCAAAGCAAACATACACTATTTAGCCATCTTTTGTTCCAGGGGGTTTAATGAGACCCTTGCCCTTGCACTTTTACTAAAGCAAATGGCTTGTATTTCACCCCAATACAAGCTTAATAATGGAATATTAAATCACTTACTTAACATGCATTCTTTATTTTATAATGAAATAGACTGTATTTTTAAATGTTTATTTGCCTTTTAATACACTGTTCTGAAAATGAATTGTCCAAACATGTAATTCACACCAATGTATTGATTTATTCTGCAGCTTCACTCATAATATGTGTGTAATTGTTTTATAGAATGCATTAAGCATCACAGCATGTCGCTTGCCATAGATAATATTCATTTAAACAGTAGGCTGATAAATAAATAAAATATTTTCACATTAATAGTGCTAATATCAGTAGTTTAACAAACTAGTGATTTTTCAGTTGTTGTAGATGGTTTCAAAAGGATGTCATTTGACATATACACATTTAACCCTCTCTCTGTTTAAGTGCAATGACAAACACAGTTTTCTCATAATCTACGTAATCAGTAGGTGTTTCTCTATCTTTTACTTGAAACACTTCAGTGATATACCCTTCGTCTTTTAGAACTTTTCTGAGAAATTCTTCATCATACGTTACGGCACCATATTTGTGCCCAGCAACTATATAATATGAAACATTGAAAGATCCAAACAATATCAAACGACCGCCTGGTTTTAGCAAAGAGGATATTTTTCTAAAATTGATGATGTAATCATTTTTATCTTTGTTGATGGCTTCCATTGCCCACGCGCTTATGATACAGTCTGCTTTTAGCAACACTATTGGGTCAGTTAGACTATCTTTGGAGAGATCACATTTCAGAACACGCTTAATTTTACTTTTTAACAATTCTTCGATTGCTTGCTTCCCACCACTGAAAAAAAGGAGAAATATTAATCCACAGTTAAAATAACATCAATTATTGCTTTTGTTTTATTTAGAAAATTTGTATCAAAAAGTTTTAATCAAAATATCCATAAGAATATATAGTGATGGAGGTGAACTGTTGTTTTGTATGAATGAGATTTTTCTGAATCACATTTTACATGCCTCCTCCACGTCTCCCAAGTATCAGATTTCTTAATGTAATTTGATTGTAATTACATGAGAAACCAGAACATGTATTGTTTTATGTTAATAACAATTATTAATTTGAATTAGTAATATTAATATTAGATATTTACTACACTAAATATGTTCATGATAGCTAATTTAATCATTGATTATCTGATGATTCAGCTCTGACATCTAATTGTCATTCTCGCTGCTATAAAATGGCAAATCAGCAATTCAGATTCTACAAATCTCCAAAGACTTCACTGGAGCCGTATTGAAATCAAACACATTATATATATATATATATATATATATATATATATATATATATATATATATATATATATATATATATTACAAATACACATTATGGATGTTTGCATTTCTTGAGAAAAACCCAAATTTTGGATATATTTAAAAAAACTCACCTCTTTTCTTCCAAGTCCAACATAAGATTTGACGCATGGGACCAGTCATAAGCCTCCTCATGGCTGTTTAGCCATTTGTTCAGTTCAGTAATGCATAAATCATTGAATTTTAATACAGTGATTTCTTTGAAGAACTTACAGATTGGCATAAGATGACAAATATTTGGACCAACAGCAATGTCAATCAACATGTCCCCATGAATATGGCCTGCAAGAGATATAACAACGTTATCAATAAAGTCTGTGAACTGGCACTTAAAGTGCATTTTGGTAAATTATCTTATGTTGTCACCCTTCCCTGCCACTACTAGCACTATTAGCAATTTAAACAAAGAAAAAGCCTCAGAAATGGTAACTTTCTGTTACCAAAAAATACATTGAATTCACAACTGTTCTTGATAATAACAGAAAATGCATTCCTATAACTCCTTAAACATATATTAATTAAGAAACAACATACCGGTAATTAGTTCCTTTTGTAGACGATTCATGGGGTTTTCTACAACATCCTTTAGAAGACATTCATCTGCTTTCGGAGAACAAAATGCATCAAGAAAGTGTTTTGACTCAAAGTCATGCTCATGATAATATTTAAGATCAGTGGAGGACATCCTGTTACTAAACCCAGTCGCGTTTACTGGAGAGAAAGACTGAATGCTCATTTATTAATGCAATATATATATTTATTTAAATCCTAATTATATATTATTTAATGCATCCTATCATAAGACTATGAGCAATAATTATTAGCCTATCATGTGCTCTTCCACCAGGATGCTTTTTTTACAGAACAGGATGAGAAATCAAAATTTATTGTAGAATTATTTAAAGTTAAGCTTTAACTCAGCATACAAATAAGTGTCCCTCTTTCCTAGTTCAAAACATAACTTTTATTATATAAATTAAAATTCTACCATCTGATACACGATCAACCTATAAAATGTAGTCTAATTAAAAGAGTGCTCTAATTCTACGACATTTTGACCATGACATCATATAGTTTACTCCTGGTAATATTTAACCCCTTAAGGACCAGGCCCCTGTACCCTTCCTGACCAAGGCTGATTTAACACTGTTGCAGTGCTCGTGTTTTCAGGACAAGACAGGCTTTCTTTTGATATCATTTTGTTGATCATATCATCTAATTTCCTGTAAAATAAAAATAAAATATGATGAAAAATTGAAAAAAGCACCTTCTCTCACTCTTATTTAAAAAATCCTTTACTCATCAACAAGAGCTAATGAAAATACCTGCTAAATCGATTCAACTATGAGTTTAGAAATACCCAATGTGTTGTTTTTTTTGCAAGTTATAGGGCAATAAGTACAAGTAGTGTTTTGCTATTTAAAAATGCAAAAAAAACCTGAATGTTGCAGAATCTTGTAATACCTTTTTATTGGACTAACAGTATTTAAAATAATAGACGAGCTTTCAGAAGTCCTCCCTTTATAAAAGTCAAAAGCATTTCTGACCAAGCAAGTGAAAAACACAGTTTAAAACCAGTACATGTTCTGATACAGAGTTAAAACAGGGGTTAAAATAACAAGGTAGAGAATTTGCACACCAAAAAAATAGTGGCATATACTACACAGATAAGGGGGGGCAGGGGGTATTAGCATGTAGACAAAAAAAAAGTACAGGTTATAGGAAGCTTTGATAATGTGCTAAGAAGCTCAAATCCACATTAAGTCCTCTGTTTTTACAATCATAAAAATGTATAATTTTGGCTTCAAATGTCTTTGTTTCTTGGGTGTTTTTGAAATGACCTCTCAGTGTTTTGATTTTAAGGTCATGTATGGAGTGACCGGTTTGGGTGAAGTGGTGCCCAACTGGAGTGCAAAAGTTTTCTTCATCATGATGATTGATGGAGTATCTGTGCAGATTCATCCTTTTATTGAGTTGGACAAGATGGATGGGTGAAAATGATTTCTTTTTACTTATTGGTTTTGCAGGGATGTTTTTTCTGTATTACTATATATTACATAGTTTATTTTAAGCACCATATGTTTTGTTTTCTGTATGACATAATTTGTCTAAATTAATTCTTGTATTTCTATTTTGACTTAAAATGAAAAATAAAAAACTTCTTGAGCCTTTTGGCACTAGCGTTTAAAAAATACATAAAAGCTTGAAACATTGACATATTATATTTGCTTCTCGTGTATGCAAAACTGTATTTTGATTAAGGTGCACTGAAAAACACATACATCATTTGCATGGGTTTAGTGATCTTTGACTACACTTTTTGTTTTGCCCATTCATATCAATAAGTGTAAACATTTCGATAGTTTTTGAGTTTTTGCATTAAATTGAGGTAATATAAGTGGAGAAATGCATGCAGAAAAAATGTTTGACAAACAGAGGTATAGATCATCGCATTTTATATGAGCTGCTTTAAATATATAGTTGCCAGGATACACATACAATACAGTTCAAAAGTTTGTGGTCACATAATTGCCAAAGGTTTCTTTTTTTTTTAACAATCAATTAGCCTTTTAAACTTAAACTTGGTTTAGAGAATACAACGTGCCATTGGAACACAGGAATGATGGGAGTGATAAAGGGCCATTGGAACACAGGAGTGATGGGAGTGATAAAGGGCCATTGGAACACAGGAGTGATGAGAGTGATAAAGGGCCATTGGAACACAGGAGTGATGGGAGTGATAAAGGGCCATTGGAAAACAGGAGTGATGGGAGTTATGAAGAGCATTTGTACGCCTATGAAAATATTCCAAGAACAAAATTACATTAACAATGTCTGCGCAATATTTCTGATGCATTATGTGTTATTTTAATGGACAAAATTTGCTTTTCTTTCAAAAGCAAGGACATTTCTAAGTGACTCCAAACACTTGAACATTAGTGTACAGTATATTTTGCTCCTTTACAAAAAAAATAAACCAATTATCAATATATTTCATGATAATATTGTGTGTCCATCATTATCCGTTGACATCTCCAATGGCCAGCTTTGAATCTTTACCGTAATTGCTCGATTATAAGGTGAAGTTTTTTTTGTTAAATACTTCAAAAAACCACCTTCTCTTATAATCAATGTCATCTTCACAAGTTTTGGAGAGGAACTTTGTTCCAAAAGGGGCAAATCTTTGTGGACTACATATTCAATGATTCTCAGGCTCAGTTAAGGCCATGTGCTACTCATCTCAAAGCAACAAATACTGTTGTTTTTCCCTGGATGCATGCTAGGTTTTTTAATATGTTATGATGTTATGCTTTGCATATAATCTGTTTGTAACTATTAAACAATGTCTTATGAGAAAAACAGTGGTTTCAATCTTTGCCTCGTCGTTAAGGGGTCATCTTATAATCAGGGTCGTCTTATATTCGAGCAAATATGGTACTTAAAGCATTTTAGTAATTAAATTCCAGAACTGCAGTGAAAAAGACATCCTGGCCACAATGCTCATTTACACATTTGTGTACTTAGATAACTTGCTCTTAGAGAAATAGTTTGCTTAATTCACATAGAAGTTACTTGCCTTAGGCAAATCTAGTAAATTAAGAAATGAATAAGTAAAATGTATCTATATATATTTGTTCTTTCCACAAACAAATGTAGTTTGGTCAAACACAATTATGTGTGATTTAACCAAATGCTAGTTGATGGTTTTTTTTTTCTCTCAAAATGTTTTATTATTATTTTGCTTGCATTATTATTTTTTTCCCCAACGAACAAGGGTTTGATGTTGACATATGTAAAAAATGTTCAAGCACATTCTGGCTCAGCAGTTCTGTTTCATTAAATTGTGTAATAGATGGATAATACAACTAGACGGAGAGACACAGTATCAATGATGAGATAAAAAGCATGAAGTCATAATCTTCCTAAATTCTGTTTTTTTTCAAATAAGAATATCAGACAGCGCAGGAAGAAGATAATCTTCAAAGTGTTCTCTGTTTGTAAAATAAAATAAAACAAAAAAACACACTGGTCATTCTTTCTACTGAAACAAATAAATATAGTTAAAATTAAAATTGGTAGACAAACAGTGCAAGATGTAAAGCTAGAATCCCTACCTCAAATCCCTGTTGACACCTTTTGTTTGTAAAGATCTAGTAGAGGAGTATTTTTTTATGAGGGCGGAAATGGAGGAGCAGTGTTATGAGGGGCCTTATATGTTAGTACAAGGATTTTAAATTTAATTCTTAAGGTAATAGGGGGGTAGGGGATATCCTCCCCACCTTTGCCCTCTCCCAACCCAATGCCTCCTTACCTCCTCCCCATTGTCTACCTTTGTTGGCTCAGGAGGGAGTTAATGTTAATTACCCGTTACTAAGAAAAGTAACTAAGACTGTTTATCATGGGAGCTCCAGTCAAAATTTAGTATGTAGTGCAGGCTACCACAACACAGTCTATAACTAGAACTCCCACAAGGTTCAGCTAGCAATATGCCTGGCTGAATGTTATTGTAGATGCAGTCAACAAAAGTTAGTGTTTGTACTGTAGACTTAGTGTTCTCCCCAAGCCCAAGTTGCTAGCTACTACTCACATGATAATCATTCAGCAGTGTTGCTGATTAATATCATGGGAGTTGCATTCAATAAAAGTTAATGTTGTGTAGTGTAGTGTAGCTCTGTGATGCACAGGGAACATTTTAAGGTAATACAAAAAGATTGTAGTTAGAAAGGAGTAAAAAAGGGACTTAAAATGTGCCACAGTTGTGGCTAATGTAGTATCAACAGCTGATGAATGAACTAACCCTAACTGCAGCACATGTTTGAAATAAACTACCTTGTGTCTGAAGTCGGACGTCCATGCCCTCAGTGTGTTGCATTTTTAAAGGAAAATGTATAATCGTTTCAATCCAGTCAGATGGATATTCAGCACCTCGCATTCTAATCCTAGTCCGGCCCCTCAAATCTTGGAAAGTCGCACAACCCTGCAGAGAAAGCAGTCGTCTGCTAAAAAAGTTCACCTGGTGCCCACATGGTTCTTTGCCTCTGTTTCACTATTGTCCCCAGAGTGAATGCTACAAATAATTTTTACTAATTTTGAAAGGACACACATCTTGTAGATCACCAAATTATGATATATTTATAAAAAACAAAACGTTTATCAACACATAATTTATGCATAATTTATTTAGCGTTTAATATTCAGATATCACAAGTTAATTCACAAGGTATACTGACTGCTTCCACAAACTGATAGCTAGCGCAAACCATTCTAACACTATCCAAATGATTCTATTACAATGCATCTCAATAATCTTTCTTCAGAATGCAACTAGGTCTAATACAATTTAAAACAATTTTATTTAGATTTTTAAGTATAATAACACATAAGAGGCATGTATGCTAATTTCATTCAATACGATTCAGTAAAGTGTAATTTTGAGCTAATTTCACTTTTCTTTAATGGCATTGACAAAGAAAGCTTTTTCATGATCAATTATATGAGATGATGCTTTACTCTCATTTGCTTGATGAGATTCAATTATATACCCCTCATCTTTTAGTGTTTTTCTAAGAAATTCTTCATCATAAGTTAAGGCTTTGTATTTGTGCTCCCCAATAAAAAAATATGAATAATTGATATTTCCAAACAATATCAGACGACCACCTAGTTTAAGTAAAGAAGATACTTTTTTAAGATTGCTAATAAACGCCTCTTTATCTGGGCTTATGATATCCAGTACCCATCCACAAAAGACGCAATCTGCCTTCGATAGCACTACTGGGTCTGTGGGGTTATCTTTAGTAAAGTCGCACTTCAGAATTTGTTTAATTTTTCCTCTTAACAATTCTTCTTTTTCCTTCCACCCACCGCTGGAAAAAGAAAGAAGGTAAACCATGTAAATATCACTACTCGCCATTATTGACTGCAATTTCCTGAGGAAAACAGGGGCAATGAAAAGTAATCTATCCATGCCTGACAACAGTAGATTGTAACATCCCTGCACAAGAACTTGTATATATACACACCTGTACACCAGCAACCTCTAGTGTTTGGAGAATGCATAGCATACTCCACTGACTTGAATGGACACCAACAATACTCTATAAGGATCCGTCAAATCAATGTTAATTTTATTATTTATTTAATCTATTTTTATGTATTGAAGAATTAATGTTTTGGTAGCAAATTTTGCAAGATTCAGGTTCATGCAAGATTTAATCGAATTCTCATGGCTTCACCTGAAACTGCAAAAATGCAATCACATGTACTGACAGACAACTCCCATTGTAGTGAGTAACTTGTTTTGCACGTCTTGAGAGGTGGAAGTAGGCTCCAAAGGTATGGGGCAGCACTAGTGAAGTCTTGTAGGAGTGATAAGTGAGGAGGAGAGCCTTAGCCGTCAGGAAGAACGTAAAGATCTATTAAAGGAGTATTTTTTTTATGAGGGCAGAAATGTATGGAGGAGTGGTGTAATGGATAGCCTTATATGTTAGTACAATGATTTTAAATGTAATTCTTAAGTTAATAGGGAGCCAGTGGAGGGTTCCACAGAGTGCGAAAGCAGAAGAAGAATGGCCTGCAAGGAAAATAAGCCTAGCAGCAGCATTTAGGATAGACTGCAGAGGAGAGCGTAGAGACTGAGTGGAATGCCAACCAGAAGAGTGTTGCAATAGTCAAGATGGAAAATTATAAAGGAATTATATATATATTATCCATGTAAAAGTTATAGTGTACTTATAGTGAAGCCTTTTTGTTTTGTTTTTTTTCAGTTTAGACACCATGGATAATGCTTCTAAAGAACACTTCAAGTCTTTTGTTTTAAAAGTGATCTTATTACAGTATCAACCAATAGAATCTGACAGCTGGTTAATTGCCTTGGTTGCTATGGTGATAAGACCTAAAGTAATGGCGAAAGGAGTCACAGAATGGCGTCTTATTTTTTTTTTAGGTAGAAAAATAGCAATATCAATCAGAAGATGGTGTTGAAAATATGTGTCTATACTCAACCTCCTTCCTTCCAGGTCCGTTAAAAACTTTGATGCATGAGACCAGTCACATGCTTCCTCGTGGTTGTTTCTCCATTTCTCCAGCTCAGAGATGCAGGAATCATTGATTTCTAATATAGTTATTTCTTTGAAGCAATCACAAATTGCAAGTACGGGGAAAAGAATGGGCCCTGCGCTAATATCAAGCAAATCTCTTCCATTAATACGACCTGCAGCAGAAACAACAAACAGTTGATCAAACATACAACTAGCGTTAAGATTTAAAATAAGATTTTTGATACATTTCTGTGAACAGTCACATGCTGCTGTCACCACTAGCACTATTATTCTTTACTTTACAGACAGGATGGTAAATAAACAACTTACCATGAGTAGTGGTAAAAGCCAATAGAATGAGAACACTTAAACACTAGATGGGCCAGGATATTTAAAAGTACAAACTGCATCCATTCAATGAAATGACTGTAATCAATATATGGCTACACAATAGTGTTAATTCAACTGTGTTGTATTAGAACTTCTTGTAAGGGGTAGTCACTGAAAGTAAATGTAACCTTACATGCTAGAATCATTTAGTTACTATAGTCACTGAAGGGCATGGGATACCTGATGTACAGAAAAATAAGTCCTTAAATTATCAACAGTTAGTAAGTATCAGTGCAAATTATGCTTTTTTCAATATGTCCACCTCCTATAAAATTATCTGATCTTTTTTGAACTGGTGTGTACGTGTAAATATCACCTACACCTCTGTCTGATTAAGTGAGACAGTGCAGCCGTTTGTTAGTTACCTGTATTCAGCGAGTTGATGAACCAGAGGTCTCTTTGTAGTTATACAGATACTCTTGTTCTTTTAATAATCATAATAAACTTTGTTTTAGAGCTTGACAAATTGAAATTTTTTGTAGCCATAAGCTAGTTTCTGTATTCTAGTATAACCCCCTTTTCATTTTAGTTAAGCTTGTATCAAGGCACCAATGTTTGTTGAGGTTCATAGAAAACAATGTAGGCCATAGTATTTGAGACTCACATGTTATAATTTGGAGTTGTGGTAATAACCATCTAGAAACTTTATGTCTAAGTCATTTTATTGTAACATAACCTATGTATTGTTAAATAAGGAAAATCATACCTGAGACTTTTTCATTGTGCAGATACTTTATGGGGTTGATGACAGCCTCCTCTAGAAGTACTTTATCTGCTTTTGGAGAAAAGTATGAATCAATGAAATGAATTGGATCAAACTCATGAACGTGGTAATACTTGTGAGAGGCAGAGCAATCCATTGAACGTTGTTGAGTTTACTGCTAGTAGTTGAAAAATATGTATAACTTAGTGTTTCATGAAATTTATAAGAATGCGATGATGCTAAATAAACATTAAAAATATTATTTTTGTCATAGGTCCGATCATAAGATCACAAACAATTTTTATTTGTTTAATCCGCAAGAATATTAATAACCCCCCGAGCAGTGCACAAGGCACAAAGCACTCTTACTTTTCTGCAAATTGTAAATCCTTAAAGAAAGTCTTTTCAGCACAACTGATATGACATTGCTGAATTATATTTCCTTTTTTCACATTAAAGCTATCCACACAAATTATATCCGCCTTCAGAGGATTGATGGTTTTGGGGTCTATCGCCTCAGATTGTACTGCTGGAGTGCTATGAGGGTGAAGGTTTACAGTTTTAATATACATATCCCCAACTTTTGCTGTTGAAATGCATTAATAAGTGCATTGATTTCATTTGATGGCAATATTTATAGTAGCCCCAAGACCATTGTAATAATGATGTCTGTGTAACATAATGTCAGATATCCCATCTCTCATTTTAATAGAGACTTTCTGATGCCCGCAAGCTGCAACAGACACCCCGGAAACTGGGACGACTGGTACGGGGCTGGTGGAGCACAGGAACTGAACGTTTTTTCGGGGTGGCAGACGCTGTCCTGGTTTGGGTGTCGGTGTAGCAGAGCCTGTACTGGTATGTGTGTTTGGGTGTCGGTGTGGCAGAGCCTGTCCTGGTTTGCGTGTTTAGGTGTCAGTTTGGCAGAGTCTGTCCTGGTGTGGCGTAGTCTGTCCTGGTATGTGTGTGTGTTTGAGTGTTTGTGTGGCAAAACCTGTCCTGGTGTGTGTGTGTTTGGGTTTCAGTGCGGCAGAGCATGCCCTGGTGTGTGTGTGTTTGGGTGTCGGTGTGGCAGAGCCTGTCCTGGTGTGTGTGTTTGGGTGTCGGTATAGCAGAGACTGTCCTGGTGTTTGATTAGATTTTGGTGTGGCAAAGCCTGTCCTGGTGTGTGTGTCAGTATGGCAGAGCCTGTTCTGGTGTGTGTTTGGATGTCAGTTTGGCAGAGCCTGTACCGAAAGCAGACTGTCTCTTTAGTGCATGGCTACTGGACATCATAAGCCAGATAAAGATGTGTGTATTAGTAATCTTAGAGAAGTCTCTTCTTTACTTAAACCAGGTGGTCATCTGATCTTGTTTGGAAATATTAATCATTCATATTATTTTATTAGGGAGGACAAAAATGAAAAAAATCTCAATTTATGATGAAGAATTTCTTAGAAAAACTCTAAAAGGTGAGGGGTATACAATTCAATCTTATCAAATTACAGGAAAACATTATCTTCTAGATTATGAAAAAAAAATGTGTTTATCAATGCGATTAAACAGAAGGGAAATTAGATTAAAAATATACTTGAAATTGGAATACATTAGAAAATCTTCCTGAGTTAATTATGTTACAACACACACATTGATCTCACTTGTCTGACAAATTTATACATACCAGATTAAGGTAATTTTAAAATGTATTTTCCCTAGTTATTAGTTACATGTTAATGTGTGTAAGCAGTCAGTATACCTTGTGAATGGGCTTTTCAAATCTGTTTATTTAAATCTAAGTCAATTAAACATATATATATATATGTAAAAGGGTGAAGCCGTATTAGTCCAGTAGACACGATGTCAAAAAATAGAGTATTGCAGAGTATGCGGTGATACCTTTTTTATTGGACTAACATAATATTAAAAAGACAAGCTTTCGAGAGTTATCCTCCCTTCATCAGGTCTGAAGCAATACTAATCATCATGATAGAGGTTACAACTTAAAACAAGTGATGATATAAGGGGGGGGGTTGAGTGGGGTGTCGTAAATAATAGGTCTGGAGGTGAGAAATGCAGAGAGGTAGAGAGATAACCCAGGGACAGAACAAATAAACTTAGGGAACCAATAACCACAGTAAAACATCAAAGATAACAGCAATTAGACATTGGATGTGTCTTACCCGGTGTAAGAAAATGAACCTCATCCCGAAGGGAATCGGCATTAAGAACCCACTTTCAACGACCTACAACTCACCAGCAGCTGAGAACATCTGCAGACGAAGCAGTGAAAAACTACGTAACATCCTAATTCATCAGCTATATGGAATTAAACAAAGAATATACGACCAGAGACAATCCTCACTCCAGAATCTTCTACAACTTGCACCTGAAGCTAAAAACTTGGAAACACAATTGGAATATTTCTACAGAAAAAATCAACAAGTTCTCATCAGGAAAAAAAAGAAGAAATTGGCAAACCTTGCTCAGAACAAAGACATTCCAAAAAAAAGATCAACCTTATCCACTGAAAGTGTCAATGTCCCTATGCAAGCTAAGAAGGTTAACCACCATGAAAGCAACACAGACAATAATGAAATTGTCAACCTCTCCAATCATAATCTATCAATACCTGAGAAAATAGTGCTATCCAAGGGGCTTACATTTTGTCCAAGCACCAAACTGGACCACATTCAATTATCCTCAGACTTGGAGGAATTTTTTAGAAGACTGAGGCTTAAGAAATTTTTCTTTGAGAAAGAAAACACCACATCCAGTCCTGTTAAAAATGAGAGAAAAAAGAACAAAGACTTTACACCTGCAACAGGACGTAATATGAAATTGGACAACTACATTGAAAGCTTCCGCACAAGAGCAGCATCCCTCGCTACCACACAACAGAAAAAAATGCTACACAACCTCCTACCTTCAGAAAGAAATGCCTTGAATAATTTAATGAATAATAAAAACATAATCATCAAGCCAGCTGACAAAGGTGGATCAGTAGTCATCATCAACACCCAGGACTACATGGCAGAAGGAAATAGACAATTGGCAGATGAATTCTACTACAAAAAACTGAACCAGGACCCCACCAGGGAATATACAGAAGATCTTATCAAACTTATCAGATCCTTCTCAAAACACATGCAACAAGAATTGGAAAACCTTGTGCCTTCAAATCCTCAAATAGGCACTTTCTACATGCTGCCCAAAATCCACAAGCCAGGCAACCCAGGACGGCCCATTATTACAGGTATGGGAACTCTTACCGAATCTATATCTGGCCTTATAGAAAACATTCTTAAGCCCCTAGTTATCAGCACTGAGAGCTTTATGCAGGACACCACTGATTTTCTCAATAAACTGAGCCAAGTTAGTAACCTTCCTGCCAATACAATACTTGCAACCATGGATGTGGAGTCTTTATATAGCAACATCCCCCATAAAGATGGTATTGAGGCCTGCATCAAATTCCTCTCCTCCAGCAATGCCACACAAAAATATGATAGTGAAACCATCGCCAAGCTCATAGAATTTATACTGACACACAACTATTTCAAGTTCTATGACACTAACTACCTACAAATGACCGGGACAGCCATGGGCACCAAAATGTCACCGCAATATGCCAACCTTTTCATGGCTGACTTGGAACAGAGATTCCTAGCCACTCACCCCCACAAACCGCATAATTATTACCGTTACATCGACGACATCTTCATAATATGGACAGAAGGAGAAGAAAACCTTTTAAAATTCCACGAATCTTTTAATTCATTCCACCCATCTATAAAACTCAAAATGAATTTCTCAAAACACAGTGTGAGCTTCCTGGACTGCACTATAACTGTCACCTCTGGCTTTCTTCACTCTTCCGTGTATAGAAAACCCACAGACAGGTACAGCTACCTTCACAATTCAAGCTTTCATCCCAAACACACTAAACAAGGTGTCATTTACAGCCAAGCCATAAGATACCACCGTATCTGCTCTGACACTCAGGACAGAGACAAACACCTGGGAGCGCTGGCAGAGTCATTTAAGAAGAAGGGCTACAAGGAAAAAACTATATCCAAAAAAATTAAATCTGCTGTAAGGACACCACGGGAAAGGCTTCTAGAATACAAAAAAAAGGATAACACAAGCAGGATCCCTCTGGTAGTTACCTACAACCCAACTCTTGAGGAAATCCGCAAAATTATTAAAGACCTACAGCCGATATTCTCAGAAGACCCCATACTGAAAAAAATATTCCCTCAGCCCCCAATACTGGCATTCAAACAACCACCAAACCTGAGGAAAAGATTAGTGCGCAGCAAACTGGCCCCAGAACAGGAGCATACACAGAATGGCACCGTACCATGCAACAAATCCCGCTGCAAACTTTGCCAACATATATGTGACAGCAACACAGCCAGTCACAACAACAAAACATACAGCATCAAAGATTCTTACTCATGTACATCGGCAAACGTGGTGTACATGATAGAATGCTCTGCATGTGACAAAGGGTGCTACATTGGAGAAACTGGGCTTAAACTGCACCTTAGAATGAACCTGCACCGAAGCTCCATCAAAAACCACGAGGAAGAAAAATATTGCTACCCGGTAGGACATCATTTCACACAGAACAATCACTCCATCCAAAACCTAAAAATTAAAGTACTCAAAGGAAATTTCAGAGACTCTCAGGAAAGAAAAACATTTGAGATGAAAATGATTACACATTTTAACGCCATAAAAGAGGGACTTAATGTGGATTCTGGTTTCCTTACACACTACCAGAACTTCATATGAACTTCATCTAGTCATCCAATGTCTAATTGCTGTTATCTTTGATGTTTTACTGTGGTTATTGGTTCCCTAAGTTTATTTGTTCTGTCCCTGGGTTATCTCTCTACCTCTCTGCATTTCTCACCTCCAGACCTATTATTTACGACACCCCACTCAACCCCCCCCCTTATATCATCACTTGTTTTAAGTTGTAACCTCTATCATGATGATTAGTATTGCTTCAGACCTGATGAAGGGAGGATAACTCTCGAAAGCTTGTCTTTTTAATATTATGTTAGTCCAATAAAAAAGGTATCACCGCATACTCTGCAATACTCTATTTTTTGACATCGTATATATATATATATATATATATATATTGATAGATTTTGCTTGTAAATACATGATATTTTGGTGATCTGCAAAATGTATGTGCATGCAGATGTCACACTCTGTGGTGGCAATAGCGTGAAACTGTGATCCTCAATGGAGGGGTACTAAGGAAGGCTAAGAACTGTATCGGCACCAGGTGAACATTTTAATAGCAGACATCTGTTTCTGCTCCAGGGTTATACAACTTGGTTTGAGGGCCACTTTATGAATAGAACACAGAGCTTCTGACACACTTTACACTAGTCGGTAATCTTGTGTTGAAGACAAGATGGGGGACTTGGATAAAATAAGGTATAAGCATTAAGTTGTTGAGTTTAGCTCTAGTAGTTGAAAAAATATGTGTAACTCAGTGTTTGCTGAAGTGTATAAGGATAAGATGATGCCAAAAAAACATTGATTATATTATTTTTGTCACAGGTCGGATCATAAGATGACAAACAATTTTTTTTATTTGTTTATTCCACAAGGATATTAATAACCCCCCGAGCAGTGCACAAGGAACAAGATCTTATTTTTTTTGCAATTTGTAACTCCTTAACCCCTTCAATCCCAGAGGTTTTTGGTACCTCAAAGCCCAGAGCAATTTTGCAATTTTTGCGCTATGTCGCTTCAGAGATGATTCTCTTTTCCTGCGAATAGTGTACCCATGTAAACTATATATTGTTTTTTCAAGGAGAGATAGAGCTTTCTTTTGATACCATAGTTGGATGATTAGCTGAAAATTTAGAATGAGAAATTTAGTAAAAACTAGAGAAAATGTGAAAAAAAAAACGGATTTTTTTTACATTTTCCCTCTAAATCCTCACAAAATTAGGTAAAGTGATGGAAAATCCCCTCCAAGTTTATCAATTCAGGTGTCCTGATTTCAGAAATACCTAATTTATATAGATTTTCCAAACTTTCCCAGCACCAGGGAGCATACTATAAGGTGTACATTTTTTGTATAATTTTTATGCCTATGGCTTAACGGGTTTGGGGGTTGTGAACGGGGCAGGAGGGTTATATTGGCTGGATGTTATGCTAGGGCAATGGGATGTAAGGTTTTATAATTATTTTTTTTATTATATTTTTTTATTATTATTTATTTTTTTTTTTAGATATTTTTTTTTACACAAAAATGGTTAGAGGTCCTCTTAGGGACCTCCTGAACATGCCAGTGATGTCACAATGACATCACAGCTCACATTATAATTTTTTAAGTATTATTTATATTATTATTTTAATGATTTTTTTACCATTATTTTTTAAATGAATTAACATTTTTTTTCTGCTTTTCTGTTTCAGGACGGGAGGGGGAGTGAGAGACATGGTTTCTCACTCCCCTCCCCGTGATCCTCCTGCACCGATCACACTCTGATCTCTATGCAGGTCCTCACAGACCTGCACAGAGATCGCAGTGTCTGTGCCTCATCGGAGGACATGTCCTCCTATGACCTTCCGGGTTACGTCAGCAGTGACGCAACCCGGAAGGGAATGCCCGATCGTGCGATCGGGCAGTTTGAAACGTAACAGCTTTCCGGCTTCCATGCCGGAAGCTGTTACAGCAGATCGGACAGCAGAAAGCATGCTGTCAGTGGGGAGTCCAGGCTGTCAAACGACAGCCTGATCTCCCGTGCAGCGGCAGGGATGTGTCCGGGACGTCCATAGGCATTTTTTGGATGTCCCGGTACGTCTATAGGGGATTGAAGGGGTTAAAGATGAAGGCTGTATTTTCAGCACATCTGATATGTCATAGTTAAAACATACCGTATATTCGGACGTATAAGACAACTTTTTAACCCGAGAAAATCTTCTCAAAAGTCGGGGCTCGTCGGGTATACTTACTTACCGAGCCGGAGATTCCCCACGAAGCCACGAAGCTCTAGGGGAGGGGCGAGTGGAGAAACCGCCTCCCCTGGGCCGGTCTTCAGGGCCGCGCCGAGGTAGGTGCAAGATCATGATCTCCCCAACTAGCCCTGATCAGCAACCTTCCTCTTGCTAGCCCAACATTATGGAGCTCGAGGTCTGGCACTTCAGACCTCGGCTTCCGTGCTCAGTAATCACTACGCACCGGCTATTGATGCCGAGCGCGGGGATGACGATATGTCCCGGCGCTCGGCATCAATTGCCGGCGCGTAGTGATGAGGGAGCAGTAAAGCAGAGGTCTGAAATGACAGACCTCATGCTCCCACAACTGGATGGAAGAAAGAAGATGAGAAAGGTAAGAGATGGGGAGAAAGGGGTGTGAGTGCAGTGTATGTGTATATATGTTGGTGTGAGATGGTCAGTGTATGTGTATGGTCAGGTGTGTGGAAGAGCAGTGTAGGTATTTGTGTGTTTGTAAGCTGGTGTGTGTATATATATTGTGACAGAAAGCAGGGGATGATAATAGAGGAAGTGTATATATCCCCTTATATTTTGCAGGGTGGTTACCCTCAATAGTTTCTACCAGCCCCAGGGAGATGTCTTGTTAATAATGGAATTATTGATGTCTGTTGTTATTTGTGTATTTTGGGTCCCTGGGGTGGAGCACTTGGAGAGTAGGGCGGGCCAGTGCTCCACTCCAGATTTTGTGAGCAGCCGAAGAGCAGCAGGTGGGAATCCAGTCCGGAGATTCCTGGATACTCTCCTAAGCACTCACCTGTTTCCACTAATTAATGGGAGAGGCAGTTAAGTAGCCTCCTGATCTCAGAGCAAGAGAGATCATTTGGCTCCCTGAGAGAGAGAGGGAGAGAGCTGCCGAAATACTGAGTGCTGCCAATATTGCATACAATTTTGTTATTTTGTTTTGTTGAAACGGATAAGCCGCCCAACTGCAGTTAGGTTGGAGAACCCTGTATTAGTTAGTGCTCACAAGAGCAAGGCTTTTTGTTTTGATTTCCTTATTTTCTGTAATGCCTGTGGTGACAAATTAAAACAGGCCCAGCTTTTTATTTTACACTCCTCGTGTCTGAGCCGTCTCTGCAGCCTGTTAGACTGTGTGTGAGTAAAGAACACAACCAAGAAACACAGAGTATTGGCTAAAACCCCCAAATTCCTGTGGGACTTCCAGATCCAGGCGGAGAAGCCGGTACTGGCCAATCCAGTACCTGGCCAGTACCTGCTTCTCCAGGTGGAGAAGCAGGTACTGGCCAATCAACCCAACATGGTGGTAGACAAGATCCAGAAGACCAAGTAGCAGTACCAAGTGACAGCAACATTACCAGAGCATGAAAATAGAACTAGAAGATGTGGAGAGTGAATGCCAAAGTGACTCCTAAGCTGGGAGAGTGGCTCCAACAGATTCCGGGAACAACATCAAAACACTCTGTCCAGAAGAGTGCAGTGCTAGGAGCAGATAAGATACTACATATAACCCTGAAACTCCGACGCCTCTGGTAGAGGAAGACATATATCACCCGTAGGGGTGAGAAGGGAATTTTGTTCCCAAATTAAAAAGTCCCCCCGCCCCGATTTTCATCCGAACCAAATGGGTAGGGGATGTTAGGCCAAAAACAAGCCAAAAAATGTGTCCAAATCGTTTTTGGACCATTTCTTCTAATATATGTATAGGTATGGACTAAAATATGTTCGGGAAAAAACCTCATTTCTCTATTATACAATAATTACACAGATTCGCTGAGAAAAATAAGCGTTTCTGCCCTACTATTTCTCCACAAGTCTATCTGTATTATTCTAACCTCTCTCTTAGTAAAGGACGGAGCCATGTGGGTGATCTTCCAATGTGCGTGTGGATGAAATATCATAAAAACAAACATATTATTACCTTCTACAGTACTTTAAAATTGTATTGTTTATACTCCAGAAGACTGAGTGTTTCTGCCTAGTCCTTCCTAGGATGCTTCTTGAAAGACCTGAGAGGATACCCATTAGGGTGAAACCTGATGGTTAGTTTGCAGGTGGTTTGGGTGTCTAGTCAGCCACTGCATTATCTGCATTACTTTATCTGCCATTTATTCTTTAATGCGTTCTCATACTGTTTTACTATTGTTACTGTGTGTTGTAGTCATTTGTTATGTTCCTGCCTGGGAAACCTATACATGACCTGGATTCCCAGCTTGGTGGTGGCACTGTCAATGCTATGTACCTCAACTCCCGTAAAGCAGAGGCTCAGCATCCCCATGTAAAGCAGGGAGGGGTAACCAAGGAAGAGGGCCAGGGGAATGTCAGTCCCCTGGGGCAAAAGACTTACATATGATTTTTAAATATACATTGTATTTAAACCAGAACATAAGTGAGAGTGTGAAATAGCATGAGAGAGTGAATGAGTGAAAAACAACAACAAAAATGTGGAGCTTTTTAGGTGTGAGGTTCCCTCCTCATTTTTTAGATTCATACGAATTGACAAATTAAAGTTTCCTTAAAATTGAAATTCACAGGAATTCAAATGCACGAGTCTAATACCTATTACTTGGCTTATTATGTCATTTCCACTGCCTTCATCCTTAGTGATCTATACAAGTGCACAGATGTTTAGTGACTTTATGGTAAAGGGTAATGGGTGTGGGTTTGTTTGAGCTGATGTCTAATTTAAATTTGGCGTTGTTTTAACACACATTACAAAATGAGTACTTATTTGGTGACACTTAATACTAGTAGTTGTCTATTTTGTTGGGTGGAAAAAGCTGATGTTAGGTCCTTGTGGAGGAACTTTATTACCTTCTAGTCATTCCTAGGATGCTTTCTGAAAGACCTGAGAGGGACATGGGAAATGATGGCCAGGAATCCAAGTAAAAGATCCCTGGCTTCAGTTATAGGCTTCAAGAAACACAGCTTTGCTAAAATGTTCACCATGTTACCTTGTGCATCCATTTGTATTTTTAATAAACTTGGTATGTGTATTCATTTAAATCTACAAAGCTGGATATCTAGCCGCACACGTTCTAACCTGAGCTAGATTACTGTCTAAGGAAAAGAGACATACATAAGTGCAATTAAGTTACGCTTATTTTTTTTAATCTTTCACAATTTTTTTCACTGCTATTATGAATTCCTATTATCTATTAATTAAAATTGTGTTTACCTTAGTATACACTATATATATATATATATATATATATATATATATATATATATATATATATATATATATATATATATATAATGTGTGTGTGTGTGTGTCTTATCCTGATCTGTATACGTTTTTACACTGGTTAAATATATGTGTAGCCCCAGATTTTGTGTAGACACAGCAAATGGCTGACAGACTCTGGAGCTTTCCTTGGGCCTATGCAGCTAAATACATCTGAGTAGTAAAGAGTATCCTCACAGACAATAATAAAGAGTTACACGGCCCACTCTGTGGATTGCAGTAATAGTTGCTTTAAACTTGTGAATTATCTTAAAGCATCCCCAACACATCTGCGCACCATCTGGTAGCCATCAGCCATTAGGGTGAAGCGTGTGGGGCTGAGGTAGACAAATCTTGTTGTGTCTAGTCAGCCACTGTATTATTTGCATTACTTAAGCTGCCATTTATTCTTTAATACATTCTTATATCTTACTGGTAGTACGTTTCATGTTTCTGTCTGGGAAACCTATCCATGTCCTGGATTCCTAGCCAGGCGGTGGCACTGTCAATGCTATGTACCTCAACTCCCGTAAAGCAGAGGCTCAGGATACCCAAGTAACGCACGAAGAGGTAGCCACAGAAGATGGCAAGGGGAATGTCAGTCCCCTGGGGCAAAAGTCTGTTACATATGATTTCGAAATATACATTATATTTAAACCAGATCATTCCAGGTAGACTTTCACCGGAGAAAATGTTAGTGCTTGCTAGCTCCAATTCTGCCATCTTGTCTTTAGCAAATTGTAGCCAACTACAGTAAAGTGTTTCATTTACTTACATTTTATAAAAAGTCTTTACAAGCCAATCCACAAAGTATGCCTACTGGTTCCACACGTAGATATGTAGATATTTAGAGTGCAAATCATTCAGTTCAGTTTATCTTGATAATCATTAATCAGAATGTAACAAGAATGATACATTATGAAATCACCTCAATCTAGTATGTTTAACCCCTTGATGACAATTGCCGGTCCGGGCACGTCACCGAAAATCGTGACGATTATGACAATTGACGTGCCAGGACCGGCACGTCTTTAAACGGGTGAAAAAATCGATCCGTGATCGATTTTTTCACTCAAACGGTGTTGCTCTAATGCCTCGACATCGAGGCATTGAGCAACACCAAAAAAAACATTCCCGGCCATCCCCGATCGCTCCTAGGAGCAAATAAAAAAACATGTTTGAAAGACTGCACGTCTTTCAAACATGGCGGCGCCCGCCGCCGAAAAACGGGTTTAGGAAGCGATCGCGAGTCGCTTCCTTTGCTTAGCTGGTGTTGCTAAGATGCCTCAGTATCGAGGCATCTTTGCAACACCTGTTTAGCAAAGGAAGCGACTCGCGATCGCTTCCTAAATGCTCAACTTACCTTCCCGGTGCCGGCGTCTTCGAAACACACGCGGTGTTTCAAGATGGCGGCGCCCATCAAGCCGGGGGGCGGAGCCTGCTGTCATCATCGGGGGGGGGGTGTTGCTGGATGTCATGGACATCCAGTGAATAACACCCCTAGTGGTCAGATCACTCATAAGAGTGATCATGATTTGCTAAATCAAAGGCAATGTTTTCTAAACATTGTCTTTGATCAGTATTGGATCTGCCTCCCTCCTTCACTTGTTTCTAGTGAGGGAGAGAGACAGATCGGTGTGTTTTCTGGTATTTCAGGTATTCTCTAATAAAAAAAAATATATATATTGATCCAAAGGCTCTTATAAGAGCCACCCATATAATATTAACCCCTTCATTGCCATTGATCACTGCATAAACAGTGATCTTGCATAGTGGCAATTGTTTTTGGGTTTGTTTTTTTTTTTACATATTTTTTTTACTTTTTTTAGTTTTTTTTTTTAGTTTTTATTATAGCCATTAACCCTTTCCTTCCCCACTATTTTTGCTGCAATTGTTACCATGCAGCGGTATACGGCTGAGGAGGCGTATGCCTTTTTGGCCACAGATTCTGAGGCCACTGATACAGCGTCAGATTTTGACGTTGGTCAGTTCACAGATACATCTAGTGATGTATCTGTGGC
Source organism: Spea hammondii (assembly GCA_029215755.1). Classification (NCBI taxonomy): domain Eukaryota; kingdom Metazoa; phylum Chordata; class Amphibia; order Anura; family Pelobatidae; genus Spea; species Spea hammondii. Next base: position 8,745,745 of record JARDYJ010000001.1, read on the forward strand.
TGTTAGGACGCCTGCCACACGTAGTCGTGGCAGTGCACCAGAGGCATGGGTAGCGCCTAATAGGTACAAGCCAGCTATCCCTCCTTTTTCTGGAATTCCTGGCATCAATATTGATGTTACAGGATTCACTCCACTGCAATTTGTGCAGGTTTTTTTGGGAGACGATGTCTTGGGAGACATTGTCACACAAACAAACATTTATGCCCAGCAGCACCGTGCTGCTAGCCCTAATTCTTTTTGGGCAAAACAGCCATGGACTCCCATTGACGTGCCAGAATTTCTTAAATTCTGGGCACTCACAATGTTAATGGGCATTATAAAAAAGCCCTCCATCCGCTCCTACTGGAGCACCAGCCCCATCTTTAGTACCCCCATTTATGCCCAAACTATAACTAGGCAAAGGTATGAAATGATTCTTCGTTTCATGCACTTTAGCGACAACAGCCTGTGCCCCCCTAAGGAGGACCCCCAGTTTGATAGGCTCTACAAAATCCGCCCCCTCATTACCCATCTCGCTGCCAGGTTTCCAGAGGTTTATACACCTGGAAGGGATATCTGCGTGGATGAATCCCTGATGAAATAAAAAGGAAGGTTGGGATTCAAGCAGTATATTCCTTCCAAGCGCTCTAGGTATGGAGTGAAGGTGTATAAGCTCTGCGAGAGCGAGACAGGATATACTCATGCCTTCCGGGTATACGAGGGTAAGGATAGCTACCTTGACCCTCCAGGTTGCCCAGACCATCTGGGCACCAGTGCCAAGATTGTTTGGGACCTAATATTCCCCCTTATGAACAAAGGCTACCACTTGTATGTAGATAACTTCTATACAAGCGTCCCTTTGTTCAAGCTGCTGTATTGTTTCGATACGGTAGCTTGCGGTACTATAAAAAAGAACCGCTTGGGTTTCCCACAACACCTGGTACGAACCCGGCTAGGAAAGGGGGAGACCTCAGCTCTACGCCAAGAGGAGCTTTTGGCATTGAAGTTCAGGGACAGAAAAGAGGTGTGCATGCTGAGCACCATCCACGATGAAAGAACCGTGGAGGTTTCTGTCCGTGGCAGAGCTGGGGTCACTACAAAGCCAGTGTGCATCAGGGCCTATAACAAGCACATGGGTGGAGTTGATCTGTCAGATCAACTCCTACAGCCCTACCTCATTATGAGGAAGACAAAGGCCTGGTACAAGAAGGTTGCAATTTATCTAATGCAAATTGCAACCTATAACGCTTTTTTGCTGCACAAAAAAGCAGACACTGGGCTGAAGCTGTCTTTTTTGCAGTTTCAGCTCGAAGTAATTTCAGGTATCTTGTACCGTGATGCACCTGGTCCCCAAGTAGTGATGGGAACCAACAGAATTGGGGCTACCCATTTTATTTTTAAAACCCCCCCTACAGCAAAGAAGCAGAATCCCCAAAAGAGATGCAGGGTATGCTACAGCAGGGGGAAAAGAAAGGACACTACATTTTACTGTCCAGATTGCCCTGGAAAACCTGCACTCTGTGTCGGTGACTGCTTCAAGCTGTATCACACAGTTTCCCATTTTTAATTTTTTTTTGTTCCTGCTCCATTTTTGTATTTTTTTTTATTTAATTTTTTGTTACATTTACAGTTTTTTAGCTTTTATTTGCTCCTCCATTTTTAAGCGTTTTTATTTGCACTGTCAAGTGAACCCTGTGTCCATTCCGTGGCATGAGGGACCACTTAAGGTGCTAGATCAAATCCCTTCTTGGAGATAGGCCAGGCTTTCTTGTAACCTGTCCCTACTGATAGTTGGGTACAAGCATTTTTCTTTACCCAGATGTAAAATTCCTACTGAATTTGAATTGCTCATGTTCCAAATGTGGCCCTTTTGCCCCCAAACAATCTGACAAACCCATGCATGTGGGGTATCAATGTACTCAGGAGATGTTGCTGAACACATATCGGGGTGTTGTGTGACAGCAACATATACCAGGAGCTGTAATTTCACACCTGAAGTACAAAGTATGTGAAAAAAACACCAAAAACAATTACTATCACAAACTTTGACAAGGGTTGGTGGTAGGATTTGTGCATGGAAAGGGTTAAACTATCAGCATCTAAAATACCCTGGGGTGTCTAGTTTTCAAGAATATATGGTTTGGTGGGGTAAATTTAATTTTCTGGCTTCAAAGATGCCCCAAATACCACATAGAGACAGAATTACCAGATTCAGAGAAAAATGGTTTTGAATTAGCAAAACTCTACTTGTACTTATTGCCCCATAACATGTAGAAGAAAGCAAAAAAACATAAAAACATTGGGTATTTCTAAACTCGGGACAAATAGTAGAATCTATTTAGCAGGTTTTTTCAGTAGTTTTTTATGGTGAATAAAAGATTTTTCAAATAAAAGTGAGAAAATGTGGGGTTTTTTTCAATTTTTCGTCATATTTTATTATTTTTATTATAGGAAATTACATCATATGAAAAAAATTATGGTGTCTGAAGAAAGCCCTTCTTGTCCTGAAAAAAACAATATATAACTTGTGTGGGTTTAGTAAATGGGTTAAGAGAAAACTACAGCTAAACACAAACACCGCAGAAACGATAAAACAGCCATTGTCACGAAGGGTACAAAAAATAGAATCAGCCTTTGTCACGAAGGGGTTAAATGTGATAGATGAGAGCAATATATGCATTGTCACAGAAGATTTTGTAATTTGAAACTCATTCTACTTCTGTTTAATTGCATTGATAAACACAACTTTTTCATGATCAACTAGAGGAGATAATGTTTTCCTGTCATTTGCTTGATAAGATTCAATTACATATCCCTCATCTTTTAGTGTTCTTCTGAGAAATTCTTCATCATAATTATATTTGTGCTCCCCAATAAAATAAAATGAATGATTAATATTTCCAAACAAGATCAGGCGACCGCCTGGTTTTAGTAAAGAAGAGATTTTTCTAAAATTGCTAATATATGCCTCTTTATCTGGGCTTATGGCATCCAGCAGCCATGCACTAATGATACAGTCTACTTTCGGCAGCACGATTGGGTCTGTGGGGTTTTCTTTAGTAAACTCGCACTTCAGAATTTGTTTAATTTTTTCTCTTAACAATTCTTCTTTTTCCTTCCACCCTCCACTAAAAAAAGAAAAAAAAAGTGAAAACCATGTAATATATACATCATGTTACATAAACATCATCATTACAATAGTTTAGGGACTACTATAAATATTGACATCAAATAGAATCAATGCATCTACATGAATGCATTTAAACAGCTTTAGTATACACTCAAGGAATGCAACCCGAGATGATACTACCCAAAGCTGTCAATCCTCTGAAGGCCAAAGGAAAAGGGCCATCCAAAAATGTAAATAACAATAAAAATATGATGCAAAAGTAAAAAAAATAAACTATAATGCAAAGTAATCTATCCATGTCTGACAGCAGTAGATAATGGCCACTGGCTACCCCTGGGAACTTGCATATTTCTCTGTAACCGATTTTAATCTGCTGCTCCATTATGCCAATCCCTCCATTGGCTCCCCATACCCTCCAGAATTACATTCAAACTTCTGACCCAGACCTACAAAACCCTTAAAAACGCCCCACTCTCCTATAGCTCCAGCCTCCAATCCAAATACACCCTTAACCACCCTCTTCGTTCCTCTAACAACCTTTGTCTCTCTTCTACCATGATTACCTCTTCCCACTTCCCCATTTAGGTTTTTTACCCATCCTGTGCCCCTTCACTGGAATTCCCTTCCCCATTCCATCAGACTTTCTCCCTCGTGCATGACTTTCAAAAGCTCTCTAAAAACCCACTTTTTTTTTCGAGACATGTACAACCTTCCTTCCTATCACTCCTAGATAGCATCCTAATCAAGCCATTTGAATGACCAATATCTATAGATCACCCTGACTCGGCCAACTCACCCCCACCCAAACAGTCTTCTCCTACTGTTTCATTTCCACCTCAACAACCAAATAGACTGTAAGCTTGCAAGAACAGTGGCCTTTCCTCCTTTTGTACCGGTGTGTGATTTTAAAATATTCTAGTGACTGTTGTAACAGCACTACGGAATATGCTGGGGCTATATATTGTAGATGCACACACCTGAGGACCAACATTCTATAACCAACAGTCGTATTCTAGCAGGTGGAATAATAGCAATCAAACAGAAGATGATCTTAAAAATATGTAATTATACACAACCTTTTTCCTTCTAGGTTCACCAAACCTTTGATGCATGAGACCAGTCATACGCTTCCTCGTGGCTGTTTCTCCATTTTTCCAGCTCATAAATGCAGATATCGGTAATTTCTAATATAGCTATTTCTTTGAAGCGATCACAAATTGGCATCAGGTGACACAAAATAGGACCGATACTAAGATCAACCAAAGCCTCTCCATTAATACGACCTGCAGCAGAAACAATAGATGATCAAACATACAACTTACATTGAGATTTAAAATCAGGTTTTTGATTAATATCCATAACAAATGTCTTAACATTGCCTAAAGTCTGGCTTCAGACAACTTACATATGGTGACACTGAATTTTGACATAATTTATTGGTTGAGGAATATTGTAGAAAGGTGTCATAAGCAAAATATAAGCAAACACTAACATTAAGCTTAAAGCTAAAATATAGATTATAAGGCTATAAAACATTGATTTTAATTAAATGATTAACAGAGTTAGAGTATGTGTTTCTTTGCTTATTTAATCCATCCGCTGAATAAAAAAAACCAATAAATAGTTACATAGTCTTATTTAATCCAGTGTGTGATATGAGATCTTCACATAAGGTGTAACCATTGAAAGCAAATCTATCACTGCATACTAAAACTGTTTGTGGCTGCATTCAATTTTGCAGACTTTCCAGGCAGAAGAAAAGTAATTACTATTAATGAAGGGGCAGCTTGGTGGAAAACAATAACCTTCAGAGACCTAAAAGTTAGAATTCAAGATGTGGCCTTCTTAAAGTATCCCTTTTCCCATCTACTTCTAAATGGACCTATAGGTGAGACAGTGTAGCCATATAAAGATTGTATTTAGCCACTAAATTAAGTAATAAGGGATCTCTTTGTAGCTATAGACATACACATAAGATAGTTTCCCTATTGTAATGTAATCCCATTTAATTTTGAATAAACACCAACGCTTGTTGAGGTTCATAAAAAAAGCCTATATTACTTATCAGAGACACGCATTTGAGAGGTTTTTTTCTGAGCAAATGACAGCAGGGAGTCTGGAGCATGGGGGCCAATTTTGTGGATGCATTGGTACGTCTGGGGGGGGCAGATGACATATCGGGGGGCAGAGTCACATATAGGAGGTATAAGGCATATCAGGGTGGCAGAATGGCAAATAGGGGGTATAAGGCATATCTGGGATCAGAGTGGCATTTCTGAGTGGCAAGCCTGGGGGCAGATGTGCATAACTGGGGGCAGGTTGGCAAATAAAAATAAATAAAAACATAATTTTCATGGGAATTAATATTTACTAGTAAAATATTTTTCCTATAGGATAGTCTTATATTCAAGCATTTTCTTTTTTTCCTAAATTAATATTCAAATTTGGGGGCAGTCATCTTATAATTGAGCACATAATGGATTATCTTTAGAGATTCTGTATTCAAGTATAATTCCCTTTTCATTTTGATGAAGCTTAAATTAAAGCACCAATGTTTGTTGAAGTTCATAGAAAACATATTATTTGAGACTCACAAGTACGATTTTGAGTTGCCTCAATAATTATCTAGAAACCTTATATCTAGGACATTTTACCTTTTTTTTAGTTAACAGGAAAAAATCTTACCTGTGTCACGACCCAGCGTACAGGGAGACATCGAAGTCAGGTAGGACTGGCAAAGGATGGTCAAGAGAGCCGTGGTCAGGATACCGGAGAGCAGGAACGTCGTGGGAATAGCCGAGGTCAGGATACCAGAGAGCAGAGATGTCGTGGAATAACCGGGGTCAATAACAGAGAAACAACAGGAACGCATTATTAGGCACGCATTATTAGGCACGCGTTGATAGGCACTATCAAGATAGGCACGACCATCAGAAGGCAAAGTCTCTGAGTCAGGAAGTCTCTTAAATAGGCACAGGAGTTTAGGCACTAATTGGAGATTTCCCGCCAAATATTCAAAGTGCCGTTACGTCACTTCCTGCGCGGCCATCTTGTGTTTGGCGATTTTGTAATCTCCCCATATAGGTCGATGTAGTAACTGCCGGCGCCACTAGGTGGCGTGAAGAAGAACGTGTCCGGACACCGGAACAGGACCTGTCCTGAAGCTGCTGGGAACGCAGCGTGACGGAGGTAAGTCTTCCTTGCCATGGCAGCGGCTGCCTCTGCTGTGCAGAGGCGGGGGGTCTCCCTCTTCTCCGCAGCGGCTGCGTCTGCTGTGGAGAGGCGGAGGGTCTCCCTCTTCTCCGCAGCTGCTGTGTCTGCTTTGCAGAGGCGAGAGGTCTCCCCCTTCTTCGCAGCGGTTGCTGCTGTGTGGAGGCAGGGAGTCCTCTCAGTAGCGGCAGTGGCTGCCGTGCTGAGGCGGGGGGTCTCCCCCTTCTTCGCGGCGGCTGCTGCTGCTGATCCGAAGCGGGGGGTCTCCCTCTTCTTTGCGGCAGCTGCGGCTGCTGGGCTGAAGCGGGGGGTCTCCCCCTACCTCGCGGTGGCTGTGGTTGCCGGCTAGGAGAACCGGAGGATCTCCTTGCCCGGTAAGTGACAACCTGCAGCTTTTTCTTTAAGCAGAAATGTTACGGGGTTGATAACAGACTCTTCTAGAATTGCTTCATCTGTAATATCTGTGAGAGGCAGAATCCATAATGTTATGGAACGTAGATATCTTTAATAGTAGGGGGTTAAAAATATGTATAGCTTTATTTCGGTTTTGCTAAAATTTATAAGGAACGTTTAATGCTAAACAAATATTAATTTAAAAAAGTGCCACAGGTTATGTCATAAGATTATAAACAATGTTTGTAAGCTTATCATGTGCCTTCACCAGCATATTATACAAGAACATTAATAGTACAGGATCTCATATCCTGCAATTTTAGACTTTTTAGACTTCAGGTCTTCAACTGAAGCATTTCCAGCACTTTTCATATGTCATTGTTGAACTTAATTTCCCTTTTTTTTCACGTTTACGTTATACACACAGAACAAATAGGGCTTTCTTTTGAAATATATTAAGATGGACTCAGGTTAAATCCCCCTTATACTACTAGCTTGCTTTCCCTAGGTAGGACTCCTGCTCTTTTGCTCTATTTTCGAAGTTTTTAGGATTGGCCGTTGACTATACTCTTCTGCATTGTAGGTAATATCAAGTGTATGTATTAAAAAAAATGCCAAGGAATCCAGGTGGACTAACTGCTTCATGCATTTCGCACCAAACTTAGCACTTACTCATAATCTCCAAATAAAGTGCAATAAACAGTGCATATATATATTGACTCAATAATTAAGTCACTGGTATAGTTAAATGACTCATTAAATAATTAACTAGAAACATACCCATTAATAAAAAAATAAAAAAACTTTATTTAATCAGTAATGTGCCAAAAAATACATTCTTATAGCAAAGATAAATAAATTGTACTTTATTAGGCCAGTGGAGGCATATCTTATTAAAAAGGGTCAGTGGCAGTAAGTTGTGGCTTCAGACATCCCGTGTATGATGACTTTTTAGTGTATGGATGTACCCCCAATCCCATCACATAAGATTCTATCTCATACATGTGCCGAGCTCTGATGTCATCTAGTACGCATGGATGGTGAGGAGTTAAGATTCTGTCCATTCCCAGGTACCTATTCAGGCCTTTTAACACTGTTGGTCCCTGGGATTTTAATAATAATGTGGTATTCTGTTATGGTAAAGAAACAATGTAATATAGTGTGGCTCAGATAGGCGTGTGTAAGGGGTATGGCGTGTGAGCACAAGAGCTCGACCACACGATACAATACATGGGGCTGGTGTCCACATATTTCCAGGGCTGCTTTTCATTCCCTGTCCGGCCCTGAATATGAGTAGTTGTCTATTTTATTGGGTGAGAAAAGCTGCTGTTAGGTCCTCTTGGAAGAGGGTTTATTCCATTAACCAGTGCCTAAAAAGATTGCTTATACTAGTGAAGAGTATTTTCTACAGTACTTCAAAATTTAATTGTTTATACTCCCAAAGAGTGTTTCTTTCTGGTCCTTCCTAGGATGCTTCCTGAAGAACCTTAGAGTGACACGGGCAAAGATGGACAGTTAAAGATACTTGGTTTCTGTTACTGGCTTTAAGAAATATAGCTTTGCTAAAATGTTCACCATGTTATCTTGTGCACCAATTTGTATTTTTTAATAAACTTGGTATGTGTATTCATTTAAATCTGCAAAGCTGGATATCTAGCCACGCACATTCTAAGCTTAGCTAGATTACTGACAAAGGATAAGAGGCATACATAAGTACAATTAAGTTACACTTCTTTTTTTTTTTTTTTTTTACAAATATTTCAGTTTTTTTTCAATTAGGGATTATTATTATCTATGAATAATATACACTTAATATACACTTTATATATATATATATATATATATATATATATATATATATCCTTAATATATATATATATATATATATATATATATATGTATTTCTTATTCTGATCCGTATACAGTTTTATACCAGTTTATTAAGTGGACTGAACTGTTGAATATATGATTTAGAAAGATATATTATTTTTAAACCAGATCATTCCAGCTACACTTCCAGTTTAAAAATACTTAACTCTCCTGCTTATGTATTAAAAAAAAACAAAAAAACCCATATAAATACATATTTTTATGTTTAAACTTTAATAAACAGTCTTCAAAAGCCAATCCACAAGTTATATTGACTGATTTCACACATTGATATATAGATAATCATTCTAATACTATCCTAATTTTTCCTTAATCAGTGGTTTAGTTTACAATACATTTTGATAATAATTCTTCAGAATGTAACTAGTAACTAGGGCTGATACATTATAAAATCACCTCAATCTAGTATGTTTACATTTGGTAGACAAATCAGAGCAATGTATGCATTGTCACAGAAGAGTTTGTCATTTTAAACTAATTTCACTGTTGTTTAATCGCATTAATAAACACAACTTTTTCATGATCAACAAGAGGAGATGTTGTTTTCCTGTTATTTGCTAGATAAGATTGAATTATATATCCCTCATCTTTTAGAGTTTTTCTAAGAAATTCTTCATCATAAGCTAAGATTTTATATTTGTGCTCCCCAATAAAATAAAATGAATGATTAATATTTCCAAACAAAATCAGACGACCACCTGGTTTAAGTAAAGAAGAGACTTTTCTAAAATTTCTAATATACGCCTCTTTATCGGGGCTTATGATATCTATTTTCCAGGCACAAAAGACACAGTCGGCTTTCGGTAGCACGATGGGGTCTGTGGGGTTATCTTTAGTAAAGTCGCACTTCAGAATTTGTTTCATTTTTCCTCTTAACAACTCTTCTTTTTCCTTCCACCCTCCACTGGAAAAAGAAAAAAGTGAAAACAATGTAATTTATATATTATGTTCCATAAACATCATCATTCACTAGTCTCGGGACTACTACAAATAGTGACATCAAATAAAACCAATGCATTTACCTTAGTGCATTTAAACAGCAAGAGTTGAGAATATGTATAGTAAAAGTGTGCAGAACTGTAAACCATCACACTCATAACACTCAAGGAATGCAACCTGAGGTGATACTACCCAAAGCCATCAATCCTCTGAAGGCCGAAGGAAAAGGGCCATCCAAAAATGTAAATAACAATAAAAATTATGATGCAAAAGTTAAAAAGCAATAATGCAAAGTAATCTATCCATTCTGGCAGCAGCAGATAAAGTTAATGGCCACTGGCTAACTCTGGGAACTTGTTTATTTCTCTATAACCATTCCTCATCTGCTCCTCTACTGCCAATCACTCCATTGGCTCCCCATACCCTCCAGAATCTAATTCAAACTTCTGATCCTGACCTACACAACCCTTATTAATTCCGCACCTTCCTATATCTATACCCTCCTGTAGAAATACACCCCTAAAGCCCCCCCCCCTCGTTCCTTTAACAATCTTCGTCTCTCTTCTTCCATCATTACCTCTTCTCGCTTTCACGTTTAGGATTTCACCCGTGCTGTATCCCTTCCTTGGAATTCTCTTTTCCGGTTCCTTCAGACTTTGTCCCTCGTGCATGACTTTCAAAAGCTCTCTGAAAACCCGGAACCTTCCTACCTAACACTCCCAGACAGCAACCAAATGAAGCCATTTGAGCGACCAACATCTACAGATCATCCTGACCTGTCCAATTCACCCTGATTCAACTGTTTCACTTCCACCTCAACCACCAGCTAGACTGTAAGACTTGCAAGAGCAGCGCCCTCTTTGAATTTTTTAAAGGTTTGTGATTTTACAATATTGTAGTGACGCTATATAAACAAATATATATTCACACCTGAGCACTCGGATCCAATCACTATCTTAAACAATGGTCTTATTCTAGCAGGTGGAATAATAGCAATGAAGCAGGAGATGATCTAAAAATGACATATTTATACTCAACCTTTTTCCTTCTAGGTTTATCAAAAACTTTGATGCATGAGACCAGTCATAGGCTTCCTCGTGGCTGTTTCTCCATTTTTCCAGCTCAGTGATGCAGAAATCATTAAATTCTAATATAGTTATTTCTTTGAAGAGGTCACAAATTGGTATCAGATGACACAAATTAGGACTGATACTAACATCAGTCAAACTGCCTCCATCAATACGACCTGCAGCAGAAACAACAAATAGATGATCAAACATACAACTGACGTTGGGATTTAAAATCAGGTTTTTATTAATATAGATAACAAATGTCTTAGCATTGCCTAAAGTCTGACTTTAGTTCTAAAATAGAGCCACTTATATATGGCTGAGGTATGATTGTGTCAGGCACGTATCTGTCTTCTCCCGCGGCAGGGCTGCACGAGTACACGATGGGACGCCGGTCATCCAACGGTGTCCCTCGTCGGCTCTGTTGTCCTGTTCGTAGGACGTACGCATAAACTAGTTTCCCTAATGTAATGTAGTCCCCTTTAATTTTTAATAAATACCAATGTTTGTTGAGGTTCATAGAAAAAAACTAGCCTATATTATTTATCAGAGACATGTATTTGAGTTGTGGCAATAATCATCTAGAAAACGTACTTTATAACAAAGTGTTCGTTTTAGAGATTAGCGATTCTGTATTCCAGTATAATTCCCTTTTAATTTTGATAAAGCTTAAATTAAGGCACCAATGTTTGTTGAAGTTCATAGAAAACAACGTAGCCCATATTATTTGAGACTCACAAGTACGATTTTGAGTTGTCTCAATAATTATCTAGAAACCTTAAATCTAGGACATTTTACCTTTTTTTTAGTTAACAGAACCTTTGTTTAAAGGGAAAAATCTTACCTGCAGCTTTTTCTTTCAGCAGAAATTTCATGGGATTGATAACAGCCTCTTCTAGAATTGCTTCATCTGCTTTGGGAGAAAAATAAGAATCAAAGAGATGTGTTGGGTTAAACTCATGAACATGGTAATATCTGTGAGAGGCAGAATCCATAATTGTATGGAACGTAGATATCTTTAATAGTAGAAAGTTGAAAACATGTATAGCTTTATTTCGGTTTTGCTGAAATTTATAAGGAAAGTTTAATGCTAAATAAATATTAATTTAAAATATGTCACAGGTTATGTCATAAGATTATAAACAATGTTTTTAAGCTTATCATGTGCCTTCACCAGCATATTTCATATCTAAATACACTCCTTGTAACGCCCACAGCACTGCACATAGTACAGGATCTCATATCTTGCAATTTTACTCCCTTAAAGATCTTTTTAGACTTCTTCAGCACTTTTGATATGTCATTGTTGAACCTTATTTCCAATTTTTTCACATTTGCAGTTATCCACCCTCAACAAATTGGGCTTTCTTTTTAAAATATTATAATTGACTAAAACATATAGGGAAAAAAGTGGAAAAAATAATAACAGGCATTTTCCTATAACACAGTTTTACCTAAAAAAAAGAATCTAGTTAAAACACAAACTATTTGGATTATGAAGTCAAGTGGTGAGCTGAGTTAAGGGTCAGTCAAACATTGTTTACCCACTCTGAATGTGTTTTTGGGTTTTAAGTCTGTGTTTATGTTATTATTATTTTTATTGTTTTATATAGCGCCATCAAATTCCGTAGCGCTGTAAAATGGATGGACAGGACACAACAAATAGTATGTAACATAACAATTTGACAGAGACAACAGGTGAGCTCAAACGAGTTTACAAGGTAAAAGTGCCATTGTTAGGGATAGACCAGTCACACTAGTAAAAGTATTGCAGGAGAGGGACTAGGAAAGGTGAGCTAAAGGAATATGGGAGGGCGGTAGTGTGCTATGTTGTAAGCATCCTTAAAGAAGTGGGTCTTGAGGGATTTTTTGAAGGAATAAAGGCAGAAGGAGAGACGGATAAACCGGAGGAGAGCATTCCAGAGGATAGAGGCAGCCTTTGAGAAATCTTGTAAGCGTGCATGAGAGCTAGAAATCAGAGGAGAGGATAGAAGGAGATCATTGGATGAGCGGAGAGACGTAGGAAGGGGAACCGCTGTGAAGGGCTTTGAAAATAAGAGTAAGGATTTTGAAATGAATCCTGAAGCGCACAGACAGCCAGTGAAGAGACTGACAGAGAGGAGAGACGTTAGTGAAGCGATGGGAGAGGAAGATAATTCTGGCAGCAGCATTCATGGTGGATTATAAAGGTTTGAGATGGTTAAGAGGGAGACCAGCTAAGACAAAGTTACAGTAATCAAGGCGGGAGATAATCAGGGCATGGACAAGAGCCTTAGTGGCATGCTGTGTTAGGATGCGGGCAGTGTTTTTAAGATGGTGACAACAGATTTTAGAGACAGACTGAATGTTGGGGGTGAAAGAAAGTTCGAAGTCAAGGGTGACACCAAGACAGCGGGCATGAGGAGACGGGAAAAGACAGCACCATTAACAATGAGGGAAACCGATGGGGGAATCTTAGCACTGGAGGGAGGGAAGATGAGAAGTTCGGTTTTGAGTTTCAGTGTAAGGCCTTACCTGCCTCTCCCGCCAGTCCCGCAACGCTTCCTCCTCAGCCGGCTTCCTGGGCAGAGAGTACCACCGTGTTCTTATAACCTCGGGTGACCTCCTTAATGCAGGACACACCTCCTCCTGTCCCAATTTAAACCTGGACTTCCTCTTCTGGGTCACCCTTGGTTGGTGTATTTTTGCTGTTTGCTTGCGCATTAGATTGTTACTGACCGCTCCGGTTTGACTTGGCTTGTTGACCTCGTTCCTGTCTCCTGATTCGGCTCCTGATTCCTGCTCGTCTGGTATTGATTCGGCTTGTTGACCTCGTCTCTGGATTCTGATTTGGCTTATCCTGATTACCTGTCTGACCCGGTTGGTTCTCTGACTTTCTGATTCCTGTTTGGCCTGGCCCACTCCGCCATCTGGGGTCCTACCTCACCATACCATTACATTCAGGAAACGTGCAGACATCCAGGTAGAGACAGAGGCGAGACAGTTAGTTACATGATTTAAGACAGAAGGAGAATGATCAGGAGAGGATAGATAGATCTGGGTGTCATCAGCATACAGGTGGTATTGAAAGCCAAAGGATGTGATCTGTTTGTCAAGTGAGGATATGTTGCATATGCTCTTTAGGTGTTGAAATGGATTTCACTCCTCATTGGAGGTTACGTCCATCGAATTAGTGGTTGATGCCTCTTTGCACTGCTAGCTTGGACTTTCCTTAGGTCCGAATCCTGCTCAGAGCTTGTTTTCAAGGTTTTTATGATTGGTCATTTAATATATTTATTGAATATTATATTTATTAAAGTATATGTTCAGTGCTGACATTTTAGTACGTGTTAACAGTATGTACATTAGCCTGTATGATCCCAGCCTGAAAAATCTATGTCTTTAGATATTTTACATACACTAACGTCTTGGTGCCTGATACCACCATTTCAATTTTGTGGCCCATTTTGTGTTTAATTTACATCAGTGACAAGGTTAATCAATCTATTTTATGGGCTGCTCACCACCACAATCTTAGCTCTTTCAATCTCTCTCCTATTGACTTAAATTTTACTAAGATTTGAAAAGCCAATTTACAAGGTATACTGATTGCTTCCAAACATTGTTATATAGATCCACTATCAAAATTATTCAAAGCAGTTAGTTTATGAAATATCTTGATAATCTTGATATATAACTAATAAATAGGGCTAATGCAATTTTAAAATACCATAATATAGTATGTATAATTTGGCAGACAGATTTTCAAATCTGGTCATCCAGTGTCCATATACTATTTGGGAATAAATTTTTCAGATTAAGCTGCCGGTAAGAGAGGGTGACATCACTGGAGCATTATTATTTTTTAAAGTGACTACATTTTTATTTTTTTTTTATACATTTTTTTTTTATACATATATATATTTTATATATATTTTACTAATCAAGTAATGATTAGTCAGCTGGGCTATATTGATTGGTCTCCCATATCCTCTGTGAACTCTTTTATGTTCAATGGGTACTGCTATCTTGTGAGAGGTATTTCTGACTGAGGTTAGAAAGTGATCATTGATTGCATTCTAAGATCTTTTTAAGCAGCTGGATGACACCATATTAAATATGGCATATGTGATCAGGCTGGAGAGCGATTACACAAGGCCTATTCAACTTTTTTTTATGTTAAGTGGCTCACTATGAAGGCATTGTATCAACACCATTTGAGGGAAGAAAGCAATATTTTATTGCTTTATGAGCTCATTTAAGTCCATGACGTGCCAGGCTATACATGAATATGTATAGTAAATGCGTGCAAAACTGTAAACCTTCACAATCTTAGCACTCAAGGAGTGCAACCTAAGACAATACTCCTCAATGCTATCAATCCTTATTTAAGGCCCAAGTAAAATAACCAGCCAAAAATTAAAATAATAATAAAAAGGGAAAAAAAAAGTGATCTATCCATGACTGACAATGGATACACAGGAACGTGTATATAAACAACAGTTTGGAGAATGCATTACACACTTCATTTACTTGAATGGGCCCCATACAAGTCTAGGAACCCAATGCAACTCTCATGACCTCACCTAAAACTCCCAAAATTTATAGACACATGTCCTGGTGAAAATGCAAGTTATTTTTCAACTGTTATCCTGATAGGGCATGCAACTTCAGTGCAGTCTGTGCAACAAAGATAATCTTTAACTGGAATGACCACTACTTCTTAGTAAATAGACCCATGCGTCTAGTGTTCATACACTTATGACACAGGCTGTTTTGGTGGCGTTATTGGATTCGTTTTTTGTTAATATTTTTTTCTCTGATATGCCTCTCTGCCCCCCCCCCCCAGATATGCCACTTTGCCCTCCCCAGATATGTCTTATACCCCCCTATATGCCATAGTACCCTCTGATATGCCTTATATATGCCACCCTGCCCCCAAATATGCCTTATACACCGACCGGTTTTGTTGTGAACAAACACCCTTATCAAGGTGAAACCATTATCCTGGCTGATGTTTCCACTTTCTCCTCATTTATGATTGAGGGTGATACATTTGTATCCAGTGAGTACCTACGCCTCTGTTTCTCCTGTCTATCTCACTTAGAGCCTTTTCATATATTCATTGTTGCTACCTACAGAGTGGGCTCCACATTATAAGCAGCTCCGGTGATCCTTTATCCACATCCCTATGAGTATGTGATGGAGTGAGGGAGTAATATAGGGCAATATATCCCCCCACATACTTAAATGGACAAGTAAGCAAAGCTCTTCTTTTATAATAACCATTTTACTGAGTTGTGTCATAAAGTACCACCATAGTTGCACATTCCCTGTAGCTGATCCCACTTGTACAGAGATTAGGCTGAATATTATGTTTTTTATTAGAACTATATTAGCACTGCCCTTATCCACAGTGACCCAAACAAGATATTTCGAGACTGGCATCTTATGCTGGGTGGTGTACTGCAGACTGCAGCTTTGTGACAGACTCGGTAGCGGTAATGAGAGTTAGAGTAGAATGTGTTGTGTACCCCAATTCTTAAAAGATAACACGTGAAAAGTAGCCACCCAGATGGTTTGCGAAAATGTGCTTCTCCTGGTTGATTGATTTGTGAAAATACCTCACTTTACTGGTTTTAGTTGCCATGAGACCTAATTTAACCCCTTAAGCACAATGGGCGGTACCTAAACCCATGGAAAACAATGCATTTTGAGCCCATACATGTACGGGCTTTGTCATTAAGGGATTAAATTATTTTTTGTGGGTTTTGTGGCTTTTGTCTCTAATAAAAGTACTAGTTTAGTTGATTATTTTATTGGGTGGGAAAATTCGATATCAAGTGCTCTTATTACCCTCTCCACAACCCCATTGTACAGCACTAGATAATTTGATGGCGCTATATAAAACAATAATAATAATAATAATAATAATAACCTCTCAGAATACAAACATAGAATTTGATTGCAGATAACAACCATTTGGCGATTTTTACTGATATAGAGACACACATTTTCTAGTTCCTAAAGTGTGTTAT
Source organism: Spea hammondii (assembly GCA_029215755.1). Classification (NCBI taxonomy): domain Eukaryota; kingdom Metazoa; phylum Chordata; class Amphibia; order Anura; family Pelobatidae; genus Spea; species Spea hammondii. The sequence goes on from JARDYJ010000001.1 coordinate 8,762,373, forward strand.
ATTTTCGAATAAAAGCATTTATACATGTTTATCAATACATATTTTTATGGTTACTTAAAATTTGATAAACAGATTTGAAACGCCAATTCAAAAGGAATACTGACTGCTTCCACACATTGATAAATATATAGTGCAAACCAAATTTCTAAATTATGCAGAGAGTTTACCATGCATTTTGACAATATTTATTCAGAATGTAACTAGTTATGAGGTCTGATATATTTTAAATTAACCTTAATCTAGTATGTGTAATCTTGCAAACAGATAAGTGCAATGTATCTGTTGTCACAGATTTAACTCAAATAATTAAGAAAATTGTGATTTTAATCGAATTTCACTTCTGTTTAATCGCATTGACAAACACAAATTTTTTATGATCAAGAATATAAGAGGATGTTTTTCTTTCCTTTGCTTCAAAAGTTTCAATTATATACCCCTCATCATTTAGAGTCTTTCTAAGAAATTCTTCATCATAAGTTAAAACGTTATATTTGTGCTCCCCAATTAAATAATATACTTGATTAATATTCCCAATCAATATCAGACGACCACCTGGTTTAAGCAAAGAAGAGATTTTTCTCAGGTTGCTAATATACGCCTCTTTATCTGGGCTTATGTTATCCAGTACCCATGCACTTAAGAGACAGTCTGCTTTCGGTAGCACAACTGGATCTGTGGGGTTATCTTTAGTAAAGTCACACTTGAGAATTTGTCCAATTTTTCCTTTTAACAATTCTTCTTTTTCCTGCCACTTACCACTAGAAAAAGAAAAAAAAAAAACACGTTATATATAAATTATTACATAAACATAATTATTACAATGATTTTAGGAATACTTTATATTGGGATTTAATAAAATCACCATGATTCCAGTATATTTATGGCTATAGAAGCCGGGATTATGACTATGACTAGTAAATGTATGTAAAACTGTAAACCCTCATAGCAGGAGGAAGGAAGAAAAGATGACCCTAGGCCCTAGCAAAGAGCTATCCAGACATAAACATGCAAAAAAAAAAAAACTGAACAAAATAAAAACAACAAAAATAATCTATCCATGTCTGAGAGAAGCACATTGTTAGATGGTCACTGGCTAAATGGGAACTTGTATATGTACACCAGTGGACCAGCAACATTCAGTATTTTGAGACTCCATTGACCTAAATGGATACCATTCAAGTCTAATGACCCAATGCAACTCTATTAGGAGCCTTCAAATTAATTGTATTTCTTTTTTTATTTAATCTATTCATATGCATTGAAGAATTAATGCATTAAAAATTAACTTGCTAGCAAATTTTCAGGTAAGCACATGCAAGAGTTAATCAAACTCCCATACTCTCTCCTAAAACTCTCTAAATTCAGTCACTTTCTTGGACAAACAACTCCCATTCTAGCAAATATGCAAATTGTTAACACATCATATAATCTTTAATAAACCTAGGGTTGTGCAGCCAAACACCAGCGCCCTGATATAGCAGCGGATGAAGTCCAGAATGAAACAAAGTGATATCCTGCAGGCACCCTGGAGCAGGCATGAAACATATCACTAGAATCACGTGCAGGATGCTGCAGGCAGGGAGTATGGAAGTTAAGCAAAGGATATAGCAGAAAAACAACAAGCAAGGGACAGGGAGACCAGGCACGAAACATAACCAGACAAGATATACATGTTACAGGGCATTACAGTGAACCAGACAAGGAATAAACATTACTAGACAAGATATACATGATACAGGGGACAACAAAGGACAGGGAACAAGGCAAGGAACACAGGGAAAGGAGTGAGGAGCCGGAATCCTCGGACGCTTCTCCTTTAAGCAAGGATAGGCCATATTAACTAGGACATGGGGAAAAGAGAGAGGAACCAGAAACCTCAGATGAACAAGGAAGAAGGGCAAAGGTACATAAGAGACAAACAAACATGAATACAGGAACTAGCCTAGAACTGTGTGATAACAATTGGAGATTCCGTCACATATGGCCATAGTATGCTTAGCCCACCACTACGCCAAAGTACTCCAATGACGGTGGGTCCTAACACTAATCCCTGCTGACAGTGGTACGAAACAAACCAAACACACAGCACTGAGACATACCTTTAGACTGCAGACTGAGACAAACTGAACACACGGGTGGGGCAGACCTTATAAAGGAAACAGAGCTGAAGCAAAGAGCAGAACTAAACGCAAGGAATGGAAGATCAGAACAGAGCAAAAGGAAATCCAGGAATGGATCGAAGCAAAACAGAGAAACAAAAGCAGGGGTTCTCAAACTGCGGCCCTCCAGCTACTGCAGGACTACATCTCCCATAATGCTCCTAAAGCTAAGGGGCTGGCTGAGGAGTATGGGAGATGTAGTCCTGCAGCAGCTGGAGGGCCGCAGTTTGAGAACCCCTGAACTAAAGCAAGACAGATATGCAGCTCCGCAGCCTGGGCAGAACGTGACAGCTCATAAAGCCATTTTGAATTTTAATTTCATTTTTAAAATACCATGGAGAATCAGATTACACGTAACACTTATTACGGTATCAACTAATGGAATCTTAAAGCCAATTAATTTTTTTGGTTGGTGTGATGATCTAACATAATGGGTTAATGAGTCACAGAATGGCATCTTATTTTTCTAGGTAAAAAAAATCACGATACCAATCAGAAGATTATGTTTAAAATATGTGGCAATACTAAACCTTTTTCCTTCCAGGTTTATCAAAACCTTTGATGCATGAGACCAGTCAAAGGCTTCCTCGTGGCTGTTTCTCCATTTCTCCAACTCAGAGATGCAGAAATCATTGAATTCTAATATAGTTATTTCTTTGAAACACTCATAAATTGTTAAGAGTTGAAACATAGTAGGGCCAACACTGAAATCAATCAAACCGTCTCCATTAATACGACCTGCAGCAGACAAAACACAGCTGATAAACATATAACATTTGACATGACATGACCAAGGACAGATTAATGTCTGAATCTTTACAGAATAAAAATGGGCATACTAAATGGGCCGAATAATTCTTATCTAACGTCAAGTTCAATTTTTCTTCATATTGTGTAAAATGTCAGTCCAGTTCTAAACCAGAGCCACTTTCGTATACAGTCCCTGAATTTGAACATAATTTGGTGGAAGATGAATACTAAACATTTACCTGGAAAAGTTGCTATAGGCAAAATGTATTTGTTTCACTTATAAGTATATATAGCTGTAAAACATTTATAGTTACTAAAATAACCAGAGTATATTAAAGGTTCTAAGTACAAATAGCTTCTTTGTTCATTTAATCTACGGACTGAATACAATTAACCAACATACGGTTACACAATTTTATTCAATCCACCATGTGATCTTGCATTATATTCATGAAATGTGTCCATTGAAAGTAAATGTATCACTACATACTAATAGAATTTGGTTGCATTGAATTTCACAGACTGTAGACAGAGGAGGAGAATAAAATCTGTATCACTGAAGTGGGAGGAAGGAGATACCATTTATGATTCAAAACTGAAGACACTTCATGCAGGAAAGTAGGCAAAGTCACTGAAGGGAACAGTGCACCTGATGTTTATTATATGGTCAATGGTCTAAAAAAATAGGTCCTTTAAGTAGCCTGCTCTGTGACTACACCAGTTAGAGAGCATCCACAAATACATTGAAATTATGTTTTTTATTATGTCCACGTCCAATGGAATCTCTTCTGCGAGGCTTTATTTTGAACACTTTCTGTATGTATAAATGTCATCTACATTCACGTCTGATAAAGTGAGACAGTTAAGCCATAAGTTGGTTATCTGTATTCAGGCAGTAGAGTAACTGAGCCAGGAGTCTCTTTGTAGTTATACACTTACATACACTTTTGTTCTTTAAATAATTATAATTATGATTTTCGTGCTGTACAGGCGGACGTTTAGTGTAGCCATAAACTTGTTTCTATATTGTAGCGTAACCCCCTTTCTATTTTGATTAAGCTTGAATTGGGACACCAACGGTTGTTGAGGTTCATAGATAAAATGTAGCTGATATTTTTTTGTATGAGAGACTGACAATTAATAAGAATCTAGAAATTTTGTATTTCTGTGGTTTTGAGTTAAGAGAAGCTAAATATGAAGCTAAATAGGAGCATCATACCTGAGACTTTTTCGTCATGCAGAAATTTCATGGTGTTGAAAACAGTCTCCTCTAGAAGTGCTTCATCTGTTTTCGGAGAAAAGTAAGACTCAAGGAAATGTACTGGATCAAACGCATGAACATGGTAATATTTGTGAGAGGCGGAATCCATGATGTTATTAAATGTTGCTGAGTTTAGTGCTAATTGTTTTAAGAAAAATAGCTCAGTGTTTGTTGAAATTTATATGGGATAGGATGATGCTAAATAAAGGTTGATTATATTATTTTTGTCACACGTCCTATCACGATATTGCAAACATTTTTAGTCTTATGATGTGTTTTCCACAAGAATATTAATAACCCCCTGAGCACTGCACAGGCAACAGGATCTAATTGCCTGTATTTCTCAACTCCTTAAAGGTGAAAGCTATCTTTTCTGCAGCTCTGATATGTCAGTGTTGAATCATATTTCCCCTTTTCACTATTAAGTGATTCACACACATTGTATCAGCCAAAACATTTAAATGTAGTATCTGGCACCAAGACGTTAGCAGCAGATCCTTTAAAATTCTGTAAGTTGTAAGGTGCGGCCTACATGGATGCATCCTGGTGCCATAGGTTCTACAGGGTAAGTCACGCACACGTACCTGGCCATCCATGGACGTAAAAGAAAATGTGATTCATCAGACCAACCACCTTCTTCCATTGCTCCGTGGTCCAGTTTCTATTGTAGGCACTTTCGGCAGTGGACAGGGATCCGCATGAGCATCCTCACTCCTCTGCGGCTACACAGCTCCATACGCAACAAACTGCGATGCACTGCATGTCCGGACACCTTTCTATCAGAACCAGCAGTTTTAGCTACAGGAGCTCATCTGTTGGATTTGACCACACAGGCCAGCCTTCGACCCCCATGTGCATCAATGAGCCTTGGCCACCCTTGACCCTGCCACATATGATGCCCACCAGGATATCCTCTAGAACATGATGTCACATCCTTGTTTCCCAGTCTTTGTTTGGTAAACTTCTCTTCGTTTTTTGTTAGTTACAAGTCCTAATATTTAATAATAACCCTAAACAATCTTCATGCGCTGATGCAGCAACACCCCCCGAGTGAAGGAGGCATTGTAACAACACAATTAACTTTCTTGAAACCCCACATGTGCCAGGCACATCAATTGTCACTGTATGATTTTACAATTTAAATGGGGCAATTAACAAACATACATTAAAACATACAGATACAACAGGAACTAAGAACCTTGCATGCAAAAGAGATGTAAAATAAGAGAAACTTAGGTAAACAAAACTGATTAGTAGACAATAAACATGTTCCCGTTAGGATAATCAGATAAATCATGTTTGAAAACCTAAAATGTAAACATCTTAAATATGTAGTAATTCTAATCATGTGATGTGTGTTTGCAATGTGTCTCCATAAATGTAGTTGAAATTATTAAATGCCTTCTTTTTAATGTCATCAGATAATTAAAACATTTCTACGTTTGCATTTGGCAATTTCTGAATATTAAAAATAACATGTTTTAAATGAGAAATGAAGACGAAAACATGTTTCATCAAGAAAATATTGTGTAAAATTGGAGCCCCAAACACAATAAAAAAAAGAAGAAAGGGAAAATGCATCGAGAGCACCAAAAATAATCAAAAAATAAATAGAATTATTTATATATGGTGTTCTCTATGCATGAAGTATTAAGATGTGTTTGTATATCTTTGGAAAATTTACATTCTCCACCGTATCCCAACTCTATATAGTTATTATTATTATTATTATTATCCTTTATTTATATAGCGCCAACAGTTTACGCAGCGCTTAATACAATACATAAATTCAAGGGATATGACAAGACAAGAATTGACAGACTAAGACAAACCGATACATTTGGTGGAGAGAGCCCTGCTCACAAGCTCACAATCTAGAGGGAAATGGGGTGACAAACATAAGGCATAGAGAAAGGGTGACAGGTATTGTGGTGGTTGTATCGATGACAAGGAAGTTCTAGCAGCTAAGATGGTGCGGCTTCTCTGAAGAAGTGGGTTTTTGGATGTTTCTTGAATGTTGGGAGGGAGGGAGAATGCTGAAGGTTCCTTGGGAGTAGATTCCAGAGATATGGGGCAGCTCGAGTGAAATCTTGTAGACGGGAAAAGGAAGAGGTGATGAGTGAGGAGGAGAGCCTTAGCCCATGGGAGGAACGTAGGGATCGAGTAGGAGAGTATTTGCTAATGAGGTCAGAAATGTACAGAGGAGCAGTATTATGGATGGCCTTATATGTCAGTACCAGGATTTTAAATTTAATTCTAAAGGTAATTGGGAGCCAGTGGAGGGTTTCACAGAGGGGGAAGCAGAAGAGGAGCGACGTGCAAGGAAGATGAGCCTAGCAGCGGCATTTAGGATAGACTGTAGAGGAGAGAGTCGAGACAGTGGAGTGCCAACCAGAAGAGTGTTGCAGTAGTCAAGACGGGAAATGATAAGGGAATGAACCAGGGTTTTTGTGGATTCTTGGGTGAGGAATGGGCGGATACGAGAGATGTTTTTTAGGTGCAAGCGGCAGGATCTGGCGAGGGACTGAATGTGAGGGATGAAGGAGAGGTTTGAGTCAAGGATGACCCCAAGGCATCGGGCCTGGTTAGTAGGAGAGATAGTCGTGTTGTTAATGGTGAGAATTCAGGTAGTGGAGTGGAGATGGAGGGAGGGAAGATAATGAGTTCAGTTTTAGAAAGATTAAGTTTCAGGTAGTGTTGTGACATATATGAAGAAATAGCAGACAAGCAATTGGTAATACGGGACAGGAGAGATGGAGAGAGATCAGGAGAAGACAGGTAGATTTGGGTATCATCTGCGTATAGGTGATACTGGAGGCCAAATGAGTTGATTAGTTTGCCAAGAGAGGAAGTATAAAGAGAGAACAGCAGAGGGCCAAGGACTGAACCTTGGGGGACACCAACCGAAAGTGGAAGGGGTGATGATGTCTTGCCAGAGAGGTTGACAGAGAAGGAACGGTTAGACAGATATGAGGAGATCCAGGAGAGAGCTGTATCTCGAATGCCTATAGGAGCAAGTGAGTCTAAAAGAAGGTGGTGATCAACAGTATCGAAAGCAGCAGAGAGATCCAGTAGAATTAGAATAGAGTAGTGACCTTTTGCTTTGGCAGAGAGCAAGTCATTGGAGACTTTTGTTAGAGCTGTTTCAGTAGAGTGAAGGGGTTTGAAACCAGACTGTAGAGGGTCAAGGAGGGAATTAGAGGAGAGGAAGTTAATGAGGCGATTGTACACAATCCGTTCAAGCAGCTTAGAGGTAAAAGGAAGCAGAGAGATAGGGTGGTAGTTAGTCAAACAGACGGGATCTGAGGAAGGATTCTTTAGAATTGGTGTGATTAGCGCATGCTTGAAGGCAGATGGTACAGTTCCAGATGATAGAGAAAGATTGAATAGGTGGGTAAGTGATGGACCAAGGGATGGATATAGAGACTTTGTAAGGTATCAAGGGATGGGGTCGAGGGGACAGGTTGTTGGGTGAGAGGAAGAAAGAAGAGTTGCTATCTCTTCTTCGGTTGTAGGGGAAAAGGCAGGTAGTATAGTAGGAGTGGAGAGAGTGGTGTTAAGTGGTGTAGGAGGGAGTTGTAAGGAAGAGAGGTCTTTTCTAATAGTCTCTATCTTCTCTTTGAAGTGGGTAGCAAGATCTTGGGCACTGAGAGAGGTTTGTGGTGTGGGTGTGGAGGGACAGAGAAGGTAGTTGAAAGTTATGGGCTTAATGACATGTAGGAATAGTCAGGAATAGAACTTCGAACATGAGAGAGAAACAGATGTCAAACACATTTTAATAAAACCTAAATATTAGTTCATCATAAAAAAATATCTGATAAAAGATAGTATAGTATAGTAACAGGTTAAAAACAGACTTAAGTCAATAAAGTTCAACCTTTCACACATACCTACTTCTAAAGTTCTAAAGTAATAATAATAATTATTATTATTAGTATTATTTATGAAATATTGCATTGGGATTGGTGTGCTTGATTTAAGTGAAAAAATATCTAGTAACTGCTTTGAATCAACCTTGTGAACATGATAATAGTTAACAGATGTAGAATTAATTGATACTGAGTCCAGTAGTATTTATTGCTGCTAAGTTAAAAGAACAGTACAGCTCATTTTTATCAGAAAATGTATTATTAGCTGAGATTAAGTCATAGGTAATTATTACACTGTTTTTCATTGTCAAAAGATAATGGGATCACGACCGAATTTAATAACTTGACTGCACAGGTCTCCTCCGGGGTATTCGTTAGTAGAACCGGATGCATATCCTGTATTTTCATATTTTATGTATTGTTGTTTTAAGTCATGATGATGCCTGTGTACACAACCATCATATGACACTAAGGAGATTTGTTTTTAAAGATTTCATTTCTATTGATATAATAAATCAAATAATGCAGTAATAGCAATATACTGTATATCACATTTAAAAGATTTACTTATGTGACAATGCCAAAGTATTAAAATTGCTCTTCACAAACATTGCCAAACCAGATGGTTGGCTCCAATCCAGCAGTATTTGCATGGATTAAGGGAGTTTGTGGGGAACTCTGGTGGGACACAACTATAAGGGATTGACACATAGAATTTAATGCAAATGGATGAAGAGGAATTGCAGTAAAGCAGAGCCTTAGGGAATTTCATGAAAGGTAGACAAGGGTAAAGTGGAGAAATGCTCAGTAAAAACACACCTATTAAAGAAACAAATGAGCTGCCCTCCTAACCTCAATCATCATCCTAAAGAAACCCCCATCCTCCCCAACTTTGAGATTTGCACACCAGTGCCTTCTCAACATAGCCTTAACTATGATCAAGGTATCCTCAGCCAAGCAGTCCCTCTCCTTCTGTCTTATTATCTTTCAACCTTCTAATATATTGTAAGCTCACGCGATCCGGGCTCCCTTCCCTTTCTGTATCAGAGACACATCGGTTTTGGTGGAACAACTCAGTCCAGATAGTTTGCCCATTTCCCTGCTTTAAAGATTGAAAACATAACTGGACCTTGGACTTTTCTCAGATTCATTCTGACATTCAACACATAATCAAATAAAATACAAAGACAAGTAAAAATGGCGTCCATAGGCCCCCTTTTAACCAAGATCACTGATTAACCTCCATCTTTCCTTACTTTGTGTGTCGTGGGGGGAGTGAGTAGTTAAATCAACATAGGTATTATATACCCAAAAGTATTCCCCTTTTACCCCTTCCCCCGCTCAGAGGGGCATGTTTCATGTTGGTGGCGGTGCCACTCTTAAGAGTGTACCTGTAGAGTGAGACTGTAGGAAAAAAAACACCTAGTGTATCTACATTTTTTTTTTTTCGATTGCACTGGCTATATATATTTTTTAATATTTTTTTAAATTTTTTTTTTCATATTTTGCATACTAAACTATGGTTTATATATATATATTTTTCCAATAAATAGGCCCTACTAAAAAAGCAATATGTAACTTATGTGGTTAAACTAAATGAGAGAGGTGATGCATTTATGCTTGAAAACAACATAGCAAAAGTGCTAAAAAACCTTTTAGTTTTTTTGTGTAAAATAAAATACCCTTCGTTCTTAACGGGTTAAGGAATTCCAGTGAAGTAGGAATTTCCAGGTATAGACAATGGCATTTTGGAGTCTGTTCACTAAACTGTGCTTGTGAGCTGGCAAAAAAATGTGAACAGTAGGAACAAGTCCAGCACCTAAGCCAAGAATTAACCTGGGAATTGCCAATTTGGGTGACATTGCCCTGGCTTCAATATTTTTTTTCTTCTTTATCATTTACTGGACCCCAACAAGTTATATACTGTCTTTTTAGTACAAGAAGAGATTTCTTTTATTTTGATTGCATCATATAATTTACTATTAGAAAAGTATACAATATGGTGAAAAAAAGAATTACTTTTTCTGACTTGAAAAAACTTTTACTCAGCTATAAAATCTAATGAAAAAACGGCTAAATATATTCTACTATTTGTTTAGAAATACCCAATGCTTTTATGGTTTTTTTGCTTTTTTTGCAAGTTATAGGGCAATAATTACAAGTAGCGTTCTGCTATTTCGCAACCATTTTTCCCAAATCTGGTAATTCTGTCCCCAAGTGCGTTGATGCCGGACAATGCAATTTATCCCATCAAACCATATATTTGAAAGCTAGGCACCCCAGGGTATTTCAAATGCTGATATTTTAACTCTTTCCATTCACTAGTTCTATCACCAGTCTTTGTCAAATGTGATAATAATTGTTTTGCATTCCCCCCCCACATTTTAATTTGGGTATTAATTTACAGCTCCTTGTATATGTCACTGTCCAATAACACCCCAATACGTGTTCAACAACATCTCCTGAGTACAGTGATACCACCCATGCATAGGTTTGTCAGGTTTTTTGGGGGTAACAGGCCACATTTTGTATGGGATTGTACTGTATTTAAACCCACTGACGCCCACTCTGGACACCATTAATGAGGCTCCTGATCTATGTTTTTACTCATCTCTTTATAGAATCCAGTGTAACATCTAACTAATCTGTACGTCATAAAACTGCATTGACTCCAGGGGCGGGGTGGCAGGGGGGCAATTGCTCCCCAGGCCGCCCGAAATCTAATCTAAACGGCCGCTGGGTGCTGATACTTTAATATCAGCACCCAGAGGCCGTATGCGGTGGCCGCCAAGTGATGGGAGCAGCGTGAGGGGTGAAAGCTCCGCCCCCTCGCACTCACCTTTCACCCCTCACGCTGCTCCCATCACTATGCGTCCATCAGATTGTTGGAAATCTAATCTAAACGGCCGCTGGGTGCTGATGCCGCCGGCCGGAGCGGCTTTAATACTTTTTTTTCATTTAATAGCCGATCAGGCTTGCCATATAAATTATTTTTTTTAAAGTATTAAAGTAGCGCCGGTCGGCGGCATCAGCACCCAGCGGCCATTCAGATCAGTTTTCCAGCAATCTGATGGCCGCATAGTGATGGGAGCAGCGTGAGGGGTGAAAGCTCCGCCCCCTCGCACTGCTGGAGCAGCGGATGTCGTGTCACTGACATCCTGTATACATGGAAAACAGTCTGTTGCTACCAGGGGATGGAGGTCTAGACGAAACCCCCCAAAAGTGGAAGTAGAAGGTTAGTAAACCAATTTATATTTGTACAAGCTATATAATATTTTTTTTGTATTCGTTAAAAACCAAAAAATAGGTATGTGTGTGTATGTAAGTGTGTCCCCAGTATCACTTCTGTCCCCAATCAGCCCCCCATGTCATTGCTGTCCCCATTCAGCTCAGCAGTGTCACCTCTGTTCCCAATCAGCCCCTCCCAGTGTCATCTCTGTCCCCAATCAGACCCTCCCAGTGTCACCTCTGTCCCCCTTCAGCCCCCGTGTCATTGCTGTCCCCATTCAGCTCTTCAGGGTCAGCTCTGTCCCCAATCAGCCCACTTTAAGGTATGATCCTGGTAGGGTACTGTCAGGACTCGGGTGATCAGGTCAGGTAGGAGCCCATGCGCAGGGGATACTTGGGGTTCAGTATGTAACCCACGGTGCATGATTATGCAAACAAAGACACCACAAACAGAAATCCAGGTAATGCAGTGTATTTCATGTATATAACAGGACCAGCAAATAAGGGTAATATAGTCTAAGCAAGTAACCGGACATATGGCAAAATAAAATACAGGTAATAAGTCTTTTGGCAGGGAGCCCGCTTGGAAGGGCACGACAGACAGAGAGCCCGCTTGGAAGGGCACGACAGACAGAGAGCCCGCTTGGAAGGGCACGACAGACAGAGAGCCCGCTTGGAAGGGCACGACAGACAGAGAGCCCGCTTGGAAGGGTACAAAAGGCACACAGCCCGCTTGGAAGGGTACAAAAGGCACACAGCCCACTTGGAAGGACACAAAGCAGGGAGTCTACTTGGAAGGACACAAACCAGGGAGTCCACTTGGAAGGACACAACAGCAGGGAGTCCACTTGGAAGGACACAACAGCAGGGAGTCCACTTGGAAGGACACAACAGCAGGGAGTCCACTTGGAAGGACACAACAGCAGGGAGTCCACTTGGAAGGACACAACAGCAGGGAGTCCACTTGGAAGGACACAATAGCAGGGAGTCCACTTGGAAGGACACAATAGCAGGGAGTCCACTTGGAAGGACACAATAGCAGGGAGTCCACTTGGAAGGACACAATAGCAGGGAACCAGGAACAGTACAGGTGCAGAGCCACAGCAGGAAGGTCCATAGACTTCAATACAAAGACCCTGACTGAAGGGCAGGGCAGGTTCATAAAGGCAGGGGAATCCAGGTAACAAGGCCCAGCTGGATGTAGACTAGGGCTCAACCCAGGTAACAAGGCACACCTGAGTTCTGAGTGCTCCAGAGGGTGGAGGGTGGCCACTAGTGGTTGCAGATGTAAACACCACAGGTATTAAAAAAGCCATGGTTCAGGCAGCAAAAAATTGGTTCCTGACAGTACCCCCTCCCCAAGGAGCGGTCACTGAACGCGAACAGACTGAACAAAATCTGTACACCTTTAATAAACTGAGCAGAAGGGTGTACTTAACGTGATTTCTTCTTCTTCTTCTTCTTCTTTTTCGGTAAAGCTTGTTCACAGATCTCCAGGTCTTCCTTTCTGATTATATTGCCATTAGAGGTAATAACACAATCAAAGGAAAGGTTATCTGTGGTGCAATCGTAGGTCAAATTAGGACTGGATGCTGAAGAAGTTGATGAGAAGGTATGATTCAGTGCTTTCTCTTTCCATGTACCAGGGGTCACATAGCTGCCCTGTACCCAGGGCACTACTGGGAGCAGGGGGGTAGTACCAGAACTGCACTGGGTCAAAACGGGAGAAGCAGGCTTGGTATGGGAAGCACTGATGGAAGGCCCCTTCTTCCTCAGAGATGGAATAGGGTCATGTATCTTTGCTATCAGTCCAGAGGTGATACTAGGGGCTATGGTAGTCTCTGGTGTATCACACTTTGCTGAGGTAGCAGTGATAGGAGTTGCAATCACGGCTGAACAGAAAGCAATAGGAAGTTCATCCATATGGGAGCAACCCACACTGCCACAGACTGTAGGATCACAGACGCTGCATTCCATCACAGAACAATCATCAGGCTTCAGCTGGACATCCACCGGAGTTTGAGAAGCACCAGGAATCACCAGGGTTGGTATATACTCCATGGGTTCACTATCCTGGGGAATAAAGCTACTTCCCCTTTTAGCAGAGCTCTGTGGTTGTGACATAGACTGCTCAATCGGTACAGAGGGTTTAGGAGGTTTCAGAGGACATTGGGTGATCCAGTGTCCCTTTTTGCCACAGTAAAAGCAAGATTCCTCATCACGCCTTTGTTGTAATTCGGTTGTGGTAAGGGGTTCACGTTTCCTAGATTTCCTAGGAGATTCCTTTTTAACACTGGTAACAGGCTTGTTGGATTTCTCAGGTGATGTAGCAGGTGTAGGTGAATGGTCTTCATGAGAGTGATTGGAGTTGGAGTCCCAGATTTGCATTAATGATTTGCACAGTTCAAGCAAGCATTCTCCTATCATTTTGATGACTGAAAGTAACCCCGCTGACTCCTTGTAATGGCCTTTGTATTCTGTCAGGACTCGGGTGATCAGGTCAGGTAGGAGCCCATGCGCAGGGGATACTTGGGGTTCAGTATGTAACCCACGGTGCATGATTATGCAAACAAAGACACCACAAACAGAAATCCAGGTAATGCAGTGTATTTCATGTATATAACAGGACCAGCAAATAAGGGTAATATAGTCTAAGCAAGTAACCGGACATATGGCAAAATAAAATACAGGTAATAAGTCTTTTGGCAGGGAGCCCGCTTGGAAGGGCACGACAGACAGAGAGCCCGCTTGGAAGGGCACGACAGACAGAGAGCCCGCTTGGAAGGGCACGACAGACAGAGAGCCCGCTTGGAAGGGCACGACAGACAGAGAGCCCGCTTGGAAGGGCACGACAGACAGAGAGCCCGCTTGGAAGGGTACAAAAGGCACACAGCCCGCTTGGAAGGGTACAAAAGGCACACAGCCCACTTGGAAGGACACAAAGCAGGGAGTCTACTTGGAAGGACACAAACCAGGGAGTCCACTTGGAAGGACACAACAGCAGGGAGTCCACTTGGAAGGACACAACAGCAGGGAGTCCACTTGGAAGGACACAACAGCAGGGAGTCCACTTGGAAGGACACAACAGCAGGGAGTCCACTTGGAAGGACACAACAGCAGGGAGTCCACTTGGAAGGACACAATAGCAGGGAGTCCACTTGGAAGGACACAATAGCAGGGAGTCCACTTGGAAGGACACAATAGCAGGGAGTCCACTTGGAAGGACACAATAGCAGGGAACCAGGAACAGTACAGGTGCAGAGCCACAGCAGGAAGGTCCATAGACTTCAATACAAAGACCCTGACTGAAGGGCAGGGCAGGTTCATAAAGGCAGGGGAATCCAGGTAACAAGGCCCAGCTGGATGTAGACTAGGGCTCAACCCAGGTAACAAGGCACACCTGAGTTCTGAGTGCTCCAGAGGGTGGAGGGTGGCCACTAGTGGTTGCAGATGTAAACACCACAGGTATTAAAAAAGCCATGGTTCAGGCAGCAAAAAATTGGTTCCTGACAGGTACTCATATTAGCCGTTACAATTTTCCTGCTGCTGTGTACTATACTTCCCATAATCCTCAGCCAGTATCATGGGGCGCATTTACCTGGCTGAGCATCAGGGGGACATTAGGTTTCGCTTTTTTTTTTTACCATCCTTTGTTGCTATTAAATTTACTTATGTTGAACCACATTTGAATCATATTTGTATTTTAATAATGAATATGCATTCAGGAAAAGATGGGCATGTATGGTGGGCTGATTCGTGGCACAACGGGCCACTTCATTTGACTTGCCCCCCAGGCCTTAGGCTGCCAGCCCTCCCCTGATTGACTCCTACTAATGATATTTTTCTTCAATTGTATTTTATCCCTTAAAGGGGCTCCCTGAACCGAAGTGGAAGCATGACTACTGGCCAATGCATGACAGCGACAACTGGTGCTTTGTCATTGCTGGATGCTTGCAATAATGTTGCAGTTTATGGGGATAACTGTCTGGTTGACAGGGAGTCTTCTACCTTTTTTCCCTTTTCGGCACTGGATAAACGAGGGTTGCTCCTTCCTGTCCATTCTCGTTAGTAACTAATGTGATAACAAACATTATAGAGACCACTGAAATAAACAGTCTTTTCAAACCTAAATTTCTATGGTTTTTATTAACCATTTAATGCACGGCTCTGAAAATGAATTGGCCAACATATAATTAAGACTTTTTTCAACAAATGTGTTCATAATTTACATGAAATGTTTTAACACAAACAGGGGAGGGCTGGCAGCCTAAGGCCTGGGGGGCAAGTCAAGTGAAGTGGCTCCGCCCCCTCGCACTCACCTTTCACCCCTCACGCTGCTCCCATCACTATGCGGCCGTCAGACTGCTGGAAAACTTATCTAAACGGTCGCTGGGTGCTGATTCCACCGGCCGGAGCTACTTTAATTCTTTTTTTTATTCATTTAATATACCGGATCGGCTTTCCATATTAAAAATAAATAAATAAAGTATTAAAGTATCGCCGGCTGGCAGCATCAGCACGCAGCGGCCGTTTAGATTCGATTTCCAACAATCTGATGGCCACATAGTGCGAAAGGGGTGAAAGGTGAGTGCGAGGTGGCGGGGCTTTCACCCCTCCCATCACTTGGCGGCCATCGCATACGGCCGCTGGGTGCTGATGCCGCCGGCCGGCGCTGCTTTAATACTATTTTTTTTTTCCATTTAATAGCCGATCCGGCTTGCCATATTAAATTTTTAAAAAAAGTATTAAAGTAGCGCCGGCCGGCGGCATCAGCACCCAGCGGCCGTTTAGATTAGATTTCGGGCGGCCTGGGGGGGCAATTGCCCCCCTGCCCCCCGGCCCAGCCCGCCACTGAACACAAATGACATCCAAGCATTTAGTTTAGCATTGATAATACTTCTCAAAAAAGTATGTACCTACAGGAGCAATAACACACACATTAAGGGCTGGTGTAACATTCATCATTTATAAAGCTACTAAAGATTTCAGATTTTTTATGTATTGAACTGTTTCACTAGCATGTAAATTGACCGGTAATCTCACTGTTTAAATGCAGTGACAAACACTATTTTCTCATAGTCAAGATTGTCAGTGAGCGTTTTCCTACCTCTCGCTTCAAAAGTTTCAATGACATAGCCTTCATTTTTTAAAGCCTTTCTGAGAAATTCTTCATCATACGTTAGGACACTAAATTTGTGCTCCCCAACCGTATAATAAGAAATATTGAGCGCTCCCAACAATATCAAACGACCTCCTTGCTTCAGTAAAGTGGAGGTTTTTCTCAGGTTGCGGATATAATCATCTTTAGTTTTACTGACAACATCGAGTGCCCATGCAGAAAAGATACAGTCTGCTTTCGGTAACACTACTGGGTCGGTAGGGTTATCTCTGGCTAAGTCGCACTTCAGAATATACTTAATTTTACTTCTTAACAAATCTTCTTTTAAATTCCACCCAACACTGGAAATAAGAGAAAGAAGAATTAAAAAAATGGTAATTGAAAATTAAACATATTTCGCAGACATGGCATAGGAATATTTAAAAGATTCCCTTGAAATTCTAAAATAGTAATGGAGGTGAAATTACATCTTTTTTTCATAAATTAGTATTCTTTTGGCAAATGACGCTGTTTTCCTATATCACATTTTACTAATTTCACACAAACTATACTATAAATTATATTTATGGTTTATGAAGCCATATTGCATTTTATTTGAGATGTTAGACTTCATCTGAAGTATTTATAAACTTTTTTGGAATAGGTTTTAAAGGTGATCGTATCACCGTTTAAAACAATAAAATTTTACAGCAGATTTATTTCATAGGTTGCTATGATGGAAAGACCTAAAATAAAGAGGAGAGCAACTGATGAATGGTGTTGTATCCTAGTAGGTGGACAAGTTGCAATAGCAAACAAAAGAAAATCTTGGACATATAGAGCTATACTCAACCTTATTCCTTCCAGGTCAGCCAATATCTTCGACGCATGAGACCAGTCTTGAGCATTCCCGTCTTTGTTTAGCCATTTCTTCAGTTCAGAGACGCATGAATCATTGAATTCTAATATAGCGATTTCTTTGAAGAGCTTAGAAATTGAAAGGAGGTGAAAAATACTTGGGCCAACAGACATGTCAGTCAACATGCCCCCATAAAAGTGACCTGCAACAGAAATACACTGGGAATTCAAAATGTTACTTTGGCAAAACAAAATACGCAATTACCTGGCATTTTTAGTGTAATGATAAGACAGCAACTTTCTTAAAATGAGCTCTACTAAAATATCATGTTTATGGTTTATATTCTTAAACCAGAAAAAAAACACATTACCACCAGTTGGTAAACTCATAATTGTGTTTAAAGATAACCAAATTCATTTATACAACTCAGAAATTTTAGTATGTTTCTACAAAAACAGAATACTGTTTAATCAGTAACAATATACCTGACTTAAGTTCCTTAAGCACATCTTTCATGGGGTTTATGACAACGTCCTCTAGAAGTGCGTCATCTGTTTTGGTACAAAAATATGTACTGAGAAAGTCTTTCGGATCAAATTCATCTACAGGATAGTATTTTAAAGGAGCGGAAGACGTCTTTCTTGATAAGCCAGTTCAGTTTTCATGCTGATAGATATACACCTATATATATATCTATCTATCAGTTGTGAGTAAATACCAGTTATTTTAATCAGTAATCCCAAAACAACGCATAACATGTTTTAGTTCATCATATGATGTTTCACCAGGATATCCATTGGCAAAACAGAATCTCAAATCCTTGTTTCAATATTTATTTTTTTATATTTGATGCTCTAACTCAAAGTTAAGGTGATGATTTAGCGAATTTCAACTGAATTCAAACCTACTAGTTAAGATTTGCATTTTTTGTGATAATATATATTATAGTTATTTCAACATTATGGTTTGAATGGGCCAAATTTGAATGGTTCATATCTGCCATCAAATTTGATGTTCCTATGGAATTAATGGCTATTTCCAGGTTATTTACCTTACAAATTCATGTATCTATGACAGTACCTGGGAGCATCTAACTTTGTCCTATTGTGAATTTACTTGGTTAATAAGGTGCACAACTAACTCATTTTTATTTATCTTTAAGTCCCATGCCTTTCTGTCTTAAATTTAATTTAATGGGATTTGCATATTTCGTAAATTTGTACAAATCTGTGAAAATACAGCAAAATGCTCAGAATTTTCATTTGAATTCTGTGGGCTCATTCATTCCCACTCTCATACACTCTCATTTACATTCTATCACAATCTCATTCTCATTCACTTTCTCTCTGCCGCCCGCTTCCCTACATTCTCTGCCGCCGCTTCTCACAGGTCTGCTTCTTCTCTTGCATCTTCTTGTTCCTCTCTCTTCTGTCTTCCATTTTCTTTGGAGGATTGGGGAGATTGGGTATTGGAAGCTTCCGGCCACATCCTCTCCCCAATTAGAGAGAAGCACCACCATTTTTGCAGAAGTTCACTAAAAGGTCCCTTTCGTGGAGATGCACTGGAATAAAGAAGATGGAGAAAAAGAAGAACAAGCAGATGAGGAACAAGAAGATGAAGAGGATGCAAGAGAAGAAGCAGAGCTGTGAGACACTGAAATGGTGGAGAAAGTAAGAGACATTCAGAGACCGTGAGAATGTGAGGGAGAGTGATTGAATGTGGGCATCGGACAAATAATTTTGTTTCCAAATTTAAAAAGCAGCTATATTTTTGTCTGAAAGAATGGGCCAAAAAAGAAACCAAAAAAACATTTCAGATTTTTGGCCCATTTGCACATGTCTACCAACCCTTTACACAAATGATAGATAAAAAAAAATTGTATAGGTCTTCCACTCTGGTTAATTAATCTACATAATGAAAAGAATCACAAGAGGGCTTAGCTAACAGTAAGCAGGTCTTTAGTAGAAAATATAGTCCATATAACAAAGGAGGTCACCCAGTGTCAGCTTCACATCAACACCACCATCATCTTAATGGAGTATAGAGAAAGATGGTGCATGTGGGGGTGCAGATATGAAATATGCATGTTGCATCATACCTAATCTGTGATCACACAAGGTTGAATTATAAATTAATTTTGGAAGTCTCACAATAGTAGGACTAACTGTCAGTGGTTGAGAAGGACAGATGCATAGGAGCTAAGTTTATGTTTAGACTTGTTTATTAGATTGGTGATCTTCGTCCAAAAACCCTACCCTGCCCACTGTCCTCAACAGCATGAGAATGTGCCCAATGATAGCTTTTATTACGTGCTTTATTCTTCTTCTTTCCCCCTTTTTTAAATAGGCCTTTTTAGTCATAAAAAGTTTTGTGATCTAATCACAGAATATGTTTCAAGTTAATAGTTAACAGGATGTCCTTCAGCTATAAATGTTTTGTTTACTGTATAATATAGTCTATCTATTTTGAATTTTTGGGACAGCCCTCGTTCGCACTGATCATATGAATTCATAGAATTATCTGTCTCTTTCTGTTAAAGTGTACATATATAATACATTCTGGATTATTTGCATGAGTTTATTACCATTTGACGTGATATGTGTTTGGCTTAACCCCTTAACAGCCAGCTATGTGCATGGTACATTGTTGGTAAAATGGCTCTGTGATGTCACAAATGCCCCCCTATTCTAAAAAAAACACCCATATAAAAAAAATGAAACAAATAAGAACACAAAAAAAAGATAATTTATTAAAGTACATTTTTGGGTTTTTCTTAAAAAAACAGATCTACATGAATGTACAACAGTATCTGCTGGATACATTTACCAAGGAGATGGAGGCTTTTTAATAACATTATTTAGTTTCATTAGTTTTACTATTTTGTTTCGAATTTGCAGAAGTTGAGTGGGTTATATTTTTGGGGAGGGGGTTATATTTTTACTATTATGTTATGTGATACACCGTTTTGTCTTTACCCCTAGAGTTCCAGCTACATGGCGTCTGGTACTCAACAGCCAACTACGTACAGCTTGCATAGTGGCACTTTCTCTCCATCCATACAGCTCAATTAAATAGATGAAATCTATCAAAAAGCTTCTCTCGCACTGCAGCGAGGCTAAAACTTAGCGTCGGCTTCTCCAGCACTGGTACTAGTGTTGGAGTGCGATAGGGTTGCACAGAATATGACAGTATAAATGCAAATTGTGGTTAGGGAACTCACATTTTTTAAGCAGAGAAAAGAAAAATTTCGGTGCGCAGACAGTTTTTGTTTTTTGTACACACTGTATTCGCAGCATGCTCAGGCTGTTTGGTAGGCCTCATTTTACACACTTTTATTATTTGAGCCTGGAATTAGCTTAGCGCACCGACATTTTTTCTTTTCTCTGTTTGCACATATGTGAGGTTGTTGGCTCCTCATGAAGCCATTGGAGCAAGCACAGCTTAGCGGAGGAGGCCCTGACAGTGCTAGGAGGTGGGCCTTAGAGGTTTTGGTTTAATTTTATTGGTCAGTTAGGTTAGGGGTTGGGTGTTATAAATAGGTAGCATCCATTTTGTTATCGCACTTTTAATCTGCTTGTCAGACTGGATTGTTGTCTTTTGGCATTTTCTGGTCTGGGGAGCGTGTTTTTTCTTTTTCAGGGTCATGGATCGTGATGTGGAGGCGTTGCTGGAGGGAATCCGGGCTGCTGCGAGGGACCGAGGAGCTGCGTGGCTTCGGGACCAGTTGGGCCCGTTGCTGGAAGGTGCCGGGCCCGCGTCGCTGGAATCACGTCGTCCGGTGCGGAGGACGAGGCCGCCGCAACGCTTGAGTCCGGAGGAGACCGGGCGGCGGCGGCGGCGGGAGCGGAGCCCGTCTGCGGAGGCAGGGCGCGGTCGTCAGCGGGACATGGAGCGGTGTGTGAGCCCAGCGGCAGGACGTCCGGGACCGGAGGAGCGGGGACGGAGGCCCCGGGGCTTGTCGGTGCCTGCGGGAGGACGGCGGGGAGCCGGAGCGGTTCTGCGGGGATCCGGAGGTGCGGCTGATCTGCTTACCGGTGAGGAGCGGGCGGCAGGCCTCGGATGCGGGGCGGGCGCTGCTGGGACGGCGGGAAGCGATGGGGAAGGCCGCGGAGGACACGTGGTCGGCGATGTGTGTGGCGCAGCCGAGGAGGGTGAGGCGGCGGGGCCCTGCGGCGCTGGGGGTGCTGTTAGGAGTCCTAGGATCGGTCAGGCGAGTGGCAGCAGTGATTGCGGCGATCGCGGGATGGCTGAGCGTGATAGGGATGGGCGTGGCCGGCGCTTTGTACAAGGTGAATCTGCATCAGGCCCCAGGGAGGCACGGGGTGCTGTTTTCAGTGGCAGGAGGAGTGAGGATGGCTCTAGGGGGGAACGCACGGTCCCAGTTGGGGTTGGTGCGCAGCGGGGCAGGCACGCTAGTCGGGTTGGCGGTGTTTTTTCACGCAGGAGTCGGTCGCCTTCACGGCCTGTTCAGCGGACTGGCCACGGGCGCCGCTCACGGACCAGGGATCGGAGGTCGCCTAGTGTTACCGCCCTTTCAGCAGGGGGCCGGCGCGGGAACCTCCGGTTCCTCGTCGGCCGTTAATAAAAAAGGTTTCTGTTGGCTCTTTAATGAGGGTCAGTGCAAGTGGGGCGCCAGCTGTAAATTTAAGCATGAGTGCTCTGGATGTGGGGGGGCGCATGGTCTCAACCGGTGTTTCAAGAGGGGTAAGTCAGGGGCCGTCGGTGGCGGTGGGTCAACCCCTGCAGCGGCTCCCGCTGGGGCGGTCTCCAGTGAGGTTAAGCGCGATGTTACCGTGGCTAAGCCGCTACGGTAGGCGTGCGGATGCGGAGTTGTTAAAGGAGGGTTTCCTGCATGGGTTTTTCATTCCGTTTCAGCCTAGGGAGGCGGGGCGTGAGTGTAGGAATCTTAAGTCGGTTGCGGACTTTCCTGACGTGGTTAAGGATAAGTTGATGAAGGAAGTGCAGTTGGGTAGGATGGCGGGGCCGTTTTCGGCTCCTCCGTTGGAGAATTTGAGGATTTCGCCTTTGGGGGTAGTCCCGAAGAAGGAGCCGGGGAAGTATCGGCTGATACACCATTTGTCTTACCCCACAGGTTTGTCGGTTAATGATGACATCGATAGGGAGCTGTGTTCGGTCTCCTATGCATCATTCGACCAGGCGGTTGAGTTGGTCAGGAGGGCCGGGCCTAATGCCCTTATGGCTAAGGCTGATGTTGAGGCTGCTTTTCGTTTGTTGCCGATTCATCCGGGGTGTCATCATTTATTAGGTTGTGTTTTTGATCGTGAGTATTTTGTTGATTTGTGTTTGCCGATGGGCTGTTCCATTTCTTGTTCCTATTTTGAAAAGTTTAGTTCTTTTTTGGAGTGGGTGGTTAAAGAGGAGGCTGGGAGCCGGTCGGTGGTTCACTATCTGGACGATTTTTTGTGCGTAGGGGCGGCTGATTCGGCTGATTGTTTTTATTTGCTGCGGACGTTGGAATGGGTTACGGATTTGTTTGGGGTTCCCTTGGCCGCCGATAAGACGGAGGGCCCCACGACTTGTTTAAGTTTTTTGGGATTGGAGATTGATTCCAGTAAGGGGGAGTGCAGGCTCCCTCAGGATAAGCTGATGGCGTTGCGGCGGTGTGTTGGCGTGGTGAAGTCTGCTAGGAAAGTTACCCTTCGGCAGTTACAATCGTTGATCGGTCGCTTGAATTTTGCTTGCAGGGTTATCCCTATGGGCAGGATATTTAGTAGGAGTCTGTCTACAGCAACGTCAGGGGTGCGGTCTGCCCATCACTTTATCAGGGTGTCCGTGAATATGAGGGCGGATTTGGAGGTTTGGGGGACCTTTTTGGCCCATTTTAACGGTACGGTGATTTTTAGGAAGGAGTCTGCTACGGCAGAGGAGTTGGACCTGTTTACGGATGCGTCTGGTAGTGTTGGTTTTGGGGCCTATTTCGGGGGCCGCTGGTGTGCGGAAAGGTGGCCGGTTCAATGGTTGGAGAGTTCCTTGATTCGGAATTTGGCCTTTTTGGAATTGTTCCCTTTGGTTGTTTCTTTGGCTTTGTGGGGGGATCTGTTACGGGATCGGAAGGTTGTTTTCTTTTCCGACAATATGTCAGTGGTGCAGGCGGTGAATCATTTGTCGGCAGCTTCGGGTCCAGTTGTTAGGTTGTTGCGCAGGTTCGTGTTGCTGTGCATGTCATTGAATGTTGTTTTTCGTGCTCGGCATGTTCCTGGATTTCTGAATGTAGTTGCGGATTCTCTGTCTCGTTTCCAGTGGCAGCGGTTTCGGGACGCGGCACCGGGAGCGTGTGCGGAGGGTCAGGCGTGCCCGGAGGAGATCTGGCTGCTCGGGACCGAATGTTTGGAGGTTGCATAAGAGCTTCGTTGGCACCTAAGACGTGGGCGGCTTACAGTAGGGTGTGGGATGCTTGGGATCGGCAGGTGTCTGTGATTGGGGATTTGGGTTCCAGTTCGAATCAGTTGGATGCTTTGCTTTGGTTTATATTTCATTTGTTTTCCTCGGGGGTTTCGGCGTCTGTGATTGATAAGAATATGGCTGCACTGGCCTTTTTGTTTAAACTTCGTGGTTGGGTGGATCACACCAAAAATTTTGTGGTTCGGCAGGCTTTGAAGGGGTTCAGGAGGAATCGTAGGAGAGTGGATTCGAGGCGGCCTGTCTCGGTGCAGGTTCTATCTCGGTTGCTTGGAGTATTACCTGGCATTTGTTTTTCCTTTTATGAGGCCCGGTTGTTTCAAGTTGCGTTTTTGTTTGCGTTTTTTGGGGCGTTTCGGATTGGCGAGCTGGTGAGTGGCAATACGAAGGGTCAAGGCGGGTTGCGTTTTGAGGATGTGGTGGTGAGTAGGGACATGGTCTCGATCTGGTTACGGAGATCGAAAACGGATGTTTTGGGGAAGGGTTGTGTGGTGGTTCTGTACCCGTTTGAGGGGTCTTTGTTGTGTCCGGTGAAGGGTGCGATGGAATTTTTGGACGGTCGCCCTCGGGTGTCTGGGGCTTTCTTTGTTCATGCTGATGGTACTGCGTTGTCCCGTTTTCAGTTTTTACAGGTTTTTCGCAAAGGGCTGCTGGGTCTTGGTTTGGACCCTCGGCATTTTGGAACCCATTCGTTCCGGATTGGGGCGGCTACGGAGGCGGCACGCTTAGGTTTGGGCGATGCCTTGGTTAAGAGGATCGGGAGATGGGAGTCCGATTGTTTTCGTACGTATGTGCGGCCTGGGGATGTGGTCTGAGGGTGCGATGTTCTTGTGTTCATTTGGTTTGTTTTTCTTTTCTTTGTAGGTTTGGTGGCTTGGATCGTGGGCCACTCGTATGTTTTCTGGGCCAGACGGAGAGCTGCAGTTCGGGTTAACGGTCAGCAACTGGGCTTTCCTGAGGACCGGATCAAGATTTGGTGGTTTGGTTTTCGGGGTTTCAGCTGGATGGATGTGTGTTCTGAGGTGTGGGGGAGGTTGCATTCTGGGTTGCGACCGGATTTTGTGCTATTTCATGCTGGGGGTAATGAGTTGGGTCTGGTGCCGCAGAAGGAATTGGTTCGGAGGATGAAGCAGGATTTGGATCGGTTGAGGGAGTTGGTGCCGGGGGTTATGGTGGTATGGTCAGAGATGGTGCCTCGCTTAAGTTGGAGGCATGCTCGTGATCCTGTGGCTGTTGCTAGATGCCGGGGTAAGGTCAATCGGTTGATGGCCAGTTTTGTTCGGCGGTTTGGGGGTGTGGTGGTGCGGCATTTGGAATTGGAATTGCTGCTCCCAGGTTATTTTCGGGCTGACGGGGTGCATTTGACTGATGTTGGTCTGGATTTGTTGAACTTAGGTTTTCAAGATGGTTTGGTTCGGGCCCTGTTTTTTCGGGGTGGCGTGGCTCAGACGGCTTGAGGGGTCAAGGTCTGGCTGGTGGCGGGGTGGAGTGGCAAGTTTTGGAATTCTTGTATGGGGTTTTTTCGTGGAGAAGGTGAATGAAAGGTTGATGGTGGTGGTTTTTGTAGGTTTCGAGCTGGTCTGTGGCTCAGAACCTGGGGGTGTAGGGGTATCTGGGTATACCCCTATTTTGGAGTTGGAAATGTAAATTGTTGGCACTTTATTGTTATGTTTTTGGTCACTGTTAATTTATTGGGGGTCATTGTCATGGTGTGGGTGGTGTCGGGCTATTTGTATTCTAATGTTTTGTATGACAATGATTTTGGTTTTATGTTCTTTTCAAGCTGTGGACTTATAAATAATTTTCCACTACATTTCTGGTGTCTGTGTTTTATTTGGGGAATGGTATTTGGGTGGGGTCTCTTTTTTCAGGTGGGGCCCACATCTCGACTATGCGCCTGTCATGAAGCCATTGGAGCAAGCACAGCTTAGCGGAGGAGGCCCTGACAGTGCTAGGAGGTGGGCCTTAGAGGTTTTGGTTTAATTTTATTGGTCAGTTAGGTTAGGGGTTGGGTGTTATAAATAGGTAGCATCCATTTTGTTATCGCACTTTTAATCTGCTTGTCAGACTGGATTGTTGTCCCTCCCTCCCTCCCTAATTTTGAGTTGGGGTGGGGGGTTTTTTTCCCGTTTTGTCACAGCGGCGGGGTGGAGTGGCAAGTTTTGGAATTCTTGTATGGGGTTTTTTCGTGGAGAAGGTGAATGAAAGGTTGATGGTGGTGGTTTTTGTAGGTTTCGAGCTGGTCTGTGGCTCAGAACCTGGGGGTGTAGGGGTATCTGGGTATACCCCTATTTTGGAGTTGGAAATGTAAATTGTTGGCACTTTATTGTTATGTTTTTGGTCACTGTTAATTTATTGGGGGTCATTGTCATGGTGTGGGTGGTGTCGGGCTATTTGTATTCTAATGTTTTGTATGACAATGATTTTGGTTTTATGTTCTTTTCAAGCTGTGGACTTATAAATAATTTTCCACTACATTTCTGGTGTCTGTGTTTTATTTGGGGAATGGTATTTGGGTGGGGTCTCTTTTTCAGGTGGGGCCCACATCTCGACTATGCGCCTGTCATTAGTCTGGTTGCAGCTTGCTGTCCAGGGGTTAATTGGAAGGAGGTTTAATTGCACCTCCCCGACACATTAATAAGGTTTTGGTGGCCGTATAAACTGCTTTGTGTGCCCAATATGTAGGAGGTGAAAGTAGGTTCTCACCCTATTGAGAGTGTGCCTTGACGTGGCGGGTGAGCTTAATTATGCTTTGGCCAATTCATATAACCAAAACCTCTCATTTATATTATGTTTATATATTTGTTGCCAACTTTATTAGGGTGAGAAGCGCAGACAGTTTTTAGACAGGTACATTAGAAGCCCTAGGAAAGTAAAGGTTTAGCTCCTGGCACCAGGATACTCAGAATCTCCATATCTGAAAACGAAAAGCCTTAGGCAACTCGTGTGAAAGTCATATGGTGTATATGGGGCCTTCAGGCATATGTTTACCACAAATCTTGCTTTTTATGTCATCAGATTCCTAGTAGGTTGAACATCTTCAGTCCGTACCTGATCCAGTTAATGTGTTGCATCTCAAAGTACCACCTAGGTACAATAACTGCCACTGATTCCACTTGTGCAGTGATTAGGCTACTGTCTTTATCCAAAGGGACCCCAACAGGAGTGGTATATTACAGAAATGTCTGGGGGTTACCTGCAGCTGTGCTTTATGACACATTGCTTAAGGGTAATTGGAGTAACAATGGAATTGTGGAAGGTGTCGATCCTTATAAAATAATAAAGAGGGGAGAGGATCCTCCTATAAACCACCCTATCGATGCAAACACCTGCCTTTCCCAATTGGTTACTCTGTTCATTAGCCTACCACACCTGTTCGATACTACTCATTTATTATACTACCTGATTATGAGGCCTATAATTGCATGCCTTTTACAGCTGCATACACTGGTTTATTTAATCTACGTAACTGCAGAATATTGGATTTGAGACAGAGGCAGATCTGTTTAGACAAGCTTATCTCAGCTATGGTTTCATCATACAGAGTGTTAGCGCTCCTGCCTTGGATTCAACTTTGCTATTTTGTTGTTGCTACTTTTACCAAAGCCATTTTTTTAATGTTTTCCAACTTATACTGTATTTGATCCAAGCCTCACTTTGTTTTAACAGCATGTGGCTTTATGTTTGGTTCAGAAAGGGCCCCTCAAACCTAATAGCATCAGCTTTTGAGTTTAGGAGACCAAAAATGTTGTTACTTGCATCAATCCATAAAGGTCTGTGACTTCCTGAGGTCGAATCCACTGGACCATCTTCCTAAGAGCTGCCAAAGTGCGTGCTGATGTGCGTTGCTCATCCATAACCTCAGCATGGTGTACAAAAGATCTATAACCCTGCCGCCCGTCTGACATAGTTGCGTGCCTCCTGTCACTCTATGTGCCTACACTTGCAACACTGGTACTGTCCTCGAAATTTCTGGCCAGCCACCAGTGTGCCATCAGTAAAAGATGGTCGCTGATGTGACCCTCATTATCTGCCTCTTTACCCTGAGACTGTGGCTAAAACCCTGAGATTTGTGGTCAAACACTGAGAGTTTCTCAGTTGCACTTCATTGGTTGATGGCAGAGGAGGCCGCTGCAGGCGACCAATAGTGTTGCTCGAACGGACATTTAAAATCCTGGCGCCAAAGCTGCTGCATAGTACATACCACATTAACCCAATATTAATCCCTTCTACAAAAAACGGCAGAAAACTTAAAAAAAAAACGAACATGAAGAATGTACAAGAATATTCGCCCGAACCGAACACAGGAACGATTCCCCCCCCCACGAAGACTAAGGCGAAGAGTTGGCCGGCGCCCAAGTCTAATAGATAGATATTCATAAAGATAAATAAAAAACTAAGCTAACCAAACATGTAATATTCGTGTACTAACATCTTTGACAAATTTATATGAAACTTAAATTAAAAACTTTTTAATATCAGTCACTTTTAAATCTCAGCATCTCTGTTGCTCAATACTTCTAAATGTATACAGTACTACAGGCCACCATTTGAATTCGATTTCCATAATTTATATTATTTATGATGCAAAAAACAAAATTGTCAGGGTAACGTTAAATCATGTTTTAATCAGTGGATTAAAGGGACACTTATCCCATAAATTTTTTTAAATTTGTGCAATTAACTCTCCCCTTGTTTCATAGCAATTGCGAATATGATTTTTTCATGATCAATTATATGACTACTAGTCTTTCTGTCTTGAGTTTCAAATGATTCAATAGTATACCCTTCATCGTTTAGGACTTTTTTGACAAATTCTTCATCGTAAGTTAAGATTCTGAATTTGTGCCCCCCAGTGATGTAATAGGAAGCATTTGAAAGTCCAAACAATATCAGACGGCCGCCTGGTTTTAATAAAGAGGTGATTTTTCTCAAGTTGCTGATATATGCATCTTTATCTATGCTGACAACGTTCAATATATGGGCAGTGATTATACAGTCAGCTTTTGGTAACACAATTGGGTCTGTCAGATTATCTTTGGTAAAATCACATTTCAAAATACGATTCATTTTTCTTCTTAACATTTCTTCTTTTTCCTGCCACCCATCACTACAAAAAAGAAAGATTAAGTAAAAAATCAATATTTATAATTTGGAAATTAGTATGTTAATTTGTTAATGAGATGGTAATAAGCATATCTAACCTACAAGACGGGAATTTAATAAAACATTCTACAAATTCATGGGATGTGCTTAGCAGCTAATTGTTTTATATACTTGGTTGTCCCTTTAAGAATATTATACATTCTCACCTAATAATAATAATAATAATAATTAGATACAATTAAATTTTCCTGTTCTATTATAAATGTCAAAATATTCATATAAATAAAATGCAAATGTTCCAAATGCTTAGGGGCAGAAATGGCACAGGTAGGCTGATTAGGGAGAGGCAGAGGTGGCACAGACATGCTGAATAGTGGGGCAGAGGTGGCAGAAGCAGGCTGATTGGGGGGCAGAGGTGGCACAGCAGGATGATTAGGGGGCAGAGGTGGGACATGCAGGCTGCTAAAAGGACAAAGTATTATTAGCTTGTCTGCGGTCCTGTGGTCCTAATGCGTCTAATCCTCCGTAATTGGAGGTCAGTTTAAGCGTTGCAGTATGGTTATGAGTTTACTGGACAGCAACGTAACTTCAGGCGTCATGTCAGAGCTCACTCAGAGTGAATCCTAGAGCTGACACCAATTACAGAGGCGGCCAGCAATGACAGATATTATATGCATTATATTGAGTTGGGTTAATTCCAGATGGAGCCTGGATATAATAAAGTTTAATGTCACCTTTCTTTTATGCTGTGGCATGTAAATTCTCACTGCCTGATTACTTTAATTTGAGTTTAAACTATCATCATATAACATAATGGATGTGGGCCGGTTTTTGCGGCACTTTTTTTTCTGGGTGGGGTGAGGGTGGTCAGCATTTCACACTTCGCCCCAGGCAGCACAATGTGTTGAGCCGGCCCTAATGAAGCCGCCTTGCGGTGCTCATGTGAAATGTTCTGCAAAGTGGCCATTTGCAAAAGCAAATACCTTAATCTATGTCACAGCTTATTGCTCTGGCTAAGGGAGATTTGGGGATCTTCTCAACATGGCTCATGATCTCCACAGTCTTCAAAAGTTGGGTATTTGGTAGGACAGTGGAAAGTCCCACTAAAAGTGGGAGATATGGAGAAAGTTTCGTACAGGGTACATCTGAGACCCCTTTGACAAAAAGAAGCACTATTAGCCATGTGTAAGAGCTGGATTTAAAATGACCTGAGGTCTAATTAAATATTGATGAAAAATGTAAACCTGAGAGATGAGAAACAGTACGCTCAGAAGAAAACTTTATAGGAAACCTTTCTGTGCTTAGGTGAAGTAGAAACATAACAGGGACAAGAGCCATAGTCCTTTAACATAAATTATATCTATATCAATAATGTGAAGATCTAGAATGTATGGACAGGGAGAGAGAGAGAGAGAGAGAGGGAGAGAGAGAGATACTCAACTATTTTCCTTCCAGGTCCATCATATACTTTGATGCATGAGACCAGTCATAGGCTTCCTCATGGCTGCTTCTCCATTTCTCCAGCTCAGAGATGCAGACATCGTTGAATTCTAATACAGTGATTTCTTTAAAAAACTCACAAATTGGAAGGAGATGAGATATAACGGGACCAACACTAAAATCAATCAACATGTCCCCTTTAATATGACCTGTAACAGAAGCAACCAACAGATCAATAAATATATACCCTACACTGAGACAATTCTCTAGGAAAATTATTGAAGGTAGCTTAAATTTATACTTATAAATATATATTTATTAGAAACAAATTAAAATATTTCTTTGAAAATCCAGAGGAAACAAAATATTTTTAGAATACATGTTATGAAAAAGAAAGTATGGAAAACGTCTGTGTAGATTTTTCATTTCCAACTCTTCTAGCACTTGTAAAATAATATTTTCAAACATAATTATTAACAAAAAAACCGTAATCAAGAAGAAAATCATACCTGATGAAAGTTCTTTATACAGATATTCAATGTGTCTGTTTGTAGCTTCCTCTACAATCATTTTTTCTGCTCTAGAGGAATAAAAGTCTTCAAGAAGTTGCACAGGATCAAACTCGTGAACATGATAACTTTTAATATCTGTAGAATCCATTGCGCTGCCGAACTTTATTGTGTAGAGTGCAGCTTTGTGTTGCTGCTATTTATTATATGATAAATATTCAATGGTTTTGTCATATGACAAATAATGTAAATTAAGTATGCAAATAATGAGCTGTTTCGCCAGGATATTTACTTGTAAAGTATGATGCCAACTAAATCTGTCATTTTTCACAACTTAACCCCTTAAGGACCAGGGCTTTTTAAAATTAAATATTTTTGTATGTCTTTCTTCAACCGTTATTTCCCTCTTTTTCATTTAGGGTAACCACACAAATTATATACATATTTTTGGAACAAGTAGGTTTTTTATTTCAAACTGCAGGCAATAACCACTGTCCAGTAACAATATATATATATATATATATAAATTGGGAAATGGTTATGGTGAGGAAGTGACTCGCTCATGGCTGGTCTATTCATGTCACGTTCTACCCAGGCTGTGGAGCTGCATTTCTCAATCTTGCTATAGTTTCTCTGTTTTGCTTTAATCCGTTCCTGGATTTCCTTATGCTCTGCTCTGATCTGCCATTCCTGGCTTCTAGTTCTGCTTTTTGCTTCAGCTCTGTTTCCTTTATAAGGTGTGCCCCACCTGTGTGTTCTGTTTGTCTCAGTCTGCAGTCTACAGGTATGTCTCAGTGCTATGTGTTTGGATTTCATGTTTGGTTTGTTTCGTACCTATGTAAGCAGGCTTTAGCGTTAAGACCCACCGTCATTGGAGTACTTTGGCGTAGTGGTGGGCTAAGCATACTTTGGCCATAAGATGTGATGGAATCTCCAATAGTTATCAAATAGTCCTAGGCTAGTTCCTGTATGTATGTGTGTCAGTCTGTGATTTAACCTGTGGGGTGTCCTGACCTGTCCTGTTCTGTCTTGATCTTGAGTATTCCTTGTCTTGTTCCATGTAGTGCCCTGTATGATGTATATTTTTTGTGTTATGTTTCTTGCCTGGTCTCCCTATCCCTTGCTCGCTATGTTTCAGCTATTACTCTGCTTAGCTTCCACATGCCCAGCCTGCAGCATCCCGCTAGTCTTGTGCTATGTCTCATGCCTGTTCCAGGGTGCCTGCAGGATTTAACTTTGTTCTGGACTACATCCGCTGCTATATCAGGGCGCTGGTATGTGGCTGCACAACCCTAGATGCTCATCACGCGGTTGAGTGCAGTCGCCCTGCACCAGGCCCTGTCCTGTGACTCCGCTACTGCATACCGAACTCCTGAACTCGTTCTTTGGGCGCGCTGGGTCATTACAGTCGTCTGTATGGACCCAGTTCCTGACAATTCCCTGACTTCTAAAAAGTCTGCATTTTGTATCTGCTGTCTTCTCATTTCCCAGTCAGACCATCAATCCTCATTGGAGCAAGAAAGTGGATTCAATCAGTGGAAAGCGCCTGAACAGATTAGTGTTCATGAAAATGCTAAGACTCATCGGGCGTGCTTTACACAGTGGAAAGAAATTTAGCTGAAAACAGAGGAGTTATTAATTATTATTATTATTTATTGTTTTACATAGCGCCATCAAATTGCGTAGCGCTGTACAATGGGTAGACAAGACATAACAAGTAGTGTGTAACATAACAAATTGACAGAGACAACAGGTGAGGAGGGCCCTACTCTAACGAGCTTACAGTCTAGAGGGATTTAGGGTGTGTTACAATGTGGAACTTCAGTCACAGATTGAGAAGTCTGCTTTTCCTTCTCAATCTGTGACTGAAGTTCCACATTGTAACACACCCTAAATCCCTCTAGACTGTAAGCTCGTGGCGTGATATCTTGCGGAGAATCCTTTACTGCATAAAATTCCTTGCAACTCAAAACCTAGCTTTACGAGGACACAGGGAGTCACTTCAGCTGGACGATGACTCCAATGTGGGAAATTTCCTTGGCTTATTGAAACTACTGGCCATTTTTGACCCTGTCATGAAAGAACACCACACTCATGTGGAAAGTCATTCTGGATCCACATCGTATCTTTCACCAGGTGTCCAGAATTAATTCATTCACATGATGGCATCCACTGTTCGCCGGAGTTTACTCAGAAGCTATGGTCTCATGTTTGACTCAACTCCTGATCAGGCACACCGTGAGCAGATGTCAGAAGTGAGGTATGTGGAAATTGATTTTGAGAGGAAAACAGTACATGTTCGAGAGTCCTTCCTTGGTTTTATACAGATAAACCAAAAGGATGCTGAGAGCTTGGTTTAAGACATCTTGAAACAGCTAGAGAAGGACAAAATGGAACTACAAGATTGTTGGTCACAGTGCTATGATAATGCTTCTGTGATGGCTGGATACAGAAGTGGTGTTCATCAAAGAATAAGAGAGAAAAACAACCTGGCAGTGTTTGTGAATTGCAACAATCACTCACTCAACTTGGTGGGTGTACATGCAGCCAAGCAAGATGCAATGATGGTTATGTTTTTTGGCACCATTGAAGCTCTCTACGTGTTCTTTTCTCGTTCAACACTGTGCTGGGAGAAACTCAAACAATCTGTGCCTGTGGTAGTTAAGTCGCAGTCTGAAACTAGGTGGAGTGCAAGGACAGAAGCACTGAAACCCGTCAACAACTACCTTGAAGAGATACTTCAAGTTCTCCAGGACATGATAGACAATGAAGACGAGACCAGTGAAACAAGAAGTGATGCAAGGCAGCTGTATAACCGCATGTTGAGTTATGATTTTTTGACGTTGCTGGGATTTTGGAACAAAGTACTCATCTGCATTGACCGTATTCAGAAGAGGCTGCAGGATCCTAGAATTTGCAGGATGCCCTGGATTTGAAAGCCCTCAGAGATCATTTTGATGATGAAAGAGAAGTGTTGGTCAGTGAGTCACTGGAAAAAGGATTTGGTCTCTATCAAGAATGGAATATTGACGTTGAAAGACGTCAGAGGCGAAAGAAACGCATGCCTGATGAGAACTCGAGAGATGCTGGGTTATCTGCCAAGGAGGAAATGGAAAGAGTCATGAAAGGAACGCTCAACTTTTCACAGAGAAATGGATGAAATGTTTGCCTGTCTGCATGACACTGACATCAAGTTTGGCTTCCTTATTGATGTCAAGGGATTGTGTTATGGTGCCTGCAATAACGACCTAAAAAAGAAGTGCAAAAATTTGGGTGAATTCTACAGCTGTGATGTTGATGGACAGCAACTATACGAAGACATTTTAGATCGCAGAATGTTGCTGTCAAGTCGGGCCAACATGAAAATATCAAGCCCTAAAGAGCTTCTTGAATTTATTGTTCAGTATGGAGATGAGAGCGTCTTCCCTAATCTTCGCAAATTCCATTCAGATAATGTTAACCATTGCAGTTTCCATCGCCAGCTGTGAGAGATCATTTAGTAAGTTAAAACTAATACTTTCATATTTCAATATTTCAGAGCCTCCATGGGTCAAGACAGACTCTGTGATCTTGCTCTGCTGAGTGTAAAAAGAGAAGAAACTGAAAAAACTGACTTTGAGCACATCATAGACCAATTTGCCTCAGTGAAAGCAAGAAAGGTGTGCTTGTAATTAAAAGTAATTAAACTAATACCCTAGGCTAAAGTTGTTTTGTTTAAACATTAGGGAGAATTGTTGTATTAAACAATTAAAGTTAAGAACATAGAAGTTGTTTTGTTTAAACATTAGGGAAAATTGTTGGATTTAGAAATGCATTTCATATATTTCCCAGAATTGTATGGTGGTTACATGCATCTGCAGGAATGTTTGACTTATTATGTTTTCCCATGCCCCTTACCCCCTTTTTTGCTTTCTGTACCCTTTTATTGCACAAACCAAAACATTTAATTCGAAAACAAAAAAAGATTAACAAGCTTGACTTGTATTTCTCGGCTGATTTTTTTTGTGTGTGAAAGTGATCTAAAAGATGGGTTTTAGATATTTGGACAGGGGCGCAATTTCAGTGCTTGCCATTGACGCTATTTTCAGTAGATTCGCCTCTGCATGATGGTATAAATAAACAATGCATCTTATTTTTCCAAGTCCATAAAAAATTGCGATGCATGGTCATAAGCGTCCTTGTTTCCGTTTAACCATTTCTTCAGTTCAGTAATCATTGAATTTCAATACAGTGATTTCTTTGAAGAACTTACAGATTGGCATAAGATGACAAATATCATCAACATGGCCTCTATGAATATGACCTACAGGAGAAATAACAACCTTATCAAATAAAGTTCATGGCACTTAAAATTACTTTTGGTAAATCACTATTATGATTATTAGCAATTTTTAAAAATAATAATAAACTCAGATACAGTAATTTTCTGTTACTAAAGACTCATAATACATTTAATTTACAGCTGTACTTATTTAACAATTAACACTAAACATATATTAATTAAGAAACATTAGTTCCCTTTGCAGACATTTCATTGGGTTTTTGACAGCATCCTTTAGAAGACATTAATCTGCTTTAGAAGAACAAAATGCATCAAGAAAGTGTTTCTGCTCAAAGTCATGCTCATGATATTTATGATTGGTGGAAGACATTACGTCACTGAACGCAGTCGCATTTACTGCAGAGAAAAACTGAATGCTTATTTATTATATTCATTTAAACCCTAATTTTATATTAAATGAATCCTATTACCAAACTTCAAGCAGTTATTATTAGCTCATCATGTGCTAATCCACCAGGATATTCTTCCACAGAATAGGATGTCAAATTCCGCAATTTACTGTAAAGTTCTATAAATTAAGATTAACCTCGTATTATGCAGATAAGTGCTCCTCCTTTCTAGTTCAAAAGGTAACTTTTATTAACTTGATTAAAAATCCACCACCTAATATACAATCAACTTATAAAATGTAGTCAATCTCCGTTCATATCAAGTGAGATAGCTCTGATTTAACATAGTATACTTTTATGCTCTGGGTACAAAAAAGTCCAAAAACTCCAAATTAGTAAGATGTTATATCATAAATATTTGCAGGTCACAAATTGCTAATTTTAGTGAGTCTCTGTATCCCAGCTGGAAAAAAACCTGGCATTGAAAGAGTTAAATGAATGGGTTTGAAATACCCATAGGGTATAAAGAAATGCATGTTTTGATGGGGTAAATTGAATTGGCCAGGTTCAAAGATGCCCCAAATAGGACATGGGTGCAGACTGCCCAGATGTCAAAAATTAAAATAAAATGCACACCTCCAAAACGTGGCCTTTTAACCTCCAAACAACCTGACAAAGCTGCGCATGGGTGGTATCACTGTGCTTAAAGATGTTGCTAAACACATATTGGGTGGCAGTGACACATACCAAAAGCTGTACATTCATTACCACAAAGTTTGCCAAAGGCTGTTGGTAAAATTAGTCATGAAAAGATTAAAAACACTAGCATTTAAAATACCCTGGGGATTTTAGCCGAAAGTAGCATGTTGCCTGACATGTTATTTGGACTGACTATGAATTTATTATGCAAATTCATTTATAACATGAGTGAAATATTTTAATATGAGACATTTTGAACATCATATCATACAGTTTACCCCTGATAATATTTGTCTAAACAACATGTCATTTGACCTATACCTACTTAATGAGTCTGTATTTAACCCTTCCTCTGTTTAATTGCAACAACAAAGAAAATTTTCTCATAGTCAGCAATATCTGTCATTGTTTTCCTGTTTTTTGCTTGAAACACTTCCATGCTATACCCTTCTTCTTTTAGAACCTTTCTGAAAAATTCTTCATCATAGGTTAAGATAGAAATATAAATCCACAGTTTTTATTTTTTTTATTATTTTAGTGTAAAATTTATATCTATTCAACACAACACATTTTGAATACATCCATAATTATAATATATCATTTTAAATGGGTCCACGTAAATCACTTTTTCACATGCCTTCAATTATCACATCAATAACATCACATTGTTCATTTATTATACTAAATATGTTCAAGATGGTTAGTTGTTTCAATCATTGATCATCCTCTAAAATCTGTTGTAGTTCTCCTTCATATAGTTGGAAAATACCAACTGATTCTGGTCTACATGATGATTTAGCTCTGGCATATAATTATAACTCCAGTTGACATAACATCCAGTTGTGCAAAATCATGTTCCCATGAACTAAAGTCCAAGGAGTTGGCGCTACAAAGCTACATTTGGACAAAAAGCTTGATGATAAATCTTCCAATAATTATTCTGCCTAAAAAAGTTCTGATGCTCCGGATTTGTTATGGATATTTTGCCACCTTGTAAGTTTAGGACAAGTTCATTTATTTTACATAGTTTTGGCTGCACTATTTATAATATTTACCTTGTTCCTACCAAGTCGATCATAACCTTTGATGCATGAGACCAGTCATAGGCTTCCTCGTGACTGTTTAGCCACTTCTCCAATTCCAAGATGCAGAGATCATTAAATTCTAATACAGCAATTTCTTTGAAGAACTTACAAATTGCAAGGAGATGAAAGATACTTGGACCAACAGAGACGTCAAGCAACAAGTCTCCGTAAATATGACCTGCAGCCCAAATATTAGGATTATCAAACAATTACAAGCAATGGGGTTTAAAATTGTTAATTTCGTAAATCTTTAAAAAAAAAAGTTAAAATCAGAAACAATCATCTATATTAGTATTACTACAGACTCATGACACATTGAATTCATGACTTATGTTTTATGTTTATCTAACAAAAAATATTTGATTTCTATGAATTTCAAGCACATTTTTACAATCAGTAAGTACATTTTAATCGAGAAACAACATACCAGTCATCAATTCCTTATGTAAGTATTTCATGGGGTTTAGGAAGACATCTTCGAGGAGAGCTTCATCCGTTTTGGGGTTTGGGTTCAAAGGCATGCTCATGGTAATATTTAAGATCGGTGGAAGACATCCTGTTGCTGAACTTGCTGCACTTATTTCAGAGAGATTTTAAGCTCAATCACCAATCCCCTGTATTTATAGGTATTGTAAACCCTGAATATATTATTTTCTTCTGTAATTCTATCATAAGACAATAAACAGAAATGTATTAGCTAGTCATGCGATGCTCTTCCAGGATATCCGTTGACCGAACAGGATCTGAAATCCTTATTTTAAAATTTCATATATTTTTATTGTTATGATTCATAATCATTCTACTATTTCTTATTTGTTCAATTACAAGACGGCCCCTCAAAATTTCAATATTAATTTAGGAAAAAAAGAAAAAGCTTGAATATAAGACTACCCTATAGGAAAAAAAGTTTTATTAGTGAATATTAATTCACATGTAAACTATTTTTTCATATTTAATAAAAAAAAATTTTGGTTTTTATTTCCTTTTTCTGCCCCAGTTACGCATATCTTCACCCCAGATATGCCTTATACCCCTCCTTATATGCCACTCTGCCTCCAGAAATGCCTTATACCCCCTATATGCCACTCTGCCTCCTTAATAAGCCACTCTACCCCCAGATAAACCTTTTAATCCCCTATTTGCCACTCTGCCCCCAGATATGCCTTTTATACCCATATATGCCACTCTCCCTCCGGAAAACCATTATACACCCTAATGCCACTCTTACCCCCCCGACTTACCAGTGCATCCCTAGACTTGTCCCCCGTGCTTCAGACTCCCTGGTGTCTAGTGGGGCAGCCAGTGGAGGTCTGTGTGATGTGCACAGACAATCCCCACTGCTGCTGGCTGGTACTTCCCTGGGGCTTCTATGACTGGTGCTCTGTCATAGAAGCCCCGGCGGAAGTGCAGGCAGCAGCATATATTGTCTGTGCACATCCTACAGGCATTCACCCCCTGCGGGATGCGCACAGACAACTTCCACTGCCCAGAGGAAGTGCCGGCAGCAGCAGAGGTTGTCTGTGCGCATTGCACAGACGCCCACCGGCTGCCGAAGAGGAGGATCCGGGTTCCCTGCAGCGCTGCGGGGTATCTGGATCTTAGTCTTTTAGTCAGACCTCTATTCATGACCTCGAATATAAGACAAGAGCATTTGCTCAGAAAAAAACCTTGTGTCATAATCGAGCAAATACGGTATATTGTCTTTGTTAGTTGGACCTGAAAACATGTTGAAGATGATTTTTGCTTTAGAATGTATGATCATTATATTTTTTTATTATACAGAATTCATTATAGAATTACTTAGAATTAATTCAGTAGATTTAACCATAAATCATAGTGTAGGAACAAAACAATTATTAAAAAAAAATCGCAAAAAACAGTTACAGGTTAGTGCAGTATTTATATAAATATAACATTATTGTAAGCTTGCGCGCAGAGCTCTCTCCACCTAATGTATCGGTTTGTCTTAGTCTGTCAATTCTCGTTTTGTCATATCCCTTGAATATATGTATTGTAAGAAGCACTGCAGAACTTGTTGGTGCTATATAAATAAAAGATAATAAGAGTGCTGCACACACTAAGGGAATCAATCTCCACAATTGCCTCAAGTGTTTCCCAAAATGTAGTAAATATCTCAAAGAAAGCACACAAAAAAAAAGATTCTTCATAATTTAGTATGGCAATTTAGGTAAAAATTAATTTGGAAGGAAAAAGAGACTCTTTTCATAGCAATCACTGCTCAGGGTAAGACAAACACTGAAGCGAGCCGGCTTCCGTGAATTTGTTGGTTGCACTTGATGTTTAGTGAATTTTAGTAAACTGAATGTGGTAAAAATAGAATGACTCTGTGTTAATCACCTAGCCAGACAATCTGATTAATGGAGGAGAAGACAACAATGGTGGCCAAAAGGTTTCTCAGATAAAGGAAGTTTATTGGAGCAAAAAGAGACAAAACAAAACCTACATTATTGTATGTATACTGTGTTGTATTTTATGGTCAAGGAGATTTATTTTTTCATTGGACTTCCCTTAACAGAGCATACCTTGACATATTGACACCTTTAACCCTACTTCTGTTTAAGTGCGCTGATAAACACAGCTTTTTCATGATCATTAAAATCGGTTAACGATTTTTTGACTTGTACTTCAAAAGATTCAATAGTATAACCTTCACGCTTTAAAGCTGTTCTGAGAAATTCTTCATCATAACTTAAACTTGCATATTTGTGCTCCCCGATCCTATAATATGACATATTAATAGCTGCAAGCAATATCAGACGGCCGCCTGGTTTTAGTAAAGAGGAGATTTTTCTCAGATTGCACATATACTCATTTTTATCTTTGCTGATGACGTCCAGTATATATCCAAAAAAAAGACTTCTGAACAAGTGGCTAGGGAGCATTAAGACAAAAAATATTAAATATATGTCATAATACAAAATGCAAGTAGTGGTGCATAGTGCTGAAAATTCTGATTGGAAAATTAATATACAAAACTAGTTTAGTTTAATATTTAATAGGGCTCGGTTAACAGAGATCTAATTTAATTTAAACAAAAAATACTTGTGCATTCAGATTCATACAAACTTGTTTTTTTTAATGAAAATTGCCTGTTTAGTGCCTTTGTTCGAATCTTCAATAAGGAGGAGAATTCCGGCGAAACAAACGAAAACGAATGGCAAAACCATTGAAATTTTGTTCATTCATTTGCCTGCTATAGATGAGTCATCTCTCGCACTGATGATGTCGCTTTCTCTGGGGTCACACAGGCTTAAACAAGCTATGATTAGCATTCTGGCAGCATTCAGAGAAAATGTGGTTAAGGTTCAAAGTGGGTACATGTGTTAAGCATTCAGAGCCCAATAAAGCTAACACGTGCTGCTTATTAAATATTAGCAAATTCAGTCTTCACAGGGAGATACAACACTGTAGGGGGTACATACAAGACTAGGGGTCACAGAGAGAGGCAGATTTCATTTCCGAGTTAAAAAAAAGTTCCCCAAATTTTGTTCGAACTGAAAGGGCAGAAAATGGAATTCATTGTCCAAAAGCAAAAAATAAATGGAAAATTTGCCCAAAATTATATTAGGCCTTGTCCATAGGTCTAATAGGTGTCAGCATTGCAATGTTTATATGTTAACCCATTTTTTTTTTTTGTTCTGGCCATGATGGAACAAAATACATTGATAAAATGTATTCGGTTGGATGCACAGCAGTGGATACCAGTTTTTTTAGGGACTTTTCATGTTACTACTGCCTCTATGATTGATTTATGTATTTATTTTACTAGGTAGTGCAGTTATGGCTTGGGAAGGAAGGGGTATTTACCTTTACCAGCTTGTCAGAACCCCAAACAACTTGGCTGTGCATGATTTGCCCCCAAACAGCTTATCTGTGCCATCTTTGCCAGCAAAAAAGATGACTAGGAGAGAGAATTTTGGCGGTGTGTGTGGTGTCATCTGGACACGGGGTGCCCAGACCATTTGTTCTGTAAGTTGCCCCCTGTAAGTGCTACAGAAGTGCCCCAGAAGGCCAGGTTCATGGAGAAGTGAAAGAAGACAGACAAAAGAAGACACAGGGATAAGCAGCAAAGAAACAAGGAAGAAGCAGGTGGTAAGATTAATGCGGCCCTGGCCCACAGATGCATCCCTGTCCTTAGGTGCCCCCCCAAGAAAAATAAAAGGCACCCTAAGTCTTTAAGAAAATTTTAAAATAAACAACTTAAAAATCCCCTTTGTATTGTTGAAGTTGTTAAAAAAGGTTTAAAAATAATCCTTGCAATAAATTGCTTGTAAATTAAATCCAGAATATTCCTGCACTACATACGCTAAACTAATCTGCATAGTATTGCTATGCTTACATACACCTCCATCAATTCATACATTTCACTTCAATCCTGCGAGCCTCTTTCTGCCCCTTCTGCTCTGGTCCACCTGAGGAGAGGGCAAGCAAAGTGATGAAAAGGAAGGATTGAAGGGTTGAAGTGAAGGTAGATAAGGTAGAGTATAGGTGAGTAGGGAAGGAAAAAACAAGAAGAAGAGGAAGAGAGAAGGAAGAGATGAATGAAGAGAGAGGGGGAAGAGAGAAGAGAGGGGAGAGAAGGAGAGGGGAGAGAAGAAGTAGAATGAAATATAAAGTTTTTGTTTGGTTTTTTCAGAGGTTAGGACATGGAAACAGGGCAACTTAAGTCTCATTTTACTGAGAAACATCAGCACCTTAATAAAAACAAAAAATTTTATACCTAAAATAATAAATGCAAATATGAATCATTTTTAAAAATAAAATGTAATCAGTGCTAATTACTAGCTTTAAATTCTTAAAATAAATATTATAAATATTATAAATTATAAATAAAAAGATTAGTTTATTTGGCCGTCTAGAAAATGAATAAAAAAAACAAAACGTACCTAAGGCTTGTACTTTATGCAGATATTTCATTGTATTGATGACAACCTCCTCTAGAACCTGTCGGTCTGTTTTTAAAGAACAAAATGTATCCAGAAGATGTATTGGATTAAACTCATGTACATGATAATTTTTCAAAGAGGTGGAAGTCATCTTGCTTTTGAATCCAGTTGCGTTTAGGTTAGATAGATCTACAATATTGTAGCTCGGTTACTACTGAACCATAAATGTGTAAGGTATGAGGGTAAACATTGATACTGAGCATGATCTGTGTTCGTCATATGATACCCCCCAGGATATCCACTATAACATGAAGTCAAAACCTTGTTTTCTAAACTACTGGAGGGCGTTCCTATGTTTTTATTAACGTTGATGATTAATTTATATTGTGATTCATGTGATGGAGAGAACTAAACTAAAAAAAGGGCAAGATGAATGGCGGTTGTAAGCTGTTGGCGGCTATAGAGATGTGAGGGCAGATGAAAAATTTCAGAGAGGGAACAAATAAAGATGGCTACCACCCGCGGTGCACAACTGAGTCTACAGATGTAATTTTCGGCAAAAGTAGCTTGGGGAAGCAAAAGGGGTAAATCCATAAAGAGGGATTGTGCAGAAAAATTAAAGCCACCAAGCAGCTGTCAAATGCATTAAAGTGCATATGATTTTTTTTTGTTCTAATGAGAGTTGGATTTAGTAAACCTGCAATCGACCTTTGCAAAACCTTTTGCAAGCACTTACACTTCGTTAATAGACACCAGAATCATAGGTTAAGAATAGGGGTGTT
This sequence comes from Spea hammondii, assembly GCA_029215755.1. Classification (NCBI taxonomy): domain Eukaryota; kingdom Metazoa; phylum Chordata; class Amphibia; order Anura; family Pelobatidae; genus Spea; species Spea hammondii. The sequence goes on from JARDYJ010000001.1 coordinate 8,805,216, forward strand.
AGGGCTACAGCGTTGAGATAATAACCCAATTGAATATTAACAGGGCCCAGGATTCAGGCCAGTGTGGACTGGGCTGGAGAAATTAGACATAGGAAGTGGCAGGACTAGTGGGAGGTTACAAAAGCTTCAATGACTTCAGACCCCTTTGGATAAATATGCCTCTAGGATTTGTACCCCCACCCTGGGCTATTATCATGCTGTCTGACGTGTACCTAACTCTGGTTGCGCTTGCACCAGCGGCTCACCATGGACTTCAAGCAGTGTGTCCATCGTGCAGGGGATGTTCCACGCGTGCAATGTCGGCACTCTCAGGCACCCTATCCAGTTATCAAGATATCATCATTTAGCAAGTTCAAGCTAACAGGACTCATAAGTAGCTTTATAGATTTTTTGCAGCATTTTGAGTATCCTAAAGTGTATTGTCACAAGTGTGGTATTTTATCTCCATGCCTCCGTACCTTTACTTTAATTTAGTACCCCCATTGACATTGAACACATCATGTAATTTTAAACTTGCATCAACACAGCTCATCAAATACACTCGACTGCAGGTAAGGCATGGGTGCAAATTCAAGCTGGCTTCAGTGAATTTGCATGTACTTGAAATTTAGTACCTCTAGATTGTAAACTCGTTTGAGCAGGGCCCTCCTCACCTGTTGTCTCTGTTAGTCAATTTGTTATGTTACATGCTACTTGTTTTGTCCTGTCCACCCATTGTACAGCTCTACGAGATTTGATGGCGCTATATAAAGCAATAACTTATAATAATAATAATAATAAATAGACCCTAGTCAGTAGTAAATGCCACTGTAAGCTTATGCACAAACATAAATATCAAACCCCTGAGATTTGATACTGGATTTTAACGCAAGAAGGCCTTTCAATTTCAAAAATCTATAGGTAACCCATGCTTTTTTCTTATAAGAACGTTTTTATTGAAGAGAGACAGATCACAGTATATAGATAGATGTGCCGTGTATCTTCCAGACATAAATAACCTGACTGCACGGGTCTCCCCTGGGATATTCATTAGTGGAACAGGATGCAGATCCTGTATTTTAATATCATTTTATGTATTGTTGTTTCAAGTCATAAGGTTGTCTGTGTACAAAACCATCATATGACACAAAGGAGATGTTTGACTATTGTGTTGCTATTGATGAGATAAATCAATAATACATTTTTAACAAAATAGATCACATTTAAATATTTACTTGCATTACTCGCCAAAATGTTAAACTTACTCTTAACAAACATTCCCAAACCAAGTGTTTCCCTCCAGTCATGCAGTAGCTGCATGTATTAAATTCGTTTTTATGATTACAAGCAGCCCTCTTATTCCCTAATACCCTCAAGCTGTATACGAAAGAAACCCCCATCCTCTCCAACTTTGAGATTTCCACAGCGGTGACTTCTCCAGAAGTAATCCTTATCTAAGCAGTCCCTCTCCTTCTATCTTATTATCTTTCAACCTTCTAATAAATTGCAAGCCCACTGTCACAGAGCTGGCTAGTCCGACCGACTACCTCCGCTGACTTGTGCTCCCTTAGCCTGGGACACCACACTTTCCCCGGTTCCCCAGTCACTAGCCGAGACTCAGTGTAGGGTAAAACCAAACGAAGACTGATTTATTTTGGACACACAGGACTGGATATATCCAGCAAAACACACATTAACATAAAACAAGATATTGGGACACAAATCGCCCCCAGATAACAGGGGCAGTAACGGGATTAACAATACAATGGGGGGGGGGGGCTGATTTATACAACATTAAACTGAAACAATTGTGGTCGCTCCCTGGTGGCAGATCCTGGCTGTCTGCTGGAGATAATCCCCTCAGCCAGTGATGAGATGATACTGCTGGGGGTGACACAAAAGTCTTTACAAAGTCAGGGCCCATAGTCAATAGGGAGGAGGCTGGCAGTCAGGTGGCCTCTCTGGTGGCCCCACTGATGGAGGCTTTCGTCACACCCCCTTTCCCGCCAATTTTTTCTTTAAATGGGGGTGTTTCCAGGGAACGCCACCAGCGTAAGCGGGAACACCCACCGACGTCAGCGGGAACACCCACCGACGTCAGCGGGAACGCAGTCCTGGCGGCGTCCCGCAAGGGAAGGCTCGGTTAGCCGGGACCGAGAAGTTCCCAGGTATGGCCATCTAGTTTGCCCATTTTTCCTGCTGTTAAGACTGAAGACGTAACTGGTCCTTTTTTAAGCTTTATGACTAATCCAAGCATATATAAATCTATCGCTATATTTGCTTCACCCATTTCAGCTGGAAAAAATGTGTATTTGGGCCTTCTGTAGTGAAATACACTGCTGTCCACAGTATTTTAGGGTATAAAGACATTCTTCCACATGACATCCTTTACATGGAGTTTTATAAATTCTGAAATGCCTGCTGATTTCTTTCATAGTTGCAGATTAGGCTGATATAGATTTTCTTTTATACCTTTTTATAAAAACATTTATGAAACCAGGGTTGAAGGGCCCCCATATTAACCAAGAGAGCAATGATTAACCCCATATTTTCCTACTTGTGTGATGGGGAATTGGTTAGTTATATCAAACCAGGTGATATAACCCCCAGAGTATATTCATTTCACCTTCATACCTTTCTCAGAGGAATGGTTAGGTTAAATATCTAAAATTAACCCTTTTTATTCCATGTGGCTCACATGTCCATGGGAGGTGGCTAAACTATGTTAAGACCTCTTTGGAAGCATCCTCACCCCCTGCATGAAACTCATAAAATGTAAAGTCGCATGCCCTTTCATGCTCCCTAAAACAATTGCATTTTAATTAATATGAGAGTTGTTTTGTGAGTGTTAGCATGCAAACTTAGTTGAATATGATTAAACCTTGATTGGACTGACCACACAACTTCTTGGTAAATACGTCTAATATAGAGTGAGGCTATACGTGAACACTGCTGTATTAGATCAGTGTGAACTCCAACTGTATTTTCCTGTACACTGCCTCTCACAACACATACAGGAATGCAAGTTGGTTAAGAAGATGTTTTCAAGATGGCGGCAGTGCCAATCATGACAGTAAAAAAAGAATTCACCTGGTTTTCGTACCTTGGCTTCGTTCTTCCTAATGCCTACATAGAAAAGAGGTGTAAACCCCCAGAATAGCATAGCTAGCAACTACCAAGCTATGAGAATTTCTAAAGAAGCTTAATAAGCCTGATTTAACCCTGTATTTTGAACAAACAGCGGTCTCCTTGTGCATTTACAATAAATGGATTATTCAAATATTATTTATGTCTTTTATTAATTACATTTTCAATGTAATTCATCTGAATACATACTGTATATAATTGGTTAACAACAGTCTGCATATTCACTTTTAAATCATATATTTGAGGCATGTATCTAGTATTTAATAATATTTTTTTTTAGAAATCAGGTAAGAATTTGTTTATCGAGATTACCAGAGGTTCACAGAAACTAAAAGCAGTTCTTAAAACTAACTATAGCTTGTCCCAAATGAATTAAAAAAACAAAAGGATGTTGTAGCAATACTTAATATCTTAACTCTCTCTTAGCAAGCATAGCGTTTCATGTTCTAAAATACAGCCCTGTTCTTGTGAGCTTACATTCTATTAGGGGGTTGAAGGGGGTCAGGCAGAAGGTATGAGACATTGTGTCTAGTTTTTGTGAGTTTGCTGCTTTGGCTTTAGGCAAATAGGGTGGAAAAATCATACAGATCAGGCCTGATGTCATGAAGTCCCATTGACTCAATCTTTTCCTTCCTCCTTTATATTTAATCCCTTGCCCAATCCTGCCGCTTGCGCCTAAAAAGTATTTCTCGAACAGTAAAGATGGTTGCTTCTATAGTGTACAAGTAAGGTTTGTTTGTCTGTTTTTATCAGAGTGGCTTTAAAATTACTTCTGTTTAAGTGCTGTGATATAGATCACTTTCTCATGATCAATGATGTCATAATCAGCTTTCCTATCGTAAGCTTCGTAGGTTTCAATAACAAACCCTTCATTTTTTAAAGTACTTTTGAGAAATTCTTCATCGTAAGTTAAGATACCATATTTGTGCCCTCCAGCCATACAAAATGTAACATTAATATCAGAAACCAATATCATACGGCCGCCTGGTTTCAGCAAAGAGGATATTTTTCTCAAATTTTTGACGTATTCATCTTTAGTTGTGCTTAGGATATCCAGCCCCCACATAGATATGATAACATCTGCTTTCGGTAGCACCACTGGATCTGTGATATTGTCTTTAGTAATATCACATTTTAGGATTTGTTTAATTTTTCCTCTTAACAATTCTTCCTTTTCCTGCCACCCACCACTGGAAAGAAATACAAAAGACATTGTTAGGTAAATATAATTACCTTAATAGTTTCTCTTTGTAAGATTTATTAATTAATATCAACTAAATCCACTGCAATTCTCTTTACACTTCAGGATTCAATTTACAATTCGGACTCTTACCTACAAAACTCTTCCCAGCAGTTCCCCTATCTATATGTTCTTACTTAACTCCAACTACACATTGACTGGGTCCTTTATCCAAGACTTTTTCATGGGTTGCACGAGTCCTATAGAATGCCCTACCATGCCTTATCAGACTCTCCCTTAGTCCCTTGCTGATCCAAAAATCTATTAAGACCTGGCTATGTCTAACAACATCATATATTTGAGTAATTGTTAGACTGGGATATAGTTGTGTGGCTGGTCCACCCCAAACATTAGAGCTTTGACCTCTTGTGTAATATACCCCATGGTTCCTTCTAGTTTGTAAGCTACTTAGGGCAGGACCCTTCTCACCTTTTTATTCTGTAAGTCCAAATTTATTATGTAATACACTTTTCCCAATTGTAACGCTACAGAATGTGATAGCACTAGTATCACCAAGTTGTAGAAATCAATAAACATGTTGGTTATTCGAAGTATCAGGATAATCAGTCAAATCATCCCAGTGCTGTTTTGTGGGGTTAAAAACTTAAAATGTAGACACCATATCTAGTTGAGGTCTATTTTTAACGTATAAACAACGATATATTATGATAAACAATGAAAAATCTCATTTATCAAGCCTTTCAAAGTAACTTTTGTCTAGAAGAAAATATATATTATCACCTTTTTCCCTCCAGGTCTATCATTAACTTTGACACATGGGACCAGTCAAAGGATTCCTCATGGTTGTTTAGCCATTTTTCCAATTCAGAGATGCTTACATCGTTGAATTCTAGTAAGGTTATTTCTTTGACGAACTTACAAATCGTAAGGAGATGATGAATACAGGGACCGTAACCGAACTCAATCAATTAGTCCCCTTTAATATGACCTGTAGCAGAAACAGTCACATTGTTAAATACTTTTCTACTGGAATTTCTTTAAGGAATGAAACCATTTTTAATGATACAACTAAGCATTTGCAAGTTTCTGGAAATTAAGAAATTCAGAAGGAACAAGAGGAATCTGGAGACGCAATGCATTCAATATTTTGTTTAATATCTGACATCTCTACTACTGATAAATGCAAATGCACTTGGTGGTTTCTGTAGAACCCCCCCCCATTGCAAAACAAATTGAAAGGAACCACAGGTGTATTATATTTTGCAAGAGCATTTTCCATAAAAACAGTATCGAAAGGAGCACTCGGAACATATTTTCATAAAACCTTAATATTGGTTGATAATAATAAAAAAAAAACATACCTGATGCAAATTCTTTATATAGATATTTCATGGGGATTGCCGTGCTTTCCTCTAGAAGTAGTTTATCAGATTTAGGAGAAAAGAATTTAAGAAGTAAATCTTTTGCGTCAAGCTCATGACGGTGATAATATTTAAGATCTTTAGAATCCATCCTGAATGCAGTTGCTTTCAATGCAGCTTGGGTAATGGCACGATCCAGCTCTTTTATATTGTAAAATCATCATGAGATTAAGTAATACACAAATATCACACTGTTTTTCTTTGTCAAAGATCACAGGATTGTGACTAGTTTTCATAAAATAATTTCCCATGGGTCGCTCCAAAGATTTTCATTAGTAGAAAAGGATGCTTATCCTGTGATTTATTTATTGTTGTATGTGTAATCATAATGACGTCGGCATGCAAAACCATCATATGAGCTTAAACATTTTTGTTGCTTTTGATAAGATTAATCATATTTAAAATGTCAAAATATATAAATTAGAGAAAAATATGGTTGGCAAACTGTTGCTTTTAAATGTAAAAAAATAAAAAGTGGATGCATACGATCCAGTTTAAACCATGCTAAATCCAAAATATAACATGCCATGGCATAGAGGTTATTTCCCAAATCAGGACAAATACAATATATATATATATTTTATTTTATTTTTTAATCTACACTGGCTATGTATAATATTTTGGATTAACAGTAAACATTTTGGGTTTTTTTTTTCTAAATGCTTCAATTTTTTGAATATTTTTTTAAACAATGTTTTATCTATATATATATATATATATATATCACCTTCTCTCTATTTCTCCCAATTTCTTTCTCCTCATTATCTTTCCCCAATTTTTTTCTCTTTATCTCTCCATTTTTTTTTTACTATAGCTCACAATTCTCACCACCTCTCCCCTTTCTCACCATCACTTACCTTGCAGAGATCCTGAGGTGGGAGCGCAAGGCCTCTGTCTTACATAGACAAAATAACAGATAAGAATTTGCCGTACAACATAATGCTTATCTTCCTCATAGACGAGAAGAAAAAAAAAAAACAAAAAAAAAAAACACATACTACAAAAAACATCAAATATCCGAGATGAAGCTGGGGAGAGGGGTAATGTGAGATAGGACAAATGATGTATGGAAACATAGCATATCACGTATAGCTCAACAGAATCAACACAAAAACCAAGCTTTGCAGGTATAGATCAATTGAAAATCACAAGTTAACCAGCGTTGCAGGTATAGATCAAATAAACGAAATCAGACATACAAACCCTCTATTTGTAGGTATACAATAATATTGTATGGAAACAGAGCGTACCAGATACAGATCAACAGAATAACACACACCCAGCTTTGCAGCTATAAATCAATTGGAATTCACATATAAACTCAGCATTAAAGGTATAGATAACCCCCTAAATTACAGGCATAGATCACAGGTGACACAACCCAAAGCCAGCCCTGGTGTCCACATTGCGCACATAGAACCTGATCAGCACCCAAATTACATACATATTACGGTCCAGCCTGAGCCAACTTTGTCCCCTAACAGCCCAGTGTAAGACATCTTTGTCGGCAAACAGCCCACCCTTCATGTTCCATCTTTGCATTTCCCCAAATCACTTAAACATCCATGATAGACACAAACACTTACACAGTTACTCACTCATTCACACAAATCATTTACACATATTCATTAATGCAGTCTCACAAATCATTCAAGCAATTCATCCACACATTAATTAATTAATATATTCATTCTCGTACGCATTCACACAGTTCATCCACACATTAATTTATTCATTCTCGTACGCATTTACACAATTCATCCACACATTAATTTCATTCATTCTCGTACGCATTCACACTACCCCCTCTCCTCATCTACCCCTCCACGTCTTATCTGATCCTTTTCATTATGTACCCCCTCTCCCCCTTCCTCACTATATACCCCCTCTCCCCCTTCTCACTATCTATCCCCTCTCCCCCTTTCTCACCATCTATCCCCTCCCCCTTTCTCACTATCTATCCCCTCTCTCCCTTTCTCACTATCTAACCCCTCTCCCCCTTTCTCACTATCTATCCCCTCTCCCCTTCTCACTGCCTTCCCCCTCTGAACCTTCTCACTATCTACCACCTCTGCCCCTTCTCACTGCACCCCCTATGCCCCTTCTTACTGCCCCCTATGCCCCTTCTCACTGCCTCCCCCCCTCTGCTCCTTCTCACTGCCTCCCCCCCTCTGCTCCTTCTCACTGCCTCTCCCCCCCCTCTGCCCCTTCTCACTGCCTCCTCCTCCCTCTGTCCCTTCTCACTATCTACCCCCTCTCCCTACTTCTTATTATCCTTACTTACCTTGTTGAGTCTTGCGGTGGGAGCGGGAGGCGTCCATCTTCCCGCTCTACCGCGGTGCGCGCTTCACAGCTGAGCGCCGGAATATGACATCATATTCCGGCGCTCAGCATGAAACGCCGGCACCGCAAAAGAGTCACGGAGAGTGAAGGGCCCGGAGCGGTTGCTGGAAAATTCACGAGCGACCGCTCGGCACCCCTGCCCGGGACTTAAAACATAGTTTTGGGGTTTTTTTGTTTTAACTTCCTCCATGTTAAATAAAGTTTAAAAAGAAAACAAAAACGATGTTTTAATTTAAGTCCCGGGCAGGCGCCCGTGTTGCCATGGTGCCCTGTGCGGCCACACAGGTCGCACACCCCTAAGGCCCATAGGTCGCTCCCAAGATTTTCATTAGTAGAAAAGGATGCTTATCTTGTGATTTCTTTATTGTTGTATGTGTAATCATAATGAAGTCGGCATGCAAAACCATCATATGACCTTAAACATTTTTGTTGGTTGTGATAAGATTAATCATATTTAAAATGTCAAAATATATAAATTAGAGAAAAATATGGTGCTGTTGCTTTTAAATGTAAAAAAATAAAAAGTGGATGTACATGATCCAATTTAAACCATGCTAAATCCAAAGTATAGCATGCAATGTTATAGAGGTTATTTCCTAAATCAGGACAAATACATTATATATAAATATACATATTTTTTAATCTGCACTGGCTATGTATAATATTTTGGATAAACAGTAAACATTTTGGGGTTTTTTCTAAATGCTTCAATTTTTGTAATATTTTTTTTAAACAATGTTTTATCTATATACGTATGTTTTCTAAAAAAAATGCCCTACTGAAAAAACAATATATAATTTATGTGGTTAAGCTAAATGAGAGCGAGGGCATTTATGCTCAAACAGTAAAAGTGCTAAAAACTAGACTCATCTTCGTGTTCGTAAAACAATCTTTGTATTCTACGAATATTGGCCCGTGTTCGTTATACAGGAATATATATATATAGTGTATATGTAACGTTTTTTAATTGGCCCCCCTACTTTGGTCCTTGGCCTCCCATGTGCCCCCTCTAAATATGAAAGCTGGAGACGCCACTGCAGGTATTAGATCAATGTAAACTCTACCAGCATTTTCCTGTACACTGCCTCTCACAACACATACAGGAATGCAAGTTGAGGTTGTGTTGATTTCATTGGGTCACTGTGAGCTTCATCAGTCCATCACAATATGGTTCATACAGCCTTACTTCAAAGAATAGTAGGAGAATAGACCACCCCAAGCTGAGGACTTGAAGTGGTGAGTGATATCAAATGGTTAAGAAGATGTTTTCAAGATGGTGGCAGTGAAAAGAGGTGTAAACCCCCAGAATAGCATAGACAGCAACTACCAAGCTATGAGAATTTCTAGAGAAGCTTAATAAGCCTGATTTAACCCTGTATTTTGAACAAACAGCGGTCACCTTGTGCATTTACAATAAATGGATTCTTCAAATATTATTTATGTCTTTTATTAATTACATTTTCAATGTAATTCATCTGAATACATACTGTATATAGATGGTTAACAGCAGTCTGGATATTCACTTTTAAATTATATATTTGAGGCATGTATCTAGTAATTAATAATATTTATTTTTTTTAGAAATCAGGTAGGAATCTGTGTATCGAGATTACCAGAGGTTTACAGAAACCAAAAGCAGTTCTTAAAACTAACTATAGCTTGTCCCAAATGAATAAAAAAAAAAAAAAAAAAAGAGGTTGTAGCAATACTTAATATCTTAACGCTCTCTTAACAAGCATAATGTTTCATGTTCTAAAATACAGCCCTGTTCTTGTAAGCTTACATTCTATTAGGGGGTTGAAGGGGGTCAGGCAGAAGGTATGAAACATTGTGTCTAGTTTTTGTGAGTTTGCTGCTTTGGCTTTAGGCAAATAGGGTGGAAAAATCATACAGATCAGGCCTGATGTCATGAAGTCCCATTGACTCAATCTTTTCCTTCCTCCTTTATATTTAATCCCTTGCCCAATCCTGCCGCTTGCGCCTAAAAAGTATTTCTCGAACAGTAAAGATGGTTGCTTCTATAGTGTACAAGTAAGGTTTGTTTGTCTGTTTTTATCAGAGTGGCTTTAAAATTACTTCTGTTTAAGTGCTGTGATATAGATAACTTTCTCATGATCAATGATGTCATAATCAGCTTTCCTATCGTAAGCTTCGTAGGTTTCAATAACAAACCCTTCATTTTTTAAAGTACTTTTGAGAAATTCTTCATCGTAAGTTAAGATACCATATTTGTGCCCTCCAGCCATACAAAATGTAACATTAATATCAGAAACCAATATCATACGGCCGCCTGGTTTCAGCAAAGAGGATATTTTTCTCAAATTTTTGACGTATTCATCTTTAGTTGTGCTTAGGATATCCAGCCCCCACATAGATATGATAACATCTGCTTTCGGTAGCACCACTGGATCTGTGATATTGTCTTTAGTAATATCACATTTTAGGATTTGTTTAATTTTTCCTCTTAACAATTCTTCCTTTTCCTGCCACCCACCACTGGAAAGAAATACAAAAGACATTGTTAGGTAAATATAATTACCTTAATAGTTTCTCTTTGTAAGATTTATTAATTAATATCAACTAAATCCACTGCAATTCTCTTTACACTTCAGGATTCAATTTACAATTCGGACTCTTACCTACAAAACTCTTCCCAGCAGTTCCCCTATCTATATGTTCTTACTTAACTCCAACTACACATTGACTGGGTCCTTTATCCAAGACTTTTTCATGGGTTGCACGAGTCCTATAGAATGCCCTACCATGCCTTATCAGACTCTCCCTTAGTCCCTTGCTGATCCAAAAATCTATTAAGACCTGGCTATGTCTAACAACATCATATATTTGAGTAATTGTTAGACTGGGATATAGTTGTGTGGCTGGTCCACCCCAAACATTAGAGCTTTGACCTCTTGTGTAATATACCCCATGGTTCCTTCTAGTTTGTAAGCTACTTAGGGCAGGACCCTTCTCACCTTTTTATTCTGTAAGTCCAAATTTATTATGTAATACACTTTTCCCAATTGTAACGCTACAGAATGTGATAGCACTAGTATCACCAAGTTGTAGAAATCAATAAACATGTTGGTTATTCGAAGTATCAGGATAATCAGTCAAATCATCCCAGTGCTGTTTTGTGGGGTTAAAAACTTAAAATGTAGACACCATATCTAGTTGAGGTCTATTTTTAACGTATAAACAACGATATATTATGATAAACAATGAAAAATCTCATTTATCAAGCCTTTCAAAGTAACTTTTGTCTAGAAGAAAATATATATTATCACCTTTTTCCCTCCAGGTCTATCATTAACTTTGACACATGGGACCAGTCAAAGGATTCCTCATGGTTGTTTAGCCATTTTTCCAATTCAGAGATGCTTACATCGTTGAATTCTAGTAAGGTTATTTCTTTGACGAACTCACAAATCGTAAGGAGATGATGAATACAGGGACCGTAACCGAACTCAATCAATGAGTCCCCTTTAATATGACCTGTAGCAGAAACAGTCACATTGTTAAATACTTTTCTACTGGAATTTCTTTAAGGAATGAAACCATTTTTAATGATACAACTAAGCATTTGCAAGTTTCTGGAAATTAAGAAATTCAGAAGGAACAAGAGGAATCTGGAGACGCAATGCATTCAATATTTTGTTTAATATCTGACATCTCTACTACTGATAAATGCAAATGCACTTGGTGGTTTCTGTAGAACCCCCCCCCATTGCAAAACAAATTGAAAGGAACCACAGGTGTATTATATTTTGCAAGAGCATTTTCCATAAAAACAGTATCGAAAGGAGCACTCGAAACATATTTTCATAAAACCTTAATATTGGTTGATAATAATAAAAAAAAAACATACCTGATGCAAATTCTTTATATAGATATTTCATGGGGATTGCCGTGCTTTCCTCTAGAAGTAGTTTATCAGATTTAGGAGAAAAGAATTTAAGAAGTAAATCTTTTGCGTCAAGCTCATGACGGTGATAATATTTAAGATCTTTAGAATCCATCCTGAATGCAGTTGCTTTCAATGCAGCTTGGGTAATGGCACGATCCAGCTCTTTTATATTGTAAAATCATCATGAGATTAAGTAATACACAAATATCACACTGTTTTTCTTTGTCAAAGATCACAGGATTGTGACTAGTTTTCATAAAATAATTTCCCATGGGTCGCTCCAAAGATTTTCATTAGTAGAAAAGGATGCTTATCCTGTGATTTATTTATTGTTGTATGTGTAATCATAATGACGTCGGCATGCAAAACCATCATATGAGCTTAAACATTTTTGTTGCTTTTGATAAGATTAATCATATTTAAAATGTCAAAATATATAAATTAGAGAAAAATATGGTTGGCAAACTGTTGCTTTTAAATGTAAAAAAATAAAAAGTGGATGCATACGATCCAGTTTAAACCATGCTAAATCCAAAATATAACATGCCATGGCATAGAGGTTATTTCCCAAATCAGGACAAATACAATATATATATATATATATTTTATTTTATTTTTTAATCTACACTGGCTATGTATAATATTTTGAACAGTAAACATTTTGGGTTTTTTTTTTCTAAATGCTTCAATTTTTTGAATATTTTTTTAAACAATGTTTTATCTATATATATATATATATATATATATATATATATATCACCTTCTCTCTATTTCTCCCAATTTCTTTCTCCTCATTATCTTTCCCCAATTTTTTTCTCTTTATCTCTCCATTTTTTTTTTACTATAGCTCACAATTCTCACCACCTCTCCCCTTTCTCACCATCACTTACCTTGCAGAGATCCTGAGGTGGGAGCGCAAGGCCTCTGTCTCACTGCTTAGATGTGGTGCGCGGTGCACTGAGCCAGGGGAAGATCCAGACTCTGATCTCCACAGGGGCACTCACTCTAACTAACACCCAGACATATCCACGCACTCAAACCAACACAACTAGACACTCAGCAGTAACACACACACACACTGGGCACTATCACACTTGCACACACACTAGCATACACACCCACATAAACATATTCTTTTTTTTTTTTTTTTTTTTATTTAGTCTTTATTTGCATTTTCATAAGACAAAACATTTATGTACCAAATAACAAAGAAAGACAAAAAAAACCCAAACAATTACATAGACAAAATAACAGATAAGAATTTGCCGTACAACATAATGCTTATCTTCCTCATAGACGAGAAGAAAAAAAAACAAAAAAAAACAAAACACATACTACAAAAAACATCAAATATCCGAGATGAAGCTGGGGAGAGGGGTAATGTGAGATAGGACGAGTATTGCCGCTAAAATAAGCTTATACTGTTGACCTTTTTGAGACATATGTCCCATATTTGAGTTTTTTTATAAGACATGTGATTTATGCGCGACACTTCCCTCTTCATTGTAAGCTGAAACTTAAGTTGATTTATCACTTGAAAAAGATTAAAATCTCTATTTTGTTTCCACTCTTTAGCTATTGTTTTCTTAGCGGCCATGCAGGTATGAATAGTTATATTTAATTGAGTTTGGGTTAAGAGGGGCCATCCTAAATGTAGTATTAAAGATGCCGGAGTTTCTGGAATTATAATGTTGTCTATTTTCTTTAGATAATAAAGAATTTCTTTCCAGAAAATATTTACTTTAGGACAAGACCACCATATGTGAATATAAGTTCCTATCGATTGTTCGCATCGCCAACATTTATTAGAGGTCAATGGAAACATCCTAAAAATGCGAGTTGGGACTAAATACCATTTATTTATAACCTTATATTGTGTCTCCAGAAGGGAGAGATCATGTATCTTTGATAGACAGTTTTTAATTTCTTTTAACCAGTCTCCAATAGGTATCAAAATATTAAGTTCTTTCTCCCAGTCTAAGATTATTTTCGTAGTAGGGATGTTTCTTTCTTTTAACCTTATTATCTCTGCACATTTAGAGAGAAGTTTCGTTTGTTTTGTTGAACTAAAAATTTGAGCAAGTTTCTTAATGTATATGTCCTGTGAAGTTAGGACATGTTTGTTAATACAATTCTTTACTCGTAGAAAATTAAAGATAGTTAGTTTTATCGATTTAAATTTAGTTAAAATAGAGGAGAAAGAAATTATCTCTCCGTAAGCCATTATGTCTGCTATAGTATTAACTCCTGCTTGTTGCCAATATTTTAATGAAATATTATCCATGAGTTCTTCTAAAATGTTAATCTTTAATGTATCAACTAGCTTATCTTTAATACCCAAATTTTTTTTAATAATTAGCCATTCCGGAATGATATTCTCTAATATCATGTTTTTGTTTTTAACTTTATTTACTAAATCTTTATCATTCAAGGACCAAATATAACTGTTGAGACTAGTTACCTCGCACGACTTGCATTCTAACTTGTACCATACTTCTTGTCTAGAGGTTTCTTGGTAAGTTTTAACGATGTGATACAATGTACTAGTTTCATAATATTTTTTAACCTGTGGAAAGCTCATACCTCCATCCCTAACGCGTGCGCTCATCCGATTTACATTAATCCTGGGGATCTTCCCCTTCCAAACAAAATTTAGAAAGGACGTATGGATTATAGCGAGCCAACATTGTGGAAATTTTAATGGTATCATACGGAATAAGTAACTCCATTTTGGCATTAAGTAAAAATTTAAAGCATTGACACGACCCCACCAAGACAATTCAATTTTTCTCCATTCCTTCAAAAAAGTATTTGACACTCTTAATAGACGAAGAAAATTTATTTCTACTAAATTGTCTATTTTCTCAGGGATAAGAATCCCTAGATGTTCAAAGTCCATTACTTTTAGATTTAAAGAAAATTGTTTAGATAGAGTATGTCTATCTTGAGCACTAATATTCTTAGCTTGTGCTATAGTTTTATCGAGATTTAGTTTGCAATTCGACACTAAGCTATAGTTTTCAACTTCTCTTAGAAAATATTTCACTGAAGTTAATGGATTAGTTATCGTGATAATCACATCGTCTGCATAGAGCGATATTTTAAATTCTTCATTATCTATTTTGATACCAGTTATGTCTTGATTAGTACGAATTTTTTTAGCAAAGGATTCCAAAGTAAGAATATAAAGAATTGGTGAGAGAGGGCAACCCTGTCTGGTGCCATTTTTAAGATCGAACCAGGCAGAGCATAGTCCATGTCCAACCACCCGTGCGCTGGGATTGGAATAGAGAGATATAATAGCATTATAGAACCAGCCCGAAATTCCAAATGCCCTAAGGGTGGCCCTAAGAAACCCCCAACTGACCCTGTCAAAAGCCTTCTCGGCATCTGAGAGGGTCAGGAGGGGGTAACCTTGTTTTTCTGCATGATCTAATTCGTCAATCAGACGTCTAATGTTATTAGTAGAATCTCTACTTGGGACAAACCCCACTTGGTCTGAATATATCAAGTTATCTAATGTAAATTTTAATCTTTCTGCCAGTAGTGCGGAGAATAATTTAATATCTACGTTAATTAAGGAAATGGGACGATAGCTTTTTAATTCCTCTGGGTTCTTATTTTTTTTTATTATTGGGAGAATGTTAGCCTGCAAGATCTCTTTTGGGAGTATGCCCGTATTTGCAATTTCTTCAAAAATCAGGATAAGATGGTCTAATAGTTCTGATTTCATAGTTTTATAAAAAAGGTTAGTAAAACCGTCCGGGCCTGGGGTCTTGTATTTCTGCAGTTTATCAATAATATCATTTAATTCCTTTTTCTCCAGTGGCCTATACAGAGTTTCCTTTTGTTCTTCAGACAGTGTTGGTAAATTTATTGTTGCTAAGTATTTTTCGATTTCGATATCGTTTACTTCGTTTGAGCTACTGTACAGTTTTTCATAGTATATCCTGAATCCCTCAGCTATATCCTCTGGAGACAATCTTGTACGGCCATCTGAAACTATTTTTATTATTTTTTCACTTGCTCTTTTCTTTTTAAGCTGACTACTCAAAATTTTATCTGGTCTATTACTTTTGTGATAGTATGTTGCTCTTAGTTTTTCCATATAGTATCTTGTTCTTTCTATTTCCCTTTGGTTTATTTTGTCTCTAATGGTTTGGACTTGGGATATAGACTCTGGTGTTGGATTTGTTTTAGCTTTTAACGATAAATTATAGTATAATATATAAAGTTCATTTAGTGGCTGCTCCCTATTTATTCGCATCTTCTTCTTTATTTTAATGAAGTGACCTCTTATAACTGCCTTATAGGCACACCATCTGGTGATTTGTGTTGTTTGCCCTATTCTATTTTCTAAAAAGAAGGCCTTAGTCATCTCTATAATATAGTTTCTATTTTCCTCGGAGTGTAAAATATAATCATCTAGACGCCATGTTGTAAATGGCGATGGCGCCCACCTATCCTTTAAAAATAATATAACTGTGATCAGACCAAACGTTATCTTTCATCTTTATTTTCTGTAATTGGCTTACTGCTTTCCCATCCCCAAAAATCATGTCTATTCTAGAGAAAGTATTATGTACTTTTGAAAAGTGGGAGTAATCTCTTGTTGTGGGATATTTCAGTCTCCATAAATCATATAAGTCTGCTTTTAATATCATTTTACAGAAGGATTTTGCTCTTTTTTTTAAGTTTTTATTGATTTTATTAATTCCCACCTCTTTATCCATTTTCTCATCTAGAAAGCAGTTGTAATCTCCTGCCATAATGAGTACTCCAGTTTTTATTTTATCAACTTTATCTAAGATTTTTTGGAAATATGAAAGTGGGGCTGTATTAGGGAGATAAATGTTTACTAATGTATATTTTATGTCATTAAGGGTCCCAACCCATATTAGATAACACCCATCTTCATCTTGATCTAAGAAATTCATTTTAGTCTGAATTTTATTTGAAAATACGATAGCCACTCCTCTCTTTTTTTTATCAAGCATCGATGCCTGACACATAGTAGGAAACATTTTACCACCCCATTTAATTTTGTCTATAATCCTCCAGTGTGTTTCCTGGAAGAAAGCCACATCTATTTTTTCTTTACGTAAGCAGGAATATACTCGATTTCGTTTAATCGGCGAATTCAGCCCCTGAGTATTTACCGAAATACACTTAATTCCCATTTTATTGGGTAATTTTGAGATCCTTCTACTACAGGGGCTGTGCTTCGTCCATATACCATACCACTAAGACCTATCTCATCCCACTTCCTCCCAGCTCCATCTCAGAAATAAACATACTGAAACATAAAAAAGACATAATAAAAAATATACTTAAACACAAATGGACTAAACATATGCATCGAAATAACACCATGTTGATCTAGATACATACTTAGGTTCTTATTGAACCAAAAAGAGGAGTACAGATGGGTATCCTAGATGACAGTAAAAGCCCAGGAAAGGGTCGACATATATTACTGCAGAATTAATTAGTAAAAACTATCAAATTTCTAATAATTAGAGAGATAAAATGCTTGATAATAAAGTGCATTCTTATGAGAGTTTCATTTTCAATCTTATTATGAAGCCTAAATTTCACCATCTTCAAAAAATACATATAAATTTGTTTATACCAAATAGTGAAAAATTTAAAACATAGATAGAACAAAAGATGAATAAATGGGTAAGATAAAGTGCCAAATGTGGTAAAGTACATTCATGTAATAAATTCATTTCCAATTCCTCTATAAATCCTAATTTTATTATTATCTTCTTAATAAAGTGCATATATATTTCTTTATCTAATGGAAGTAAGAAAATCAAGACCTATTTATGTATTGATCTTTACTCCAAAGATTATCTTATTAGTTAATACATTAATATATAAATATAAAAGTGCAAAGTAATTAGTGCGTCTCTATACTTATTATATTTCCAATTAAACTCTAATATCTAATTGGTTACCGTCCTATTAATAAAGTGCAAGAGAAATAAAGTGCCAAAGTGATAAAGTGCCTTCATATACAAATTTCATTACAGATTCTACTGTGAAACCCAATTTAATTGCCGTCATCTTAATAAATTGCATATATAATTAGTTGTGTGTAAACATTAAATATATGTTAAAGTGCACTATTATATCTTATTAATTACTCCCAAGTTTATCATAATAATTGATATAGATATCTATAAAAAAAGGAAAGAGTGAAATATAAAGTGGTATAGGCAGTCATATAGCTGTATTGTTTCCAATTTAGCTATATATCAAGATTTAAATATTTTCCTCTTAATAAAATGCCATAAGTTACTTTGTGCATAGAAGTTTTTTCCCTTCTCTTTTTCCTTTTTTCCCCTCTTTTTTAAAGAGAGTTTAATCCACACGTAGTTTAAATATTATTCCCAGTTTTATAATATAAACATGAAGTGTCGAAAAAAAAAAAATAAAAAAAAATTAGAATATAAATTGGGATAATGTATTATATAATAATAAATGCTCTCAAACTATTTCATTTTCAGCTTTACTATCAAGCAAAATTTTGTTTACTAATCTCTCACTAAGGTACAATAATCTCTTTTGTGCATAAGAGTAATATTTAAACCACATATATATTTTAGTAAATACTCTTAATTTATAGTATTAAATTAGAGTACTGACATGATTTTAAATTCGACTATAGCTCATATTTAAAGTACCATCGTCCTAATAAATTATATATTAAGATCATCATACTTTAGTAAATACTCTTATTTTGTAGTATTAAACCAAAGTACTAACATAATTTAAATTCAACTAAAGCTCATATTTAAAGTACCGTCGTCCTAATAAGATATATATTAGGTTCATTATGTGAGAGAGTAAGATAGATATTAGAAAAAAACTATATATTTCTAATTGTTTCCAAATTTTTACAAATTAGGTGATACAAATATAAGAGGAAGAGAAAAAAAATAAAAAAAATAAAAAATCAAATTATGTTCTGTTTTATCCATTCTTTCAATGAGTTTGGATTCCTAAATGACTCTATAGAGCCAGTCCAAAATACTCTTATGGCCCTCGGAAAGGCCCATATGTACTTGATGTTCTTTTCACGTAAGTATTTTAGATCATACAAAAAAGATCGCCTCCAGATTCTAGTTGCTGGGGACAAATCAGGATATATTTGGATTTCCGAAAATTTTGCATCTATTAAAGTGTTCTGTCTTCGTGATTTCAGTATGTTTTCTTTCCAGTAAGCTGAAATGAAGGAAACAATAACGTCTCTGGGGATGTTGTCTGCCAAATCTTTAGGTTTCCTCAGACGATGACATCCATTTAATAGGTTAGAAGGCAACTCATCTTCTATATTCATATCTTTAATTAAGTCTAAAATAAAAGATTGAAGTTTATCTGTTGAATAAGATTCAGGAATATTTCTGAATCGTAAATTTAGTCTTCGAGAACGATCTTCCAGTTCTGAGATTTTAATTTGTAGATCTTTAAATTTGTCTTCTAAAGATTTTATCGATTCTGAAGTTGACTTCTGTTGTTTCTCTAGTATTTCATATTTAGCTTCTATATTTATGATTTTTGTTGATAGGTTGGCAATTTCCAGCCTAATTTCTGTAGAGCTAGTAGAGATTTCTTGTTTTATGTTTTTTAGTAGATTATCTAGAGCACCTTTTAATATATCTTGTGTAATTACAGTAGGATCAGATCTAATAGGGCTGGACAGAGTATCCTCCATAGAAGCCATTGATTCTACTTGAGAATAATCCAGGCACTCTTTTGTATGTCTCGGTGAAAAGAAAGCCGTGGCTCCTTTATTTGATCTAGAATCTTTTTTGTCTTTTTCTCTGTTTTTAACTATCTGCAGCTTAGGAGGCATTTTGAGCTTATATGTCTGACTTAATAGCGCTTTATAAGACGTACAGATAGAAGCTCGTTAGCTCTTATAGTAGAATTATATATTTTAGATATTCAAAATATGTACTGAATGTATATTGCCTTGTAGAGATAGCCTTCAGTAAACATCCGGAAAAAAATAAATAAATAAATAAATAAATAAATAAATTTGCCTCAACCGTTTAATAGTCTTTTTCTTCTTCTTGTTTTCTTTTCCTTTATTCCGTTTTCCAAGTGCTAGGGATCTACCCTCAGCCTAACAGTATTAGCACTTCTTATATTATCTTATCAACGGTTCAGCACAGTTATTGTTTTTATGTTCATTTCGATCGTCAAAGCATTTATGTTCATATAGGCAGTGTGGAAATAAATAAGAGATTTCAAACACTTATCTGCAAAGTTTTTGAGTTGCCCAGACGTCCGAGTCCGATATAAAAGGAGGGAGAGGCGTATCTGTTCTTTATATCTTTATATCTTTTCTTCAAAGTTCAAAATATGTAGAGATAATCCTTCCTTGACTTTCATTGGCATAAGCTTGTGCAGAACAGAAATCTGGATGACTAAACTGCGTCACAATCAACGAAGATAATCCACGCCACGCCACACCACACCACCGCCAGCTCCACCACAAACACAACAGGCTCAGACGACCATCAGTAGCAACACGTTGCAGAACGCTTCCCTCCAGCGGCTCCTCTCCTCCTCAGCGTCCAAAACAGACGGCCATACCGGCCTTCATATCACAAGAGGAGGAGTTCCAGATATCGCGGGAGAAGGAGTACCGGCAATACAGGAGGTCCAGGCACCCGACCCGACCATCCCGACACCCGACCTGACCGTCTCGGCACCCGGTCCGACCGTCCCGGCTTAATACTCTTTCGCGGCATAAGCCCAAGCCGCAGCCGCGTGGAGACCCATCACCCTCCTCCTACTGGTGCGTGCATAAACATATTCTGATATTCAAACTAGCACAACCACGCACATACTAACATACCCAAAGACACATGTTCATACACAGACACACACATACTAACATAGCCAAAGTCATATGTTCACAAACTAAAATACCCCCACATCATACTAACATACCCAAAGACTCATGTTCACATACTAACACACACATACACACACACTAACATATCCATACAAAGACACATGTTGACACACTAACTGTGAGGTGATATATAGACGGTAGAAAGTTCAGAGAGCACCATATAAGTTATGGTGCCCTAAATAGAGAAGCAAGCCGAGGTCAGGCGCACCAGGGGCACCAGACAAGTATCAAAATTGCAAAACAAGCCGGGGTCAGGGCCTCAAGAAATGAAGCAAAGTCCATTAAACAAGCCAGGGTCAGGCTCTCCAGAAATGTAGGAAAGTCTGTTAAACAAGCTGAGATAAATAACAAACTGGAACTCACAGAACAGGAACTCAGAGAAAATACACCAAGCAACGAACTGCAGGGAAAGCTGGGATTTAAATATCCCTGGGCTAGGCGACGTCATCGGGAGCACGCACAGCTGCTAGCCTCCCGGCGGCAGAGAAAAAGTGGGCAGGGATCGCACGTGCCGGCCAGCTTCAGCGTGGACACGGCAGAGGGCCGACTCGCGGGTAGTCTGGTGAGTGGCTGCGGGTCGGTTGCTGACACTAACATACCCAGGCAGACACACACACTAACAAACCTAGGCAGACCTAGGCCCTCCGCAAACCGCCATTTGAAACCAAGCAATAAGAGAAGCCCTTGGAAGAATCAGAGCTGTGGGCAAGTTTACTAATATGTATTTTGCGGACATTGTCTCTTTTTTGGCAAAATCTTGTTTACCTTTGTAAAGTACATTCCTTTTTCTAGATCCCCTTCCCCTCTTGCATCCTACAGCAATAACCTCACCTCTTTTCCTAACCTAAAAATGATCTTTTCTTATTCATTTCTCTCTGCCACAATTACTGCCAATTACTGCCACAAGAGAGCTACTACGCCCTATTTTTACAAATTCCTTTAACCCCTTCGTGACAATTGCCGGTCCGGGCACGTCACTGAAAATCGTGACGATTATGACAATTGACGTGCCAGGACCGGCACGTCTTTAAACGGGTGAAAAAATCGATCCGTGATCGATTTTTTCACTCAAACGGTGTTGCTCTAATGCCTCGACATCGAGGCATTGAGCAACACCAAAAAAAACATTCCCGCCCCCCCCCGATCGCTCCTAGGAGCAAAAAAAAAACATGTTTGAAAGACTGCACGTCTTTCAAACATGGCGGCGCCCGCCGCCGAAAAACGGGTTTAGGAAGCGATCGTGAGTCGCTTCCTTTGCTTAGCTGGTGTTGCTAAGATGCCTCAGTATCGAGGCATCTTTGCAACACCTGTTTAGCAAAGGAAGCGACTCGCGATCGCTTCCTAAATGCTCAACTTACCTTCCCGGTGCCGGTGTCTTCGAAACACACGCGGTGTTTCAAGATGGCGGCGCCCATCAAGCCGGGGGGCGGAGCCTGCTGACATCATCGGGGGGGTGTTGCTGGATGTCATGGACATCCAGTGAATAACACCCCTAGTGGTCAGATCACTCATAAGAGTGATCATGATTTGATAAATCAAAGGCAATGTTTTCTAAACATTGCCTTTGATCAGTATTTTATCTGCCCCCCTCCTTCACTTGCTTCTAGTGAGGGAGAGAGACAGATCGGTGTGTTTTCTGGTATTTCAGGTATTCCCTAATAAAAATATATATATATTGATCCAAAGGCTCTTATAAGAGCCACCCATATAATATTAACCCCTTCATTGCCATTGATCACTGCATAAACAGTGATCTTGCATAGTGGCAATTGTTTTTGGGTTTTTTTTTTTTTACATGTTTTTTTACTTTTTTTAGGTTTTTTTACTTTTTTTTAGGTTTTTTTTTATTTTTTATTATAGCCATTAACCCTTTCCTTCCCCACTATTTTTGCTGCAATTCTTACCATGCAGCGGTATACGGCTGAGGAGGCGTATGCCTTTTTGGCCACAGATTCTGAGGCCACTGATACAGCGTCAGATTTTGACGTTGGTCAGTTCACAGATACATCTAGTGATGTATCTGTGGCTGTTAGAACGCCTGCCACACGTAGTCGTGGCAGTGCACCAGAGGCATGGGTAGCGCCTAATAGGTACAAGCCAGCTATCCCTCCTTTTTCTGGAATTCCTGGCATCAATATTGATGTTACAGGATTCACTCCACTGCAATTTGTGCAGGTTTTTTTGGGAGACGATGTCTTGGGAGACATTGTCACACAAACAAACATTTATGCCCAGCAGCACCGTGCTGCTAGCCCTAATTCTTTTTGGGCAAAACAGCCATGGACTCCCATTGACGTGCCAGAATTTCTTAAATTCTGGGCACTCACAATGTTAATGGGCATTATAAAAAAGCCCTCCATCCGCTCCTACTGGAGCACCAGCCCCATCTTTAGTACCCCCATTTTTACCCAAACTATAACTAGGCAAAGGTATGAAATGATT